>OX387321.1:15105964-16323808 GCA_947562085.1 Eudonia lacustrata | reverse complement strand
TCAACCCATATTCTAGTTGGTGTTGGTGCTCCACGTAGAATAGCTGCCCAAGTAACACAAACGTGCTGAATAAAAGTTGAGTAAGAGCAATCATTAAGAATATAAGTTGAATACTATAACACTACTATACTATTATTTATACTTCGAATTTTTAGGGTTCTATAATCGAATGAATTTTTTCTAATGTGGAATAAGGTTAGCCGATACAAATCCAAATCATATATAGATGAAATTGAATTGATGATATTGAAACGTATATTAGATCAAAGTAGTATAATATTGGGCATTCTATCCCACCCCTCGTTCGTGTCGGCAAACGTTCGTTTGCCTCCACTCTCTTGCGGTGGGATAGAACACCCAATATTATAAATAGATTTGATATGAACAAATTTTACGTTTCCGTGATGAATGTGCATAAAATCTTAGCTTACAGAACAAATTGCGTGGCAATACTTATCATTGCAGTTGGTATAAAAAGCCGATTTAATAAAAAAAAAATCATTTTGTCTACGACGACATCCTGCACAACTATGAAATTTATTAAGCAATCTCAGACGCTTCAGTTAAATATTGTTTGCCCGGACAACGAGGTAGTTGCTAACCGACATGGGAACCTTCTTCCTAATTCTATTAGATGTATTATTTGTGGTCCATCAAACTGTGGAAAAACAAACTTAATCATAGGACTGTTATTACATGAAAATGGTTTACGTTTTAAAAATGTATATGTGTACTGTAAAACACTGTACCAACCCAAGTATACTTTCTTAGAAAAGGTTTTTCATTTAGTTCCAAATATTTCGTTTGCTAAATATCAAGACAATGAACTAATTCTCAGCCCACATGACGCTAAACCACATTCAGTAATAATTTTCGATGATGTTGCATGTGAGAATCAAACGAACATGCGTGATTATTTTGCCATGGGTAGACATAAATTTATAGATAGTTTTTATTTGAATCAAACGTATAGTAAAGTTCCAAAACAACTAGTAAGAGATAACGCAAACCTTTTAGTATTATTCAAACAAGATGACGTAAACTTGCGTCATGTATATGATGAGCATGTTGGTACTGATATGACATGGACAGATTTTCGAGAAATGTGCTCAAAAATTTGGAATAATCCATACAATTACTTAGTAATTAATAAAGATTGTCCAATAAATAAAGGTTGTTACAGAATGAACTTTGATACCTTTGTTGATTTTGAAAAATGAATTTAATAAAAAGGTATCAAAATGATGATCGTTTTCATTTTATTGATACAACAAGGAAACATAACACGTATTCTAAACATCAATTTGAATTAAAATGGAAAAAGAGTTAAAAGCTAAGGTTGTTCAAGCTGCAGAAGCTGTCAAAAAGAAAGTAAAAGAAATGCGATCGATGGAATCTTATAATGAAAAAATGATGGACACAGTTTTTCAACCCATTACAAAACCTCTTCATCAAATGATCCATGATAATAAACAATCAAAGTTATCAAATGAATCTAAGGATAATTCCTTTGTCATAAAAGATGATATCATAAATGATGAATCACAGGACCAACACTACAAAAACATAAAATCTACACTGCACCTTCAAGGAGACGGTTCGGATGAAGATATTAATGAAGACTTAAATAAAAGTATTACAAGCAATAGTTCATTTAGAACCGTTGAGTCGCTGCAAAGTCCTAGTCAAGACACCTCATCTTGGTCGTTGTCATCTGAAATGTTTGAAGATGTTCCTTTTGGAGTTAGAAAAGAACGTGGAAAGCTATTCATAGGAACATCACGTGTAAACGTTCACGACGATAAAATTTATATAGCGGGTCATGTGTATAGAAAAACACCTGGCTTAAATGAACTTTTATTTAAAAAAGTACCTGATTTAGATATAGTAACAGGAAAAGATGAACAAGCATATAAAGAAATTTTGATAGAAACCAATGCTCATCGACGAGATTATGATCCGAATAAACCGATTAAGACAAATAGAGGTCGGAAGTATTTGCATATAATTAAACCGCTTTTTAAACTACGCAAACCTTCTACTTCGTCTGTTTCATCTTCTAAAAGTACTGCAGACCACGTAAGCGAAGGGGAAGGATTAATTCCTATGAAGAAATTTAAAAAGAATACTGATTTTGTTTATTGGGATGATCCTAACGAGTTAGTTGAAAGATTAAAACTGTTAATAGCCTCTAGAGATGCTGGGAACACTGGATTAGATAACGAAGTTATTTCTATCATTGAGGAATTACGAGAAAAGGGCATTATAAATTGACAATCGCAACTCTTTCTTTTTATTTATAAACCTTTCTTTAAATGAAAAGGATCTCTTAAAAATGAATATTGACAAATTCGGCCAACATGTTCACAAAAGATTACGTTTCTCAGAAATATTTGATTACAAGGAAAACTCTTTAGTGAAATCAGAAAATGGAAATTATGACTTGCAATCATCGCGATTAACTGGTGTTGGAGAACCTATTTCACCGGATGATGTTGTAAATAAAAAGTATGTCGACGAACAGTTATTAAATTTATGTTCAAAGGACGAAGTGACAGTATTGTTGAATTCGATAAAAGCTGATATCTCAGAAAGAATTAGGCAGTTGGAAAATAAATTCGGTGGTAAAGACTTCTTAGTTCGCAATAAACAAAATGATAAAGCAACAGATAGTAAAAGAAATACATAGATCAGCTCGCAAAAATTTTGATCGACGATGTGTTAAGCTCAAAGGAATAAATGATTTATGGCAAGCTGACCTGATTGACATGAAGTCGTTAAAAAAGTATAATAAAGGATTTACGTTTATTTTAGTTGTGATAGATTGCTTTACCAAATATGCGTGGGCTGTTCCATTAAAGTCAAAATCAAGAGAAGAGGTTGTTGCCGCATTTAATAATATTGTAAAAACAAGTTGCAAACATCCGGTCAACTTACAAACCGATATGGGAACTGAATTTTACAATAAATCGTTTAAAGAGCTTATGCAGTCACTAAACATAAATCACTATTCATCGTACTCTACAAAAAAAGCATCTATTGTTGAAAGGCTGATAAGAACTTTAAAAAGTAAATTGCATGTAGCGTTCAGTTATAATGGCAGCTACGAGTGGTTGGGAAATACTTTAAAAGATGTTTTGAATACTTATAATAATAATAAACATAGTGTCACAAAATACAAGCCAGCGGATGTAAATACTATAAATGAAGCTAGTGTTAGAAACAATATTAAAAAGTTCAATAACAAGTTCGTTAAAACACAAAAAAGTATATTGAAAATTGGTGACTTTGTTCGAATTAGTAAATATAAAAGCAGTTTTGATAAAGGTTATACACCAAATTGGTCCGCAGAATTATTTACAATTAAAACAGTTAATAAAACTTCTCCAGTTACTTATCAAATACAAGATCAAAGAAAACAACAAATATTAGGATCATTTTACAAAGAGGAATTACAAAAAACAAACCATCCTAATGTTTACTTAATCGAAAAGATTTTAAGGAAAAAAAACAACAATTATTTCGTCAAATGGTTGGGACTTTCTGATCAAGAAAACAGTTGGGTAAACAGCAGCTCCATCATAAAATAATATAAATATCCTAGTTTGTATTTTGCAATCATTACATAAAAGAATATGCAAGGAGGAGGACTAGTTAATAATATAATTGACCGTTTACCATTTGAACTTCATTTACCAGGTTATAACTATTGTGGTCCAGGTACAAAGTTGAAACAAAGATTGTTAAGAGGCGACAAGGGAATCAATAAATTGGATGAAGCTTGCAAATATCACGATATTGCGTACCTAAACACTGACTTAGCTAGCAGACATATAGCAGATACCCAACTGTTAGATATGGCTAAGAAACGATTACATTCAAAAGACGCTGGCAAACGCGAAAGGTTAGCTTCATGGATAGTTGGTAAAGTTATGAATGCTAAACTGAAAACGGGTTCAGGGATCAAAAAGTTTAAGACCGTTATATCTAAAATTCATTCACACATTAAAAAATTAAAACCGAAAAATCATTCAACAGCAATTAAATATGCATATGAAGCCGCGAAAAAGTGTTTTCCTAAAAACTGTCACTTTCGTTTACCACGAATAATACCAATTCCCAAGACAGGAGGAATTTTACCACTGATACCTATATTTGCGGGTCTGTCTGCTTTGGGTGCATTAGCTGGAGGTGCGGCTGGTGTGGCAAAAACCGTAAACGAATATAAAGCAGCTCAACAAAATTTGAAAGAATCAGAACGCCATAACAAATCAATGGAGGCTATCGCAATAGGTAGAGGACTTTACATCAAACCATATAAAAAAGGCAGCGGATTATTTTTGAAAAGTTCAAAAAACTAACTTTTAAGCTACCCAGTCGTGCTCTTACGAATATTGATATAATTAAGCATGCTGTCAATATCCCATACTTTCGTGGAGTTTATATGAGAGATAGTTTGCCAAATAAATCAAAACTTATAGAATGTGGAATCGTTAATTTAGACGATTCGAACAATAATGGCACACATTGGGTAGCTTACGTAATAATTTATAACTATTGTGAATATTTTGACAGTTTTGGTGATTTGAAACCTCCTACAGAACTGGTAAAATATTTCGGCTGCCGTGATATTTATTACAATTATGTACGATATCAAAAATATGATAGTGTAATCTGCGGACATTTATGTTTAAATTATTTACAGAACTTTTGGAACAAATATAATATATATTAATAAATTAATTGTTTCATTCAATCATTTCCAAGATGTCTTTCACGCTGTCCATATCTGGAAAAAGTTCTATTTTAACAACAAACTATACTCCTACTTTGGAACTCGATGGTGAATATGAATGCGCTTTGCTTCACTTTTCTACTTTTAATTCTATACCAAATATCACCAAAAATAACAATAAATTTCATTATGGCATTAACGAAGTTGTTGAAATTCCTGAAGGAGCATATGAACTCCAAGATATATATGACTTTCTAAAAATGAAAGTAAAAGATTGTATTTTTAAATTATATTGCAACAACAACACACTCAAAACGACTGTATTTTGCACCAAGGATATTCATTTTGAAAAGCAAGGATCCATTGGAGGTTTATTGGGTTTTGATAAAGTACCTTTAAAAAGCCATAAATTACATGAATCATTACTTCCAGTCAACATTTTATCAACGACCGTGGTGCGGATCGAATGTGACATTATTAACGGTTCATATATAAATGGAAAATCAAGTCACACAATACATGAATTTTCCCCAAATGTGCCTCCTGGTTATAGAATAATAGAAATTCCAAAGAACACCATCTATTTTCCAGTTAATAGAGACACTATTACTAGTATCAGCATAAGAATATTAGACGTAAATAATAATCTCGTTGATCTTCGTGGTGAGGAAGTAAATCTGTACCTACATTTAAAGCAACATGATAGACTACAATAAATATGCCATACCCCGTTATCAAAATATCAGTGGTAAAAAAGCAGTCCAAAATACCACACATTCCCGTGCTAAAATTAGAAAATTAACAGCAGAAAATAAAAAATTCCTAAAATTAATTAGACTGATAAAATGAGTATTTTAAATATAACTAATCCGCCTGTTTACGATAATTCAATAGAATGTATAGAAACTCATTCGTACAAGCCTTACATAACCAGCTTTAATAGGAACGATGAAATAAGAATCCCTATAAACCAGCAAGACTTATACATTCTTCCAAGTGCAAGTACTTTGTATATAGAAGGTGTGGTAAATGTTATGAAGAGCGACAACAAGGAGAGAGCACAATTTTTTCAATTCACCAACAATCCTCTTATGTATTTATTTCAAGATATTCGTTATGAATTAAACGGTGTAGAAATAGACAAAGTGAAGAATGCCGGAATAACCACCACTATGAAATCATTATTGTCCATGAATGACTCCGAAGCCAAGGTATCTAAAGCATGGGGTTGGGACTTACATGGTATCAAAAACAACATAATGGGACATTTTTCTGCATCCATTCCACTTAATAAAATATTGGGATTTGCAGAAGACTATAGAAAAGTTATTGTGAATTGTAAACATGAGCTTGTACTACTACGAAGTAACACGGACCTCAACGCAGTGAAACTCAATACCAACGAAACAGTGCAAAGCATAGAAATACATAAAATAATTTGGCGCGTACCTCATGTGAAAGTATCCGACAGAGAAAAAATTAACTTACTTAAAGTGCTTGAAAAGGACAGAGCTATTCAATTAGCGTTCCGGAACTGGGATCTATACGAATACCCTTTGTTACCAAAGACCACAAAACATACATGGTCAATTAAAACTTCGACACAAATTGAAAAGCCAAGATACGTAATTCTTGGGTTGCAAACTAATAGAAAAAATGATACGTCTAAAGATATGTCGCAATTTGATCATTGTGATGTACGTGATGTCAAAGTTTATTTAAACTCCACATATTATCCATACGAAAGTTATAATACCGACTTTGCAAACCATAATTCTTCCTTAATATATGAACAATTTGCAAACTTTCAACAGTCTTACTATGGACGTCAATCTAGTTCGTTGTTGAGTGCTCAAGAATTTAGAGATATTGCTCCATTATTTGTCATAGACTGCTCAAGACAAAACGACAACATAAAAACAGGACCAGTCATTAATATCCGCTTAGAATTGGAGAGTCATAAAGAGATACCAGACCACACAGCTGCATATTGTTTAATTTTAAATGACTGTATGGTAGAATACAAACCTCTTAGCAACATTGTTCGGAAGATATCATGAACTCAGTTATTTTTGTTGATATTCAAGGATTTAAAGACTATCAAAATCAATTTATTATCAAGGAATTTGCATTATCTACAAAGGAGTTCACCCAGGTTTTCTTGATAAAACCTCCATATCCGTACTCAAAATTAACTACGGACGAAAAAAAGAGTGTAAGATGGATTGAGCGTAATAGAGGTATTACTTGGAGTCAAGGTAACATTGACTATAGAGAGTTCAAGAGATTAATATTTCCAATTTTACAAAATAAAACAATTATAATGAAAGGTCTTGAGAAACAGAAATGGATTAAGGAGTTATGTGAAAACTGTGTTTTGGTAGATATTGAAGATAAAGGTAGCCCTAATTTTTCAAAATTGTACATGTCATTTTGTAAATGTGAATCTAGATTTACTTGTTTAAGCCATAATAAAGAGTGTGCTCTTAAAAACGTTATCTGTATTAAAAAATGGTATTTAAATAATTGTTGCTAAAATTGTAAATATATTGTTTTTAAAATAAATAAATAAATAATAATAATAATTTTAATTTGCTATTTTTTTTTCTGTTCTTTGTTAAGTTTAGTTAAGAATGTTTCTTTTTGTTGTGTATATATTGTAATGTTATGTTTATAAAATTAAATGTTATCATTAATAAATAAATTTATTATAAATATTTTTTTTATTTCAACGTCTAAGTTGTAAGATCATTCAATAAAACAAAGGACATACATTTTATATTTTTATTTTAAAATGACTTAACTTAAATACAAAACTAGCATAACTATAACTTTAAAAATTAACTTTACTTACATATTTTTATAAATTAGTATCACATATTTTTTTACTTATACTAGTTATCAATTGTTCCGTATGTTCCATTATAGGGTTAAAATTGTCTGTAACAACATACTGAACACTGCATAGTACTTTTTCATATACACCATCACTTTGCACAGCACTGTTGTTCTCCAAGTCCACGATCTCCACCCTTATGAGTCGAATACCTCGTCTGGGTTCACTGCTGTATACATATGAGGATGCATTTTGCATGCAAGGTTTCTTTGGCGGTGCGTGGCTTTCTTGACTGCAGCGTTTTGTCCTCCTTTTCTTTGGTTCCCGTTGTAGTTTGGCTAGCTCCGGGTACACTTCGTCAAAGTCAGCAAGAGGGTCTTGAGCATGTTGTTCAAACAAGTTATAAGATGACTCCATATCTGTCGGTTCGTTTTATTATGGTATTATTTGCGTAAAATCGTGTTGTAGTCTCAATGGTCGACTATTGAATGACAGAAATGATTTAAAATCTAATTACTTCAAAAGAACATGCTGAATTTGTATTAAATGCAAACACGTGCATTAGTAAAAATTATTCATGTTCATACATGATTGTGTAAGTGCATAGAAAGCATTTACAAAATTGAAGAGTCTTGTTTCATTGACTTCGTGTTATTTACGTGATCTAATGCTTATTTAACAAAAAACATGTTCGTATAGTCACTAGCAAAAATATGTAAACAATTTCTAACTCTTAATACAATGAAATAAATATCAAAGTGTTAACATATCAATGCTCATGACTGTACTGAATGTTAAATGTAATATATGAATATGGAGCATAACATAATTTAATATTTTATAGTAATAATAGTAAACAGCCTATACTTGTCCCACTGCTGGGCAACGGCCTCCATCATTGGAATCAAGTCATCGCTACAAGTGATGGGTAATGGCATAATCACCACGCTTGCCAAATGCGGGTTGGTGATCACAAACACTGGCTATAACACATCTTGCCAGATTTGGGAATTGAACCCGGGACCTTCGGGTATAGGGCCGAGGGCTCTGCCACTCGGTCACCGAGGCGAATTTAATATTTTAATGATAAAATATTTACTAAGGTACTTTAGGTAAATATTTCTGAAAACTATTTACTCAAATTTATTAGGTTGTTATGAAATAAAACACGTAAGTCTGCAAGTATGTAAATTTTATTTTAAACATTATACATAAAACTTATTCTAAACAACATTAAAATAACTATATACCATTAAAATAACTATATTATATATTTCTATTATATATCTAAAACTTACACTAAAACAACCTATAATTAAGAGACGCTTTATAACCAATCGCAAGTAAACATAATATCCAAACATTTACAGTATGTCAGAACTTCCCCAAGCAATTGTTGATATTTTGTTAGACGATATCAATCTTTTGTCATCATTACCAGAGAGCACAATTTTATTTACATCTCTGGTAAATATTTTATGTCTGATAGATTTAAATAGTTTGTTCTTTTTACGTATTACATTTTTGTTGAGGAGCACTGACTCATAATCCATCATGTTTAAATCACGAATAACGTAAGATTTGACACCTTTTGCTTTTTTTATAACTTTGTCTAATGTTCTTACACAATAGAGTTTGGATCGCAAACCAACGAAATCTGATATCAATTGTCCACTCATTTCATCTTTAAATAACCCTGGTACCTTTTTATTTATTAGTGGCAAATCGAATTGATTATTATTACTAAAGTTACTTGTATCAAAGTATTTCAAAAAAACATTTTTAAGATCTTTATAAAAATCTGAGGTATTAATGATGTATATGAAGCTATCGGTATCTGTGTAACATAGTTGTACTCGTTGATCATAAAAAGGTTTAATTATATTATAATGAAAGTGATACATATGAGATTTAGATAATTCTAGTACGGTAAAACCGATATAGATTGGTTTATCTAAAATAATTTGATCTGGCTTCATTTGAACGGCCACTAAATTGTTGGTAAATATAGATACGCTATGAAAATGAGGATTAGCAATCAGTTTGCTAGCACTCAATCTTTTTTTAGTTTTATTACTAGTATCAGTCCAGTTATTTACCAAATGTACGTTTACTCTAGCCTCGTTGTTTTCTAGCGTTTTACCAAATACAGAATTATTAAGAAGTTTAAAAAAATCTTGCTCAAAGACCGATTCAGCTTTTTGACGCAAAGATGTATTTAACTCAATATATTTTTTAAGATACGCACTTTGTCGAAATGTAATTGCGCGATGAATTTTGCGCAGCAATAGTCCATGCTCTAAACATTTTTTTAAGTGAACGTAGTGAACTACATAATTATATTTGTTATATAAATTAGGTATCAGTTTACTGTTTTTACCGCCAGGTGGAACGCATTTTTCAGGACAAAATGGCAAATCATTATGGGTACGATGCAAGGATATAGGATAATGCAAATCGACTTCGAGTATGTAACCATACTCCGCATCGTCGTTCACTTCTAAAATATTTAACGCCATTACTTCACAGTTATTTAAAAATCTAAAGTTAGAATAGGGTAGGTACTGACTCATACTGTATCCATATAAATTATTACAATCTAAGTAAACTAAAAAGGAGTCTTCATTGGAGGAGTCATAGTCAGGCATATATTTGTGGTTCGCCTTGGCGTATCTATGAGAACACATGCATACTCCACCTCTTATTCCCTTTTGAATCATACGGATCATTGACAAATCGTCAAGCAGCTCAAGCTGAACACCCGTTTTTAAAAGCATTGCGTCGAATGATAGACTCGGTGCAGTTACATAAAATGCAGGATCAAGTTGATAGTGACGTTTACATGTTTTGCGGAATTTTTCAAATATATCAGACAATAAAAGAACATCTGTTTTTAGATACAAGTCGGTATAGTCACCTAAATCCTTTATTCTAAACATTGACCAAACAGCTTGAGCATGTTTATAGTCGTTTTCAGAAATATGTTCATTTATAAGTGAGTTAAAGAAACTTGATTTAGGTGGCAATGCATTTTCCGAATAAGAGCTCCAATTATTCATGTAATCGTAAGGATAAACTCCTTTTCTCGTTAATAAATCAAACTGAATGTCATTAGAGAAATGAGAGCGTAAGCAGTGAAAATCATCCTTCTTCATAGTTTTAGCTAGTTTGTCCAGACTGGTTCCTAAAAATTTAAATGAATCTGTGAAACGTAGTTGTATAAACTCATCATTGATCACGGGTAGAAACTTTATAAACGATATATAGTTTTCCTTCGTTTTCGGAATTACTTTTACTTTACCAGGCATTTCCCCTAATTCTTTTATAAAAAGGTGACAATCATAACCTGATAAATTATGAAAAAATATTGGTAGAAATTGAGGTGTTTTGTATCGTAAATTACAAATTTGATGAGCTGCGCCGCGATAACGACCTGATATATGACAATAATCGCGTACTTTGTCATGCCAAAGAAGATGACTACATATATGGCATTTTATGGCTTTATCAAAATTTTCCGCATCTAGATCAGTAAAAATCATTGGTTTAACATTGCTTAACATCTTATGAATATTTCTCGCCTGATTATTTATAAGTTTTATAAACTTGGTAACACAATCTTTACCGCGATAAGTTACGAATTTATTCTGCGTTGCATCGTAGGAACAAACAACGTTGTATGCAAAAGCGACTGGCACGTGTCGCTGTAGGTCGGTAGTGCTCGCCAGGCTCGGATCGGGTTCACAACCCGATACTGGTTGTAACATAGTCTCAAAGTCTGCGTATATTACAAAAGGTATATTTTGTTTGCGATCAAAGTTTTTAAATTGTAAAACAGAACCTTTTCTAGGTAAAACAGTAACAACTCCTCCGCACACGTGATTATTAAGCTCATCTTCAGAAGGAAAAAATATTAAACAGCTATCACAAAAAAACAAAGAGCCATGATGTTTAGTTATTTGACTTCTAACGAGACGACCTAAATTTTTGATTAAACAATAATGAGATAAGCCATCCTCATCTATAAGTAAAAGATGAATGCGCTTACTATTTTTATGATGATTTTCTGATTTATATAATGGACCTGTAATAAACTTATTATCTTTCAAACCATAAACATATATACTAATTTTAGTATTATTTTTCTCAAATATACTAATATCAGAAAAACTCATTGGAAAACAAATATCGTTTGTATTAAGTACATGTTTATAATGCGGATAGGACGATACGCGCTCAGGGTGTTTGTCGGTCGGGTAGAGGGCCGCGATAACACACCACAAGAAACAATCTTTATCTTTATTGCGAATATTAAGGCAGGCTCTTTTATTTTTTATAAACTTTGGTAAGTCTATAAAAGAAGATCCACTAAGTGGTTGAAACTTATTGATATTTATTTCAAAATGTGAGTTATGCATTAGAGACCAGCCACTGTCTCTTTCTTGAAATTCTTCAATATTTTTTCTTAAAGAAATCACAATAGTAGAGTAAAGTTTATTAAAATTATAATTTAAATGGATTGGATAGTTTTTTGTTGCAAACGACTTCATTTCCTGCCTATCATCCTTAAACAATAGAAACATTGCAAAAAGTTCAAAGTTAACTTTAACACTAGTATGAATTTTCAATGATTGGTCTATAAGAGATTTTACCCTGGAGCGCATACTATTGAAGAATGAATTTAAACAATAGGATTCATTATCTTCGGGAGCTACAATTCTGTAAGTAGCAATGCGGCCGCGAAAGGCTGACCTCACTATTTGCACACCTTCGCAATACGCTGTGCTGCTGTTGTTCTTGTGACTGTTACTTCGTAAGTGTCCTATCCATCGTCTTTTATCTACTGTTACACTACAAGATGAGCAAAAAGGCATAATTGCTTACTTACTCACAAACGTTAAAATATTTCTGTTATTAATCTATATGGTCTATAATTAATGTAGGATATTATGAATTTGTTTTTTGGTTTAATAGCGTCTCGTTATTAAACCAACATGTATAGTAACTAAAAGTAAATACTATAAAAGATAGCCAAAACAAATCTTATTATCTTACTAAATATTACTCAATAGTTATAGCCTTAATTAGTCATTTATCGTTAAAAAAAGAAGGAATACTATTATCAAATAAAAGATTAGTTTCTTTCACGAACCGCTGCAGGTATTTCCACTGCGTCGAGTCGCTCTCCAGCTGACAGTTGAGTCGGAGCAACGCTTTCTTCCAGCGCTCGTCTGCACGGCTGGCCTCGGCGTCCTCGCGGTGGTATACCTTCAACTCCACGTAGAAGTCGCCGACGGTGGAAGCGAGCCGGCGTTGGGATCCGTTTGCCACTCTGTTACTGATGTACGATGGCAATGTAGATGGCTTCGTCTCCTCGACTAGTACGTCTTCGACACATAGACCAAATACGTCTACAGGTTTAGATTTCTTGTTAGAGTTTCTGAAAAAAACAAAATAAAACTATATAACAATTGCTATTATTGGTATAAGTAAACCTTACTAGGATTCGAACCCACCTCGTAGGTACTAGCAATCACATAGAAACAAACATTTACATAAATTATTTTACTCAGGTTGAAAAGTAAAATACTTTTATTTAAATTTTATACCATCACTTTTCTTTAAAATTATCATTTTTAGCTAATAACCCACATAACTTACATTTCTATAATATTCAAATCTTTAGATAAAATTAAAAGTATTTAATTGAACAAACTATTCGACACATAATAACACATGTTCCTTTGAATGTTATGAATTTATAAAGAGTTACAAAGTTACAAGAGTTACAAAGAGTTTAATTTTATTATGATTATTTCAAACAAAAGAAACAGAAATATTTACCTTTCGGAGTTGTTGGTGCTGCTGGTCTTACGCTTAGTAGCAGAGGACGAAGCCGCGGTCTTCTTCGCGGTCTTCTTCGCGGTATTAGCAACTACTTTCTGGAGAGCAACGGATTCACACTCGGAGTCAGACCTGAAAGTAAAAACATTGATTTGTAAGTAAACTTTATATTTGAATCCAATTAGAATATCCACAAAATCTAAGATAAATCCTTATCTTGAAATTTGTATCAGTTTGAACAGATAGTTTAACTCACTTGTATTACAATACCAACAATTACATTGCAAAAAATGACATACATACATCATCATCATCATCATCATCATCATCATCAGCCTATAAACGTCCCACTGCTGGGCACAGACCTCCCACGGGAACAACAGCACGTGGAGATATTGGGCCATAACCCACCACACTGGCTAGGTATGGTACTGGTTGGGTATCTTCCACACAATTAGATCAGTAAAAAACGTTTATAAAATAATACTTACTAACATTTTTTATAAGTCTTCAAAGTTGTAGTTTCCAACGAAAATAGAGCAAACCTCAAGGTTATACAGCAGAGCTCAAAGGCAGCGAACAGCGAGTGGCAGCGGTCTTGAGTAGGTACTTGATGCACAGAGTGTTGGTGAATGAAAAGAATAACGTTCAAATATTCCGAGTTTTTATTAGAAAAAAATGCTTCACCATCAGTTTTCCATATTTATTAAAAGGACGTAACTCCACTTTTTAATTATAGTTTGCAAAATAATCCTACTTGCTTATCCATTACGATTTATAAATATCATAAACGGAACACATTCAACACCTTTCAACTAATAGTAACAAAAAAACACAATTTTAAAATATAGAAACAATTTGTATCATCATCATCATCAGCCTATAAACGTCCCACTGCTGGGCACAGGCCTCCCACGTGAACAAATAGCACGTGGGGATATTGGGCCATAACCCACCACGCTGGCCCAATGCGGGTTGGTGGGTTAAATCAATTTGTATGATTATTTTATATTTTTTATAATGTGTGTTGAAACCATCTGAAAACATACACATTTTAAAGAGAAAAGAAAATTACCAGATTTAATTTAGAAAAGGAAAAATTCTTAGTTAACTAACCGGGAATCGAACCCTGCCATCATTAGACCATTAATCGAACATCATGTCTATTTCGCAAATGTAGTTGTAAGATTTATGTGTTTATTTGTGGGGTTAGGTCACTATTTATCATTGTTATAACCGCCTCTGTGGTGTAGTGGTTAGATGCAAAGGTTGGACTCAATTTCTAGCATATTATTGTACTCGATTTGGTTAGCAGTATTATTTATTGTAAGTACCCCAAACAAGCTACCGCCATCTTATCTAAGTCTGTTGTTATTATGATAACAATACTAGTAACGTGGTTGATAGTATAATATTAATTTAAGTTCCATTATTTTGATAACATTTTAATTTTATAAGTATTTTTGTAAATAACAATAGTAAAATTATCAAAATAATATTGTACCCAATTATATGGAATAAACAAGTGACGCCAGGTCATAATATTAACTTGCTAAAATATCATTTTTCAGTTAACGGATGTCGGCGAAGTTCCATCGCTTTAATGCTTAACTTACATAAAATAGAGACCAACACATAATCTTGTAACCCAGTACAGGCTATGATATAATATATCAAAAAGCATCGTAATCACATTTACTTACGTTTGAATATCAATATATTTAAAATTTACGTACACAATATGTGTTTAAAAAAAAAAAAACAAATTCTCGCAAACATTCATAACATTTCATTCAGATAATGAAATGAAAATTATTATTTCGGTAACATACATATTTGTAATAAAAACATTGTTGAAGTCATCTTTTGAGTACATACAAATACTTGTGACAGATGACTTCGTTTCTTCATATGTATGTGTGTATGTGTGTGTGTGAGCACACTTAAATATCACTACATTCTTAATGTCATAAAAATGTATCTTAATTTATTATAGCTCATCAAAGAACACAGCCTTTATTATTATTATATGTCGTCAGCAATACAATTCAATAACACCCGATTCTTCATTATATACTACGCTGCAAAAAAGTTGTAACATGTAAAATTGTATGTGTTGTGCAATGAGGTGTGGTCTAAGTAACAGAACAAATACGAACAACCTAATTTAATATTAAGGTGAACATGTATGCAATACATCAATGCAGTTGTTTTTTAGTAAATTAGTCTAAGAGTTTATTTGCATTGGTAACTATAACTAAATGAAATGAAAATTTTATTATTTAACTAGCTTTTGCCCGCGACTTCGTCCGCGTGGAATAGTGACTTCCGGCAGATTTTTGGTTCTTCCCACATAGTTCCCGTTCTTGCGGGATTTTCGGAATGGTCGAGTTCCCGCAGAATTATCGCGGACTGTTTTTTAGATCATTAAAAGAGCTATTATTCTTTAATACATATTTTTTGTGTATCTTGAACCGTTTTCACGGCGCACGCAACGGAAGGCTTCAAAGATGAGATAATTTCTCCCGTTTTTTACACATTTACCACTATATCTTTGCTCCTATTGGTCGTAGCGTGATATTATATAGCCTATAGCCTTCCTCGATAACTGGACTATCCAACACAAAAAGAATTATTCAATTCGAACCAGTAGTTTCGGAGATTAGCGCGTTCAAACAAACAAACAAACAAACAAACAAACAAACTCTTCAGCTTTATAATATTAGTATAGATTTCGTATATAAACGTTAAAAAATGTTACACATATTGTTAAAAAGATATGTAATAAAAAATCAAATGAACACATACAGATAGATATGACTTTTTTTCTGTAGTATTAATAATTTCTACCTCTGGTTTGGAAAGCTGTTTCTTCTAGAAGATACCATCAAAGTAGGACTAGATCTTTAATGTGCTCGTACCTAATGTATTCTACAGAAAATGTTGCTTGTCTGTTTCGTTCTTATTTACCTCAAATTTTTCATACAACCACAAACACACACAGCCGCTTTTTTGAATAGTTTAAATGCAAAATTAAAAAACCATTTAAAATTATTATAAACATATATTAAACCCATTGTATTTATTATTTTTCATATAAATAAAAATATATTATGATTATGTAATTAAATCTCATAGCATTGCCATTGGCGACACAGTACTCGCTCCGCTTCAGTCTATGCATTTGAACCACACTTCCGCGTCTTCCAGCGTCTGACGCTTACTGCGATTTGCGATGATCAGAACATTAGTGGGTGGTGTAGGGAGAGCTCAGTTAATTCATAATGTTTCCAATTTTAGTATTTGTATTTATTGATGCAACCTAACAGTAAGTACCTATTGTTTAACATTTTTATCTATGTTGGGTGGAGGGACACGAGTCAAGCCGAACTAGAAAATAAAGCTTTTAACTTTGAACTATTGAAGTCGTGATGATCACTCCGAAGCAAGCTGCTCTGAATATCATTTAGGAAGATCATTGTCATTCTGGTCTAAACATTAAAGTTTTAAATCATAAGAATAAATAAACTCATGATTTCTAGTTGGCAACTCCGAGGCAATCAGCTCTGAATAATATTCAGGGAGACCATGAGCCATTCTGGCGTAGATTTCATGAAGTTTAACAATAACCTTGAAACTAAGTTAAGTGAACTCTTGATTTCTAGTTGGCAACTCCGAGGCAATCAGCTCTGAATAATATTCAGGGAGACCATGAGCCATTCTGGCGTAGATTTCATGAAGTTTAACAATAACCTTGAAACTAAGTTAAGTGAACTCTTGATTTCTAGTTGGCAACTCCGAGGCAATCAGCTCTGAATAATATTCAGGGAGACCATGTGCCATTCTGGCGTAGATTTCATGAAGTTTAACAATAACCTTGAAACTAAGTTAAGTGAACTCTTGATTTCTAGTTGGCAACTCCGAGGCAATCTGCTCTGAATAATATTCAGGGAGACCATGAGCCATTCTGGCATAGATATCATGAAGTTTCGCAAAGTCTATAAACCAAAATGTCCTAAATGATATTCAGGGAGATCATGAGCCATTCTGGTCAAGACGTTGTTAGTAAAGTTCCACAAAAACTTTAAAATTCTGGGTGTTCCTCGTGGTAATCGACTCATCCACATAGATTTAAGGTTTGCTATAGTGCCAATACTGTTTAAGGGCATGCGTCAAACTGACCTATAAATACAAATATCTAAGAACTTTTGATTACAAATTGTGTCTGAAATATAGTAAAAAATTGTTCCATAATTAATCTGTGAATATATATAGTAGTAATGAATTATCGAGCCGAGCAGAGCGATTGAGCTTGGTGAGTCTTTTGCCTTTCAAATCTAGAATGATCTTTTTTGTAAATATTTTAGTGTGTGGAAGTGGATGGAATAAACGCGAAATCTGTTCATGTCAAATCTATTTATAATATTGGGTGTTCTATCCCACCGCAAGAGAGTGGAGGCAAACGAACGTTTGCCGACACGAACGAGGGGTGGGATAGAATGCCCAATATTATACTACTCATAAACAATGTTTTACTATTTCATTGTTCCTTTAACAAATAGAAAAAGACGCCGTGGCCACTAAGACCGTCCGGTCTTAGTGGCCACGGCCACTTAAATAGCCTTTTTTTAAATGTTCTGGCATCAAACACAAACGCTAAGTTATAGTAAAGAATAGAATAGAATAGTTCTTTATTGCTTTAAATGTGGTAAGTAAAAGTTGTTACTTAGTTTTGACATCTCACATTTAACTAAACAATTGGTATGCAAAAACAGAGAGGGCTCCAGTTTATTCCAGTAAACAAAAAATAAAAAATCATTAAAATAAAAATAAATACAGTGCATAATCAAATTAAAAATTCCAATATTAATAATAACATTAAGTAAAAAATTCCATATATTATGTCATTATTAATAGTTAAAAATAGTATTTAAATTTTGCAGACAAAAAAAAAATATAAAAACATAATTAATTAATTCATTGATAAATATAAAAACATTCCTCGCTCAGTAACTTACACTACGAAATATTTTTAATGGCAATTCTTTTATGGCCTTTGGTAGCTTATTGTACAGTCCTATAGAAATAACATAGCAATTTCCATGACATTTCGCAGTTAAACAAGAAAGCAATACCAAGTGACTTGGATACCTAGTCGAGAATGTGCACACAAATTCATGTTGCTTTTGGTAAACACACATATTTCAAAAATTTAAAAAGATGGCAAAGTTAATAAATTTATAGCTAGACCGCTTAACTGAGTCCTCGCCTGCGGTAGATACGCGGGGCGGGAGCGTAGAGCCTCTGCCACGAGTACGAGCGTTTTGCGACGCGGCGAACGGATTTCTAGTTCATTGCGCGTTATACTACGGCAGCCATAGCACAGATTAAAGAAGAGTTAGCCATAGTCAGCACTGATAGAAAAAACACAATAAACTAGAACCGTTCGCCGCGTCGCAAGACGTCAGTAGTCGTGTTCGAGCGGTAAGGTGGTACACACACGTGATAATTTTAACAAGATTCATCTGAAGATAAGCAATTATAAATAGAGGTCTTCCAGGTCAATCGCTGAATGCTATATTAATATAGAATGGTTAATGTGGTTATGTTATCAGAAAGAAATCATTGGTTCTCAGTGAAAAATTGTAAAAATAATTAAGAAAAGCATGAATAAACATTTTAAGGTAGGTATATAATACACAGATACTACTTAACTAAGCTTAGCTACTTAGTTAAGTTTTCTCCTTAATTCTTGTTTTCTTGTTTAATGAAACTTCGTATGCCTAAGGGAAATACAGTTGTATTTCCAATACAGACAAAAATATAAGTAATAAAGTAGTTAAACGTAAAAAACGATTGCATAACTGAATTTTTGTGATCCTCTATCTATGATAAGTAAAGTTGCAAATCAAATAAAATTCAAAATGTTCAAACTATTCTTTAAAATTGTTTTTAAGTTTTGCTAAAATCGGCGACATAATATAATACTCGGCGTTCATAATTGTGCATTTTGTATGCCTAAATTAAAAATATATTTTTTTAATTTCATTTCAATGTTGCAACCGTTTTCCATTTTACAATGATGTACGTTTATTTTTCGTCTCTGAAAGCGACACAGTCGCCCTTGTGGACAACACCATGCTGAGTAAACAACAACAAATATTGACCTGACACTTGTTTTCAAACATTTCTTTAATAGCTCCGTTTCGTTTCAGCGCGCTACTAGCGTGAAGGACGCATTGGAGCTACTGGCCAACAAGGACACTTTAGAGGGCGTGTCTGACGCGTGGCAGCAGTTGTCACTCGAGCAGCTGCCGGTGGTGCTGCTGCTGCACCTCAAGTGCTTCCAGCTAGACGCCGACGGGCACACTGCCAAGATCGTCAAGAACATCGACTACCCTATCGACTTAAAGATTGATCCCAGTAAGTTGCTGCTTATTAAAATAACAATGATAAACGTTTGTTGGTGTAAAAACAGGTTGCCTAGTGTCAGTTTTCTATCCATATTATTTTTTCTTTTCCTTTTTTTTAATTATTGCTCAATAACATGATTACTTACGCCTTAAAATTAGTACAGCATTTTAAACCACAGAGGTTTGTGTTAATGCCGTTTTATCTACATCGATAATACAATGATTGACATAGGTACATTACATCACATTGTAAAATATATATAAGTATATAAAATCACAATACAAGTAGGTACCTACCTATTTATATACACTTTTAAACATTCGATTACGTTTACTAAATAAATAAATTTTGCAATATAAATATTCTAGTTTTCGTTAACGTGATCGAATGGCGAATTAAGCTCGCACTAGGCACCCTCTACATTTTCTTAAGTGTTGGGAGTATTAGATTGGTAACTGTGCCCGCGACTCTTTTACGCCGTAAGCACTCAGCCTACAGCTGATGTTAAGTGATGATAATGCCGTAGACGGAAGTGCACTTTACCCGGAGTCCTCGACCACTGAGACACTGGCTACGTTATCTCTAACTGTTGACACACAACAATTCAATTATAATTAATGCGTTATTAACACATTAATGATAGTCCCGTTAACCCATCCGCATAAGCTAATACGCTTATTTATAGGTATGGATTCGCGTAAGTAGTCATAACCGAGAACATAATTTCTCGCCTTCAATCCGAGCATCTGTCCGTTTGGCTACCGACGATTATTGTTTTTTCATTGTTTAGTTTGCCAAAATTTATTCTGACCCTATGCAAAACGTGGACTATCACCTGTTTTAAACCATGTTTAACTAATGTTTTCATGGAAAGCTTGGTTTAAAACTAATTGGCCATGATTTAAAACAACTGATCTTCCATAAAGTGTGGTAAGGCGGATGTATTTTTTTGTATAGGAAGATCAGACAAAGAGGCATTTTTAGCATAGTGGTAAATTAAACTACAATAAATTCACATATTTTAAAAACTTACAATGATGGTACCTATTTTTCGTCTCTGATGTTGATAAAAAAATATCGATCTAATGTTGACTGCCAAGGCTGAGTAAACAAGATCACGACCTGCCAAACAATATTATTCCCTATTATTACTTAACATAATGAAATAATTTGCAGAGATCATGTCATCCAAGCTAAAGTATACGCCCAAGCAGCGACTCTACAAGCTGTTCGCGGTGGTATACCACGAGGGCGTGGAGGCGGTCAAGGGCCACTACCTCACTGATACTTACCACGGACAAGTCGGCTGGATCAGGTAAATACATTCTCAACAGATCCTAAGTGTAAAAGGCATTTTGGTATGATTTGCATTAGGCTTTACTTAGTTTTTTCGAAACAATATACAGAAACATTTGCAATTATGTACCTATGTATTTTGCATAAATTTTGAAAACTAGGCAACAGTGACTAAATTGTAAAAGTATAATAAATACTGATATACACAAAACTAAATATAAATAACTACTAATCTATGGACTCTTGAGTTGTGGAAACACTTTAAAACAAAAATAACTATGCATAACAAATCTGATGTTATTATTATTTTTAATAATCTCTAATAAAAGTAAATTGAATTTATTGCATTTTGGCTAAGTTTCGCACAAAAGATTTCAATGTGTCCAAAGTGGATTAAATTTCTCAAGACATTTAATAACAATATTTTGTCAATTCCTTCATTCTCCCATCCCCATAGCCCACCCATAGGAACTCACGTCAAAAACTTCAATGATGTAATGTATTTTTCGTCTCCGACAAGCGACAAGCTAGCATGTGGACAACTTTCACTGAGTATCTATCACACTGCAACTAGTCTCCTATCCAAATGCCCCGTTAACCCTTTTACTATTGCAGGTACGACGACTCCACCGTGACGCAGGTGAGCGACGCGCAAGTGCTGAAGCCGAAGCCGCCGCGCATGCCGTACCTGCTCATGTACCGCCGCCACGACACGCTGCCGCCGCACCGCGCCGCCAAGCCCGAGTGAGCGGGCCTACCTGAGCGGGCGACGGCTCGTTCTATTCAAAGTGCCGACGGTCGGACGGTTTGCGAACACTCGTGTACGTGTATATAGTGCGTGGAGGATCAACGGTTCCTTGAAGCGAACTTACGAAACTGACAGTGCGGAGATTGTTGTAAATATGGTTGGAGAATGTGCCTACGTTTGCAGTGTGAAAACTCGTGTAATTAAGTGTACATTTTAAATTAATGCTTTGTGAAGCTATGGATATATTTGGTGGTTGATCGGTGTCTCGATTTGTTTCTGTATACTTTGTTTTGTTTGTAATTTTTTTTGCTGTGAAAGACTTTTAATACTAACCCTGTTTTCGAGGTAGCTTACGTTTAAAGTAATGTGTACGTGAAACTTGATGGTGTTTAGGTGCATCGATTTAGAATGATAATTATACAAAATGTCTGTTTTTAAAGTACAAAATAGCGACATTCGGTATGGTCGTGGCGCATCACGGCTCGCGAAAGGCTTGTGTATGGTTTCAAAATTAACTTTCTTGCAATCAAAATATTGTAAATAGTTATGTTAAAAATAATCGATAGTTGGAGCCAGTAATTGTTGTAAAACGATTTGAATATTTGATTTTTATTTATAAGAAACTGCAATCACAATCTAAAGCGTTAGATTTTGTATTGTTAATATTTTTATAACTTAGTAAAATAGGATCTGTGCTATTGTGCTCCAACTTACAACTAGTTTAGTGAGTTCTCTACTGGACAATATGGAATTGTGGTGTTATAAACAAAAAATGTAAAAAAAACATTGTAGTTTACAATGAAAATTCATGATACACACTGTTTCTCTCCGCTTGTAGATTTTGTATGGAATTGGTTGTAAATAAAGTACAATATTAAGGAAATACCTGAGAGTAGTTGCAGTGAATACAAGCATTTTCTAATGTTGTGGAATGATAATATGTTAATGATTTGAGTTGGAATGTGTACCATGAATTGCAACGTTTCGTCCTAGAAATAATTGATAATTTTAATTTAGGGATTGTATGGACTGTTGGACTGTGACTAGAAATCGCTGTAGCTTACCGAAATTGCGAATCTCCCTTTATCATTGTAGAATAATGTGTTCAGTGGAGGTTACGAAAAAAGCTTGCATAGCCAAGAGTGATGGATAGATGATGAATTCTTAAAGCTACAGAGTTTCTAGTGGACATGGCCTGGAGATGGTGTTTCAAAGATTCGGTGCTTGGTTGACGACTAAAGGCAGGCAGTGAGCATAGTGCCCTTACTTGTGATACGGTGTGCATGATGGAATACAACGGATAGTTAGTTGTAGTCACTTGTATAATATTGTTGTAACGATGTAAGTGTTAAACATAAATAGATTGTCTATTATCTCGCCGTTCCTACGTTACGTGAGGAACATGTTTTTAATATTATTCATATTCGACTCAAGATCTACATTTCATTTCTGTTGACAGTTTTCTATACAAAAATTAACAATAACTGAACTGTTGGGTATACAAAATTTTACAATATAATTTATTATCAATTGTAAATTGTACTAAGTGTTTGAAGTTTGGACAAGAGAGGGTGAACTGTCCTAAGATTATGTTGAGCCATATGATCTCACTGTAACATTGTTGTTGGTTAAGATCGCGTGATATTTGGTGTAAATATCCTTCCTTTAGAGTGATGAGGGCAATACATCAATGCCTTATTTAATATTTGATCAATAATATTTTGCTATTATGAAATTGACCAAAAAGTTTGTGGATATCATTTAAAATTTCTACTAAATTAGTACTTTTCTACTTAGGTGTTTGAAAAATGCCAACATGTTTTAAATATAGAAGAGATGATATAAAAATCCATTTTGGTTAAATGACCAAATGTATTGAATAATATTTTAGTCTTAAAATTAGTCAATTTAACTATTATGGTAATGAAACGAAATAGATTTAGTTTTGTATGATAATTTCTAATAGAATTTATTTACTAACTTGCTAAGCTTTTTATATGTATTACTTGGTTGTTGTTGATACTATAATTTGGATTGTGGGTAGGTCATAGTGTATTTAGGTGATGAAACTGGCAATAACTATGGATAGTTCATGTTGAATATTGATTTTAGCACCATTAACCTTTCTAAAATGCTAGTTCAAAATCGGCAAATAGCACGAATATAGTGAAATTCGGCTAAGTAAGAAAAAAATATAAATTATTGTTTGTTTATATCTGTCTAAGTTATGTGTAGTCATTAATGTCCAATATCCATTCTTATCAATTTAAATGAATGAAATGCATAAGATGGCTCACTACAATGTAATTATGAATTGCGTCATCTCAAAAGTAATTTACAACTGTTACTGTTAACAGTTCTCTCAAATGTGAAACACAAGATTAATAAAATTTAGAATTGATGAGACGTTGGTGCACTCTTTATTTAATAAGAATGCCGATATTACAATGTTAAATACGCAGATATTACGTTATTTTTATAACAAAACAAGTATCATTAAGTGTCTTTTGCGAAGAGCACAACTTTATAAATTTGTCAAGTGCATTCACATGTAAGTATTTTTACATAACAACAGTTCTCAGGAAGAATTGTAAACCAATTTATGAGGCTTCATTTGGATACACGAAACAGCACAAATGTGTGCTTTTATATTAGATTGGAATGCATGCAAGTGTCAATATTTTGTTCACTCTGCCACAGAACATTGAATGGAATACTTTATCATATTAATTTTTTTTGCGTAAACCTATGATTGTGGTCTCTAAAAAACGCACAGAAAAAGGTTCTATCTAAAAAGCAATTTACTAAAGACGCAATTTTAACGGGATGCAGAGAAAATTTTCAATTTTACTTGTATGATCTCTGTTGTATGGTTTAAGTGAATTTCATGTGTGATTGAATGAAAAGTTGGAAATATTGAAGATTGTAGATATTTAGCAAGCTGTTGACAAACGGACCACATAAGTAGAATGTGTCCCGGTCACACTAGCACCTTTATAAAATCCGTATGCGTATCCAATTTGGGACAGGAAAGGCTACCAAACATTTTTGGGCTGTTTACTCATCCTTTTATATTTTACCACCAAAAAATTTCTCGTCCTATAAATACAAAATCTGTTAGTTTATTCAAACACTCCAATAATAAAACTTCTTTGTAAGTGTTTAAGAACCTAGAAAATCTAATTATGATTAAGTATTCATTAATACCAGCTTCGTATTTTAAGTTATTCTTATGTGCTATAGTGTGGTGTTTTTGTTATGTCCTTGTAAGCAAAAAATCCTCTTGATATTGTCATTATTTTTCGTAATTTTGGTATGGCAGGATTCGTCGTTTTTAATCGACCAATTGCCATAAATAAAAGTGTGGAGTTAGGTTTGGTAGGTTGGCAATCTAACATTAGAGTGGTAATTAAAACCGTTTATATCTATTACCTCCCTCGATATTGTGGGAAATAAAAACATTAACATCTTTCACAACTAAACATGTTCATAACTTAACATACACTAATGTTTCAATCAGCGACTCAATATATCAGATGGTATAGTAGACAAAATATTTGATGATTAACTCGACACAGGGTCCCCGAAAATCTGTATTTATTTACATAGAAGGAGCACATCTAGTGAATAAGGATTTATTATAAAAACTGCCTTTTAATTAAGTATCTGTGTTGCATATTTATTGAAATAGTTTTACTCATATTGTTAACAAACCTCTGTAATTGTTGGTTGGAACAAGGAAGTCTGTAATGTGTATTTGTATATCTTTGATAGATTTGTTGTAAAGTCATCATTTGCATGTATTGTGAGCTGGGCTTTAGTTTTTGAAAGAAAACGTGTTGTAATATAAAACCATTCATATTTATTACTTATTAAGTTACTGAAAGGTGAAATAGTTCTTATGAATTTTTCAGTGTTGTTCCGATCAACAGTTTACTAATTAAGATAACGTGTCATGTTCTAACTAGCTAATACTGGCATTTATAACTTTGCATGGAATGATCCTATCGCAGTTGGCTGTGAAATGTAGCTATTAGGACATCGACTGTTACAAATGACAGCACTGATAATTGACACTTGACCTATAAATATTTAATGTGAATCTTAAACATTACATTATTTCAATTTATTTGTATGGAACTATCGACCTTTAAATAATCATTTGATCATTGATTTTCATCACTCATTTATTTGTAGAACATAATAATAATTGTTACGTTGTGTATGTTAGTTTAAAAAGAGTTAAATCTTTTAGTGAACGTTCCTGATAATAGTAATTAAAATATCTGATCAAAATAGTTGTGAGTTAAATCGAAATAGCTTTAGTTTTATTTTATTGCAAAGAGCAGCTTTTTAGATGCACTATTTATCATCGCTCAAGTGCCAACTCTTGCTTAAATCATCTCTTATGATCACTAGATATTTTATGTATAATAGGCGTTCGATCGAATTGATTGAGTTTTTAAAGTTTCTGTTTGTTGTTTTTATTTGTGCAGCCACCTCCCAACGTTTTTATGATGTATTGTCTTATTCAATACGGAATGCCAATAAGCTTTTTAAATCGGAAGATGCTTGTATTATTTGATATGAGAGCTTATCATTAAGTATAATTATAACTAAGGAAATGTAATGATAAACGTAATTTTAATGAATCATAGAAATTAATGATCGCTCTCTCATTAGCACAATACGTCGTTTATTTCTATGTTGTTTTGGTAACACTGCTTAATTTGATACTTGGGAACCAATATACAAATCCGAATGTTTTATAAATTATTGAGTATGGTATAAAGCTGACAAGTAATAACATCGAATCATTTATCAGCTTTACATAAATTATAAGCCCTTACTTTGTTGGAAACTAAAATGTATATTCTTACAAAGCACAGGTTTAGATGATTGTTATTTTGTCAATAACACTGTGTTAAGATTTTCATCTTCTTTTCTAAAAACAAGTCTGATTTTTATTTCATAAATTTATAATATTTATGAATGGTTGTTTTATATGCAAGTTATAACCATCTAGTCTGCATTTAAATTTTAAAAGTTGCTGCAATGAAAACCGATGTAAATCGAAATATTTTTAAAATGTTACCTTTTCAAGCGTCGTAACTAAATTATACGAATAACTCTTCTAAATAACGCTTCTATTATGCAAAAAGTGCAATAGCTTATAAAATTTATGAATATATACAATGGGGGTAACATTTAACAAAGACGTCGGCGGTCTATTTACTTAGGTTTTTAGCTAACTATGTATGCATAACATTAATTTAATTATTATTTTTATATGAGAAGTTCATTATTTAAGTTACAGTTAATTTTAGTGTTAAGATCCAAGGCTGTATTACTGAGGAGTGTTTTTTCCCAATGAACACCACTGAATTATGAGTTTTTTGTTTGAAAACTATTTTGTTTGAATATTGTGTAAAAATACTCCTGTTGGTCGTAATAAACGATGTTTAAAATTGAAAAATAAAAAGGCAAAAAAAATATCTTCATAATCTTTATTCACGTCGAGCGTGCTTTATTACGATCAACTATCTAAGTTGTTATGTGGATATGTGTGTATGACTAATTATAAAATAATCCTTTATTTTGGTAACAAATTAGTGTTATAAAAATTTTGTGAATTAAAATATATGGTGTCATTCAGAAATACGTATTTTATTTTTCATCGTCATCGTAAAGACATCACAGTGAGGAAACCAGTTTCAATAAAATTATCAAGCTTAATAGTGCGCTGAAAGTAAAACCAAACCTTTTTTTAAATGTTATTTATTATACAAAAAATAAGGTATCATTTTTCGTTGCCCACAATATTCTGAAACAAAATTCACAGATTACAAAATGGCTCAATAATATACAGGTAGGTACTTATTATTCTATAAACGTACGGCAACTTTCAACATAGATTATTTTTTATAAATTGTTTTAATAATCATATGGAATGTACTAAAATTATAACAACTAAACTTAAAACTGGTTTTCCTTTTCTACTTTCAATAAACTTCACTTCACTTGAAGTAGCCTCCGTATCCATTATTTAATAGTTATTTAAATAAGTGACAGGAAATTAATTTGATTAACCTTTTTACCGCCAACAACTTCTACGAGATTTTCGTGCCGTCCCACGCCAGCACTTCTATAGAAGTTCTTCTTTGTACCTACTTTATTAAAATATATTTATACGTTGGCTTACAGCGGGACATCGCGTGCAGGATAGTTGGGCGGTGAAAAGGTTATTCACTGTCATATATCGCACGTCATAACATGACAAAACGCATGAATTGGCCAGTGCCATTGGACCTCTTTACATTTGAAATTGTCCTCTTTTTTTTTTTTTGAAATCCTGTTGCAATAAGGCAACAAATGGTGTGGCTCATTTTGGCACGGCCACCATCACCAACCCGAAATCTGAGTTTACAGATAATTAGTGGATAAATCTCAGAATTAGTGGGGCCATGGTTCAAAAGTTATAAGGGATACAAGGTGGCCGTGCCAAAATGAGGCTCATTTTGGCACGGCCACCTTGTATCTCTGAAACCACGGGTCGTAGCGAAGATCTGATTACACCAATAATTAGTGGATAAATCTCAGAATTAGTGGGGCCATGGTTCAAAAGTTATAAGGGATACAAGGTGGCCGTGCCAAAATGAGCGCTCATTTTGGCACGGCCACCTTGTATCTCTGAAACCACGGGTCGTAGCGAAGATTGATTACACCAATAATTAGTGGGAATTAGTGGATAAATCTCAGAATTAGTGGGAGCTTCTGTGAAAAGTTATATCAATTTTTCATTTTCCCATAGTAGATGTACTATCGCGTACATGAAGCTTATTGATAATTTGAATTAACAACTTAAAATTGAAAGGTGTAAAGAATCTAGGTATATAGAGTGCAAGTAAGTAAATGAGAGAGAGAATCGGTATGGATATAATTGTACATGACATTAATTTAATGTCGGGAACCAAAAAAAAAACTAGTATATAAATGCATTTCTTTAAAAATATAAAAAGGCTCATTTGAATGCTTTACAATTTAATTATTAACCGACTTCAAAGAAAAGATGAGGTTCTTTTTTACTATTGTATGTAGATAAACTATGTCCGTCGATATCTCCATCAATTGTAGACCGATTTTCAAAATTCTTTTAATTCCATTACCGAGGTGGTCCCATTGTCACCAAGTCACGATCTGATGACGATGAAAGCACATAAGTCAAACGATTATATGCATACATAATCGTTCGACTTATGGTTCTTTAGTCTGCCGAACCTTTATTTGTAGGCACACACAACGCGTTACTTATTTTTTTTCTAATGATATTAAAAAGTACCTATTTGCGTCTGATTGATAGTCATCTTCCCATGTTGATTAGCTGGTGATACAAGGTACCTAAAACTCCTCAACGGTTTAATTCCTTATATCGTAGCTTTATGATTGAGCGCTGTTCTAATGGCGAGTGAGCCATTAAAAAATAATAATAAAAAATTATGTTTAATAAATAAGTATCAAAAATTCCCCCATTACACTAAAAAGCAAAATTTAAAATAAAAGTTTAAAAAACAGCTTTTAAAAATGTAACTAAGATGTTAGAAATCATTTACTTAACTTACATACCTACACGATTCCAATATTTACAATAATCAGTAATTTTTGTAGTCAGTGCTAGTAGTCTAAAACTAATTCATTATATGCTGGCACCGACTCATGTATTTGTGTTTTTATTCTGTTTGGTGCTTTGACTGTATTCTGTTACGCCTATATTAAGTACTTAAGTACTTATATTAAGTACTATCTATTTATTTAATTAAGTTCAGATTTTTTTTGATTAGGTATTTAATATATGTGGCAACTACTATTATTATTATTCAGAGGTGGCAAAAGTGACCTGGCAACACCTTGTTGTACCTACATATTCATTCAAATTCACACAAAATTTAGGATAGTGTCCACAATCATAATAAAATTGCACCTAGACAAGCTTTTGTACGAACTAAGATATTTATCCACTGAGTAGTCTTTATTCATCTTTTAAAACAAAGTACTTTACCACAACTTAACAAAAAGAACTACATGTTTACACAAGTGTGAACGACTTTATTTCGTACAGCACAAGGTTCACAATACCTCATACACAGATAAAGCAATCAAAACAATGCACTTCGCTGCACTTCTACTTTTTCAAAGACGTAACAGATGGCGCTGAATCCATTAATTTCATTGCCAAAATAACCTTTATAGTATACAACTGAATGATCAATGTTGTATGACAATAAATTCAATTAATAACTAAATGCTTATGTGCGCGACTGCACATGTTGTTTTTGTATGGAAAAAAGAAGTTGCTATAACTTTTGAACCATGGCCCTACTAATTCTAAGATTTATCCACTAATTCCCACTAATTATCCACTAATTATTGGTGTAATCAGATCTTCGCTACGACCCGTGGGTTCAGAGATACAAGGTGGCCGTGCCAAAATGAGCGCTCATTTTGGCACGGCCACCTTGTATCCCTTACAACTTTTGAACCATGGCCCCACTAATTCTAAGATTTATCTACTAATTCCCACTAATTATCCACTAATTATTGGTGTAATCAGATCTTCGCTACGACCCGTGGGTTCAGAGATACAAGGTGGCCGTGCCAAAATGAGCGCTCATTTTGGCACGGCCACCTTGTATCCCTTATAACTTTTGAACCATGGCCCCACTAACTCTGAGATTTATCTACTAATTCCCACTAATTATCCACTAATTATTGGTGTAATCAGAACTTCGCTACGACCCGTAGTTTCAGAGATACAAGGTGGCCGTGCCAAAATGAGCCTCATTTTGGCACGGCCACCTTGTATCCCTTATAACTTTTGAACCATGGCCCCACTAATTCTGCCAAAATGAGCCACACCAACAAATGGTATGACATCGGATCCGCACTCAAAGTATTTGTGTAGATTATTGTAACTACTACAGTTGCCTATCTGAGAATTTGCCTTTACGAGAAGTTGCCCTTATGCGAATAAAGCAAACGTACACAATCGCCCACGTTCGGACTTTGATTCGATAACTTTACGGCATCCTATCAAAGATTTTGTGAATGACTCGTGTCACGACGCATTGTCTATCACTCTTAGGCGCTTTGGATCACACGCATGTCGTCAGATACATAGGTATTTAGTCAAAATATGCAAATCGACAAAATCGCGACTCGTCAGATTCGCAATTTGCCAGATTCGCAACTGGCAGATTTGTGTGGCTGGCTCGTCTTGGCGTGGCCACTATCACCAACTGCAAATCTGACTTTATTGATAATTTGTCGGAATTTGTCGGTCTACCGTTCAAAAGTTATAAGGGGTTCAAGGTGGCCCCGCCAGGATGAGCGCTCATCTTGGCGTGGCCACTTTTTTTCTCTGAAACCGAAGATCTGATTACATCAATAATTTGTCGGAATTTGACGTGAAATCTCAGAATTTGTCGGTCCAGCGTTCAAAAGTTATAAGGGGTATGAGCGCTCATCCTGGCGTGGCCACCTTGTATGTCTGAAACTACGGGTCGTAGCGAAGATCTGATTACACCAATAATTTGTGGATAATTTGTCGGAATTTGTCGACAAACGTCGGAATTTTACGGTGCTTCTATGAAAAGTTATATAAACTTCTTTTTTACCATACAACAACAACATGTACAGTCGCGTTCATAAGCATTTAATGATAATGTGAATTAATGAACGAATTAAATGGTGAATGAAGATCGGAACTTTGATATGTATGTACGTAGGTATGTCCGACTCTTTATCGGATGCACATAATCAATGCATGACGTTAATTTATTGCTAATAGATTATTGTACAGCCATTTTAAAAATGTGTTGTCATTTCGTTGTTTCTTGTACTATAGGATGATACTATAATTTGATTTGGTAACATTTTATCAGCTGGATAAGTTTTTTTAACTGTTGAAAAATCAGGCCATAACATTATTATCGACAAAATAGGTAATCCAATGTTTATGATAGTTGCATGGAGAGTTAAGAACGTTACGAGAGGTTTGACAAAATAGGGATAACTCTTAACTTCTGTTGTAATTATTCTTCTGTTTAGTGAACATGGTTTTTCTTATTTCTTTCAATTCAATAACACGATCCTAAACATATAATACATAAGTATATACTAGAAGTAGGTACCTATATATAATTATGTAACTAAATAATTCTTATTTATTAAATAACTACGATCGGATAGTGATTATGAAAGGTTTTAATTTAATTAAAAAAACTATTAACCTCAAAGATATATTCAAAAGTGGCGATTGTTGAGATTCACCTATTATTGAAAAGTATTATATAAATACTCCTTATAAATTAAATCTTTAATAATATCCTACAACATGAAAGTTTTCAATGATACTAAAACTAAAAATAGTTATTATGAGCAATAATTCTACTATCACGCGCCTTCATACATAAATCTTTATACTCATTAAACTTATCTACTATGCTAGTGTCTTGAGTAATAAACTTTAAATACCTATCTAAGGTCTACAGCGCTCTAAAGACTTTAGCTCATACAAGTAGTTACATACATATTCACGACTATTGTCCCTGGAGGGTTAGTCAGAGACCAGGCAGTTAGCACCGCGAAAGCTACTACTGCCACAGTCCGTGTTTTACCAAATTACTACTGCACCTGTGTTCGCGTGATAGGTGAGCCTGTCGCCGCTATAAGCAGTTGGATGTATGTATGTGCAGTTCTCATTCCGTTAGTCGTCTTTTACGACATCCAAGAGAAGGAATGGTGTGACAGTATTCTTAAAAGAAGCCGCCACCACGCGGCTCACAAGTAGTTACAAAGTAAATTAATAGATAGGTATTTCTAATTAGGTCCCATTTTTCAATTAAGTACCGATGTCGACTAATTGCATTGATAAGAAGTTTCTTTAAAACATCTTCTCTAAGTAAAAATTACTTACTTGCTTTTTATCTACCTGAGTAGGTATTGCGCACAATATACCACTAAAGGAATACATAACAAGTTCAAATACTACTAAATACACCACTGCAAACTAAGGCAGTTCTCTAACCAAAGTGTGCAGTGCGAAGTGCAATGCTGCCGCGCAATTTATGAACGCAGTAAAGAACATGTGACAGTTTCGAGAAAATAGATCGTAATGTCAGCACATTAAATATCACAATCGTAAACACAGTAAGTGGTACTTACTGCGTTCATAAATTGTGCGGTGGAATGATTTGCCTACTTTTTTGTGTAGGTATAAGGTATTGTGAACCTTGTAGCGTACGAAATAAAGTCGTTCACACTAGTGTAAACATGTCGTTCTCTCTCGGATATGGATCTCGGAACCCCTGTTAGCTCCAAAGTATTTTTCTAATAGTCGCAGTGTTGTTTATTATCGATTTACATAAAGTTGCTTTTTTTTACTCAAGTACTTACCTATTTTTCTTAACGATAAATAAAAACATAGACTCAGTCAATAAACTACACTATTAAAAATATTGCGCGAATTTGAATGAGTAACTATGTGATGTTAACATAGGTGTTGACTGTCACATTATGTAACGCAATAATTTTAAAAATATAAATAGGTAAGTGTACCTACCTAACTATGATCTTACTAGTTACTTATTAAATATGCGAATGTTTGGATGTTTGTTACTCAATCACATTTCAACCACTTACCTGAAAATTGGTGAAATTTGGCTTCCGCCCGCGGTTTCACTCGTGTGGTTCCCGTTCCCGTGGGAAAAATATCCTATGTCCTATTCTGGGTCCAAACCTATTGTACCAAGTTTCATCCCGATCCGTCGAATGGTTGAAGCATGATTGAGTACAAACATCCAAACATCACATTAATAATATTAGTAAGATTTCAATAAGCTTCATGTACGCGATTGCACATTTACTATGGAAAAAAAGAAGTTGATATAACTTTTTATAGAAGCATTGATAAATTCTGGCGTTTGTCGAAAATTCAGACAAATTATCTACAAATTATTGGTGTAATCGGATCTTCGCTACGACCCGTAGTTTCAGAGATACAAGGTGGCCACGCCAGGATGAGCGCTCATCCTGGCGGGGCCATCTTGAACCACTTATAACTTTGGAACGGTGGACCGACAAATTCTGAGATTTCACGACAAATTCCGACAAATTATTGGTGTAATCAGATCTTCGCTACGACTCGTAGTTTCAGAGATACGAGGTGGCCACGCCAGGATGAGCCTCATCCTGGCGGGGCCACCTTGAACCCCTTATAACTTTTGAACGGTGGACCGACAAATTCCGACAAATTATCTATAAAGTCAGATTTCCAGAGTTCGTGACGGTGGCCACGCCAAGATGAGCCACACTTTGTAGTCTGACGAAATGTATAATATATGACCACCTGCGTATCTGACGACATGCGTGTGATCCGGCGCTTTGCAAACGGCGGGGCGGGCCGGGCCAGTCAATTTCACCGCGAACGATAGCGCAAAGGGAATCCTATACTACCAACGCACACAGAGGGCAAAAAAGACCTCGCCGCCGCCGCCCGCCGCCGGTGCTCAGCGGTCCTCCGGTCTTTATTGCTTCGCGGCCAAAATGACTGTCCCGCCCCGCCGTTTGCAAAGCGCCTAATCTGTACCTATACGACGACGACATACCTTATTAGGGAGCTCCGCAAACGGAAGGGCGGGCGAGGCGGGGTCATACGAACAATTTCACCGCGAACGATAAAACAAAGGGAATCCTACACTACCAACGCACACGAGGCAAACAGAAAATTGCTTCGCGGTCAAAAAGACCGCCCCGCCCGCCGTTTGCGGAGCACCCGAACGGACCGTGTGCACCGATTTTTTTTAGGACCTACTTTTGTAGGTCGTCGTTGAACCTTACGGCCGCTACAGCATAGCATAATGTCGCCGTGACACCAAACACGGAACTCAAAGTAAAACTTGCAAAAAATAATAGGGAATAGTTTTGTGTTTTTGTAAACCATGAGTGTCGTAGATGGCTTAGTCGATAAATGCCTAGTTCTTAAAATGCCTAGCAGTCTACAAATGCCTAATTCTCAAAATGCCCGATTCGAAAAAGGACTAATTCTTAAAATGGCCAATTCGGAAAAGGACTAATTCTTAAAATGGCCAATCCGAAAAAGGACTAATTCTTATAAAAACTTATTCGTAAAAGGACTAATTCGTAAAAGTACTAGTTCTTAGAATGGCTAATTCGCTAAAATAATAAATATAATCATTGCAGTCACTGGCGTACTGAACACGCTATAGCTTGTCGATTATAGCCGACTGAACAAAGAACAGTCATCGAATTGTGTGACGTTCATTAGCATAAAAAGAATCATCAACATCGGTTCATAAACGACGAAGTTATCCGCGAACAAACATAAAAAAATATACAGGGCGTCCCACGGCCATGCCACATGGAGGGAAAGTACCTTAATTATTAGAGATGGAACATTTTACTGAGAGAAGACTTTATTTTAATTTTAAAAACAATTTAAATTGCATTCATACATTTTTAAATAATTGCCTGGTTGAACCGGGAATCGAACCCGTTACACGAGAAAAAAATCACCTGTAGTTTTATCATACCGATCGGAAGGCTTTGTCATGTAATAAAGTCTTCTTTCAGTAAAATGTTCCATCTACAATAATTAAGGTACTTTCCCTTCATGTGGCATGGCCGTGAGACGCCCTGTATATATCTATACGGTCGAATTGAGACACCTCCTCCTTTTTTTGAAGTCGGTTATAAAACTCACCCTGACGCGGCACTTGAAGATCATGTAGGTGATGGCGACGAGCAGCATCGGCGCCGCCGCCACCGCCAGCAGCGCGGCGCCCGCCGACGCCTCGCGCGCGCCGCCGCCGCCCGCGGTCAGCCCGGACGCGAACACGCACTGCAACCGAGTTAAGGTGGAAACATACTACTACATTAAAACGTGACACAACGTCACGCCATCCGACGCGTGTCAGTAGTAATCAATCCCATACATTTATTATGGTCAAGTGCATATATAAAACACACCATGTGATGACACGCACTCCCACGCGGAAAAATCCAATCGATCTAGATCGGCGTGTTGCCGGGAGAGTGGGTACACATGCCACCCGACGCTTGGCACGCAGTGTGTTTCTAGTTAACACCCGACGCCACGCGTCAGTCATTCGAGAACATTCCTGGTATTAAGATATTTTTGTCACTTACGTCCTTCAGGATACTATGACACTAGCGAAGCGTGTTGTTGCATTTCACGTAGCGTGTTGGTAATGTGCACGGTGTACATCGGGTGTCGACACGTGGTGTCGCGTCGCATTTTAGCAGTATGTTTCCACCTTTATTATGCTAATGACATACATTTGCTCTATAAACAGCAAACTAACTTCATATTGTCACAACAAATTTAAAATATGCATAGGAAATGTAGGTATCGATTGTAGTCATTGAACATCACTATTTTTACAGGATCCTGTTTTAGAGCCCGATAATCGGAGAGCGTTTTTCAGTCAGTGAAAATTAAACGTATGGAATTCTATTTTGCAATGCACACGTCCCGATATTAAATTTTTGGTAATGTCCTATTGAAATATACAATATGTTAGTAGGTAATGCCTTTCAAAACACTAAATATTAAACGCACACCGAATATTGGCCATTTGTTCACCAAATCGTGTCCAACAAATTGTAAACAAACCGATTCGGATGGTTTTTCTGATATCTGTGGCCTACCTACCTATTTTTATAACAACATACACCCATACTTTATTACCGACGTACCTACTTACCAACACGCACGGTGCTTTCAATTTGGAAAACTTTATAAAACTTTTCGTAAAAAGGCGGTCACAAAATCGGTAGGTACTAAAACCTCGACGAAAAATAGGTCCTACAAAAAGTCAGTCGTGGGAGCCGTTCCGCTGCCCGCTGCACATTGTCACAAAAGAAATAATAGAAGGTACTTTTCGTAGTGTTGTTGACGGATTTCCGCCGTATTGTATTAGTGACGGGGGGACAGCTGAAGCTTTTTCTTTCCTTTCTCATCTGTCATTGTTGTCTGTGATGGACAAAACAGGGCGACAGATGGGGAATATTCCGTTATAAAATTTGCAAAGCACAGGCAGCGTTCATTCTAAATTGTACCATACAGCCATGCGCACTAGCGCGCAATTCTTTGCGTTTAGAATCACGATTATTCGAGCCTTAGGGTTGTCAAGTAAAGCAAAATATAGTTGTTCAATGAACTTTCGCATAATGTCGCTATCGTCTGTCCACCTTGTTTGAGGCCTGCCCACACTGCGCTTTTCCGGTACGCGGTCGCAAAGACTATTCCGCCCCAGCGGCCATCAGTTCTGTTAGTTAACTTAAAATCCTCGGAGCAGGAATCAAGGGGCTGTGCTGAGATAAAGAGGTAAAGCAATTTTCGCATAGACCGGTTATCAGATGGGTGACCAAAATGTATCATCTCGAGCTCCTCCGTGCTTCGGAAGGCACATAAAGCCGTTGGTCCCGGCTGCATTAGCATTAACAACCACCGCACCGCACTGGGCCCGCGTGGTGGTTCATGGCCCGTTCTCCCTATCCATCCATAGGGAACGCTCGTCAGCTCAAATATAATGAGAAATATGATGAGAATATAATGAGCTGATAATGAGAACGATGAACTTAAAATTTAAAACACTAAAGGACATTTTGCGAAGTAGACGTTCAGCGCACGGGCCTCAATTTCCAAGACTCACCAGCAAGAACAGCGGCATGATCGCCCAACACACCCGCACGAAGACTCCCGGGTACTCGCCCACCGCGAAAAACACGTCCTCGCAGAAGGTGGCCTGCCCGTACGCGAACGTGAGCGCCGCGCCGCCCGCCGCCGCCGCCAGCGAGCGCGGCGCCGCCACCGGCCACTCCATCAGGAAGCTCACGATGTATAGCCCGCCCTGTGTGCCATATTAGTATACGTACTATTTTTAATTTTACAAGTTCGAAAGTGCTACAACAAAGTTTTATAAATAAACTAGCGGCCCGCTACGACTTCGTCCGTTTATCCTATAGAACCCTATAGCAGCGCCACCTACCGGGTCCAATTATTTGCATGTATTATACCTACGTATAAACCTTCCTCTTGAATCACATCTTTTGCTGAAAACGGCATTAAAATCCGTTGCGTACTTGAAAGCCGAGCGAGCCTCCGCGGCTCACTCGGCTTTAAAGTCCAACCATTCCACTGATATTGTTAATTTCAATTATTGATTGTTAGTGATGTTTTTTTATTAGTTGATTTTAATGGTTAATGAATTTATTTATCATCTCTATACAGACGTTATACAAGGGTGCTGCTTATTTGAACCTAAAATATCATCCAGCAGCCTCATTTTCACATATATTATACAACTTGTTTATTTGCATTCACGCCATATTGATAGCAGCAGTCATATTGCTTATATTTATTACAAATAAATTATAAAAACAATATGAAAAAATAATTATCATACTTTAAAAATCTGTAAATAAGAATCGCACGTCAGCGTAGCACTAAAAAATAAACGCTCGTTCGCGTACGCCCGCCCACCCGACCACGCGTAGGTAGCAACAAGCGCGAGCTTCGTTGCGCACCCGCAGCTTTGTCAGCGCGGCGGCGGCGCACACAGGGGCAGGGTATATGAGACGCCTACCCATAACTCAAATTATTAAATGAAGGTAGTTAGGTATGATTTTTATTTTGTATGTAGGGTAGGTATTCCTACAGCTGTTAACGATATTTAGATCAATGAGAAGTTAGTCATTTACCGGATTGACATAATTAAAGTGTACTCTGTTATCAGTTTATTGCATGTCTGTGATGAACGCAATCAATATCGTTTCATTTTTTTTTTGTTGTGTTTACATTAAATTGTTATGTCGAGTATAGATCAAGGTAAGCCCTATTTAAAAACTACTTTCATTTAACCAAACATCAAATAATTATTGGAGATATGATAGTTTTCTAATGACGATGATAGTAATATTTTATGGCTTAGTATTTAAAAATAGCGCAACAGGCTTTTGAAACTAAATTAACACTCTGAACTACCTATTTGATTAATCTGAAGTCGAAAGTGAAAGCCCGTATTAGTAAAAGTATTTTTTATGAATGAATGAATGAATGAATAACATTTATTGGTAAAACACGACACATACACAAAGTCACAATAAAAATAAAAATAAAATAACAGGAACTAAAATACCAACTAAAAATACAACCTTAGTGTAACATGTATGTGTCGAGTCAACCAAAGGGCTCCGACTCAGCTTTTTTTGTTGCAACCAAGGTCACAACACTGATATTCTGCCGAAACCCGTGGAGAAAACGCGCAACGCGCCTCGCGTTTAAAATTGTACTAATAATAACAAACTGTCTGGTACTAAAATCCAATAGTTGCAAGTAAAAAATATTAAGAGACAAAAGCCTGCATAGTGCAGGTATGGTGCATTAAGATAATTCAAAAAACGCCTACTAGAAAAATAATATAAATGTAATTAAACTAACAAATAAAAATTATATAAAACAGCTACTAAGTGGATAGTTGAATGTTTAGCAGGTGAGATTTATAGGCACGCTTAAACAAATTCTTAGTTCCCAAATCACGCAGTGGGGGAGGTAGATCGTTCCAACACTTAGTAGCACTATATTTGAAACTGCCACGGAAAGCAGCAGTTTTATGTTCCGGTATTGAGAGAGGGTTGGTGCACGGCCTTACTCTTCGATTAGTAGAACGCCAGGTTAACTTGTCAAACAGGTACTTAGGATATTGTTTCTTAATAATATCAAACAGCATGCAAGACAGGTAAAGTTTTTGACGCTCCTTCATTTTTAGGATTTTAAAACTATTCATGTAAGGTGTTACATGTGTTCTGGGTGGAACAACGAAGCAATACCTTGCACACGCATTCTGGACTCTTTGAATAAGACGCTGAGACCTTTCCAGGATACAGGGGCCATATACAGTAATGCAATAGTTGAACTTGGAGAGCACTAAGCTGTCGCACAGTTTCACGCGAAGGTCAATAGAGATAAAGTCTCGTATCCTGTAGAGAATCTTCAACCGGTAGAAACAGGACCTAACACATTTGATAATATGTTTCTCAAAACGGAGAGACTCGTCCATATAAAGTCCTAGATTACGCACCTCAGACACTCTTTCAATGCTTTCCCCCATTACACTTACGCTGATCGGATTACGTTCACTAATTATACTAGATATTTTACCTTTAGGACCCATTAAAAGATATTTAGTTTTTGATGGATTTAATACAAGTGAGTTATTTATGGACCAAGATGCTATACGATCTAAATCATCGTTTAGACACGCGATACGCTCATTCATGTTACTTACATTAAAGGAGGTACAAATTTGAAGATCATCTGCATATAAGTGATATTTACAGTGTCTTATTATATCCGGTAGATCAAACGTGTACATGATAAATAACAGAGGGCCAAGAATGGATCCCTGAGGGACCCCTCGCGTCACAGGTCGTAGATCTGATTCTAAGCGGGTACCGCATGAATCATATGTCACAACCTTTTGAGATCGGTTACTCAAGTAGCTGTCAAACCAATTTTTTGTTTAGTCAAGTTTTAGTCATTAAGTGTACCAATTACGATCAGCTGTAAATTTATGGCGGGAATGCAAATCTGCAACCTGTATACAACGTTATTTTTAGTTTATACGAAACCTGATAACTATTTGTTCGATTTCAATTGATTTTATAATTTTTTAAATACCATGTTACATTTTGATCAAATAATATTTACAAAATCTCAAATAAAGTACACCCTACTAAAAAAAATCTCACTCGTGCGCCGGCCGCGCGCATCGCTTGTCACATGGATGCGAGAGGGCGCAAGGTCGCAGCGCACCAATCGAGGCACGCGCCGGCTGCACGCACGTGGACGCACGCCACCCCCACCCGCCGTGTCAGTCACCCGAAAGCTATCGATCGGTGTGTATGTGTTGCATGCGCCCCGCATGTCCTGCCTGGTTTGACTCTTGCTCCCGCGCACAGTATGCTGAGAGACCTAAAAATCGGTCATCGACTTTTTTCAGTCATAATGTATACTATAAACTATTCTAAGGCAAGCTGTAAAACTCCCGAAATTTTATTATACTTAAAACCAAAGTTACAGACCTTACAATTTTTTTCTATGGAAATCAGAAAAAAAAAATTGCTGTAAATAAAAACCCTCTGAATATTTATTCTTTTATCCATTTAAAACAAGTAAAGGGTCAAATTAGCTTCAATAGGAATGATATTCTATAAGTTTGTGATGGATAAAATAGGAGCTATGAATTATTTTTTAAATCTTGGAAATTATTTTTTAAATCTTGTTTCATGATAAATTGGGATTGGATTTTTAATATAAATGGTTCTCTATGTCATTATTAATAAACTCTTAACATTACAAATCCCAATCGCAGAGGATTTAGAAGTTATAGACATATTAAGAAAGGTGACCTAGGGTTGACACTTACCTAAGTTGTGTTTAAATCTTTGAAGAACAGTAAATCAAGTATAAACAAATGTTTATTAGTAATTCAATAATAAAGAATACCGGTTCTAGAGTTTAATTAGTTTTCAATTAAAGTAAACTGCGAAATACGTCTTTAAATTTAAACTCGAAAGACATTAATGTATTAATGCAGCGTAAATCAACTACTAGAAAAAATTCAACAAGTCTTCTGGGGTCTCGGTAGCTTAGCGGTTAGAGCATTGGCCCGGCAATCCAAATCCCATTCGAGCTTTCCTGAGACTGGTTAGGACTCGCTTAGGACTATTGGTGGACGTGGTTCGTCCCAATTCCGAAACCACAAATGACGGCAACACTGCAAGAGCTCCCTTGTCTGATAAAAACCGCTCAACATTTGCCGAAATATTGGGAATTCATAAGTGGTTGCTTGATGATCTTCATACCATTCTGATTGTTCTGTCTACTGGATTACCAGTAGACGCTGAAAAATTCGGCGGTTTTTGCAAATCACTGGCCGTGAGATATGTTCAAAATTAAATTACAATTGGTACCCAATGACAGTGACCCTTCATAAAATTTTGGTTCATACCTATTATCAGAACAAGCTGGTGAAGCTCGCAACAAGTTTTGGAGATACGATCGTGAACATCACACCAGAAAATCTAACCGGAAAAACACCATTCTTGATTTCTTTACAAGAGCACTGGAATCTTCTGACCCTTGTCAGAAGATTCCAGTGCTCTTATATAAGGATATATCCAACATCCGACTCCAAAAAACATTGAAATTACTAAATCGACAGACTCTTCCTGCTGCGGTTTTAGAGCTTCTAAAACCATATGGAGTTCAAGTAGAAGAGAAAAATGATGACAATACAATTGGAGGACGATGACTCAAACAATGAAGTCCTTTTAAATGAAGATGTGGATATGTCAGAGACGGAATAGTTGGTGGAATAATGATCGAAATCGCATTAATAGATGCGGGGTTAACTTCCTAGATTGAAACCTTTATTATATTACTTTGATTTAATGTTGAAATTTTTAATAATCCTGTAAGATTTTGTCTTGGTTTTTTTTCTTGTTACTAGTACACTTATATAGAACACGTTAGATTAAAACACCGATCCCAATATTATTGCTGTTAGACAAAAATAAATAAAAACTAAACAATCGATAATTCCAAATATCTTTGTATTTATAGCTGTAACAAGAATGTAATTACAACTAAAATATGATAAAAATAGACCATTATGTAGTAACAGCCCCGCGAGCACGGATCTTTTATCGACTGATAAAGTGACATTAGACGATCAAATTTGATAGTTCAAGTCGACAAATTAACATCGGCAGCATGGGACTTGCTTTATCGACCCGTAGATATAATCGGTAAATTTTATCTATTTAGTTTAAAAGCTAGCATGGGACTCGAAAATGACATTTCTTGTGGATTAATTATATCGATGTGTAGATAAATTTATCGGCATCTAAAAGTTGGTAGATAAAGTTTTCGACGCTTTCGACGCCATTGGAAAGTTACTAAATATTACACTTTTCTTGGGCGGTCGTGAAAAAAGGGAATTCGGGCACCTTTTGCTGGTTGCAAAAGAGACGTAACAGCGACGTCGCGAAGAAACTAACATTGTCCGGCGCCATCTGAGGCAGAGAAACAACCATATGGATTTAGCAGATTCTGATTCATGAGGTTGTTTCGCATATCCCGAGAATTAGCCTTTGTGGTTATCGAAAGCATTTGGGGCGCCATCCGACGGATTAGATCAAACGGATTGCCCGTCCATGTTGTTGTAAGTAGCAGGAATTTAGTTTTTTCTTTTCCTATTTCATATTTTTATTCTAACCTCAACAATCTACTTTTTGCCGGTCCCCACTAGCAGCATTAGGCAAGAATATAACTTGGCGTTGGGACAATGCACAGTTAGCAAACTTGTGAAGGAGGTCTCTGAAGCTATTGTGCGTCGTCTTTTGCCCGTCTACATTCGATTTTCCAGCACCGCTGCTGAAAGGGCTCTAATTGCTGACGGCTTTTTACAAAATCATGGAGCAAATAATCTACTAAAAAGTAATCCACTAACAACTAAGTAAATATTAGGTACGATGTTTTTTAAACGACTTAGAAAATGTGATACTTAAAAATTAAAATCTTTTCCTCTAGAGGAAGAAATGCTTAAATATTAAATAAATAAATGGTTAATATTAAAATTCCTTTAAAAACCTTACACGATAAGAAATAGAACACAAAACAAAGAGAATTTAATCAATAACAATTAAAAATATAAGATTCGAATGAATGATGAACGAACGGGACGATAAAATTGCCGTGTTGCCATTTTTAAATATCGCTAAAATAGAACACGATAAAACTTACCGATCCGAGTCCCGTGCTAGCGGTTGTAGATAAAATTCGATAGATAAACGGTTTTGTCTACCGATAAATTTATCGATCGGTAAGATCCGTGCTCGCACTACTGGGCAAACATTTTAAATGACGGTAATAAATTTAACTTTCAATAATTTCTGAAATCTCACAAAAAATTAAAACTCAATTATCTCTGGATCTATATAAAGGGTCTTTCAAATAGAGCGGGTCGATGTTAATAATCTGTGGCGGCAATTTTGTTTTGGCGGCATCTGTCAAATCTGTTGTCTCTTATTCAGTCACTGATGCCAAATCACCATGGCAAGTTACACGGTTCAGCAGCATGTGCAAATGATAAAACTTTATTATCAAAATGAGTGTTCGTTAAAGCAAGCGCGCATTGCGCCCATTTTACGGCAGACGCAGTGGACCTTCAAAGTCTACTCTCCAACGATTGGTGACCAAATTTGAGACGACCGGTTCGGTAAACAACTAACCAAAATCTGTACGTCAAAGGAACGCCAGATCGGCCGAGAACATCGCCGCTGTACGTGAGAGTGTTCAGGAGACTCCGAGGCAGTCGATTTCTCGCCGTGCACAAGAACTCGGCCTTTCGCAGACTTCAACTTGGAGAATTTTGCGTCGGGATTTGGGCCTGCATCCGTACAAGATTCAACTGACCCAAGAGCTCAAAGTTAATGACCATAGACAACGCCGTATGTTCGGTGAATGGGCTTCGGAACGCTTGGAAGAGGACCCCGATTTTGGCCGAAAAATAAACTTTAGCGACGAAGCACATTTTTGGATGAAGGGTTTTGTTAATAAGCAAAATTGCCGTATATGGGATGACCACAACCCACATGAGGTTCACCAGGTGGAAATGCATCCACAAAAAGTTACTGTTTGGTGCGGATTTTGGTCTGGCGGCGTCATTGGTCCGTACTTTTTCGAAAACGACGTTGGCAAGGCCATCACCGTCAACGGCGAGCGCTACAGATCAATGATTAACAATTGCTTTTGGCTTGAATTGAACAATATGGACGTGGACGACATGTGTTTCCAGCAAGACGGCGTTACGTGCCACACAGCGAACGACACAATGGACATTCTGCGTGAACGGTTTGAGGGTAGGGTTATCTCTCGCAGAGGTGACGTGAATTGGTCACCAAGATCGTGTGATTTGACCCCGCTAGACTTTTTCTTGTGGGGTTTTCTGAAGTCACAGGTCTATGCCAATAACCCACAATCGACCGTTGCCCTGAAAGCCAACATAACGCAGGCCATCACTCAGATTCAGCCGGATCAATGCAGCAGAGTCATTGAAAATTGGACCTCTCGGATTCGTGCCACCATTCGAAGCCGCGGCGGACATTTGAACGATGTTATATACCATTCATAATGGCATTAAAGGGCCTTTCAAATAAAAAAAAATTCGTTAATATCTCACACACATCTAGTTTTATTCAATTTTAACATCGACCCGTCCTTGTTAAAAGACCCTTTACAATAAAATTACGGGAGTTTTACAGCTTGCCTTACAATAGTATAAAGTACACATTATGACTATAAAAACACGATGACCGATTTTTAGGCCTCTCAGCATACTTGTGCCGCGCAGTGTTAGTTTCCGTATCGAGAGAAAGGGGTTTTGATACCAAAGCTCAGTACACAAAAATGGTACGAACGCAAGCTGTGTGAGGTGATAACGTTTCCGCGGCGGCGGCAGTAATTTATTATCTTTAAATGAAAATATTTGACTCGTGTTTCGATTTTCGTATAAAACAAAAATAAGGTTGTATATTTATTCGATAGATAAAAAGATAAATATTTAAAAAAGCACCAGTGAATTATTAATTTAATTAATATTTTTGATTGAATAGACGAAGAAAAAGAAACCTCGAGTTTCTTGCCAGCTCTTTCGAGTTGATGGCACTCCCAAAACCGAACGTGGTAGACCAGTACACATGTAGGTAGTCACAAGTATAATTATTTAATAACGTCTCAATAGCGTGTCGGTAGCCTATTTTGACATTAGTCAGGCTGCCGACACACGACTGTGGTAGTTTTTAAATAACAAAGTTGAGGGTAGGGTACAACACAAATAAGCTACCGAGAAAACATGGTTACAAAAATCCTCAACAATTTAGGTATTCTACGAGTAGAAGAATATTTACGTAGTTTACGCGAACACTTTACATTTAAATAAAACAACTTTTTTACGGATCTACTCGCCATTATTAAAATAATTTACAATAATTTACAATGATTTTATTTTATCCTGATCGTTTTGTGATCATCGTTTTGGGGTAAAGCAGTTCGTGTAGCAAGCGTCCACGAGCAGTGGTAGCCCCTTTTCATTAGGGTGGCCGAATGTTCGTTTGCCCTCGGAAACGAAATAAGAATCTCCTCACCTGAGTGCACAGCGTTATAATTCCAATGATGCAGAACAATAAACACGTGAGGATCAGGAAAGCCCACGTGATCTTGCGCAGCGAGCGCCCGGTCAAAGTAGACATAATCGTTTGCACCAGCAGAGCCTGTCAAAATAAAAGTTATTATTACAGGGTGTTCGGTAATGCCTGTATAGTACCGATTATGGCAAATAGGGTACTGTGCATAGAACCCCGGAGAATTGTCAACATAGGTACCTGAAAAGACCATATGGCCTAGATATTGAGGTTGTTTTTCGATTGAAAAATTTTATTGAAAGATTTGATTGATTAATCAAATCATTAAAAAAGAAAAATTGTTAAGTAGCAACCCTAGGTGCAACTGATACATTGTCCAATAAAAATAAAAGTCCAAACATGCCAGGGTTGAACAAATATAATAATCCTACTAATATTATAGATGCGAAAGTTTGTGTGTATGTTCGTATTTTTGTTGCTTCTTCACGCTGCAACGGATGGATGGATTTGGATAAAATTCGGCATACAGATAGTTTATAACCTGTAATAACGCATAGGATACTTTTTATCCAGATATTCCCACGGGAACGGGAACCACGCGAGCGGCCGCTAATAAAATAAATTTGAGTTTTAGTACGGAAAAGTAAATTTACGTAAATGCGATTTTGCATGTTACCACGGTGTTTATCATACTTGAGATTATACACATATTAGCAAACATTCTGTATATTATATTTTTGTCTACACTTTTTCGTAATTTATTCGCAACAAAATTTGCGTAATATTATATAAAACCATAATTATAAATATAGCTTGCCTAATTCTTAACTGATCTTTATTATTTGTAAAAATATTGAGATCGGATGTTGATGGCGTAGAGTTGGCGACAATGAATAAGGCTCCATTGGCTTAAAAAGTAAGAGTAGATAGTTGTATAGGTATTGATAAATTTCGGCGGGTAGTGCACCTGACCCGGTATGTCATTGGGTGAGCTTCGAATGCCGCTCGTGAATATCTTTTTAATTTTTTTTCTATTAATGCTACCTATGTTATACCTACGTTTTCTTTAATCAAAAACATTACAAGGATTAAAATCAAATCATTTTTGCTAATAGACTAAATACCTATAATAGTTCGTACTAGACCCTTCGTTTCTACTTTAGAGTCCATATTTTATCATAGAATGTTCAATCAATCAATAAAAAAACAAAATAAACTATTATAAAACGAGCACTTTCAGTATGTTTTACATAAAGTACGTAGTAAGTAAGTAAGTAAGTAAGTAGTAGTATAATAGTTTGTTTTGGTTTTTTTTTTTTCATTTTTAATTTATTGAATAAACAAAAAAATATAATATTGATTCATGCAAGACCCATCATTGGCAAAACCAGAGTGGTTTGTGTGCCGTTTAAATCTTTGCGTATGGACCATCCATAAAAACATTATGTCATCTTGGCTCATGCAGAACTGTTTCGATTGAAGTAACTATGGAGATATCTTTATGCGTTCAAGCACTTCATCATCTCAGCCAAACGTCCGGTGCTGGACAAATGTCTCCCCTAAAAATCTCCACAATAACCGGTTTTGTGCTGCTCGCATCCAGCGGCTTCCCGTGACCTTCGTAAATAAAACCTACTTCAAGCACTTATTAGGTAGTTATCAAAATTGTAATAAAAACTAACCGTTGATGACAGTGCCAAGACGAACAGCGTGAAGAAGAGAAGCGCGGACCAGAACTGGCTGCCCGGCACGCGCGCCACCAAGTCCGCCCACAGCGTCATGGACGCCGACGGGCCTGGAGGAGAGACTCGATCAAACCACTTTCAAAGTCAAGAGAGGGTGCAGCCTGTGGAGGCTGGTCTGCTCTAGCGTACTTGTCTTATTTTTATTATTATTAACTATAGTTTAACTTTAGATGATGATGATGATGATGATGATAGTTTAACTTTGTTTTTTCTTAGACAGGTATTGACTTTTACTTGTACTGTATGACATTGTAAAAAATTAAACTGGTAAATGATGTTTTTGCAAACTTAAATATATATTTTTTTTTTTGTGTTTTTTAAATGTTGTGACTGTCCTTTATATTTTGTTTTTATTTGTGATGGAAAGTGTCCTTTTATGATAGGGCATTTTCCAATAATTTATGACGCTGTAAGGGAGAAAAGAGCTGGACACTTGCCGAGTTTCTTGCCGGTTCTTCTCGGTACAAGATCTCCCGCCCAGAGTAGATAGACTTATGAACCGATGGCATAATGACGTTCATAAGAGCTATTTATAGCCTAAACTGAATAAATGATTTTGAATTTTTTATTGAAGAGATTTTTTTTATTATTAAGTAAATGGCCTATAACTGCCCCACAGCTGGGCAAAGGCCTCCATCATTAATATCAAGTCATCGCTACAATAGATGGGTAATGGCATAATCACCACGCTTGCCAAATGCGAGTTGGTGATCACAAACCCGGGCTATGCATCGAAAGACCCGAAGCACACTTTGCCCGACCTGCCTCCCGACCGCCTAACCGATCGCTTTGGCTACGCGTATTGTTATGACGTCGTCATCTTGCCACCTCGCACCGCCTATGAAAGCAATATCAAAAGCTAAAGGCTATAGATATTGCTTTCATAGGCAGCACGAAACGACAAGATGACGTCATAAACCACACACGAAGTCAAAGCGATCGGTTAGGCGGTCGGGCCCCTGGGAACTGAACCCGGGACCTTCGGATATCGGGCCGAACGATTTGCCACTCGGCCACCGATGCGATATAAAAAATATGAAAAAGGACTACATAAAAGACGACTTCACACTTGTTGGCATTAGCTAAGTTCCGCCGGAACTGTAATAAAATTAATTGAGTCTTACACGCGGCGAGAGCAAACTATATAAACAAATGACGATCTACAGGGTAATTATGGTATAAACGTATAATTATATTTACCCTTCCATATGTGAGTGTCGTTCGTATCATAGTCCTGCTGCAACGCGCCATGGGCAGCTCCTAGTATGAACGCGCTCGTCATAGAGCTAGTCTTGGAGGCGGCGAAGGCGAGCAAAGCCGTGCCGCCGAGCTTGTGCGGCTCCTTCGGGCAGTACGCGCCCAGCATGATCAGCGTGCCTTGGGAGATCGACATCTCTAATAGAGAGTAGTCGACTGCGTCACGCCATATCTGCGTTCAAAAGAAATATTAGGTACACTCTTACAATAGGCAGTGAAATGTTTATTACCAGTTTTGAACTTTATGTGATTCAGATAAGACTGAAAATCTGCTTTTAAAGGATCATTCATGCCCGTACAGTTTATACCTTACGTTGTAATCTTTTACGTAAAAATTTTTTCGCCTTCGCTATTTTTGTCGCTTGTAGTATCAGATTCAGATATTTATTTAAGTCCATTATGGAAAGATTTAGATCTCTGTATTTCATAAAAAGTTGACTGATTGGTTTGAAAAATTAAAACTTCGAATTGAAATGAAACAACTTTTACGGATCTACTCGCGTTTATTTTACACATTACTTATTTAATGTTTATCCTGACGTTTCGAACCTTTTGCAGGGTCCGTGATCACAGGGAGACTGAGGTGTTGGTCGTCTCATAATTAGTTGGTAGCTTGTATACCCTCATTTAAATTTAATCAGGTGCGTTCCGTTTTACGCAGAAGGAGCTTACAGTATCTTTTGGTCTGGCAGAATGGTGACGGGGCTGGGATTTAATATTTTGTATGATGGGATCCCAGGCTGGTGGTAGATTCCAACCATCTTCTCTATTAAAATTAGGTTGTTTTTTAATTTCAATAGCCTCGCGTATCATCCTAAGGATGAATGGTTGTTCTCTAGAGAGTATTTGTGGTTTATCAAATCTGATGTAATGGTTGGGCCCCTCTAGGGAATGTTCGCATACTGCAGACTTATTTTCGCGCCTATGCTTGACGTCGGCTATATGTTCTTTAACGCGGGTTCCTACACTTCTCTTTGTTTGCCCGATGAAACGTCAGGATAAACATTAAATAAATAATGTGTTAAATAAACGCGAGTAGATCCGTAAAAGTTGTTTCATTTCAATGTGTAGTGATCGCGTAAACTTTAGAAAACAATATAAAATTTCGAAGTTTTAGACTTTCGATCCGAGCGTCAGTGACTAGCCGGGAGCCGCTGCGTCACTGGCGCTGCGTCAGTGATGCTGCGGCAAAGCGACTCTGATGATTTTGGATGCTTGCGACAGACGCACATCGATCGCCGACATACTCAGTCGTATTTGTTTTGTTATCGTGAAATGGAGCTTGATCTAGAAGAATTATTTGAAGAGCGAGAAGATGATCTTTTACTTCTATACTACCTGAGTTTAGATAGAGCCCCAAGTGACTCGATTTTTCTAAGTCGTAATGAATAAGGATTCTAAAAGATTTTAATATTTCTGTAAACATCTCCACTTAAATCGAAGAGTATTGGGTGCTGTGACACTAAAATTATTAGGAGTTCATCCTCTTATTTCGTAAACACTTTTAAGAAAGTCATTTTTATTTATTTTCTTCTAGAAATTATCAAAACCGGGCGTCTGTACAAGTGCGAGCGCGACACTGACGCGAGCGTACGACGCCACTGTCACAGCGACACTGATGGGCGCGTTAGTACCGCGCTGTTCGAACGCCGGTCCATACCTTTTCATAGCAACTTATACTGTCGCACTGTCGCAGCGTCAGTGTCGCGGCGTTACTGACGCCGCGACATTGACGCTGACGCTCGGATCGAAACTCCGCCTTTAATCCTTTCAAAAGCAACTGCTGCTATGTTGCCACCCAATATTGAACCTATAAAATAAAATTGAAAAGCAATACAAAAGTTATTAGTAGGTACTGACCTGCATATTTTCGAGCAGCACGCTCCAGTCGCAGTATCGGAACATTGCGCCCGCGCCGCGAAGCCGCGCTGCGCCCAAAGCGAAGCACGTCAGCACCAGGAACGCGGTCACGTCCTTGAACATCACCAGCTGCAACCAACTAACTGTTTTAATATCTTTAAAAATATGAGTATAGTGTTTATATACTTGTACAAGTCGGATAGAAACCCTCGTGTAAATCTTTATAAAATTAGCATAAAAACATACAGTTTCATAAAAATATAAGTCATCATCATCAGCTCATTATAATATGTCCCCAGTGCTGGGGCACGAGCCTTCCCTATGGATGGATAGGGAGAATGGGCCAAAAACCACCACGCGGGCGCGGGCCCAGTGCGGATTGGTGGTTGTTAACGACTGCTAATACTGCCGGGAACAACAGGCTAACGTGCCTTCCGAAGCACGGAGGAGCTCGAGATGATAAATTTTTGGTCACCCATTCGATGACCGGCCGTTGCGAAAGTTGCGTAACTTCAGTAATATCAGACCGAGCGCGTTAACTACTGCGCCACCGAGCTCTTTCTAAAGATAAATGTAACATATCAAAATTACAAGAATACAAATACCATGCCACAATGGAGATGGTTAAAAAAAACCTAGTCGACAAAAACTTTTTGTATGCGATCAAGTTTATTCAGTAGGTACCTACATTAAAAAAAAATATTTACTCCAAAAACTATGGGATTTAGATTTTTATTACATTTATAAAAACATATTATTATTCAGATAACCCTATGGGATAACATTTCATTGCTGTAAATTCTAGGTTTTTATTGTATATTTTTAGCCATCTCCTTTACAATGACCATAGGTTTCCTTTCCACACTAGAACGAGCCTGTCTTGTGACATACGAGACAAAAGATGCGACTAATTATACAGCAAATCAGAGATGGCAATCTTCACCACTTCACTTCTACGGGATAAGGTTAAACCACGAGTCTGACACTCAAGAGTTAGTGGTCCAGCAGTTTTTAATAAGACCTGATCTATCAAGAAATCTATTGGTTTGTCTATTCATCAGTTTTTCTTATAGCCTAAAGGAATATTTTATTTATTTCTATAGGTAAGTACACAAACAGATTACAATCAATGCCTACATTAGCATATTTGGTAAATCTTATAAGCTAGACGGAAATCCAAAAAAAGTGTACACAGCATGATATTTTGAATATAGTTTGAAACGTGTTACAACAATACCGGTCTTAAGAGCGTTTACGCCGCACACTAGCGCCGCCAATGAATTACTTAATACTTAAAAATCATAAACTTATACTTAGTTTGTCTGTTCATCTTCTCCTCGAGACGTTCTCTTCCTTTTGCTTGCATGTTATTTGATGTTGTGCAGTCGCGTATGCCATCATATTTGTATGACAAGCTGCAGTTTTCACAGAGTACTGTAAGGATGGCTACCCGTCTAGTTTGGCCCTAGACACAGCACTTCCGCGTTCGAGGCAGTGCTGTGTCCCCGTATTTTTTTTTTTCTCCAACATAATCGGAGCCTATTTTAGCTTATTTTCATTCATTCCAGTTCTCGCTTTTATTCTTCTCGCACTTTTGTTCCACATACCACTCATTCATCCATCACCTTTCATTCTAAGCAGTGGGTGTGCTGCTTTATAACATCTAGCTAAACTAGTTACTTCCTTAATTTACTAGATTATATTGTTCTTGGGTAAATAAGTTCTTCAGAACACAGGATTTAATTTAAAAAAGTAGGGAAATGACTTAAATTTACGTATTTTCTTGTAAGTACATATTTTAAATTGCTAATATAATGTTTCCCATTTTTGGGGCGGCTTCATTACATTTTTATTTGAAAAACTTATGCTACTTAGATTATTACAACTTATTTTTCTATTTTACACACTATTTTTATTTTGTGAATAAACATACATACGTGCAAGTATGTATGTTATTCCCATTTTTAAAACTATTTTACTAAATTTTTACACTTTATTTCTCAATCTGACAGTATTTACAATTTTTTCACAATATTTTAGAAACAATTTTCTGTGCTCGCCCGCTATGAGGTCGGCAAAATTACTGGGTTTTACAGCCATACCTGTTGGATTTCAATGTCTAGCCTCTCCAGAGCGTGTAAAGGGCACTCGGAGAGGATGTGTGGGAGGGTTTCGTGTGTATCAGGATCACAGACACACGACGGGCTATCCTTACACTTGAACCTGTTCAAGTATGCGGAAAACCCGCCGTGACCCGTGAGAGCCTGTGTGGTGAGGTGTGTATGGGTCAGCTTCCGGGTGGTGTGGAATGCTGTTATGGCATTGGGGAAGAATAGTTTTGTGACCTCGGCGGTGCTGCCGGACGCGTACCTTTTGTTCCATTTGTCAAGAGATTCATCTCTGATGCATCTCTTGACAAATGAAATGGGGCACATGTCGTAGTCCGGTTTCTTTTTGGACTTTATAGCGGCTTCCTTGGCAAGTTGGTCGGCTCTCTCATTTCCCTCCAACCCCGCGTGCGCTTTAATCCAATACAAGACAACAGTTTTGTATTGTTTGCTTGCCAATTTCAAATTGTTGCGCGTGTTTACTGCGAGGGGGTGGAGGGATGTCACGTTTGTGACTGTCTGGGAGGTGCCATGGAGTCGCTATAAATACCAAAAGTACTCTCCTTCCTAGCTAACAGCACTTCCGAGGCTCTGTGTAGTGCGAGTCTTCTCCTCGAGACGTTCTCTTCCTTTTGCTTGCATGTTATTTGATGTTGTGCAGTCGCGTATGCCATCATATTTGTATGACAAGCTGCAGTTTTCACAGAGTACTGTAAGGATGGCTACCCGTCTAGTTTGGCCCTAGACACAGCACTTCCGCGTTTCGAGGCAGTGCTGTGTCCCCGTATTATATAGGGTCTAACAATATCAATAAGCGAACGTTTAAGGGAAGCATCTGCACATCATACTGAGCATGCTTACCAAATTTGGTCCAAAACTACAGGCTCGTTACCGAGATAATCAACAAACATTATCATAATTCACCAAAAAATATACACCCTTTCCAAACCCGTACAGCTGTACTACACGCACACAAAGATAGCCGTGTGTGTATGAACGTCATACATTGGTTTTTCAATTGTGTGCGTGTATCTGTACACTATCTTTTTATTGACGTTTGCGTGCGTGTTAGTAAAGATACAGCATGTTTCATGATGTGCATTATTTTAATTGATTTAGTTTGTTAGGAAACATAACTATGAAAAATCACTATAAAACTGGAGCCCATTTTTTGTCATAGTATTCAGAATGATGTACAGATACCGCCCTTAAACGTTCGCTTATTGATTTTGTTAGACCCTGTATAATTCCCGTAACGTTCATATATTTAGCGATAAATACAAACAGCAGCTAATATATGTAATTGCAATAAAAAATAGATAAAAATATAATGATAATTTTGTTAAATTTTCTTATTTTGGGGTTGTTGTGTTAAAATTTAAGTAGGTAATTTTTAATGTATTTTTATCCAATTGTGTATAGTACGTCCGTCCAATAGTTCATGCGTGCTCACTTGTAATGTACGTATATAAGAAAATTTTACAAAATTGTCATTCTATTTTAACTATTTTTTATTGCAATTCTATTAGCTGCTGTTTGTATTTATCTCTAAATATATCTCTAATTTTAAAATGTAATAAGTTAAATAGGTAGGTCCTTTACTGAGTGTTTGGTTGCGTACTGCTCCTGATCCTGGTCTTTTGCGTACACTAAGGTGTTCGCGGAAGACCAGGGTCAGGTTACCCTTGTAGGTTGGGTTGCCAACCATACTTTAAAATAACTTATTCTACGTTATTTTCCATCCCCATACTTCTTTTTAATAAAAATAAAGTATGGAAAATACTTTATTTCCGACTATGCGTGCGGAACGGAATATTCCTGTTGACTTAATTTCTGAACTACTGAATGATACTCAGGCTCAGGTGAAGTGAAACGAAACCCAAAACTTAAATAAATAAATTTGGAGAATACTTTATTTTTTCTTCAAATTCTTTTTTTTATACTAGTTAGTGATAGATTTGCTTTAATTTTCTGAAAAATAGTTGGCAACCTTACTTGTAGGTGACCTGACATTATGCTGGGTGGACACCTTTTAGTGACACACCTAAACTTGTATTGTATTGTTTTGTTTTATTTTGTATTGTACTTTATTGTGATATTTGCAATAGTTATGGCATTAATAAACTTTTTCTATTTATATTTCCTCACCTTGGAGTAGCTGTAGATCCTCTTGACGGCGATGAAGTAGATGAGCACCCAGCACACGATATAGTAGACAGCCAGCTCCCACACCACGTTGCCCAAGCCGCCCTCTAGCCGGTCGCGTTTCAGGTTGACTACGAAATTGCTGTAAGGTTGACAATCAAAAAATTCAAAATGTATTTATTTATAAAGTAACTTTAAACAAGTGTTTTTGAACGTCAATTCAAAGCCATGATTTCGTAAGCCTACGGTGGAGAACTGTACCCCGACAAGATCCCCCAAAGCGAAGCCGCAATCAATTGCATTAGCTACTTACATTACGCAGCAAATGTCAGATGACAATAATTTTCTTTATTAAACAGGATATTTGGTAATCCTACTAATATTATAAACGCGAAAGTTTGTAAGTATGGATGGATGTTTGTTACTCTTTCACGTAAAAGCTACTGAATGGATTTGGATGAAATTCGGCATACAGATAGTTTATAACCTGGATTAACACATAGGATAGTTTTTATCCCGATATTCCCACCGGAACGGGAACCACGCGGGTGAAACCGCGAGCGGCCGCTAGTACGTGTATAATCCCGAATATGACAGGTAGGATCCCGTGTATAAATTGAACTCTGGAATTCAATGTAATACTAACCGTATTAAAGAAGCCATTGAGCAGAACAAAGGCTCAAAAGTGTTCGCAAGAGATCTGGGTATTGGGCAGTGCCAACTAACGACGCTGAAAACCGATGACGGCAGATCTGTCACGACCAGGTCCGATGTTATGGAGAGGTCGGGAATTTCTATGGACAGCTTTACACACCTGTACAAAGCTTAGCTCTTTACCCTAGAGCTAAGTTAACCTAGCACTATACCGAACACATCCCGGACATCAGCCTGCACGAGATTAGTATGGCTCTCAAACAGCTCAAGAACGGCAGGGCACCAGGTGTTGACGGAATTACGGCCGAGCTTCTGAAAGCAGGCGGAAACCGGTACTCGTAGCTCTTCAGAAGCTATTTAATTCCGTCGTACTATGGAACAGAGCGCCAGAGATGTGGCACGAAGGTATGGTGGTACTGTTCTTCAAAAAGGGCGACAAAACCCTGCTGAAGAACTACAGGCCCATCTCACTTCTAAGCCACATCTACAAGCTGTTTTCGAGAGTCATAACGAATCGTCTCGCACGCAGGTTGGTTTCCGAAAAAGCTTCAGCACCGACCACATATATACGCTGCGACAGGTTATACAGAAGACCGAAGAGTATAACCAGCCTCTTTGCTTAGCGTTTGTGGATTATGAAAAAGCCTTCGATTCGATTGAAACATGGGCCTGCTACAGTCTCTCCAGCGGTGCCAAATTGACTACAGGTACATCGAAGTGTTGAGGTGTTTGTATGAAAGCAGCACTATGTCAGTCCGTCTTCAGGACCAAAGCTCGAAACCTATCCAGTTGCAGCGAGGAGTAAGACAGGGAGATGTGATATCTCCGAAACTGTTCACTGCTGCACTGGAAGATGTTTTCAAGCTTCTGGATTGGAAAGTACTCGGCATCAATGTCAACGACGTATACATTACTCACCTTCGATTTGCTGACGATATAGTGGTCATGGCTGAGACCCTGGAAGACCTCGGCACAATGCTCGGTGACCTCAACAGAGTCTCTCAACATGTGGGTCTTAAAATGAAGACGAAAGTTATGTCGAACTCACGTGTCGTACCCACTCCTCTGAAGGTTGGGGACTCTGCCTTTGAAGTTGTGGACGATTATGTTTACCTGGGACAAACGGTCCAGCTAGGTAGGTCCAATTTCAGCAAAGTGGTCAATCATCGAATCCAATTAGGGTGGGCATCGTTCGGTAAACTACGAAATATCTTCTCGTCCGATATACCGCAGTGTCTCACGACGAAAGTCTTTGACCAGTGTGTGTTGCCAGTGATGACATACGGGACTGAGACGTGGTCGCTCACTATGAGCCTTATCAGAAGGCTCAAGGTCACTCAAAGAACAATGGAGAGGGCTATGCGCGGGATTTCTCTGCGTGATCGAATCAGAAATGAGGAGACCCGCAGAAGAACAAAGGTAACCGACATAGCCCGAAGAGTTGCTAAGCTCAAGTGACAGTGGGCAGGGCACAGTGCTCACAGGACTGATGGCCGCTGGGGCGGAATAGTCCTTGATTGGCGACCGCGTACCGGAAAGCGCAGTGTGGGCCGGCCTCCAACAAGGTGGATCGACGATCTGTTGAAGGTCGCGGGAAGCCGCTGGATGCGAGCAGCGCAAAACCGGTCGATGTGGAGATCCTTGGGGGAGGCCTTTGTCCAGTAGTGGACGTCTTTTGGCCGAAATGATGATAATGATGAAGTTGTTTTTATTTGGTTGCATGGATGGCTATGTTTGAGATTATACACCATTACCTAACATCCTGTACCTATAACGTAAGAATAAATTGGAATACGAGTCAAAACTAGTCAAAAGTTTAAACGTGTTAATGCTCGTGACTGTACAGACGCTTGCACATCAACCTATCCAAAACTGTAAAATTTCTTCAATGAATGTTCAACCTTAAGGCATAAGCATAAAGTTCAAAGTTAATTGAGGAAATCTGACAGTTTGTGGTAGTCTATGTGCAGGCGTGTGTACCTACATCAGTTTCATTTGGTCACATCTTTGCTTCGTTAGAAGCTAAAACTTTCCTAATTGCGCTTTTTTATTGAGTCAGAAACAATACTTACAAGAAGAAGGATTGCGCAGGCGTTTCGCTTCCCTCCGGCAGCGGTCTGTGCCTGGCGGCGCAGGCGGGGGTGGCGGCCGCCGCGCAGTGCAGCCACGGCAGGAACGAGTGGAACGAGTGCACGAGGAGCGCAAGGCACCACGCCGCCACAGCGCCCAGCGCCAGCGCGGTGAACATGCAGCAGGAGAGCATGGCGAACCCGATACCTATATACATACTTGGTAGAAAAATGTAGTTTAACGCTGTCAAGGAGCGATAAGTTTTGTCGCAGTGCATCCACGGCAGTAACGAGTGGAAGGACTTCACCAGAAGGGTAAGGCCCACGCCGCCAGCGCAGTGAACATGCAGCACGAGAACATGGCGAACCCGATACCTATATACATTACACGTGGTTTAAAAACGTGTTTTAACGCTCTAAAGAATCGATTGGTGAGGTTTTGGCGATGTAAGTATGCGGCAAATGACGTCGCAGTGCAGTCACGGCAGCAACAGATGGATGGAGTGCACCAGAAGGGTAAGGCACCACGCCGCCAGCGTAGTAAACATGCAGAAAGAGAGCATGGCGAACCAGATACCTATATACAAACGTGGTTGAAAAACATGTTTCAACGCTCTAAAGGATCGATCGTTAAGGTTTTAGCGCAGTAAGTATTCGGAAAATGTTTTCGCATTTCAGCCATGGCAGGAATGAGTCGAACGCGTGCACTAGAAGGGTAAGGCACCACGCCGCCATCGCTCCAAGCGCCAGCGCGGTGAAAATGTAGCACATGAGAGCATGGCGAAGGGTGTTTTTTTTTTATATTAGAAGGAGGCAAACGAGCAGGCGGGTCACCTGATGGAAAGCAATCACCGCCGCCCATGGACACCCGCAAAACCAGAGGAATCACAGATGCGTTGCCGGCCTTAAAAGGGTGTAGGGAATAGGTGGTTTAAAAACGTATGTTTATTATACAGTCTAAGACTAGCACCAGGCAAACTAAATTAACTGGGTAAAGACTCTTTAAATTAAGCTGTTTGGTGTCGAACTGCTGTCGTAAAGTTGCACTCCATCTGTCGTGCGGCTGTGTTTGATATTCAATTCAATTCATGTACTTAATCAAGTTAGATAGGCTCATTTTTGTTAGTAAAAGGTGTTAGCATACTAACTGTACTGTTGCCGTGGTGGCCGCTAGTTCTTTTACTAAAAAGAACAGTGGCCACCACGGCAACAGTACAGTCACCAAACGTCTTAATTGAAAGAGCCTTTTATCAGTTCGTTAAGTTTGTCCATTCGCTTCGCTTTAAATTATGGACGTGCTCGGAACTTCGCGTCAGAGCGTCAGAAACGAATCCCTTAAAAGCTAAAACTCTTTTCATCCAATCTAAACTTCCCGATTGATTAATAGTCGACGTTATTATCAGCCTATGTGTCTTATCTTTTTACTGAACGATGGTAAATTCTGTAGTTTGGTCGAAACAATTTATTTTTTAATTTTTCATTATTATTTAGATTTTATAGTTTTGACGTTAAAAGCATTTAGAACATGAAAAGCACATGGGAAGAACAGGCCATAACCTACCACTCTAGCCCAATGATGGTTAATGGTTTATAGGTTGTTCCAAAAGTAAGAATAGAATAGAAACATTTATTCAATATTAGAAAATAACACATTCATACAAATAAAAAATCATAATAAACCGTATATAATACTGAAAGGCCTTCTTCTCAGCATATATCATAACATTTTAGTAATGCCACGACGCGACGCTGGTCTTCCAAAGATGTTCAGACTAAAACTAAAACCTACCTCTAGTCATTGGAGCCAAATCCCAGCACCTCAGCACTCCCTTCTTGGTGACGACGCCCAAAGCCAGTTCAAGGTAGAACATAGGGTAGCCAATGACGATGCTGAAGACGTTGTATAGGAATATGAAGGGTATCAGTTTCCTAAGGTCGTGCACATAAGGGTGCCACCACAGTTGCAGGATGCCGACGCACGATGACACCACTAGCTGACGGTAGCTGATGTTGTGGCTCCATCGGTCCTGTGGCACCTGTTACAAGGGATGTTGACAACTACAATCAAATTTCTATTCTATTGGCAAACCCAAATAGAATAGAAATCAATTAGAATGATTATTGTATGGGATTTGTCATAAACGTCATTTATGCCTACGTATCGTTGACTTTATTAAAATTCAAACGTCTTCGCTTAGGCACTGCGCAAACGTAAACACTTTAGTGTCTTGTGTGGGATACAAGCTACCAGTGAATATGAAATCAGCCCTCCCTGCGCAGACATATAGACACTTTTTGTGACCACTTACTTTAGAAATACCTGTTTTTCTAAATTGTTTCGGGTCTGGGTGTTTCAATATGTATAATAAGTATGTATTTAAGTATGTTTATCCGTTGTCTAGTTTTAACCATTTCTCGAGTTTCTTAAGGAAGCTTTTCTTGGGGCTAGATAATTGGTGTGAGTGTGGGAAACATTTATTAGTATTATCTCTCTATTTATTTTTTTACATATTAATTTACATTTTTAAATATTTTCTAAAAAACAAAACAAACATTTAAAAATATAAAAAATAGGGGTCCACCGGCATCGAGACCAGGGTCCAAACTACCTGGAGCCCTACCAGAGACAGGAACCTCCTCACAATGCGTGCCGTATCGAGGAGAACTGCCTTCTGAATCAGGACCTTGATCCAGCCGCCTAACGAGAGCCTCATGAGATGTTGATCGAGGCTCTTGGCCATCAGGCCGTTGGCCGTAACAACAATCGGCACGATGACAGCCGAGTCCACATTCCACATGTCGACAACCTCATGTGCTAAGTCGAGATATTTGATTTGTTTCTCTTTCTCAGCTTTCACGAGGTTCTCGTCATGGGGAATGGTGATATCGACAATCATCGTGCGGCGCGCTAATCGATCTATCACCACAATGTCTGGCTTATTAGCTACAATAGTCCTGTCGGTGATGATAGATCGATCCCAGTACAACGTGACATGATCATTTTCATTTTAGTATTATTATTAGTTACTTCCACCTGACACTGATACAGCAACACGGTTTCCTTGTATGGCGTGCCGTGTCGGAAACAAAGTGTCTACGTTTGCGCAGCGCCTTAAGCGTCTACGCTGAGAAATCCTAGTGTGAAGGGGCTCTTAGACTCATGTTTAATACGTAAGTTTATTTTAGAAATAGCTTTAAAAACTTACATTAAACAGCTCCTCGCTTGATACTGAACCACCGCTCTCGGTCAATGTTTTCGTTCGTGTACTCTGGAAAATGAGTTATATTTAACAGTAATACGTAACGTACTATCACAAAACTCTTAAAGCATTACAATTGGCATAGCTACTTACCACACTTTCAGTCATATTTGAAATATTATATTCAAGTAGGTAGTTATTTTTCTAATATAATAAAACTTGATTCTAAATGTTGTCAAAATGAATTTTACTTCTGACATTGTTTGATTGTGTCATTAGGTCAAGGACAAAGAGAAAAATTTGAAAATAGGTCTTGCCATAAAATTGTTGTTAGATTTAATTAGCTTTTTTATTTTCATTATTTTGAATTTTGTTTTCACAATGCTATTTAAAAGATTTAAAAAAAACTAGAAATCAACCAGCCTCAGGAGGCTCCAGTGGTTTTTTTATCTTATACAAATTGATATTATATCTATCACCATTAATTGTTCGAAGTTTATCATAATATTCATAATTACCACGTATAATAATTTTTCTGTTATTATTACTTATTCAAATATAATAGATTTAGATAATCTTTGCATACAGAATGAAAAACGCTATGTACTGGCGTTTATTTTACATAATTATTTTATCCTCACGTTTCGTGCCTTTCGTCCGTGGTCGCAAGAGCTAGATTGTAATGAAATAAGCTTTGTATGCGTAATAAATAATCTAAGAGAACAGAACATGCCCTATGAATATGCGTATAATTTTCAAAACCTAACAACCAGCTACCTTTTATTGACATAGTATTTATTCCTTCGGATGTCGGTGGTCACATGGACTACCTTGTATCATCCCTTTTTGCCAATAACGTTATACGAAAACTTGAAACCCCAGTCAAGACAACAAGTTGCCTGACAAGTTTTACATAATTAGTATGAAAATGTTTATAATATAGTATAAATGAACAAAATATGTGGTTTAATGTTTTGATACAACAAGCACTATTTACAGGGTCAGGGTGATTAAATAAAACAACAATTCTTGTTAATATAACAAATTTAATATCTCAATAATATCTAGCTATACACCCCTGATTTGTGGTGGGCAACTAAATAAATTTAACTAGCACTCACCATTTTAGGCTGCGCTTCCACTAGTACTATGCGAGGAAGACAAAAGGTGTGCGATGAAAAAATCCACCAATAGCATTACGCCATTTTACATTGACGGAAAATCCACCAATACGATCACAGGTATAGCAGTCCCGACTGCATTACTTCACGAAGTCAGATGAGATTATGATGTATTGGGTCCTTACCTATGAAATTGACGTTTTTTTTCTCACTTATTAATAGGTGTATTACTTAACCGGTTGTTAATATTATTATACACCTTTAATTAGGACGATGTTGGCTTCAGTAGTAATAACAATGATTATTCATTTTGTGTCTTTATCGCCCAATTTTTTTTTAATTGACTTTTTTGTTCTTTCGCGGAATTGACCTTTTGTTTCATTGTAGCTTTGAAGAGTCTTGAATTTTTCCTTTTTAATGTCTGCTATATTTAGCTAGTGAAACAAACACACTACTCTACAATTTGTATAGTGTTAACAAAAAAAGATGCTAAGAAAATTAAAAAAAACGTTACTATGAAAAATATAATTTTATAAAAAATCTTTATACAAAACGTCAATTTCATAGGTAAGGACCTAATATATCAGAGTAAAAGCCAAATACACCCTGAGAGCTGTTGAGCCACATCATAAGGAGACAGCAGCAGGTAATCTTCATACAAACGCGCACGAGTACCGAACACAGACGACCTCTCACGGACACGGAATCTCGCAACAGCTGCATCAATCAATCATCCGTTTCCGTGCAAAGGCTCTATGTGTGCGTTGCTTGAGCGCGGTATGTATCAACCCTTAAATGCATGATTTTTTATTTATTATAAAAAGCTTTTTTAATGGATACTATGTGATTCCAACACTTCAAAAAAAAAATTTTGCCACTGCATTTTTTTTAATAAAAAAAATACGAAAAATCTTGAGGAAATGCTTTCCTTAGTAATTTATTTTCATTTTGTTTATTTCATTTTTTTTTTCACTTTGTAATTGTTTTAATAATTACGAATCTATTTCAATTTACATCATTAAAATAGAACATAATAAAGAAGTATTTTTATTTATTTTTTCAAAAAAAGGTTGCATTCTCGTATCCAAAGAGGTTTCCGTCAAAACTTCCTTGTCTATGATGTTAAATTTAAGAAAAAAATAATATTATAAAATTTATTAAAAAAAACATGTTTTAATTACAGAGTATATTCTAAATATTTATTTTTATATAAATATACCTAATAGTATATAAAATATAATGAAAATTTTAAGGAGGCTTAAAGTTACCGTTTCTTTTTTATATGCTATGCATTTAAGGGTTAAGCTTCTGTCTCCTTATTCTGTGGTCGAGCGGTTGGAATACCGCCACAACGTCAATTTAAATTATTTTATGGTGAGAGTGCCGACAACCATCTGCTGACTTTTATGAATGAGTTTTGGCCGTAAGGCGGGGGACAACCTTGCAACTTCCATCGTTGATAGCGAAGGAGGCCCTCGGTGGCCGCCGGCTCGTCACCTCAAACCTCTGCTCTGCGACCACGTCGGCGGAGCGGACAGCCCCGATTTACAGATCGGTTACCAGACACGGTATTACGCCACACTTCGCCGGCAATATACACCCTTACTAACATAAGTGTTAAGAGTCATATACTAACAATAATGTATTTGTTCGTATATGAGGTATTTATCTATAGGCCTGTGTTGCCTGACAACAAATAAATAAATAAAATAACTCTATTTTACACCGCAAGGTAATCGTGGGTTGCACGTGGCCCATACTAAGGCAGGATCGAGACAAATGGCATTAACAAAGAGAGGCCTGTGCCCAGCAGTGGGTCGAGAGGGGCTGCTGATGATGATGATGATGATGATGATGATGATGACACCGCAAGTAAAAGAAAATAATCCTATTGGCGGATTTGTTCATCGCGCACCGCTTAGTTAGCTCGCACAACTCTGCTGGAACTACAGCCTTAGACTACATTTTTGGCTTACAGGCATAATGACACCGCAAGTGATTACAGCTAACGCAATCAAATTAACAATTATTATTAAAGTAAAATGTCACAAAATTTACAAATAATTTTATGTCCGTTAAATTACCAATATACAATCTAATTATGTACAGTCAGCCGCAAATTGTTACAAGTGAACCTGACTTAAATAATCCAGCTTCGCATATAAGTAAAATAAGTCATATTCAATGAAACTAAGGGTTATACTCTTGCTTGAATCAAATTCTTGTTTTTGTTATATGCCATGATATTTCTGACCATTTTCATGGCTTGGATCAATTTGATGCTTACGTACTACAAAAACTAAAACGAACAAAGGAAACGACACATATCGTAAAATAGTAAGGCCGGCCGCACTTAGGATGCGAATTTGTATTGTACGCAAACATAGGTACGTTAAAAGACGTTTGATTTAGTTTTCATAATTAAAAATGCCAAGAGTGACTATGGCGTGACAATTTTTTCATAACCATATTCTGTATTCGTACAGACGCCTACATATCTATCTAGAACTGACAAATTTCTTCAATAAATTTTCAATCATATGTCACAGACATAAAGCATAAAGCCTAGTCTATTGAGGAAATTTGACCGTTTGTACTACCGCACAATTTATGAACGCAGTACTTACTTACTGTGTTTATAATTGTGATATTTGAGGTGCTGACATTACGATCTATTTTCACGAAACTAACTATACGCGCGTACACGCACTAGCTCACACATGTGTGCGAGATACCATAGTCACAAATTAAGGTGGACCCAGAAGGTAACAAGCTTCAAACATACCGCGCTAAAGCACTCACACATAGACCCTTTGTGCGGACACGGAACAGCTCGGAAAAGTCCCAGCGCTGCTTATTTTTAAAGATAGATTGCTGATTGCCTCAAACGGCATTTTCAGCTTCACCGGACTTATTTGGGGGCGGCGAGAAACTTAAAGGGTTTCTCAAGCCATGTGAAACGAATCCCCTTCGGAGGTTTTCTAGAGGGAACGGCATTACGCACTTAAGTGCGAGTCCCCGTGCTCTACTAGAACAACCCGAGGGCGCCTCTAAAGGCTCGGACCTCAGCTCGGGTTGACCGGGCCGTGGTGGAGGAGAGAAGCGCCCAGGTATATGTCTGTACCTGGTATAGAGCGCGTGTGAACCGGTTCTTCGTACCCTTGTTCTACGAGTACGGTGTCTTGGGCCTAAACTAATGTGCATGTTTACACACACACTTTTTTTTTTTCGTTTTTCAACGCCCCCATTTTTATTTATTATCAATCCTCTCCATCCCTAGGTTGCCTGGAAGATATCGCTTTTAGTGATAAGGCCGCTCTTTGTACGACTCCAATTTTAATTTTAAATTGTTTGTTAACATGTACTTATGTGTTGTTTTTATGTGTACAATAAAGTATTTTATTCTTATTCTATTCATGTTTAGTGGCATTTAGAGGATCGGGCGGGGTCCAAGCGCTGCTGTTGCGAAATTGCCCGTGAGAAGTTGCCTACGTGTGCGTTCGAGCGCGTTTTTACGCAGCTTGCCTTCTGCAGTCTCCTTATATTGTGCCATAGTAGTCAGAGGATCGGGATGGATAGTGCGTATTCGTACGTATACGTAACAAACCGCATTCGAAATGCGGCTGGCCTAAGAACTAGGTGAATACAGATAATATAGCGTCTCGAAAATAGTGACTTGTATGGATTTGAAGCAGCGCCTCCAGGTGATAAATGAGGAGTTAAAATTATGCCATACAAATTCCCGTTTTCGTTAACATGATCGAATGTCAAATAACACTCGCACTAGACACGCTGAGCAGCCCAACGTGTTACGATAAGTACACCTTTTATACAGTAATTATATCTATATGTTGACCTAGTTTCGCAAATACTTTACCGCGCTTCAACAAAAAACAATCTAAAACATTATTAAATATTTCTTTACATGTGTATTGCGATAACGGCTACGTATTAAATAAGTCGATTTTCACACCGTTTTCCAATACTATTCAGACTTATCGTGATAATAATATAATGTGATAATAATATATAGTCTAACAAATTTGTAAAGTAAGTGAAGCAATCGCCACTAATGATGACATAGGTTAAATGTTGTTAGTGACACTATTATAACACCTAACGCCATTTGACAAACAATTGAATTTATATTGTGTCTGCGTCCGGCAGCGGTCAACCTGTTAAAGGTTTTTCAGACCATGTCACTAACTCGCACTCGCGATAGACCTAAGCACTAGCAAAATGCTTTAAATACTGGGATCCGCCCACTCATTTCATTTGCCAATAGGAAGGATACGGACCGCGCACGGGCGGTTTGACAACGTCGCAATTTATATTACTCACTTTGCCCATCAAATGAAAAGTATGTAATTCATAAAATCAACTTATTTTAATGAAATTAAATACTTATTTCTTATGAAAGCATTTTAACACCAATAGAATTTTAGTGGGCAATTGGTACGATCAAACACCCCGATAGCAAATTGGCTCTTAATGTTGTCCTATCGCTGACTTGGTTAACTGTATCTTTTGTATTGTACTATCGGTGATAGATAAAAGCTTATATGAAGATTCAATTGTACTATTTTATTTGAATAAATATTTATATTAATATTTACATGGCGTATAGGCACTATTGTTACACTAATGAAGTGTGATATACTTCTATTGACATGTCTGTACAGTTTTGAATTTCACACTCATTTGGTAATAGTTACAAAAGACACGACAACGGCTTGATATTGTAAGAGAGAGTGGCCTCGCATTATCGCCTAACCATCTTAACAAGAGAGTTAACTAACTTTTAGACTGTTTCACAAGTACAGTAGTGGTAAGTTCATACAAGCACAGCTTAATACAATTCTAACACATTCAAATCTATCGATCTTATCCAAACCCCTTGGAAAATCTAGTAGGGGCCGCTCCCTAATAGATTTTCAGAGGGGTTAGGGACACGCACTAATTGCAAGTCTAGTGCGTGATGCTATTCCTTCTAGAAAACCTCAGACGATGTTTCGATCACTCGGCTTGAGGAACCCTTTCAGCAAGGCAAAGGTGCGCGCGCGGTTGTGTAGACGACGTCACGGGCGGTCCGATCATAGGCAACTGGGGGTGGTGTGTGCTGAGTGCCGCGCGGTCCAATTTCTATAGGAATGAACGCGCGGGCGCTGCGCTTCGTTCATTCTTTGTTACCGATCGTCACGTCTTGGCGTGAACACAATCATTTGAGGCTTATTCAGATATCAGACCCTTCCGACTCAAACGCTGTAGGCTGACTGAGCTTTTTTTATATACTTTTCAATTGAGTATGTCTATTTCGTATGAGTCCATCCATTCCAATCCATTTTGTATGAAGTCGAAGCAGTGCAACCGTTTAAGTACTACTTCGATATACAAATTAAACTCGATCAAACGGTGAAAAAAAAACTGGCACCAAGCGCTCTGAAAAGCGAAGAATATGACACATTTGAGTGAAATATAGAAGCCCTAAAGTCAGTAATAGTGCTGTATAGTGTATGGACAGAAACCATTGAAAACAGCAGATACAGAAAAACAAATAAATTCATTATCAATTACGGTTTACTTTTACGGTTAAAGGTATGTACCGTAAAAGTGACAGTACTTTACCGGTTCTTAAATTGGAGTACTACAATTTTTTTTTAATTCATAACCACCTTATTGCGAATACATGTGTCACTCATAACTTTCTCTATCTACCTTCAAAAATTTTCTAAGAATAGTGCAACACACATAACGTAAAACAAAAATTTAATCAAATCACACACAAAACGAATGTTAACATCTAATTTGTAGGTTGTATATTAACAATCCAATTGGATATTTTCTACTTATTTATTAAGCTGGTAGCAATCGAAAACTCCCGTGTATACGTAACTAGATGCAATCACATAATTTCACCGCAATTATTTACGTTACAACTAAAAACAGGGTTTCTCATTATAATATAAACAAAATCATGGGGAGTAAGTAGTTTGTAAATTATAATGGATAAATTCTCAATATCACTTATATCAGAGTGCCTAGTGAGAGTTTTATTCAGGTTAACGAAAACGAGAATTTGTGGGGCATTGAAGCAGCGCCTCCTAGCGAGAAAGGAGGAAAATTAAAAATTTGTCAGATAAGTTTTAATTTTCGTTAGCGTCATCAAATGAATTCTAAAACTAATTAAAACTCGCACTATGCACCATATTGCAGGGCGATTGCGAATACATACTGGCAAAAAGAAATCAGTTTATACTTTGGTTCTCCGTATGAGTTTCACACGCCTTACTACCACCTCGTGGTATTACTTTAAAAATCGTAGCAAGCATAATTTAGGCTTTGTTAACTTTTAATATTACAACAAGCTATAAAACGTGTAACATAAAGGTGTGGTCAAAATGAAAGGGTCCAAAGTGTATCCGATGTAGATCTTGCATGTATAGTTACTTCATCTCAGCCAAAAGACGTCCACTGCTGGACAAAGGCCTCCCCCAAGGATATGAGGGGTATTTGCCGTAATCGCCACGCTTGGCAGGCGGGTTGGCGATCGCAGTAGGTTGAGGGTAACCTCAGAGAGATGCTGCTGCCCATCCTCTGGAATGGTCCCTTAGTCGGCTTTTACGACACCCACGGGAAGAGATGGGGTGGTGCAATTCTTTATCCCCGGCACCACACAGGGATATACCATATAGGTATAGTTACTTACACATAATTATTAACTTTAATTTGTTATGCAAGTTATAATTAAATATTTGAATCTTGATGTTACAATCAAAATAAACAAGTTACATCCCTAGTGGTTTAGTAACCTCTGTGTACTTACATTCATGATCACTGCTGCTTGCTTATGCGCACCTGACGCGCATGATTTCACTAATCTAATTATTTAATTTACAATTACATGACAAACTAATGTTAATAATGATGTCTCAGTAACTCTGCATACAAGATCTAGATCGGATACACTTTGGATCTTTTCTTTTTGACCACACCTTTCTGTTACACGTTGTTTAAACTACACGTTTAATAACAACTATTTGTGTCGCTGTATATTTTCACAAACTTCACTTCATACGATGAAAAGGTTGCATGATTAAGTCCAGACAGCTTCAAAGTGAGCTGACCGTTAAGAGTCCTCGCAAACTGCAGACTTTTAATCGGCCAATAGTTTAGTCGGGTTGGGTTGCTAGGGCGCACACTGTGCCAACAAAACAGTTGGGTTGGGCGTGAGTGCGCAGACTAGCCAACCAAAAGTCGGCCGATTGATTATATTCGCTAGGTAGTTGGTTGGTGGCTCATGGAGAGGTCAGTCGCATATTAGTGGAATGTTGTCCAGAAATGTTATTATTGCTTTTATACAAAGGAGAAGAAGGATGAAGAAGAAGAAGAGAAAACGAGAGTATTGGGTGCATCCCATCTACAGTAATAGATTATTGCAAAAGTTTTACACGATTCATTCAAAATTACTAGATTTCCCGAAAAAATTTACGACCATTCTCGCATCCAACGCGGGTCGAACTGAAGCTGTCGGCCGACCAAACTATCGGCAAGTGTGCGGGCGGGGAAGAGCGCCGTACTGATCAAGCGGTCGGCCGATAGTTTGCCGACAGAATAGTTTGAAAGCAATTGTGAAGACCTTCAAACTTTTTTATCGGCCGATACTGAATCGCTGTAATGTGCGCATTTGCATACTTCTCCATACTGATTAAGACGCCGACCAAACTATCGGCCGATCAAAAGTCTGTAGTGTGCGCGTACTCTAAAACCTATAAAAATAGTTGAACATTTGACAATAATCAACCTTATATCAATAAGGTTCGGGTACACTTTTGATTGACATCTTGAAAGCTTTACAGTAATGATCACACAGATTTACTAAATGTAACCAATGTTTAAAACGAAAGACACTTTCTTTAATGTAAATTACACTTTTATTTACTTATCGATTTCCTTGCTTAGTAAAGGTACTTCTCCACCTATACAATACAATACAATTACATTGAGCTATATAATATATTTTAGCGTAGCAATGCGCCCGATTCATTTTGTGTAACAGCGACAAACGATCGCTATCATCGATCAAAATTTATTGTATCCGTTGGTATTGTGTAGTTGCTTTCATATAATCTCCAAAGCGCGACATCTAGTGCCTTTATGAACGACTAGGTTATATTCACTGCATTCCTTTGCTGCAGTGCTAACCATTGTAACTATGCTAAGTCTCAATGGGTGGCGTGGCCATCTACAACAGACCTACTGCATAACTAAGATGGTTCTTGAGGTAGCTGCACGATGCAGCGGGGGTAGTGACAGTTAACATAGGACCACTGACGTCTTCCGATGCGGTAAGCGATTCCCAGTTCATTACCTACGTTATTTATGTGAACGTTGACTATGACTGCTTTAGTACGAGTATAACGCGCAATGAACTAGAAACAAGCTCAACGCGTCACAAGACGCTCGTTTTCGTGGCACAGGCAGGACGTAAGGTGTCACCCCTCCCGCCCCGCGAAGTACCTCAGGAGCAGTATCAGTTAAATGGTAAACCTCTAGTATAAAAGGCGCCTGCATGCGTCGTCTTTTTTCGCTACGACTATTTGTATGATTGTTGCGAACAGCGCTCGATACCGTTACCGAATTCCCACTATAAGTATCGGTAAATAACGTTACTTCTATAAAGGAAAATTAATAGCTAGCGGTAATGCAGGTAACGGTATCTAGAAAATATAGATACTCTTTCGTTACCTAATGCGCTTTAGCCAATTCGCGTACAACATATTGGCTTTGATATTTGAGATACGGGTGGTTCTATTTCACTTGTTTCAGTCTAAAATGGACAGTTGGATATGCCGATCGACGCTGATCGAATAGGTGGAGAAAAACCTTAATCCTTTAATGGGAGTTTTCAACCTTATGTCAATGGCGATAAAGTTTTAATTATATTTTCTAATATTTTGGCAGAGCTATATATGGTAAACGAGCAATACAGTTGCAATAATTTGTCAATGCTTTACAATCTTATTCCATAGGATTACAATAATCGGTGGCAACATAGCAGCCAAACCTTCGAAAGTTTTAACAAAGTCCACTTACTTACAACCTTCTCATCGTTAGGGTCAGCTAGCGGTACCATAAGCCACTAGTCTAGCGAGTAGTTCTCAGACGCTGAACAAGTCCCCGGCGGAGGGCAAAGGCGCCAGGCCTCCGGTGACGTCGGGCAGCTGGGACACGTCTGGCAAGTTCTCTATGTGGGACTTCACTTCGGCCTTTACCGCGTAGATCTTTTGGAGTTTTACATTGTACTCCTGTGAATAGGAAATAAAATAAATATTATCTCATATTCATATTCATTTATTTTGCATATCACATAACTGTTACATCCTATTTGCAAGAGGAGCCATGATGGCGCAGTGGTTAATGCACTCGGTCTGCGATTACTGAAATTAAGCAACTTTTCCTAAGATCGGTCACCGAATGACCAAAATTTATCATCTCGAGCTGCTACGTGCTTCGGAAAGCACTTGAAGCCACAGTTGGTCCCGAATGCATTAGTAGTCGTTAAAAACCGCCAATCCGTGTAGAGGAAGGCTCGTTTTTTTTTTTTGGAAATTGCCGATTGCCTCAGACGGCATTTTCAGCTTCACCGGGCTTTTTTGGGGGCGGCGAGAAACTTAAAGGGTTCCTCAAGCCGTGTGAAACGAATCACCTTCGGAGGTTTTCTAGAGGGAACGGCATCACACTCTAGTGCGTGTCCCCGTGTCCTACTTACTAGAATTCAGTGGTTCCCAACTCCGTGGTCTAAACTGGTGGTCTTAGCCACTAGACCACAGAGGCGGTTAAAGCATATACAAATTAAATCCACTGAACAATTTTTAAAAAGGCATTACAATATATATTTTTTATATTTTGCATTTCATCTAGAAATAAAGAATAAGAATAAAAGACATTTATTGGAATCACATAACAAAACACACAATTAAAAATACAACATGTAACAAAAATAATAAAAAATAATAACAATTGACATTGTGCCGTTATCTACGCTACCTATTTGCTAATTCCTAGGTCGCAGGGTGGAACAATATGTATATGGTGTTCTGAGAGGAGTACCACTGTTCTGACAGTGGAAGTTCGAGCTCCTTTAGGATCCTCGGATCACTGCTTGGTATCGAGCAAAGTGCCTCTGGCCCCGCTACCGCCTTCAGCGATATCGAAACGCCAGATTTGGCACTACTCGTCGGCAGATTGGGATGGTATGCGGGAATATTTCGCATCCCGACAGCTAGTGCGACTGCAGTTGCTGATGAGAGAGTATTACGAATGGAGTACATTCCGGACTCCTATATCATCAGCAAAGACAGGCGCAACCGATGGTTCAACCGCGAGTGTGCCAAAGCTGTTGTTGTTGTACAGGCAGACGGCATACCGCGCTTGGATCAGAGGTTCAGCCCAAGGAGATCCTGAGACCAGCACACTGAAAGCAGCCTATAACAATGCCACCAAGTCCTGCAAGAAGGCTTACATTAAAGCGGAAGCCCAGCGCGTTGCACGGGTTGGCCAAGAATTACTGACGCATCCTACGGGCCGTAGCTAATAGCGTCTAGCCAAAGCCGTGCAATTTAACTTCTGCCAACCCTCGCTGCCACCTCTGAGATGTCCTGACGGATCTTTAGCTCACAAGCTGCAGGAGAAGGACGATCTCCTGGCCGGACTTTTTGCGGCAAACTCCCGAATCGATGACTGCAATGCACAGCCACCAACAATTCCTCACTGTGGCCACACAATGCCTGATATTAAAATTTTTAAAACTTTACGTTTTAAGGATGGTAAAGCTGATTAAATAATTTTTTAGACAGTATTCAATTTTTACCCGGTATTTAAAAAAAATACCCGGTATAAATGGGTATTATTTAATTTTTACCCTTTTTTACCTTTCTTCCCAATTTTACCCACCCCATTTTTTACCCACCTGCCCATCTCTACTCGTGCCCCATCATTGGGGATATAAAATGAGCTGGTAATGTATAAAAATTAGAAAAAAATGGTTTTGGCACGTTGGGCAACCTTCTTGCAGGGACGTTTTGGATGGGAAAATGAGTCAATTTATATTTAAACGTCCACAATACTGTCTGTCTTAATTCTGACCTTCTAACCCGGGACCTCAAGACCTGAGACCAGTGATCTAAACACTAGATCACGAACACGGTAAAGTATAAAGATTTAAAATATCTCTCTAGTACAATAATCGGGCAAGTCGGTATCCACCAACCTCGAGCCTTGTCTCGGCCTGCTTCGCGAGGTCGCGCTGCGCCTGCGCAAAGTCACGCAACATGGCCGCCACGCGCCTGCGCTTCTCCAACTCCTCGGATAGCCTCAGGTTGTACTCCGCGAGGAGTTCCACCGCAGAGTTCACTATAGCGCTCAGACTTTGGGCCGATTCCTTGTCTGAAACAAGATGCAGACATACAGATCCTGCTTAGGGTAACGAAAAAGGAAACAGGTTTAATATCTATTTTTATTTAATTATGTCCTTTTATGATAGAGAATTTTTAAATATTTTGACGCTGCAAGGGAGAAAAGATATGCCTTTGCTGAGATTTTTTCCGGTTGTGGTTGTTTCTTTGTCTCCCGCCCAGAGTAGACTTACGAACCGATGGTATGGCGACATTTATAAGTGCTACTTGTAGCATAAACTAAATTAAAAATGAATAAATTTTGTTATTTTTGTATTCTTTGGTTATAAAAAAATGTCGCGCGGTATTATATAGCCGCCTTATAGCACAAGCTACGGCTACGAGAACGCATCTTTTGTACTAATGGAATGAGATCTAACTAAGTAGGTACCCATCTCGAGTCAATGTTTCAATATTATTATTTTTCATGTTTGAATCAACAGTTACAATAAAAAGGAGTAGTTGTGCAGTTAGATATCAGAAAACTAATGACAGAATCACATTAATTGACATAGGATAATAACAAAAGTGAAAGATATAATATATACCATACATATATAGGTATAATATACAACCATTATTCGTATGCTCTCATGTAAGTGACGATTGTAATTGTTTTAATGAGAAATATTTTTTTAAACCGAATTTACTTATCAAAAGTGTGTTCGTATGCTTGTTTTTCCTTCACGTGAAACACTATTATTAGTTGATCTTTTATAAATATTTTATGAAATTACTTTATATGATTATTTACATATAATTTAACGCAAATATTGATACTTAAAATAAATATAAACCAAATATTGATTATATCCCGCTCGTGGAATTTTTGAGCCACGATAGCAAAGTTGGCAGTGCACCTGACCCGGCATTTCGTGGGGCCGCACCCCACGAAATGCCGGGTCGAGGTCGAGGTCGGGTTCGATTCCCGCTCCTGGATTTTTTTTAACACTTTGTCTTTTTCAAATTACTACTTTATCTATTATTTAATTAAAAGCGAATTAATAATTTATTTTAAATCAGATAGATTTAGATCTAAATTCAGATTTCTATAATCATTTTAAAAATAATAGGACTTTGTTGACCAAAGCTAAGAGTAATAACAAATACACATGGAAAAATAAATGATTACTATGTTTTTTTCTTGAATTTCCCAATAGTACTATATTTTTTGCAATATTTTGGTAATATTTATTTTACCTTCAAGAAAAAGGTGGCAACCCTACGCGGCGTCCAGCGTCACGTCCGTGCCTCGTCTTTTCTGTTTTAAAAAGTCGCGACGGCGCGGCGGCGCCCCGTCCGCTTCTTACGACTTTTCTGTGTGTCCCGCGCCTTACTAGACATGCTGTCGCGGACTTTTTTTTAGGAATTTTAAAGAGGAATAATTTTGTAATACATAATTTTTGCGTAACTTTCACCGTTTACGCAGCGCAAGCAAGGAAAGCTCTCAAAAAAATATTTTCCCGTGTTTAAAACATTTTTCTTGCTGCTCTGCTCCTATTTGTCATAGCGTGATGTAACAGCCTATATATAGCCTTCCTCAATAAATGGACTATTCAACACAAAAATATTATTTCAATTCGAACCGGTAAGTAGTTCCTGAGATTAGCGCGTTCAACCAAACAAACAAACAAACAAACTCTTCAGCTTCATAATATTACAAGCTGTACCCCGCGGTTTCACCCGCGTTCTATTACCTAGTGTATAGCCTATAGCCTTTCTCAATAAATGGACTATTCAATACAAAAATATTTTTTCAATTCGAACCAGTAGTTCCTGAGATTAGCGCGTTCAACCAAACAAACAAACAAACGCTTTATAATATTAGTATAGACAGATTATAGTATAGAGTACATGAGAGATACATGTTTGAAGCATTTATTATTATTTATTCTAATCGGCGTGATTTTATGTACGTAGGTATAGTTGACGGGTAAGTTCTTGAGCGTATATACTCGTACTAATAATGATACTTATTACTCCGGGAAACACCACTGGCGATGCTACGGGCGGAAAGCTGGTACACAATACACTTTTTTGCACACCAGTACCAACATCATAGGGCAAACTGAAAGAAATTACGATAATGGCTGGATTGAAGAGACTACGCTACTAAATGCTGAGCCGAAACTTTATGTATCAAAATAGTGTATAATTGATTGATAAAAGTGGTCATTATGAACGTACAGTGTCGATTTATTATTTATAACGTTAACTTTTATTTATTATACTGAATCAAAAATAAAAAAATGCTTTAATCAAATTAACTTAGTAAATAAGCACTTCTCACTAGGACTGTTAATGGGCGTTCGCCTGAATGATGAAAATCGGCAACCGCACGGCAGTCCATCTATGGACAGTATTATATACCATACATACATACTTTCGCGTCTTTTTTCCAAAAAGGGGAAACAGGGACTCAAAATCACAAATTTTGAATAATCTTGCCATTAGAGACCACGACGCCTTTGATTATAGGTACCAAATGTTTTATACACATTTGGTATAATCAAAGTAGCCCTACTTTCTTTCCTATTCCTAGGTGGAATAGATAAGAATCAGTGATCGCCCGATGTGTGAGCATCTTTGAACCCTTGTCCCGTAGTCGGCTCCTACGACATGCACGGGAAGTAAGGCAGCTGATAGTTTTCACGTCCCAGACCAGCATGAGATAATATCATACAATATACTACTAGAATATGGTATTTATAGACCTTTAACTTCCGATGGTATCACCCAAATAGCAAGCAAAGAATGAATAGAAATCGGGAAAGAACGGAAGAAATGGAAAATGCCGCTTACATCCAAGAAGGAATCCATATCTGAGTTTTTAATACTAATAGTATTTAATACTTGTAGTATTAGTATTTAATAATTTTAAATACTAACAACTGTACTTAAGTTATAACTAACCACACACTAACGCAAATTGTAAATTAAGAAAATTGTATTTTAGAAAGATTGGATATGGAATCAATAAAGGCTTTTTTTTCTTATCTTGTAATTTCTTTTAAAGTTAAATCTACCTTTCTTTCTTTTTACAGAATCAATCGGAATACTCTGGGGAATTCATAATTAGCTATTGGGTGTGATGCCTAGAGGTTTAGAGGTTACCATCTACCTATAGAATCGTTTGAGATGTTACATTGTAGATATCATGCGCGGCGGAAATGTTATTAAGAGAGGCGGTCCTGTATATGTTGTAATGTAAACAACTGCTCATATTTTTATTTATTGAAAATATTGTGATTAACTAAAAATATCTTTAATTTGTACAGTATAAATATAAGTAGAAATATCGCCCAGCAGAAAGATAGTTTTTGATGGTACTGATTAATAAGTAGGTAAATAAGTATTGAATATTTAAGGTAATAGAAGTGTGAGATTATAAATAAGTTATTCCATTTTTTTCATATTTTTTTAATGAATCAATCTCGCAAAAATATTTTGAAGATTATTATCTTAATTTAAGCTATTGCTTAAAAAGAGTTTTAAGTATAATTACATTATGTGATCTAGATACTCTATTTATCCAAACTTATAACTATCATTACAGGATATGGTACCTAATGCGATAGTATGTTTTATTTTATTTTTTATATCTAACTGTAACAGCTTACAAATAGAGCAGCCCTTATGATCTCACTCAGGCAAAAATTGCGCCTATATTTTTCATTTTACATTCAATTAATCAATATTTTCAATTTTATGTAGGTACTTAATTATCCACAAAATACATAAGTTATTTTGTAATTTAATGATATTATGTTATCATCGAAATTCAAAGTCAAAGTCAAATATTCTTTATTTAAATAAACTTTAGAAAAGTGCTTTTGAATCATCCTAATTTTTTTTTTACCTACTACCCCATCCAGGACATCTATTTTTTAGCTGTGGAGAAGAATGGGCGCAAAAAACTCCACAGCTTTAATTTTATATTTAACGACAATTACAAAATTATATGCCGTTACCAAGTGAAAAAAGTTTAAAAAAACCTTAACCATATTTTAAATTAGAAATACCTGTTGGAGTGATTGGAGCATTTTAAACCCATGCTGTTTTGTCATCAATGTAATCAGAGACTTTATATTAAGCTTTTTTATAAAGCTTTTCTTTAATGGCGATTTTAAATTTATTAATATCAAGTTTTTTGATATTACTTGGAACTTTATTGTAAAACCGTACACCCAAGCCTCTAAATGAATTATTTACTTTGAGGAGCCTATTATAATGTACTGCTAGTTAGTTTTTATTTCTTGTGTTAACATTATGAATATCACTGTTTTTAGAAAAAGTTTCAATATTTTTATAAACATACATTAGGTTCTTGTAAATATATTGTGATGCAATTGTCATTATATTAATATCTTTAAATCTCTCCCTGAGAGAATTACCAGCTTTTAGGTTATAAATTGCTCGAATAGCCCGCTTCTGCAGCACAAAGATAGTTTGATTATCGGCAGCATTACCAAACAGTAAAATGCCTTACGACATTACGCTATGGAAATAACAAAAATATTATCGTAACTATAATAAATCGTTATGTTTAACACTCTCTTGCATATTTTAATTTTTTTTATTTCATATTATGTAAAAGTGAAATGCAAGATATTTTATGAACTACAAACTTGGTATAAACTGTTTGATCAGTTTTTTTTTTATAAATGCTGTTTTGTTGAGTGTTTTGAACATTTCCAGTTGTGTATATATTTGTATATTTGCCATTTTATATATGAGATAAATGAAACAAGGGTGCCAAATAAGTGTCAGTCTTTATTATAGTACTAATGTAATCAGTCTTATCATTACGATATTGTTAAATGTTATGCATACTCTTTATTTTCACGAAGGTATTTAGACAATTCAATATATCTCTTTACTATCATTATACCAAGGTTAATACGGGCATATGGTGTTAGTTTACCTTCTAGTTTAGCCAATAATTGAATTTCAGACACTTCTGGCGGAAGCGACGCAATCCGCTCGCGAACTGCCTCGTCGCTTGAAGCACTGGATTCCAATTCCAGTAGAGCCTGTAAAATTAAAAATAGATAAAAGAAGTCTAATTGCACTTTAATAGGATTTTGTTTGAGATAAGTACTAAATGAGTTTGCTGTTGTTAATTAATAACTTTTTAAGTGTTATGGTTAAACTTTAATTTAAAATAAAATTTGATAAGGGACTATATTGGCGTTGTACAAAAGGTGAGTAGGGAAACTTCGGAAGGGACTAAAAAAATTCGAATAGCATTTAAATATTTTCTGCTCAGAACCTGGATACCTGGATCACAGATATTACAATTGTCAGTATAAATCATAGATTACCCCTCAGTTACTATAATAATTAGTTGTCAGTAAAAAAAGAAGGCAGTAAAAGCTAAAAACTAATGAAAATTATTAGATTAGTTGAGTGCAGGTGTGTATAATGTAACATGTTTATGTTAACTTCTTGTAACTAACCTTGATCAGTTCCTCAGGCTCTGGTGGGTCACCAGGCGGAGTCTTGGGGCTAAGCGTAGTGTGCGTCTCAATCTGTCCATCAACTTCCACTTTTGTCTCGCTGCGTCTCCTTTCCTGCTTCTGTTTTTCTATCTTGGGTTTCTTCTCCGGTTCCTTCACTTCAGTGTCTGCCGATTTACGCTTGTTAACTTTCTTCGGCAGCGCATCATTAGGATCAACTGTAAGTACCAATCAATATAAAATATATATTTTTTTAATATTTATATCAACATCATCATCGTTTCAGTAAAAAGATGTCTAATACTGGACAAAGGAACTTGCATCCAGTGGCTACCCACAACGTTCACCAGATCGTCTGGCCACCTTATGGGAAGCCTATATAGGTTAGTTAGTTAGGTAGGTTAGAGGTATTTAACCTTTTTACCGCCAACAACTTCTATAGAAGTTCGAGATTTTCGTGCCGTCCACGCCAGCACTTCTATAGAAGTGCTGGCGTGGACGGCACTTCTATAGAAGTTCTTTTTTGTACCTACTTTATTAAAATACATTTATACGTTGGAGTACAGCGGGACATCGCGTGCAGGATAGTTGGGCGGTGAAAAAGTTAAAAGAAACACACAGGTTCAAAACTACTTTGCTATACTAAAAGTGGAAGCAGAATCTAGCTGACAAGTTTGTTATTGTTGGGTTGAAATATGCTGAAGAGACATTGCCCTCCAAAAGATAAGATAATTTGTTATTAGTTCTAATTTCATGTGAATATAAAGAGGCTAAGATCAACATAGAAACAATGTATGATAATTATAAAACAATTTAAACCCAAAACATATATGCATACATACCAGCTTCTTTGAATTCTTGAATCTTCGCAGAATCATAAACACCTCTCTCCCCCCATATATTCAGTATTCTGTGCAGAGAATTCTTTGTCTTTGCGTTTATTCCAGTCTTTGCCATATGTTTGAATACATCAACAAGAACAGTGCCAAATTCTTTTCCATATTCTGGGCCTTTCTTTTTACTATTTTGCACGACATCGTTAGCTAAGTACATGAAAGTTAACTGCTTGCTGTCTTTTGCTGGAAATGTTACAATTAATTATTGTATGTTAGTGTTGGTACCATTAGCAAATGTATTTGCCACTACAGGCACAAGTTAAATTTCCTTGCATGACCAGAAAGTAGAAATCAGGTAAATACCCAACTGCTTGTCGATTTCTTTCTTTAGTATGGTCTGCAAAGAGTAGCTGGACACTAGGGCCATGTCACAATAACTTCATTAGAGGTTGACATGTGCCTGTTTGATTCATTACTTGCTTTGACAAAAGTACTACTGTTCAGCAACTGTTATATTACAACAGTGGGAATCAACAGTTGTATATGCTTTATGTGACATAATTACATTTTCATATGGACTAAAAATAGTTTAATATAGGTTACCATAGCAACTCTTTAAAATTGATTAGATAGGTAGCCTATTGGTTATCAAATTGATCACCACTATACTGCTCCTGTGGATGAGGATTATGGCTGAAGTGCGCTTTCCTCTTCTACCTGAACATTACTTACCTACATATGAGATACAAGTCTAAATGCTTCTTTTTAATATTAAATAAAACATATTTTAAAAAAACGAATTTTTAGTCAACTTTTATCATTACATAGAGGTACACCCATTAATCTTCATCGGGTCTCAGTGTATTGGTTTGAACATTTTAATTTAATTTTCGAGGAAAAATAGTTAAATTACTAATTTACTTGTTAGCTGTGTGTGGCTAACTAATATTATCATGATATTATTAATTTATTATGTTTAAATAAGTATTCTTGCTTGTGTAAGTAGCCAAATATACCATGAGATTATGACAAATTATACCTACTAATTTATGTTTATTAAATTTTTTTTATTTTATTTGGGACAACAAACAGAATTACAATATTTGTTACTTAATGTTAGAATGGATACAAAACGGATAAGTTATTGCAAAACCAGCCCCGTTATCCACGGCTTACATGATCTGTACTACTAACGCTCACTACCTATATTCTGTCTGTTGTTTGGCTTACTGGAGCTACAAATTTGACATAATTCGTATGGAGCTTAAGTCTTTGTATCTATAGTAGGCAAAACAACAGATAGATAGATTTAGGGAATGGGCATTAAACATCACATTTGTTTTTAAATAGCTATCTATGTAGGTATGTAACAATCGTAAATGTTACATACCTACATAGATAGGATACCTACTAATGTCACAATAAATATGTATACTCAAGAACAATCACAAAAAAATATGTTGTTTACACAAATACCTACCTATTGTTAATGATTGGCAAGTACATAATGGTACAAATTGAACTTTACCTGACAATCAACAAAAATCCAATTATTACCTTATTATATTTAAAATAAACTCTGCTTTTGACAAATCATTAAAACTAAGCAAAAAATGAAATCTAAACAAAAGATGCATGGAATATTTTTTTCGATTAGTCTGTGCGGTTGTAATAATCACTCAGTTGGTATTACTAAATAAATGCTTTATTTTTGTGCTAGTTTGAAAATCTAAAATGGATAGGTACGCTGTAATATTAAAATAAAACGATAAAAGAGAGGTTACCTTTCATGAGCTCCTTGTGCCAAGTCTTCACTACAGCAGCGTGGTGTTTTCTGTGGTGAATCAGCCACAGAGACAGAGTTTGGATGCTTTGTTGGCTCGAGTTTAACTCCTGTAGTTTGCGAACTAGTGCATTTTCCGTAAAACCGGCCATATTAATCTTACAAAATCGTCAAGAAACTCTCACACTCACCTCGTCGGTTTGGCAAGCGTTTGAACGAATGATTTGACAATATGAATGACAAGACAATTGAGGTTTTTTCACTTCACTTGGGATTGGGAGGCATGTTTTGTTCATTCAAAGATTCATTCAATCCACAGACTATACAAATGAAGTTGAATGAACGAGAAATAACTTCCGAACTTTGTAAAAGATAATTTGTGCTTAGCTTAGAGCATTAGGTTGGTCTAGTGCTCTAAGGTGCTTAGGACTTCTTGGCGGGAAAGTGAAGAGTTTTGCTGCGGTTTTGTTTTATTTTCTGAAATTTGTGTTAAGTTGAATATTAATGTGAAATAATGGTGGATTATTAACCGTTAAGTGTTCGTAAGTGCGCATGAGTGTTGGCAAATGAAACAAAACAGTGCAAAGCTTCACTTTTTAAATTCTCTCAAGAAGTCCGCCCGAGGACTTAGTAAAGCCCCACATCTTTACTGAGATACTCGAGGGGTTAAAAAACAATACTCAAAAATAATGTCATGCTTACAAAATAAATCACTGTATTCTATCGTAGTACTATCTACAATGAACATAAAGTACCTATGATGTTCTTGCGGCAGTATAAAATAAACAAACATTAATACAGATCTACCTTCATTTCATTTCATACTCACGGCAGTCTTACTTAGGTACGTAACTCGAGACTATTTCAACAAATAGGTGTAGGTAATCTTACTTTGTTGTAGATACATCGTCCCCGCCGAAATTTTAGTGTTGCCAAAGACCTAATATATCGTTTAGTTTGCATTATTTTTGTATTTTAATGATACGATTTTTTCATACGATCTTCCAGGCATACGATTCGATCTGAGCAAAGATCAACCTGTTGAATCGATTCAAAAAATCGGCAGATCGTATTGCCGTGAATCGATCTTCTAAAAGATCGATTCAGATTGGGCATCCCTACTTAGACTGAGCAAGACTGAGTAACTACACAAACAAACAAAGCCTCTATTGACCGAGCATGGTTTGTATGGGAAAGTTAAAAAAAATCTCATTTTTTGACTTATGTTTCTTGGGAAAAGTTGTTCAGTTTTTTGGTCTGATTAACCCACCTGCAGTATTAAAACGTTCAAAAAGTGACGGTGTATTATTATTTATTATACAGTAAACTTATATTAGTAGGTACTTTTACTAATAAAGTTACAGTAAAGTAGGTAAACAAAGTTATGAGCGTGGAGTTCGTGGCGTGGAGACCGACGACGACGACGCGACGTGGAGATACAATCTTAGATTACCTACTTATACTTATTCTAGCCAGGATTTTTTTTTCTACTGCATATAACAAATATAACTCTAGTGTGCGTTAGTATTAAAATGTATATAATACCTTTGCATTAAAAAAATATGAAGTTCATACAAAATGATTGGCCATTAAACGTAGAGGCCATTATCAATATTGAAAATTCTTCACTGCCAATCTTATGGATTGTTTTAGGGTCTCCAAATTATCATGGCGTTTAGAGCATGCCATACTCTCTAATACTGACCATAAGTCATAATCCAGCGGGACTAGATGACGGCCAGTCTTCAGCTCTGATGAAGTCAGAAACGTAAGTTTCCAACCACGCTTGTGTGGATCGAGCTTTATGACCCGGTGCTGAGTCTTGCTGAAAGGACCATTTTTGGTTATGAAACATGGTGTTGTTAAGAGGCTTAACCACCTTCTCAAGGATCGTATCTTGATACAGTAAGTACAGCTGTGCCGATGTTTTGACACCTTTTTCACAAAAATATGGCTCAGTTAGGTAGCTAACACCCCACCGCAAACCATCACTATGAAGTCGGATAATGCCCACGTTGTACTCTGCTGACTTGAGAAGCTTCTCTAGAGCTTTGAGCATAAACTCGGTCATTCTGCTTGTTAAAATGTTGCTCGATAGTAAAAAGGGCAAAGCCGGATTTGTATGGACCAGTGTGGCGCCTTTTTTTTCGCTGTTACATCGACCAAACATTTTTATTTTAGTTCAAGGTAATGTAACCAACAAGATTTATTATGACAACTATACCCCTAAACTTAGTCCAAGAGGAGTTTTAGGTGTTAAAATTTTTAATAAAAAGTACTTACTGTTTCTGTCGGCCTTTTTACTTCATGTTTTTTTCTTTTATCCACTTGTTAGAGCCAAAATAAACCCACCGATCTTCACAAAGTATACCCACCGATCTTCACAAGTGTAAACTCCATAAAGTATACACACATTTAGATATACATATTAAAGGTTTGTATACAACCTTATTTTTAGTTTATACGAAAATCGAAACACGGGTCAAATATTTTCATTTAAAGAATCAGTAAAAAATAAAATTAAATAATATCTTGAAAACTCACGAAGTTACAAGCTTTTTGTGCTGTCCCGTTGTGTTTTTTAGTAGGGTATACTTTATTTGAGATTTTTTAAATATTATTTGGTCAAAATGTAACATGGTATAAAAAATATTGAAATCGATTCTATTACTGATTCTGAACAAACAGTTTTCAGGTTTCATATAAACTAAAAATAACATTGTATAATAGTTCCTCATCAAAGGTTGAAAATGATAATTAAAAAGCTCTTTGGATAAGATAAGCGTTTATTGTAGATATAACAAAAAAAAATCAATGTGTAGTTTTGTTACAAATATAAGTAAATACCCGATTTAAGAATTGGCTATTTAACAAAAGCAAAACAGAATTATGGTTATTGAACTTCTTCGTCATATACTTAGACTGCTTCGTGCTCCTCGTCATGCATTATATATTAATATTATAGGAGCAGGTATTATATATTATAGGAGCAGGTGGTGTCAGGTTTTCTTGGTGTCTTTCTCATCCTAAGAACCACAATATGGACATAACGTGGGCACAGCAGCCCAGAGTTCTCTTTCCGACAATGCAGCTACAGTAATGTGAATGCAATGCAAGCCTCCTTCTATTAAAATATATGTATAATATATTCTGGACTGTCTATGTCGGGATTGTATTTTTCCTCTCAATAGCCATGGGCTGGTTATCTCTACGCCATACTCTCCGATATCTCTCAGATTTTCCTCCCTGCACCTTTCTATTCTATATGTCCCTTTTTTTATATGCTTACCGTAGTAGCTTCGGTCCTGTTTTATTTGGTACACACGGCGGCAGATCAACCTACCTAATCATGTCAAATTTCTCCAATGAATATTGATCCCTAAAACCAAACAATAAAGTTCAAAATTGATTGTAGAAATTAGAAGTTTTGGGTAGGTTGATCTGCCGCCATGGTACGGTACCGAGAAGGGCATATATTATTAGTTCATCCATCGTTAGTACGGGAAAATCGTTAACACCGAGGTTTTCTGCAGTGATTGTAAGGAAGGTCGCCCTGCGTGCGTTCATGGTTTTTGCTATTATATATTCTGTAAAGTTATTTGCTACGTTTGATCTCGTTGCAATTTCATTAAGTATTTGCGCAAATAGTCGGTGATTCGTTAGTGGTTGCTCAAACGCACCCTGCGATTTTTATTTCGCCAAATAAATGACTTAAAGGTCTGTTATTTGCTGTGTGTCGCCAAAACACACTTGAATTGATTTTTGAGTCGTTCGTTTATCGTTTCTACGACCCACCGGAACATCGTCACTTTTCTTGAATGATTAGCCTCTTCAGTAGTGAGTTGCGTTCGTCTTCTGCTGGTTATAGGCATTTGTGCGACATATCCGGTCGTTTTAATGCGGGTACAGAGTCTCTGAAGCCACGATCTAATATAAACACATCATCGGCTCTATAAAACGAATTGATCGAGTCTTGGCGCCTTTGTAACATCTGGTTTAAAATGGTTGCGTAAATGGTTTAAGACGTTGTCGCGTCATACGGACCACATATATCTTTAATGTGGCCATCAGGGCACACAGACAGATAGGGCACAAAGTAGATAGGGTTTATGTAGCTGCGGCCATTATACAAGCTAAAGGACTTCCTCTGAAAGTAATAGTTACTACTTCTTTGTAAGTAAATATTTATGTTCCGTCGTGAATAGTTATTGCCCTATCCTCACCATTGCGACTATTAAATAAAGCATTGGGTATGGCCACGCTTCGCGATGTTACTTGATTTCTTGTTAAATGACCATAACCCAGGTGTCGTAGTACTAACTCTTGCATTAACGCATTTCTTACGTTGGTCATTTTTGCCTCAAATATTGACCGGGCCATATTAAATATTTTGCAAAGCCTATGGTTTGGCTCCCCTGTATGTAGTTTCACTAAAAAGTGGCTAAGGCAGTACCTAGCTGGTTTGATTCGATTGTATATTTCGATAGTTTCTAGTACTTCTGTGAATTGAGCTTCTGAAAATCCAATTTAAATGGAAAAGTTTATCCGGTATGGATGACAATCTTTCGAAATTAATAAATCTACGTTGTTTTTTTTTGCAGTAGACGTAACATGTCGCTCATCTGTCTTGATGAGAATAAATCGTAAACGTGGCGTACAACTTCAGTTATGTCACTCCACGCAGGAGAATTCTTATGTTCTTCACATACTCTCGAGCCAAAAGGTATATAAAAATCCTTCTCTTGAAGAATAGTTGATCTCAATGCCCTGTCTATTCTGATAAGTTTCGGTTATCGCATTGTTGAAATATACATCTTCTTACGTTAAAACGTGCCCTAGAAAATCCAGGTATAGGAAACCTCCTAATATTCCGAGCTGGTTGTGCGCGTACCATTGCTTCTACTTGTTCTTCGTCAATTTCAGCTCTACCAACTTCCACTTGTTCTGGTTCAGCTACATCACCTGCTGCTCGTTCTAGTTCAGCTCCAGAACCAGTCACAGGTCCAGCCTGACCATCTTCATGCGCTTGACGACGTTGAACGTAGCGCCGACTAAGTACAAAGCAAGAGAGACACATCCGATCACCATCACTAATCTGAAAAGTAAAAAAAAATGTACAAGTGCCAATGCCGAAGAATTCATTGCGCTCGTCACTCCGTACGTACAGTTTACTAAACGTGAGGTGTCTAATTAAATTGTATGAACTATAGACCTCCGTTGCTCGTATGCCTTGGATTGGACGCTCATGTATCCAAAAAATACTCCGCACGTGATAAAAAAAAATACTACTACTACTGCGCTGGCTCAGGGACCCGAAGTGGATCTTGGCCTCCGACACGAGATTTCGCCACTCTGCTCTGTCCTCAGCCACTTCTCGCCAGTCCGGCCGTTGGAGGTGGCTAAGATCCTTCTCATCTTCATGCGCTTGACGATGTTTAACGTTGATAAAAAAAAAATACCATCATAAAAAGTAATATTACTACAATGCGCATGGTGTGCTTCTTCTCATGCTCACGAGTCACGAACGCGACGCGCTTTCAGTGTCACAAGGGCTTTAAGAAAATATCGTAACTATCGAATAATTATTGTTTTCAGTAACAATACTCATCACCAAGATAGACTTAGGATACAATCGTATCATTTTTAAGAATAAGAAACATTTATTGTCCCACAAAATACAATAATAATAAATTATATAATAATAGTATTTTATCTATAATATTCGCATGCACATTTACGTAGTTTATCACAAAATATATAATATATACTTACCTATAATACGTGAAGCAAAAACTTTGTACCCCTTTTCACGAAAATTGCGCGGACGGAGGAGTATGAAACGCACACTTATAGTTTACTAGTGGTCGCCCAGTGGTCGAAATTCGACCGTAATTTTATTAGGGCTTCACGGATTGTATTCTAAGCAATGAAAAATTTAAAAAAGATAGAATGTGAGTTTGGGTTATGTTTGGATTGGCATTGACAGATTTCGGCCGCTCCTCTTCCATTTTTGAAATTATTGAAAAGAGTAAATATTTAAATATTATAATAAAATTATGCGTGTGTGTTAAATACATGGTAGTGTGTGTAATGTTTGTTTTATTGATTTAAAATATTAACATTCAGTACTCCTTCTATAAATAAACTATAAGCGTGCGAAATTTCATACTCCTCTGCAATTTTCGTAAAAAGGAGTATAAAGTTTTTGCTTCACGTATTAATATATAGATATAGATATATATTTTTTATATAGATAAAATATTTGAAAAGATAATTCTAGACCAAATTCAAGTTCATTTTTAAAGAAATAAACTTTTACATTCTAGACAATATGGTTTCACTAGGGGTCGCTCGACTATAGACACTGGTGTTGAGCTTTTACTTCAAATATTTACCTATAAACCCTGGTCAGGAAGCTCTACCACTATGGAATTAGAGATGCATCACTGAATCTTCTTATCTCATATTTGAGTGATAGGGTTCAGAGGGTTGATGTTAACGATAAAAGATCTCCGGGATCGGTGGTTACAATGGGAGTTCCACAGGGTTCAATTCTTGGTCCTTTCTTATTTTTAATTTAAAAAGTCAAAGTCAAAGTCAAAGTCAAATATTCTTTATTCAAATAAACTTTAGAAAAGTGCTTTTGAATCGTCCATAATTTTTTACCTACTACCCATTCAGGACGTCTATTTTTTAGCTGTGGAGAAGAATATTAACGACTTGCCTTACTTTGTTTTTACAAAGTAAGGCAATATAATCATCTGCAAACAATACTATCTCATGGTTGTCTTTTGACAACCATGAGATAGTATTGTTTGCAGATGATACCTCACTTTTATTCAAAGTGAAACGACGACAGCCGATTGATGACGATGTGAACAATGCTGTCTCAAAGATAGTTCATTGGTTTAGTGTTAACAATTTGCTATTAAATGAACAAAAAACCAAATGTATAAGATTTGTATTACCCAACGTTAAGGAGGTAAAAACCAGTGTAAAAATTAAAGATAAGAATGTGGATCTTGTGGACACCACAGTTTTTTCTAGGCATTACGTTGGATGCAAAGCTACAATGGGGCCCACATATAGATAAATTGTCGAGTAGACTGAGCTATGCGGCTTATGCAGTAATGAAAATTTGTCAGATCACTGACATTGAAACAGCTAGACTTGTTTACCTACTTTAGTTATTTCCATAGCGTAATGTCGTACGGTATTTTACTGTGGGGCAATGCTGCCGATATTCAAACTACCTTTGTGCTGCAGAAGCGGGCTATTCGAGCAATTTATAACTTAAAAGCTGGTAATTCTCTTAAGGAGAGATTTAAAGATGTTAATATAATGACAGTTGCATCACAATATATTTACGAGAACCTAATGTATGTTTATAAAAATATTGAAACTTTTTCTAAAAACAGTGATATTCACAATGTAAACACTAGAAATAAAAACAAACTAGCAGTACCCTATACTAGGCTCCACAAAGTAAATAATTAATTTAGAGGCCTGTGTGTACGTTTTTACAATAAAGTTCCAAGTAATATCATAAAACTAGATATTAATAAATTTAAAATCGCTATTAAAGAAAAGCTTTATAAAAAAGCTTATTATAAAGTGTCTGATTACATTCAAGACAAAACAGCATGGGTTTAAAATGCTCCAATCACTCCAACAGGTATTATTACTCCAATAATCCAAAATATTGTTAAGGTTTTCTAAACTTGTATAACTTGGTAACGTAACGGCATATAACTTTGTAAATGTCGTTACATATTGAATTAAAGCTGTGGAGTTTCTTGCGCCCATTCTTCTCCACAGCTAAAAAAAAGACGTCCTGAATGGGTAGTAGGTAGAAAATTATGGACGATTCAAAAGCACTTTTCTAAAGTTTATTTGAATAAAGAATATTTAACTTTGACTTTGACTTAAAGAAGGAGTACAGAATGTTAATATTTTTTGAAATCATGCATAAAAATGCATTAAATCAATAAAACAAATATTACACACACTACCATGTATTTGACACACACTCTTTTCAAAAATTTCAAAAATGGAAGAGGAGCCTTAGAACAATAACTTATTTAGTTATTATTTTGAGTGAGGAGCGGCCGAAATCTATCAATGGCAATCCTACAGCTTCATGCCAAAAACTCACATTCTATTTTTTTAAATTTTTCATAGCTTATTCGAGCAGCCTTAATAAAATTACGGTCGAATTTCGACCACTGGGCGACCACTAGTAATTATAAATACTTAAACGCATAGTTCCATTATTATAAAATATTTGGGTTCATTTACATGTCTGATGTTTCTGACTTCTGCCAAATAATCCAATATAAACGGGTGCCGCTGTATATAGTCCGGAGTCAAAGCATTTGATCTTCGAAGCTGGTTATTGCTACGATTCAGATTGTGGTTGCAAGAAATACACGGTTGTCTTATCTCCATCTTTCCACTTCAAAACTCAATCCGTTCAGGCCTTAGAGCAAATGCTCTAAGGTTCAGGCACAAAAAAGCAAGAAGTCCGAACAACAAAAGCCGAGTCGTCGTATTCAAAAAAATTAAGTATAGCGAGTACAAAATAACACAGGTCACACACTTTCAGCACAAAGGAAGAGCAGCGAGTGACAGATTCGGTGATTCACTCAACTACTAACTAACATTGAATTGAAACAACGAAGTAAACACATGCGTGCGAGCGGGAACGGTTACTTTTTCAGCATTGCCAGCGCGCACGGCCGCACGGGCGGGCAGTGCGGCTGAGTGGAGGTGTGGCAACAACGCATGAGTAGCATTCTTCAAATATTTTTCAAACTTCCAACATGTATAACTCCACACAGACTGAGTTTAGAGGTATAGTTGTCTTAATAAGTTGTGTTGGTTACATCACCCTGAACTAGTCGATGTAACAGCGGAAAAAAAGGCGCCCAAATCAGGCATTGTCTTTTTCTCGTCACCTATTCAGTAAATTTTTTTTTTCTGTGACCACCCTTTTTGTAGGTACCGCTTAAGTTGTTTTGATTTTACCACTCTATTCATTTTTAAATTATCGGTTAAATATTGACCATTGCGTCTCTTATATGCTGCTCTGCAAGTCCTAAGTCATCTTTTAAAATACGCGACATAGTTCTAGGTGCTATTATATTCATTTCCCGAGATAAAATATATATCTTTTGCTTTCGGACAGGAGTTCTTTGAATCGCCATTTTAGTACGAATACTAAGTGGACGGCCAACTTTTTTCTGTCACAAACAGATGACGTTTCATTCATTGTACCTAATAATAGCCCGGTATACAAACATTTGACTAATACCAATTATCACCCCACTTCATTTTAATATCACAAAAATATTTAACACCGATTGGCGTGAAAATGAGAAAACACAATGAATATTCATTTATGAATGACAGATTCTAAATTCAAATGTAATATTATTGTTTTTTTAATTGCAACAGTATTTATGGCCAGACTAAATGTAAATATACACGTCCGACCGACGACGCCGGCGGCGACGTGTATATCTTAGATTGTATACTACACTAACTAATGCTCTAAGGGTGGTTCGACCAAGCGCGAGTAAATTTTATTCTTAGATTAAATCGCTAATTACTCGAGAGTAAAAGAACACACCAAGAAAATAAAATATATAGTTTTTGTATTATTTACTATTACCTATGCTTATTTAGTTAGATACTACTCGCTTGCCGTTTCAGAATTTTCAGCGTCGAAACAGTCACCAATGTCGAGAGGAAAACTCTCATAATTGATACCTATTGGCACAGTGTAAGAATAATCGCCATCGTTTTAAAATTCGCACCCCTGATTATGCTAAACCAAAAATGAAAGTGTCTGTTTTGTGTTTTGCGACTTTTTCGACGATAGGTACAAATGAGCGCACCACGTTATACTTTACGTGGGTCACGTCATACCTCATGTACACACACGACGCCTGCACATCAGAGTACCACAAACTGTCTCCTCAATATCTTTAATAATACCGAAGCAAAAACTTTGTAGGTACTCCTTTTTTACGAAAATTGCGCGGACGGAAGGAGTATGAAATTTCGTACACTTATAGTTTATATAGAGAAGGTTATCCGAATGTTAATATTTTTTTAAATTATGCATAAAAATACATTAAATCAATAAAACAAACATTACACACACTATCATGTATTTGACACACACGCATATTATACTCTTTTCAAAAATTTCAAAAAATGCAAGAGGAGCGTCCGAAATCTGTCAATGCCAATCCAAACTCACCTTCTATCTTTTGAATTTTTCATTGCTTAGGATACAATCCGTGCCGCCATAATAAAATTAAGGTCGAATTTCGACCACTGGGCGACCACTAGCATTTAAAATTATTTAAATACACTTTAAAATAAAAAATGGCATGGCAAAAAATAACATAGATTTTCATTTAAATTTAACAGGATGACAGCTAGGAAGTATGTGGTCTACTTAGAGCATTAAGTGGTCTATATTCAATTGTTGCTAAAGACACAGAATAAATAATAGTCTAAAGATTAAAACCAGCTGCTGACTCCTATTTATTAACGATTAAAGACAAAAGATGTCGATCGCTGGTTCCTCTCGAACATTGGTGCCACTATGTTACGATGAAATGAAATATACCAAAAACACCTAAGTAAATATTACCCCAAACACAAACCTTCACCAGCTCCTTTCATCGTGAGTAAAAAAACTGCCAAGAGCTTGGATTGGAACCGACACGCATGAGCATCTTAAAGAATGTGAGTTTGGATTGGCATTGACAGATTTCGGCCGATCCTCATCCATTTTTGAAATTTTTGAAAAGAGTTTAGTCTATGTGTGTGTCAAATACATGGTAGTGTGTGTTATGTTTGTTTTATTGATTTAATGTATTTATATGCTTAGTTTAAAAAAATATTTACACTATATAAACTATATAAGTGTGCAAAATTTCATACTCCTCCGTCCGCGCAATTTTCGTAAAAAGGGGGGTACAAAGTTTTTGCTTCACGTAGGTATTAATATATAGATTTAACTTAGACTAATGCAGATAATAAATTTTGTTGACATTTTTTAAACTGAAATATTTAAATATGGTTTGTTTTACTCTTCTTCTTCCCCTATCTTTCGCTTGATAACATCTTACTTATGAGACACAGGCCTCCCCAAGGCACTCCACTCCGTCCCTCCTCCCTCCGGCTATACGCATCCACATATCTCCCCCTAGTATTTTTTACATCATCTTCCCACGATGTAATTTGCCGCGTTTTTCCATTTGTCACCTAATACCTCGACTGTCCAAAACACACTAAAGGCACAGAAACAACGCCTTCACATATTATACTAACGCAGCTAAATTAATTCATAGGTTTTTTTCTGCAGTAACTAGGTTTAAGAGTTTTACGACACGCATCGGCTATTAGTATTATTGACGTCGGCACGCGGTCTTGTTTGGAGGCATCGACCGGTCGCGCGATGAGCCTGCGCTCTTTCTCTACACCTGCGCGGACGCAGCCTCTCAGTTGAGTTAGCAAAGGCCGCCGTGAACGCGCACCCTTGAGAGCGGTAGAGCGCGCGAAAATGGTATCGAGCTGCTGAATTCGAAATTCAAAAATTCTCAACCAGACTGAAACTTTTTAAAATTCTTAATATTTTTTAATCTTTTTATTTTTAAATACAAAGTGACAGTTACGTCGCGTTCTGTTTTCATTTTTTATTTTTTTGTTCGTATTAAAAAGTGCTTCAAAATGAAGTTAGTTTTTGTTAATAATGTACCCAGTGTGTTGCTAATGTCGCTAGTACTGCTAGCGAACGCCCAAAAATCTTCTCACAATATAAGAGACGTCGGTAAGTATTTAAAAATATAATTATTGAATAGTCGGACGACCTTAGCTGTCAATTATCAATTTGTAATGTGGGTAGTTAAGTAAAATCGTGAACTAACAAAAATGCAACAAACTAAATTTAATTTAATTATACGAGCTGAGAAATATATTCTTGAATTTATTAGGTACTTCTCAGCACGCTATTGGCACTATACGAATTTGCCTATATTCTTGCAAGATTAAAAGTTTTTGTCCATTTAACCTTTATAATGACTATTAATGAATCTTTAACTAAAAAAATAGCTATTTGTATAAATTTACATATTATTATATCAACAAACTCATAAATATATTTTAGTTAAAAGGAGATGGAAATAACCTCAGAATTTATTTATATCTGTATAGCGGCACAAAACATATAAGTAGGTGTAATTAATCACGTCTACTATTTCATATAATTACAAACCCCTTGCAAAAAACGCAAGTGTTTTACTTAATCACTATCGCATCGTAATTGGCCTATAACTGATTATACTCGTAGTAGGTGTAACTTACTACTTTATAAATTCGTAATTATTAATTTGCAATCTCTACATAACTGAAGACTAATTTCACTTGAGTTCACTAGAGTTTACACTCTAAAAATACAATAGACAGACAAAAAACCGTAAAAATAAGTAAATATCCTATAACTGGCGCTCTGCTGGGCCAAGGCATCCGATAATAAAAGTATATATAATAATATTTTTTAATAATAATATAACATTATTTAAAAATTACAATAAGGTTATTATAAATACGGTATGCAAAATTGTGGCTGTGTTTAAAGAATTAAAAATTATGAAATAATGATAAGAAACGGATAATAAATACTTGGACGCCCAACCACAGTGCCATATAAAACAATTGAATTTTTATTGTGTCTGGTTTAAGAACAACTGAGTTGATACAAAATATAACAAAAGCTTTTCTTACTATTTTTCTCAAAATTTGGAGGGAATTGCTTAACTCTCCGTAAAGATGATCGACATGGACATTTCCCTGTTAGAAATATATGTGATGATTTGTGCAAATATTAACAACGTGCTAAATGCATAATGTAACAGTCGGTGCATACTTTCAAAACTGCTTTCTAAACATTTTTTGTGGCGTTGAATTTTGTTAAAGCCTAAGTAGGTACCTACTTAGAATATGAATATGAAAATATTTAATAACAAAACCAAGAACATAATATTATATTTATTTGTACGTTTTTATTACATTTGTTGATAGGAAAAACCACTTTAAGAAAAATAAAATATATCAGAAAGTCTGTTTAAATTTACTTTGGCACAGTTATCGCATCATTTTCTTGTTAGGAGCACAGAATAACTATTAAGAAATCCCAAAAACAAAAGTTGTTTATGATCTGTCATTCGAATTTTAGATGCAATCGAATTTGCCTGATAGTGATCCACCGATATATAACTATATATCTTTATAAGGGCTCTGTCGAGATATTGGACACCATACTTATAATTTTATTTCCTTAAAATAAGGTCGAAAACAAATCAATATTATACACATATTATACTATACCCTTTAAAGAGTTAAATAAACATACCTACAGCTTCTGTAACTGAATTATTGTTGGTTTCCTGTCATCACTGTTTTTCTAAAAAAAGCGTACTTCACCTGCTTATCTCAGGTAGGAACTAGCTAATTAAAAATATTAAGCTATGTTATTCATTTCTTTAGAAATTAGACTTAGGGCTAAAATCTTAGTAATAGGTACATGGATCCTGTTACCACTTTAGATAACTGAGGGGACGACGCTGATGAAACATTGTTTTATGACGGAAGATGAAATAAAGTGGCACTAGTGGTAGTAACTATAGCCAGCGGACTTAAAGAAAGCTCTACCACCCAAACTGAGTAGGTACAAAAATATATGTGTACCCTCGCTGAGAATAAAACCTTATGGCCTTTCCTACAAGCCCTACCTGACACCAATCGCTATTGTTATTAAAACACAATACCTCCATAAATAATGTCATACAATCACCAACAGTGTAATTACTATAACTCAGTTAGCATTTTGTAATTAAATCTGCCACGGATGGGGTATATCTACGCTTGACATAGTTAGCAAATCATTTCTCAATCGTAGCTTTGCGAATACTAAGAGTTTTTAAACGCATTTCTTTTTGTGTGGGATAAAAAGATATTTTGACAAGAACAACTAAATTCAAAACATTACACGTTTGGGCTATAGGTTCTCTTTTTTATAATGTTTTGTGAAATTGTATTGTAAACAAATACGACAGTATGTTGCCAAAATTAAAACTTAAAAAAAAATAACACCTGTAATAATATAAAAAGCAGTTATTACTACTTAGTACTTACTACTAGGTACTTACTATTCCGAAGAGCTCGATGGCGCAGTGGTTAACGCGCCCGGTCTGCGAGTGCTGAGGTTAAGCAACTTTTGCAAAGGCCGGTCATCGGATGGGTGACCAAAAATATATCATCTCGAGCTCCTCCATGCTTCGGAAGGCACGTAAAGTCGTTGGTCCCGGCTGCATTAGCAGTCGTTAACAACAACCAATCCGCACTGGGCCCGCGTGGTGGTTTATGGCCCGTTCTCCCTATCCATCAATAGGGAAGGGTTGTGCTTTAGCGGTGGAGACATAAAAAATGAGCTGATGACGATGATGACTAAATCCTTGATTTGTTGAAATTTTGTCTAATAAGCAGTTGAAACATTCAGTACGCTATTTCCCTAGCGTCGGCAATAGTGCAACACCACGTAACCAACGGTGAATAACTGCCTATCTACAAAAGTAGCAAAATTGAAATAAGATCAAAAGATATTTGGGTAGCAAATGCTTTTTCAAAAGAATTCATATACAGTGTATGGCCTAGAACCGGGGATAATATTGAAAACAGAGACTCTCTAGAGTATTAGTATTTTTTCTGAAAAGATTCCAGTTAACCAAAACCTATGCATACATACAATCAAAATTTAAAGTTACGATTTATAATCAGTTTATTATTGCAAAACGGTATTATCTCTAACGTTGTCAATGTCGTGGTACAGGAGATTGACAATTTGTGTCACACAACCATAGATATTCTACAGCTTCATGCACACACCCACACAACCCATTTTTCCAAGAGACGTTGTCAGAATGTACTCAATCGATCGAGTTGAGTGGAACTATTGCATTGTTTGCATTACACTGAATTTACGATTAAGTTTGTTAGAAAAAAACAAAAAGTAAAGTTTTGATTTTAATTAGTTGAGGCCATAATGATTCAACTACTAGTGATCTATAGAATCTCTGTTTTCAATATTATTCCCGGTTCTAGGCCACACACTGTATTAAAGATAAGCGACATACGTCTCTCACGCACGTCTTGTAACGTGCCCATCGACTGTTGATCGATGTATGGATTAATAGGTGTGTTAATATAGTAACTTTCTTTAACCTTGGATCTGTAGCTGATCAGTCTATGTTAAAAACATATTATAAAAAAAAATGTTGTTCCATTCTTTACAAATGTGTCAAATTGCATTATTGTTTCATAAGGTCCTGAAGGAAAAATACATTCTTTCTTTTTGTTACTTAAAAGTAGTACAAATAGTGTTATTAAATAAAATGAGCTTTAAATTTGAGTTGTACTACAAAAATAGCTTGGTAGTCAGCGACTCGTCAGCAAATCCTTCCTATTTTTAAAACACAATAATTGTATTAACTCACCACAGGTATTTTAACAGTTACGCAGGTCTAGATATGCTTTAGGTCATATTACGAAAATCACATTCTCAACTTCCATATAGCAAGGACGCTATGACCAACCAGCGTAAAACACGTACAACATAGACATAGACAATCATTTTATTTACTACTATAACACTCAAGCCATTGAAATTGTTTCATGTGAATTTGTAATATATATATTTTTTATACGATCCATATTTATAGCTATGTATGTATATTAAAAAAACCCATAGTTATGATTGTGGTGTCAATGGATTTATATAGGAATCTTGGAGAGTAACCCTATCAAGGCTTCTACTACTGATCCATTTTTTTTATATACTAACTGACCCGGCGGACTTCGTACCGCTTTGACAGTTTCTACAACAAAACAAACAAATCGTATTTCTATTTGTTTAACATTATCATTGTTTCTCTACTGTATTATGCATGTATTTATACATATAAACCTTCCTCTTGAATCACTCTATCTATTAAAAAGAACCGCATCAAAATCCGTTGCGTACTTTTAAAGATCTAAGCATACATACATACATAGGGACCTTTTAATGCTCTAAGATAGGGACAGACAGACAGACAGCGGGAAGCGACTTTGTTTTATACTATGTAGTGATGACAGAGCTTTCTTTTATATAATGAAAGAGCACTTTCGGAGGTGGGTGTTGATGGGTGCAACACAGTTTAAAATCAACTTTAGACACTAACGTTTCTAAAGTTGTTTATATAATTTTTAACACAAATGTTAAAAATAGCTTGCCTACTTCTTAACTGATCTTTAGTATTTGTAAAAATATTATGATCAGATGTTAATGACGGTAGTTTTTGACATTGAATGGGCGCCTTTGGCTTTCAAAGTAAAAAGTAAATAGTGTTGAATAATTTCGGCGGGCTGGTTAGAACCACGATAGCTCAATTGGAAGAGCACTTGACCCGGTATGTCAGAAGGGTGCGGGTTCAATTCCTGCTCGTGGAATTTTTTTCAAAATTTGTGTTTTTGTTTCTAAAGTACTCGAATAAGTCCCAAATAAAATTCATTTTTAATTATTGTAAAAGACGGAAAAAGAGTTTCTTGGTTCAGTCAACGACGAAAGTCGCTGATTACGTTAATTCCATGTCATAGTAACGTCATTAAAGGGTTAACATGCGGCTGTTTGATTCATAACTTGCTTTGACAAAGTAACTACTACGTTTTAAGCAAAACAAACAAAACATAACATCACCTGCCTAAAAACTAGACACTGGGTAAACCATAGTTAGCCATCAAACCAGAAATTGAATCGACAAAGTATCAAAGTGTTTAGTGAATTTTGTGCTGACTCTACTTCAGTTGTCGTAGCCAGCAACTTTCGTTGCTGATGTACGATCTCGCCGTGTGCAGTCATAGTAAGAGACAATGTTTGACAATGATCTTTTATGAAACAGTTCTCAGATCAGCGTCATTTTAAAAATCCTGTCAATCTAGTTCTTATAAAAAATGGTTGTTGTAACAAAACAACTGGTTGGTACATGGTAATATCCCAATGTACCATGCGAAAGTTACTTACTTCTATAGGTGTTTTGATCGCTCTGAATGTTATGAAAGGAAAGCAAACTTTCTATGGAGTACTAGTTCAAATAATATGCATTGCGATCGATGAACTCCAATATTAAGCAAAAGCTAAATTGCTATATAGTAACTTAAAATAATCATATTAGAAACTGTTCTAATATGATTATTTTAAGTTACTATAAGTATAAGTATAAGTGTAACATATACTGTATGTTACACTTCTAACCTCTTACAAATAAACAGAGAATAGGCTCGTGAACTAGCTCGATATATTCGAGAACTCAAGTTATATGTCATATGTCATATACTCAAGTTATAAGTCAACCGCCCCCTGCTATATAGAGCAGGGGGCGGTTTGTAAATCTCACTGGTGATCTCAAAATTAAAATTCCATGTTTTGTTCCTGTCATGTAAACTTCATTTCAGATACGAGTAAAAGAGATAAAACACGGAATAACTATTCCAAACTTATTTTTTGTTTATTTTTAGACCCATAATGTTTTTTGGGTAAATAAATATAACTACCTACATAACTATGAGTTTATTGGTGGAAAAAAAGCTGAAGATAACATTGAATTGAGTATGAAACTGTATGAGTTATATGAGCTACCTAATCGAATTTTGTACCATATTATAGTGACTTAATAAGCCGCAAGTAACTCGGCGAGTCCTATTATGTATTGTGTTGTATGTCTCACCGGTAAAGTAATGAAATTGTGTGAATTATAGTTTTCGAATTTTATACCATACAGTGACATATTACCGAATAGAAGCTCGGATATTCCTATTTTTATTTTCTGTTGTATGTTTTACATGTAAAATGAAATACTAATGAAATGAAATGATAAATATTTACTCGGAACATCTATGACAATATATTATTGGAATATGTTGATCGAATAATGGTCTCAGAATATATGGCATACAAAAGACATCAACGAAACTCATAATACTATTATGTTGTAAAATGTCTCAAAATACTATTCGACGACCTCCGTAGCCGAGTGGCTTGCACGCCGGACTTTGGGCGGCGCTAACTCTGAGGTCCCAGGTTCGATTCCCGGTCGGGTCAATGTCGAAAACGAACTTTTCGATATTGTGTCGGGTCTGGGAGGTTGTGGTACCGTCGTTGTTTCTGATTTTCCATAAAACGAGTGCTTTAGCTACTTACCTTGGGATCAGAACAATGTATGTGATGTTGTCTAATATTTAAAATTTAATATTTAAAATTTAATTGTTTGTTACATTGACTCAGATTCAAAACCAACTTTTCAGAAAGCAGCAAGTCTAAAATCCGAATGTTGAACAAGATTGCTGATAGCTTCAGGTGGCCTTTACAACGTAAACGATTTTTTGTGTGTGGCGATAAACTTAAAGGGTTCCTCAAGTCGTGTGATCGAAACATCCTCAGATGGTTTCTATAAGAAATGGCACCAGGCAAGCGTGTTCTTTTTCCTCACTAGATTCTCCATTCCGATCGGATTGGGAGCGGAACAACCCGAGGGCGCCTCTAACACAAATAGTTCGGCCAGGTGTTTGTGTGTTATTGTAAATTAAACTCGTATTATATTAGGGTATATCTATAAAATACTTTTCAGGCCTTTTAAAAGCCTCGTCGCAGTATCTGGGCTAAAGGCTAGAGTTGACTGGGTCGCGGGGGTGGAGAAAAGGGTCCAGGTACATGTCTGGTAACTGGTATAGGGTGCGTGTGAACTGGGTCTAAGTTCTCTTATTCTACGAGTATGGTGTCTTGAGCCTATGTGAGTGTGCATGTTTAGTCTATCATGTGAATGTGTGGTAGTATTTTAAGGATCGGGAGGGATGTAAGCGACAAAAAGCTGCGTGCTAGCTTTACGTGTTGTTATATTGTTGTAATGTAACTTAAATGTGCATAGTGTTGTTTTGTTTAGTGTTAGATAACCCAATTTTTGGACCAATATGTGGGCTTTGATATCACTATATATTGCACATGTTAGATAGTACAGTAAGCTTTAGTTGTTGTAAAACTGTTGTTTGTCCATAATAAAATAAAATAAAATAAAAATATATTCGCCATTTGAGCACGTTTATGAAAACGAGTATTTGTTTGCCATCGAAGCAGATGGTGACATAAAAAATCTTAGCGTTTTTAATAATAAAGATTTTACTGACGTCGATTCGGAATGCAGTCTTTTATCGTGATAAGGAACTGGATAGACGCTCATCTATACTAATATTATAAAGCTGAACAGTTTGTTTGTTTGGTTGGTTGAACGCGCTAATCTCAGGAACTACTGGTTCGAATTGAAAAAATATTTTTGTGTTGAATAGTCCATTTATTGAGGAAGGCTATAGGCTAAATTACATCACGCTGTGACAATGTGAGTGTGAAATCGCAGGGCACAGCTACTTTAAAATAAAACAACACAAAATGATATTTTTGCTTATTCACAAAAGTTTAATTTATGATAACGAACGTTTCTAACCATTCACTCTGTACTTTAGGTAGGTACTTGGGCAAACTTTGCATTTGTGTAACATCAGGTAGGGCGGAGTCATTCACCATATCTCTTTAAAGAAGACCTATATAATGAGCACACATTTTTACCAATGAAAGGTTATTGTATTATTTTCATTTATAATATCTTAATAGAATAAAAAAACACTTAATAAAAAACGAGCGATCCTTACAGTAGTCGCATATGATGTGTAACAAAATACGAAAACTTTTCCATTAAGCAGTGACAGAAATTAATCTCAAAATTTAATAAAGTTATCGAAATACTGAAATATTTTATTCGAATAATTATTATTCATTATTAGCTGACCCGGCGGACTTCGTACCGCTTTGACAGTTTCCATGACAACAAAACAAATAAATATCCATTTCGTGTGTAATAGACTTTTAAAGTATCAGTAAATATTTATTAATATAATTTAAAAGTCTATTACACACAATGGATGAAATCAATATTACAATAGAAAATAGAATATGGAATTAACAATTATGTATATATTTCTTTAAAAATCTGATAGAGAATGCAGTAAATACTCATTAGAAGACATTTGACATACTTGGATTTTTTATCAATTATTAAATATTTATTAATATAGTTTAAATGCCTTACAAATAAACAAAGAATAAGCTCCGAATAGTTATTCCGTTTTTTGTTCCTGTCATGTAAACGTCATTTCAAAAAGTAAAAGAGACAAAACACGAAATAACTATTCGGAACTTACTCTTTGTTTATTTGTTTATTTGTTGAAATCAATATTACTATAGAAAATAGAATATAGAATTAACAATTACTTATATATTTTTACAAATCATATAGAGAATGCAGCAAATACTCATTAGAAGACATTTGACAAATGACACAATATGTCACATATAATATTATTATGTCTTGTTCATAATATCGATTTTCAATTTACAAAATGGCGCGCGCTTACGCGCTTTCCCGACTTCCTGTCACACTGTTACGTCCAACTTCCGTCACATTTCACGAAATCACTCCCACAAATAGTATATATTATAGAAGGCGAGCGGAAAGATCAAAAACTGTCTCACTGGAGGCTCAAACAAGACCTATAACAATAAAATGAAGTTAAAAAACACTAGTTTCTTGTGTGGGTGATAAAGTTCTTACTTTACCAATTCTTCTATAAATTTGAATTTACAGTATATTTTTATTTGTTAAAAGCCAAACAATACACCATAATCGTTACCGTATATTACAAAAATAACATATAAATCTTACGCTTAGGCTGACATATAAAAGAAGTGGTGAAATAGGCCTCAAGTTAAGTGGTAACCACCGTAGGAAACCGCAAGACATCGCGGTTTCGTTCATAAAGTTTCTATTATATCTTAATAGTTTAAGTACCTACTTAGCTTACATAACAAAACGAATATTCGTACAATCAAGAATTGTTAAAATATTTTAAGACAATTCTTTTTATAATAACATTATTTGAAACCAAATATATCATTATTATATAATTATATCTTATCTAATATTGGAATAATAATTATTAGCGGGATTATTAGGAAATGATATAGATATATATGATATGATTATAGATATGCAATATGGTTCTACTTCTCTCTAAGTTTATTTACATTGATAAATAGTTTTCGAAATATTATAAAATTCAAAATTGCAAATAAATATGTTTAATGCCCATCTGAGGGCTAGCCACTGGTAAAGTGTTTTAACTTTCGTGATCGTTAACCTGTGATAGGTAGGACTTTTCATTCAAGTGCAATCGAGCTGGTAAACCATCATCAATATTGAAGTACTTAGCAGACAACGCGGATTGTATAAAAGTTTGTATGTAAACTAAATAAAGAAAAGTCTTGTCACTTTACATAACAAAATTAATACAACCTTCACACATTTTGTAATACCGCGTAAACGAGCGGCCGCCGACGGCTGAAACGAGATCGGTGGCGCAGCCTTGCTTTAATTAACCTAATTCTTCATATTTTTGTTCGAATTGAGCATTTTTATACTTACATACATACTACTTATTACTTGCACTATTCTCTAATACGCGCTAGGCCCACGTGGTGTTTTATAGCCCGTTCTCCCTATTCATCCATAGGGAAGGCTCGTGGCCCAGCAGGGGGGACATAAAAATGAGCCGGTGATTATATTTTACTTCCGATATTGATTGTTTTTTTGTAGAAACTGAAAATAGCACTTAAAAATATGACTTCACATGGCTGGGGCTCGAACCTATGACGTTTCACAGTTCAATCTAACGAGGGCTCTTAGATATATAGGTGTCGGTGTCGATTTTTTCTGAGGCTAATTATAAATGCTATTTAGCACATAATTAGATATATTTTAAGGTTTGTAATTAGCTGGAAGTTAACTACTTCCTAGAAGTAAATAAGAAAGTGTTAAGCAAGCTGTGAGCCTTCCCACAAAACAGTTTTTATCTATTCCGTCAGTCTTCCCAATATTAATAAATAAAATAAATAAAAAACAATCAACAATAAGAGTCATACGAGTACCTACAGTAATACTTATAATAAATCATTTGATTAAGAATACATAGTTTTGATGCTATTCCACCGCTCGCTGGTTCGGAACGTTGTTTCTTATAAGATTATTACTGTATATATACCTATATATATATACTACTTGTACAGTTATGCCAACAATAGTAGTTCTTAACACAACGAAATAAGAGTCGAAAGTATTCACATAATTACTTACTCTCTCCACAAATCATCCGACCTAGGCAAAACCTACTGCCTTTTTAATGCAGTGTGATGGATAGGCAGAACAATTTATTATTATGGTGAGTAATGATAGCATATACCTTCTCATTAATTATATGTCTATAAAAGTCGACGATAGTAAGTTTGGTTGATTGATGTGTATAAACTACGGAGCACAGAATACTTAAATAATTGGGCTAAGTACATACAAACTCAAAACGATTATTTAGATACTATATAAGTAGGTTTTTTTTACATCAATATGTCTTTTTTTTAACACTAGTCACCTTACGTGTTTACCAAATTAAAGGTACTGTAATATCATAATGGTACACTTAATCAGAGTACAGCGTCTTTGTATCAATTTTAGAAAATTAATTACTTTTATGTAATGCTATTTAAAGTTTATACTATGAAGAAATATTTGACGTACTACTTTCTTTGTACTTTATTAATAAATGATAACAATAATAAACTTTAGTTGCACACAAAAAATACAGATACAGACAAATTGATGGAAAAAAATAGCACAAAATAGGCGGCCTTATTGCTAACAAGCAATCTCTTCCAGGCAACCTTGGGCGAAAAATAATAAAATTGAGAAAATAAAAATGGGTGCAAGTAAAAATAAACTAAATTATAATAATAATAGCAAATAAACTACATACAAAAGGAAAATAAATATATTAAACAGAGTTTAAGCAATATAAATCATAAAATAAATAAACATAGCTAAGGTGAAATTAGAAAATGACTCCAAACCAGACCCTTGAACGACTCCAACGTGCGAGCACTTCTGATGCGCTCAGGCAAAGAAATCCATAACCGGACAGCATGCACAGAAAAATAGTAGGAAAGGAAATTAGTTGAATAAAGAGGAGTCACTAGGTTAGAAGCAGAACGCAAGGTAAGGTTTGAGGAAGTGGAACGGAAGGAGAAACAATTTTGAAGATATGATTTATTTATTAGTGATTGGTTTCAAGTTCAGCACATGCATTATGAGAAGGCGAGGCTAGGTAGTTTCGGATTAGGTTGCACCTTAGCCAAAGATTGAGTTCTAGAGTATTCTTACTTCGTTGTGGTTGTTGTTGTTTGTGTATGTTACTCTTTGGATTTTACACGGACGGAGGAGCATGATTAAGCATTTCCTTAATTAAAAAATAATATTTCAAAACCCGCCTACTTAATTATAGCTTTCACCAACATCATCATCTCAGCCAAAGGACGCCCTGCTGGTCAAAGCCCTCCTCCAAGGATTTAGCTATGAAATGACACAATGCAATCTGCGGTTTAAGCTTCAATGCTAGCTATTCACATAAAACCAACGCGTGTCTATGTCGTTTGACTATATTATCCATAAAATCTATTTCGATGCTTTATAGTTTCCGTCAAAAGAATGTTTGGTAAGGTAGAGTGGCGTGTCTGTGGTGACAATAAATTACACCCGTCCACAGTCTGCGTGCTTCCGTGCCGACAGTGACGAAATCGAAATTACTTTTCGTATTGCGATTATAAAAGCTATTGTAGGCTGTTTGTTACAAGAAAATTCTTTGACAAAATGGCGTTGTAATTTTATTTCTTGTCAACCACCTTTGTGTTACTGAGAAGATTCCCAGTTATAGTTCGTTTCCCTATGGAAAGGAGGAACATACCTATTATTTACTCGGTTTGCTCGGAGGTAGGGCTTATTATTAATCCGCCTGGCTAGCAGCCATCGTCTTATCTAAGTTTGTCGCCATAACAAGAATGTTGGTAGTCTGTTCCTTGGTAATTGAAGATTCCGGGTAAAGTGAACTTCCACTTTCAGCTTTATCAGCGTTATTCAGCGTCACTTGTATCAGGTGAGGTGAAATTAAAGCCAAATGTTTGCCCATTGTTGAATTAAAAAAATCTGTTTTTTTTAAATATCTTACGGGTAAGCACAGTGCCTTTATCTCTCCTGACGTTAAGTGATGATAAAGGCCAAAGGTGGAAGCGCACTTCACCCGGGATCCTCAACTACTGAGGCACTGGCTATCTTATGTTTAGCTGCCGGAACACAACAATGCTACAAATAGTGATGTTATGGCGACGTATTTAGATAAGATGGTGATAGCTAGCCAGGCGGACAAACAAGTTCTACCACCATCCAAACCGAGTACACAAACATGTACCCCCTGCTGGGAATCGAACCCAGGACCTCTGGGTATAAACCGCTGGTCTTAACCACTAGACCACAGACGCGGTTTTCGAGCAATAACGTAGCTAGCAAAATCTACCGTAAATTCGATCGACTAGGAACAAAACTTGTTAGGATAATCAGAAGGTTACTTCAAAAAATAATTAAATGGGTCGCAAAGGATGTGTCCTATACTATACTATAGAGCATATACATTACCGCATATGAATAGTGTAGTATGTTATATAAAGATCCTTATTCTAATGAAAGTAATGATTTAGTGAATAAACGTATTTATGTAAACTTAGTTCTGTTTTATTGTAAAGCTACAAAATACGAAAGCCTACGATACGAAAGTGTAGTCTTTGCATCAAACTGATGGTCTCGGATCACCCAGGCAGCATGTGAGAGGATCTGCTAAGGTTTTTTGTGGGAATGCCCTTCCGATTTCCGTCAAGGTCACAAACAAGGCCTAGGCGAGGAGACGCGGAAGCTAGGGGAAGAGCATCACCACCTAAGCATCCGCGTCTTGACAGACGGGGTGGTTAATATGTAGGAACTCGGAAGTCGGAATAGGAACTCAGTGATTAATATTTCCTAAAATAATAAAAGTCTTACGACGATCTCTGCCCATCATCCATACTACATACTCGTGAATAATATTCATATAATAACTTAATATACATAGATGGGTGCAGTGATGAATTTTTTAGATTCGTCTCGAAGACAGATGTCGCATGACCTTTAAGTTTGTCATCCAATCTCACTTTTACAACACGATTAGATACAAAAGATACAAATTGAACATGTTTTGAATATTATGGTCACTCTAAACTGTAGAAATCTAATGTGCAGACTAGACAGTCTGCACATTAGAGTGCGAGTTTTATTTGCCATTTGATCATGTTTACGAAAATGATAATTTATATCGAAAAAAAATTTAACTCACGAGGATGCTTTGCTTGTATGGTATTATACAATCTTTAAATTAATACGTGAAGCAAAAACTTTGTACCCCTTATATACGAAAATTGCGCGGACGGGACGGAGGAGTATGAAATTTCGCACACTTATAGTTTATATAGAGAAGGTTATCCGAATGTTAATATTTTTTGTTAATTATGCAAAAAATACATAAAACAAACATTACACACACTACCATGTATTTGACACACACGCATTAAGCTCTTTTCAAAAAGTTCAATTAAAGAAGAGGACTGGCCGAAATCTGTCAATGCCAATCCAAACTCACATTCTATCTGTTTTAATTTTTCATTGCTTAGGATACAATTCGTGCAGCCTTAACAAAATCACGGTCGAATTTCGACCTCTGGGCGACCACTAGTTTCAATAATATGGAGTTAATAAAAGTAACACTAGTAACGTGCAGTAGTGTAGTTTTTTCCCAGTCACAAATTATATAAGAATCACCTGTACATGACTAATCAACATCGTTTAGGTCACCTTACTCCCTACTCTAACTCCGAATTCCATTCAAATTCATCGAGACTGAAATGGACTTATTCACGATGCGCCCGCGCAGAAACCGGTTCCGAGTCGAAAGTAAAACGACAATCGTCTGACTCGTATAATGAATAACAAATCATTGAGATGGTTTCTCTTGCCACTTGCTTCTCAAATTATTTTGAGTGTTTAACTACTTACGGTTACTTTGCCTCGGGTGGCCGAGTGTCAATTGCTTAACGCCCGATTCCGGAGGTCCTGAGTGCAATTCTAAAGTCGGGCAAGAAGTGTTTTGTATTTTTGGAGGCATAGCCCGGGTTTGTGACCTTGATCTTCACAAATCCGCATTTGTCGAGAGTGGTAATTAAGCCAATATCCATCAAATGTTGCGATGACTTGCTTTTAATAATAGGAGTCCTTTTCAGCTGTGGACTGTGGTACAGATACTATGTAGACAATTACTTTACTTATTATAATGGAAGCCAATTTAACATGATATCAAAGCTAAGGCAGCCGAAGCTACTTTATATGTAGCAAAATATAGCTACATATTATGGCTGCAAATATAAAATACTTAATATCCTCTGGTAACCTTGTTTTTATAAAAAAAGCCTGCAAACCATCAACTATACAGCAGACAATTTAACACTTACCGGCCTCATTTGGTAAAAGTCTAGCCTGGGCCCTTTTGTGAGGGTAAGCACTCAGCCTTTATTTCTCCTGATATTAAGTCATGATAAATAAGGCCGAAGATGGAAGCGCATTTCACACGGAATCCTTATAATTCCAATTTATTACTCACGTTTTGTACTGTCCCAATATCATCTGCAAAGATCTAACAGATGTTTCTCAATCCATTCATAGTTAGCCATAGGTCAATGTCAAAGTCAGAATGGTTTTATTGTATGCTATAGATTCTACGCACTCACGGCACTCACAAACTTCTAAAACAACAATAACAAATTGTGTTCTTATTAGTGTTTGACAGAACTGACGTTCAAGTTCTAAAATTAGCACTTTGAAAGGTAATATCTGCGTATAGACCAACGGTTACGAAACAGAGTCACAGTAGAGTCACTACTTAGTAACGTGTCAATAGCATACCAAGATTCGTGTTTTTTTTATAGTAGAGTTGACAAATTACTCCTCTTTACCTGATATGGTTCTTAAATTTTAGGGTATACAATACTACATTATAGTTAGAATGCACTTGGTTGGTGTTAACACCAGGAGGTAAGGCTTATTCTAAGCTCCTGTCTACCTGCTATCTAATTCAGCAAGAAAACAGCAAAGCTACCAATATAAGCTATTACTCTGTTGATACTAGATGAACTATGCTTCCGCCATTTTTTTAACGAGTGGAAATTCCCCGCGTGCGTGGTGAACGCGTGGGAAGTGTGCGGGGTTAAGCGATATTCTGCCCGATCCACTAAAACCACTCGACATCCGTCGACCGCTGGGCGGGACCTCCAGCAATCTACACGAAGAGGCTCCTTGTGTGTGAAAAAAAGTGTGAAATAATGCAAAAATGCTTATATTTCATAGTTGTGATGATTTTGGCGATGTTGTGAAATTTTATTGATTGTGGTGCTATAATTCTACTTCATGTAACTTTTAATTACAAGATCATCGGAAAGATTAAAAGTTTCCAGAATCGAAAAGAATGTAGATAAAATTAAAAAGGCGAGTTACTGCTATTACGGCCATGCTGTGGCTACTAGTTCGATCGCCGGTTGACCGATGAGGCACACATCCGTAATTTAGCACTTTCGATTGACGACATCGCATCGGCCACAAAAAAATATAAAAGATTCGCTGTCGACCGTGATAAAATCAATCTTAGTGCCATTATAAGCTGTCCAGGCTTACTAGCGCTTTAGTGTGTAAGTACTTTCACAAAGTTTCATTTTTAATGTATATTGTAATTCCATTTGATACACCTTTTGTGTTTTATTAATAAAGAATTCACTTTGATTTAATTAACTTCACAGTTGTGTTAATTGTAATTTAGATGTTATCTTTTTAATGAATACCTAGTGATGTAAATATAAATAAAAATTAGGTCCATAAGGATGTATCCTATATCAGTTATATCATCATCACCATTTAATGCCATTTTCAGACTGAAGTTTGGAATTCAGTACACCAATCACAGTTAGAATAAACATTAGGTTTATATACGCACATGACCTAATACTTTAATTAGAAGAAGAAGAAGAAGAAGAAGAAAAAGAACATTTATTAACAATACACACACACACACACACACGCACGCACGCACGCACGCACGCACGCACGCACGCACGCACGCACGCACGCACGCACGCACGCACGCACGTACGCACGCACGCACGCACGCACGCACGCACGCACGCACACACACACACACACACACACACACACACACACACACACACAAAAATGAGGCAGACATGCATTTGGTGGTAGGGCTTGTTTGTCCGCTTGGCTAGCTACCACCATCTTATCTAAATATGTTTGTAGCATTGTTGTGTTCCGATTAGCCAGTGCTTCAGTGCAACTTGCGGGTAGGCAAGATGAGGACGGCTAGTGAGGCAGAATCCTGCTCCGCTAAGGAAGGCTCATGCCCTAAAAGTTGCTTGTATTTGTGTTAATCTTGTTGGTCTTGGTTGTCCTTTTGTCCGGCTACCGGACACCACACTGTGTTGCACGTCGCCATCTTTACGTGTAGCATAGTTTTTCATTTATATAACTATATTTGTATGTATGTTAGTCTGTAAGGTATCTATTCTATGGGCCTCTTTGTATTTTACCATCTTGTACACTGTTTTGTTGCCTGAAATAAATAAATCTATTCTATTCTATTAAATAAATTAAATAAAAGTGGGAAGGAGACATGCAAAATGAGCTGGTGATGTAATGTGTTTATTTTTTTGTAGATATGTAAGTAAATATATTTGTGTTGGTTAATATTAATAAAATAAAATAATTATAAATGCGTAACAAACCAATTTTCTCAAAGTGTGTGCATTTAATACATTAAAAATGTTGTTTAAACCAATATTAATTTATGATTCATACTTAACGACTAGAAAACGACAGCACACATCTCCGACGACCACAAGTGGGTCAACTATTCCGCTCACCGTTTGCATTGATCACCATAACAAACGAGTGAATCCGATGATCTGTTAGTTCTGTTACACAACACGCGGCGGAGACACGCGCGAATGTTGACACGCGACCGTGACCCGGCTCGAGGAACACCATAATGGTACAGTCAGCAAAAGAAAGTATTAGAACCAGTCGGCCTTAAAAGAAGCATGCTGGTATAAACTTTTCTAGTTATATGTTAACCGCCTATGATCTAGTGGTTAAAACCATTGGTCTCAGACCCGAGGTCTTGGGTTCGATTCCCAGCGGGGGTACATGTTTGTGTACTAATTACAAAAACACAATTGTTGAAAAAATTTCCACGAGCAGGATTTGAACCTGCACCCTTCTGACATACCGGGTCAGGTGCTCTCCCAATTGAGCTATCGTGGTTCTAACCAGCCCGCCGGAAATTATTCAACACTATTTACTTTTTTACTTTGAAAGCCAAAGGCGCCCATTCAATGTCAACAACTACCGTCATTAGCATCCGATCATAATATTTTTACAAATACTAAAGATCAGTTAAGAAGTAGGCAAGCTATTTATAAAATGTTTTTATTTTGTTTATATAATTTTTAACGCAAATTTTGTTGCGAACAAATTACAAAAACACAAATGTTGAAAAAAAATTCCGGGTCAGGTGCTCTCCCAATTGAGCTATCGTGGTTCTAACCAGCCCGCCGAACTTATTCAACACTATTAAAAAAAAATGCGTTAAAAATTATATAAACAAAACAAAAACATTTTGTGTACTCAGTTTGGTTGGTGGTGTTTGTCCGCCTGGCTAGCTACCACCATCTTATCTAAATATGTCACCATAACATCAATGTTTGTAGCATCGTTGTGTTCCGGCAACTAAAGATAAGATAGCCAATGCCTCAGTAGTACAGGGGGGTAACCACAAGCTCTTAAAGCAGTATTATTGCAGTTGTGAAAACGAGACGCGTGTAGCGGCGAATATACTCGCGTCTCTTTTCCACAACTGCAATAATATTGCTTTAAGAGCTCATAGTCAGGGGGCAGGATTCCGGGTAAAGTGCGCTTCCATAACTGACTTTATCATCACTTAACAGTTTCGCTGTCCAAAAATTAAAACAATAGATAATCAATTGTTATGTATCACATGTGATATATGGGACAGGGAACCTGTTAACATCAGATACGATGAATGAAGACTCAGTGCTTCTGCGGCAATCTTCTTGAAAGAATTTGAAAAGTAATATTGTACCACAGATGAAATAATAGTTATTACAGTTGGACCTATTCGTTAACTCTGCCGAAAGGCCAAGTTGGTATACCATTTGCAAGTATCTACATACTTTTCTCGTCGTCAACTAGACCACACGTACAGTCAACAGCAAAGGTAACTGATGATTGGTCTATTTTCAAAATATGAAATCAGTATGAAAATCAAAATTTTTTTAACCGCATATTGAAAAACCTTCGAGTGTCTACTAGTACCTGCAGACTTTGACTGTAGTTAAGTATATAGAAAATACCGACTTACACTATCGAAACTTAATTTTGAAATATAGTAAACATCATCTACTTTTGCTGTTGACTGTACAAAGTTCATTTAAACCGAATACTGTAAAACCGTACAACCATAGCGTACCTCTACTTTTTTGTTTAGACTATAAAACAAATTAAACTACAAATATTATGCACTTTTCCGCTAAGAAGTCCTTGTAAGAAAGCATTGTCTTTTTTATAGTCTGTTTAGCTGTTAGTATATTGTATTTTTAGAGCTGTGAATAAGTCGGTGGTGAAAGTTACTACAGCAACGCCACGTCCGTCGCTTTCAGTATCAGTCATTATAATTACAAATATGTATAATATTATTTAACATCTCGTTAGCGTTTCTTTTGACTTGAAAGGCATGTATAAAGTGTGCTTAAAGATTAATGAGCCAATTTATTAATATTAACTTGTCTTAATAAGGTGCTTAAAGTTTTTACTTTTGTTGTAATGATAATAAAACTATATGAGGATGCGCGAAACTTACGCAATCGGATAATTGTGAATCTTTGTTTTATGTAATGACCTCGTTCTTTCTCGATTTCGCTTTCGGTATTTCACCTTTGTCGTCATAATTATTAGTACCTACCTAAATAATATCCTGATTTTTAAATAGATGGATGATACACCAAGAATCAGCAGAAGTAGAAGGGTTTTGCCCAAAAGTGGGACAAAACAAGCTTTATTAAAGAAACTGGTGTTTCAAATAATCAATCATTTTTTGCTACTTATGTTGATGCTGTTTAAAGTAGTACTTAAGTTTTAATACCTTTAGTGCCTTACAAATAAACAAAGAATAAGCTCCGAATGGTTATTCCGTGTTTTGTTCCTGTCATGTAAACGTCATTTCAATTTAGAGTAAAAGAGACAAAACACGGAATAACTATTCGGACCTTATTCTTTGTTTATTTGTCAAGGGCTTAATATTTTTTCGTAAAGAGAAATATCAATGATTTAATTATGAGATTAGGGTCTTGATTCATCATCCACAATCGTGTCTCATTGGTCTGGTTTTAACGTTCAAACTATGAGGAAAATTACAGAATGAGGCTTCTGAAACAACTGCAGCTATGGGTGCCAGGCTAGCAACAGTCTATGTCTTCTTTACGTCAATGATAATAGCAATGCGTTCCAATAGTTAGAGATAAGATAGCCAGTTCCTCAGTAGTGAGGATTCCGGGTGAAGTGTGCTTCCGACTTCGGCCTTATCATCATAAGGTAATGAAAGCCAAATGCTTACCCATTATCGTTTTTTTTAAATTATGCCTCCGTATTATTACCGTACCTCAACTCTTGTCGTTAATGCGATAATATTCTCATCTCAGCATCAATTATCCATTTATTGTTTTTATTCCACATTTAACCGTTCGTTAATCGTATCCCATGCTAGTTTGGGACTAGAAAATAATGTATCCCGTGCATGTCGTAAGAGCCAACTAAAGACAAGGGTTCCAAGATCAGGTGATCGGTCAGCAACCCATCACTGATGTTCGATTCCACCTTGGAACCCTACTTTGACTATGCAAAATGTGGCGTCAGGACACTAATGGCGAGTATGTATGTATGTGAGTATGTATGTATGTATTTATGTATGTATGTATGTATGTATGTATGTATGTATGTATGTATGTATGTATGTATGTATGTATGTATGTATGTATGTATGTATGTATGTATGTATGTATGTATGTATGTATGTATGTATGTATGTATGTATGTTTGTATGTGTGTATGTATGCATGTATGTATGTATGTATGTATGTATGTATGTATGTATGTATGTATGTATGTATGTATGTATGTATGTATGTATGTATGTATGTATGTATGTATGTATGTATGTATGTATGTATGTATGTATGTATGTATGTATGTATGTATGTATGTATGTATGTATGTATGTATGTATGTATGTATGTATGCTTGTATGTATGTATATTTATGTATGTATGTATGTTAATCAAATAAGCATTAAAGTAACACACGCTTAATTGAATATTTGAAATTGTGACACATTCAGTTGGACATTTTCTCCCTTGCACTGCACCGGTTGCATAAATGAGACAAGTCGATAAATGTCGCTCCAAATTAGAGTGAGCGCAGTCTTGCAAGCATAATTAATAATTACATAATGAAGCAGGCACTAAACTATCGTTAGATAGGTACTGCACGGTTTTACGTTAATGTACCTACATCATTTATTATTTCTTGTTAGATATCGTGCATATCAATGTTGGACTAACTTTGGATTTTGAAAAGAGGTCATGGTAAGGCTGACCTTCACTGATTAAGGGCTAGTGATGAATGTAGAATACTAAATAGTATTCTTGTTTGTTAGGAGAGTGTTAAGTATATAAGTTATCCTAGAATTTAGAAAAGTTAAGTTAAGTAAAAAGTAAGAGTAAATAGCCTATAACTGTCCCTCTGCAGGGTATATGCTTAATCACCACGCTGAGCAAATTGATTAAAAAAAAAATTAACAAAAAAAAAACCGACTCCAAAAAATTTTACTGATAAAATTGCACTAAAAAGCAAAAAATAAGCGTTAGACTTATATAGACAATAACTTTATTAAGAAAGATATAGGTACAATTATTGTTATTTTTGGGGCCGGTGCCAGCCAACGAAGTTTTTAAAGCCGGTGCCAGTCCGCGTTTGTAGTCAAAATTTCATGCATAAGATTGAATGTACTATTATGATTATAATATAGTATGTCGTTAAATATCGCGATAGGTATGCCTACAATATTCGAGGAGTTCCCTCAATTCCTTGAGGATCCCATCATCAGAACTGGACCAAATTAAAATAGGACTACACGGGAAGCACCAGCTTTCAAATAAAGAAAGAATCATCAAAATCGGTTCACTCAGTCGAAAGTTCTGAGGTAACAAACATAACAAAAAAAAAAAAAAAAAAAAATACAGTCGAATTGATAACCTCCTCCTTTTTTTGAAGTCGGTTAAAAAATACAACAACATAGCATAGGTTGAACGAAGCCAAGATAGCATGTATGTTAGGGTGTGCTGGTTCAAATCCAGATAGACGAATATGTTTTCAATAATATAAAAAAAAAATCGCAAACGGCACAAATATTTATTTATTTCTTCCGTTTGCGGTGGAAACAATGGGTCCATGGGGGCTGAAGGCAAAGCAGCATGTTAAAGAGTTTCCGGTGACAAGAAGGCTGGCAGCTATTAGTTTGGCAATCCAAAGGTGCAATGTTGCCAGCATTCTTGGGATCGTTCCCATGAGCCCACAGTTGGAGGACATCTTTTATTTATAGGTCTTAAGTTTTTAATTTTCAAATTTTTTTTTCAAGTTATGTTATTTAATGTTTCTCTTCAACAGGTATTCCTTATTAAAAATGTTATTCAATTGCAACAAAATTTGCGTAAAATTATATGCCTACTTCCATAATATTTGTTATTTTAAAGCTTTTAGGAGTTTCATAAACCAAAAAAGAAGAAGCACTATATAAAAGGCATCCAAATCTGTACTATGAATTAATAATTCGCTATGGAAATGTAGTTTTTTATTAGTATATTATCTAAAAAAACGAGTAATGAAGTAGTTACGTTATATTTGTGTTAGGCCTACTGTCTACCGCGGTGCAGCGTAGCAGCTTGTGGATCTTAGCTTATTAAAGTTTATCTACTTGTTTTTTTTAATAAATAAAATAAAATAAATAATAATATTTCATGTTCATATCACAAATTTATTCAATAATTAGTGCTCCTGCACTAGTCTGCGTTGCGTTTAGAAACGCTAGTGAACGCCGCAGCTATATACAATCGTGACCGCATCTGATCCGCACTGATAAACAATATAAAATAATATTTTATAAACCCAAAGATACTGTTATATACCTACACAAAATATAGGAATCAACATCTGGTTGCGTGTGATCTAAGCATTATGTAGATCCAAAGCTTAGACAGTGCAAGTAATTATTATTCTAACTACTACGCTAGCGAAGCTACGTCTCTTGACGTCATTAGCAGATTGCATGCAGCCAATGCTCGATGGCGGAGGAGCTCGATGGCGCAGTGGTTAACACACCCGGTCTGCGATTGCTAAGGCTAAGTAACTTTTGCAAAGGCCGGTCATGGGATGGATGAGCAAATCTATATCACCTCCAGCTCCTTCGTGCTTCCGAAGGCACGTAAATCCGTTGGTCCTGGCTGCATTAGTAATCGTTAACAACCACCAATCCGCAATGGGGGCCCATTGCGGATTGGTGGTAAACAACTAATTACAATTGGTAACAATTGATTTTAATATATATAGATTTTCATTTAATTGTTCGGAGCTCGATGGCGCAGTGGTAAACGCGCTCGGTGTGCGAGTGCTAAGGTTAAGCAATTTTCGCAAAGGCCGATCATCGGATGGGTGACCAAAAATGTATCATCTTGAGCTTCCTCCGTGCTTCGGAAGGCACGTAAAGCCATTGGTCTCGGCTGCATTAGCAGACGTTAACAACCGCCCCGCACTGGGTCCGCGTGGTGGTTTATGACCCGTTATCACTATCCATCCATAGGGAAAGCTCGTGCTCCAGCAGTGGGCGCATAAAATGTACTGGTGATGTGATGATGATTGTGACGTGATGCAACCAAATGACGTCATCGTAGACAGTAGCCCTGAGGCGATAGATTCACACGTTACCTTTATTGAGCATAGGAATAACCTTTAATGTTGAACTATTATGTTCTACACATATGAGAAGATCGATTGCTTATTGCCGTAGGTAATAATACCTAAAGCCGTCACTCACACTGAGTTCAACTTTGTACGATATTCGGCTTTAATGTTAAGGACGAAACGATTAATTGAATTGTTTAATTCGACTTTACACGCGAAGTTCTCAACTTGATGGATCGCTATTTTATCACATTTACCAAACTGTTTTGTAATAGAGTTGTTATCTGTTGTTGTGATGTGACGGTTGAGAATGTTCAGCAACGCATGCGAAGGCAAACCTCGAGATGGGTAACTGAAAATGGTAATGTTGAATGTGACTGAGTTAATAATAGAGATCGTTTTGATTAATCTCTGAATGATTGTTATAGTTCGAATCGAATCAATCTATCCCATCTCTCACCCCTCCCCCCTCCCAATTCCTACTCCCTCCTCAAGATCCAACTCCTTCCTCAAGGTCGGCAACGCATCTGCGATTACTTTGGTTTTGCGGGTGTCCATGGGCGGCGGTGATTACTTTCCATCAGGTGACCCGCCTGCTCGTTTGCCTCCTTTTAACATAAAAAAAAACATATTTATCGCAAATAGCATATAATGCTACAGAGGGGTTACAATTTATGACCAACGACTTAAACTTTCTGTATTTTAAAAAATGGTATGTTTAGTTATATTTACAGTTCATTAATGAATTTAACAACATCATTCTTATTAAAAAAACCTTGTATAGCGCAGTGGCTTGCGTGTATTTGCGAGTTAAATAACTTTCGCAATTACGGATCATTGGTAAACAAAACTAAATATGTAGAACTCTTCGATTCTCTTCGAGGAATCTTATTAACTTGATTGAAAAACAAACAAAAGAAATAACAAAATTGAAAAATCTTGGAAAGGAACTGCGACAAAGAAACGAGTCGCCAAAGTTCTTTGGACGTTAACGTCCAAAATTTAAAATCTAATAAGAGTTTATTTATCTTAAGGGTAAGAACAGCTTCATACCACCTGATGTTAAGTGATGATAAGGATAAGGTTGGAAGCGGACTTCACCCAATATCCTCAACAACTAAGGCACTGGCTATCATATCTCTAGCTGCCGGAACACACAATGCTACAAAATGTTATGGACACATATTTAGATAAGATGGTGGTAGCTAGCCAGGCGGACAAACGATAAGCCATACCACCAACCAAACCGAGGTTAGCGTGTAGCAAAGGGGTGCAGGACTTAGAAAAATTTCGAGCCAAATTTTTTCTCTTGATAACCCCCTAATTTTGTGATTTGGTCGTGTGGGGCGCACGGGGCACCACATGGATCAACTTTTTCCCCGGATTTTTTTCTCTAAAACCGTCGCTCATCCCACTAGGGGAAGAAAATGATAGGACGGAATGACGTTTTTAAAGGCTTTTAAACACTTAGATAAATTTTGGTCGGATTTTTTTAAAATCGTAACTATGTATTTAGGTAATCACAGGAACCTTAAGAGCCATAGCGGCTAAGGCTGGTCAAAAGGGGTAAAAAGCCGAAGTTGCGTAGGCGAATAAAATGATTTGACAGAACCGAATCAGCCTACCCTACTTTCCACCTGATACTAGTCTGCCCTATGCTAGAGTGCAATTCAAAAGCCGGATGCGTGGAGGGGGAGCAGCCCTAGCCCGCCATAAATAATTTGTAGGCACCTTATTAGCCATAGCCGTTAAGGCTGGTCGTCGAAGGCGACCAAACAGCCGAAGCTGCGCAAGCGAATAAGTGTGCCTGCGATTACATACGCAAAGGCTATAGGGCTGTCCATCCTGCAGCGCCGGAGAAGGGCAGAAGCAAAAATTCCTTTAAAAACCTTAGGGGGGAGGGGGGTTCTAATTCGGCTATGTCCTCAAATGTCCTGGCTCCATACTAAATCAGATGAATTTTTTCTCTTTTTGATAGCTATGATTTTCGTCGTTGTGTGAAAAATAAATAGAGTGTATTTTTGTGCACCCCCCTTGGCGACACCCGGACCCGAATACACAAACATGAGTGTACCTACAACTGGGAATCGAACCCGGGACCTCTGGGCCTGAGATCGGTAGTCTTAGCCTAGGCAACAGAGGAGGTTCAAATAATTATTGTTACTTTACCAGCCATAAGTAAGTGTCCCATTTTTGCGCAAAAGCCTCCCCGTATTTCTTCCACATTTGCCAATCCAATCCACTCCACTAATCAATATTAAGTGCTGAATAATATGTCTAAAGTAAGTTTTTTTTTAAGAAAAGCAGAAAAAGGAAAGCGGTCTGGTTAGTATCTGGTTTATAACCTTAAATGTGTTATAAAATCACCATAAACGCGAAACAAATATTCATATAAATGACGTGTAATCGCGTCTCGAAAAGAGTGCGATTTGATTTTATCTATTACGTAAATGTCTGTCGGCATGCACAAGATTTAGGGTTGTCAACTCGATAAATAGATATATTAAAAATTTAAAGGGTCACTATTCAAAATTGTTTTAAATGTTTGATACGATAGGACTTATCACGAGATAAAACACATAATATATTCTTTCTTTTTGTTTATTACTAACATAGCTTTTAAAGTCCCATTGTTAATAACATACCTACATATTAGGTATCAATGGTCTGAAGTAAAAGTGTTTTTTTTTTTTTATTAAAACAAGCGAATTGACAGTTAACAATTTTTGTTAGGGTCAATCAATCCGGTGATTTAAAAACGGAAATCAAATCAAGCTGAATTTCACATATAAAGTACTTATTTCTCGAGTACGTAAGTGTGTAAACAACTTTTTTAGAAATGAAATTGCTAACAGCCCCAAAAACTGATAGTGTACGTCGATAGAGGCGCTGCCGCCGCCCGCCGGTGCGGCGCCCGCCAATAACCGAACGATAAACGCTTTATTGCGTGATTCCCATTTCCCATAGCTTCGGCACATCTGACTACCGTACTAAATTCATTCCTTTTAGGTATAGACAGGGTTCCCACACACCACCCAACTGCTTGAATGGCTCTTTTTCGGGCACTGTTGGCAGAGTGGTCGTAGTTGTGGGTTGGTCCTGGTGAATGAAGGCTCTTGCAATGCGCCTTCATTCGGCTCAATTGGAAACCTTGTGAGCAGTCGGTCATCGTTGATTGAGTGAAGGAGCTAATGTGGTATGCCCATCAGGTTGGTGAACGACCACGAGATCTCTTGCTCTAACCCTCCATTCTTCCCTGAACCTGTTTGAATTGCTACCGTTATCCTCAGTTAGCTAAAATTACTGAACGGAGAAAAGAGCGACGTAGGTTTGAAATCTAGTAAAATTACTGGGCATAGAAGAGTCTATACGAGTAGGCTGCGTGGTCGCCTAATGTATATTAACGCCTTATTTTTCGTAGTAGATATTTTTTGTAGTTGTTTTAAGATTTTCCTAGCACAATCGTATTATTTTTCTGGATTGGATTATAAGTTAATATACACCCGTATCCCATAATGTACCCCTGTAGCAGCCCCACCTACCGGGTCCAATTGTAAATCTAAACCATTCTCGAATCCACTTGAACCCTCTGCACTGATGGGACGACTGGGAGAGCTAATTAAACAAGTGTTGTCTTTGACGTATGATTTATTACTGAGTCACACACTACACCTCAAAAAATTTCATCCAAATCGGTCCAGCCGTTTGGAAGGATTTCAATTTCATATACACGCACAGAAGATTTTCATTGTCTAAAGATAATAAATAAAGGTTAGCGTTGTTGGTCGCCAATACTACTGTTAGATAATATACTCACTAACGTATTTGCTACTTATTTGAACGCATCTATAGCTTGCTTGATAGTTTACCGATAACCATTGGAGCAAACGAGTTCTTAGGTAGAGACCGTGTATCGGCAAACGCCCTTCGACTATCAGCAACGATCCTTGCAAGGTGGCTGGCAAGAGCTTGATCAGCAGTAGACTTTTATACACGCAAAATGATGATGATGATGATGCTGATGATATAGGCTTCACTGTACTATTGATCTTTCAACATTTTAAAAACCAAATTAACGTGAAATTTATTTTTCAGTATTGCCCAAGGTGTTGTGCCAGCCCTATTGGAAGCGCGTTCTAGATGCTCGCGTAATTGCGCGCACGGCTGCAACTCCATTTTTGTGTTATGCCGCGATATGTCGTATTTTTGGAAGGCGTATTTCTAAACCGCTTTAATGCTTCACAGTTTTATGGGCCACCTTCGCAAAGACATTAAACTTATATGCTCATTACGCTCTTATGAACACGTAATTTGGGATGCGCAATTTAACAGCCTGTTGTGAAGTGGTAAGACCGGCGGTGTCAGACCCGCCATGTCATGAGTTTGATTCCCAGCGGGGTTTGATGGGTGCAGGTTCACCACTCTAGCTACCACCATCTTGAATTGAAACACTATTTATGCATTTACTCGCTTTTAATAATAACTATATATTATTTTATCCTGTTTGCGTTTTATAATAATGTGTAGGTATAACGTGTTCGCGTGAAGTTAAAATAAAGAGCATTACTTTATTCTGTGGCATTAACATATTTAAAACAACTTTTACAGATCCACTCGCGTTTATTTTACACATTTAACCAATATAGATTCTTATTATTCGGTCAAATGGTTGTTGTGATTCTGAAAATGCAGTGACACTATATTCTGAGCTGGTGATATTGTTGGTGTTGCTGTTCTGTTTGTCGCCCTCTATTACTATTACTATTACCTTATATGTATGTATGTATGTTTTTATGTATCAGTGTGCTAAATAGGAGGAGCTCGATGGCGCAGTGGTTAACACGCCCGGTCTGCTAGTGCTGAGGTTAAGCAACTTTCGCAAAGGCCGGTCTCCGAAGGTTGATCAAAAATGTATCATCTCGAGCTCCTCCGTGCTTTGGAAGGCACGTAAAGCCGTTGGTCCCGGCTGCATAAGCAGTCGTTAACAAGCACCAATCCGCACTGGGTCCGCGTGGTGGTTTATGGCCCGTTCTCCCTATCCATCCATAGGGAAGGCTCGTGCCCCAGCAGTGGGGACGTAAAATGAGCTGATGATGATGACGATGATGTGCTAAATATAAGAGCTGATTTGAGTTGATTAGCTTATGCAACTGGATAGCTTTTTAATTTTATAAAAAATAAAATAACAAAGTAATATTTTTATACCGACTATAAAAACAGAGAATTAACGGTGTCTCAATTCGTAGCTGTAATCCATTATCAATCGGAAAAACTTCAAACTTCAATTAAATCTTTCAATATGATTTTTACGGTCATTTATCTCAGTTAATTGGCCTCACCAGAAATATGAATACAAACTACGTGTTAAAAACCTCACAATTTACATAAAAACCAGCAGCACTAAGAACTTTGAAAAGTTTAAATATTGACATTTATTTTATTGAAACTCATTATTTTAAATCCGAAAAATAAAAATGCGCAATAACAAACGATTTGAATGAACTTATTCAATAAATAATACATTCAATATTCTTAATAATTGAGTTTTAACGTTTCGATTTATGACTTTAATTGCTCACAATATTTATGTTTTATTTCAGGTAAGTTTCAAACATTTCACAACATAACATTTTCCAAACTCTGAGTAAGTATTACACATTTTAACTGTGTTATAGTTGTTAAGTAAATATATATGTCTCTTGCCCTTCGTTATCGCAAGCCATCCCTGTGTCAGAGAAGGGACGGTATACTAGGTTTTTTAGTGGCTTCGAGCTTGTGGCGGCAAAGAGAGGAAAGGAGAGTCCCTCATAACCCGGGGTCACCACTGGCCCCGTGGTCAGTTATTTTTTTTTTTGCATAATCAGATGATTATAAACCTTCTCCGTTATAATTAAACTATTTTGCGTATACTGCGATATCAAATAAGGTGTATTAGCAAAGCTCACTTGAGCGTTTCGTTGTCGGTAAAACAAAGCAGCAGTGCTGATGGAGGCTAGACAAGACGAGTAGGACCGAAAAACCCTCCAATCAAGACTAGAACAATTATGTAGGTAGTTAAAGTACCCACGCTGGCATTCGAAGCCAAATCTCTAACAAAGGCAAACTATAAGTAGAGCGTACTCTATAGTTAGCAAGGCATTCCTTGTTCGCGATTAAAACGACTTCTTCAAATACAAATAGATTATTGAAACAACTTTCACGTTGTTCAGTCCAAACTATCGTTTTCGGACCAGCTCCAAAGTGGTAATTAATCCAGAGATAACCAAACTCCTATCCTATAGAAATCTAGTTGCATTACGGGCATGTCGTGACTAACAAATCTTAGGCTTGCTACACACGGAATACTTGCGACAGCCACTAAATGCTGCCACCGAGACGCGGCCAACCATTTGACGCCCTTTAGTGGCGTGAATAGTGTCGGATTTGGACCGGGTAAATTCTCAAAAGCTCGTATGTAGGAACAGACTACTCTAGAGCCAAGACAGGCCGAGTACCGGCACCAGCGGTCTGGAAATTGATCCCAGTTTCTCCTTTGCAGATAGTGCCGTTACCACACACTCGCCCTACTATCAGGCCACTAATGAAAAGAAAACGTGGAGCGCGATGGCGCGGTTTGCGATTGCTGAGTTTAAGCAACTTTTGCAAAGGCCACTCATCGGATGAGGTGACCAAAAACTTATCATCTCGAGCTCCTCCATGCTTCGGAAGGCACGTACAGTCGTTAACAACCACCAATCCACCTGGGATTTGACAATATAGGACGTGGCCTGTTCTCTCTATCCATCCATTTTGTCCATTTTGTTTCCACAACATAATCGTTCCGTGCAATGTGTGAGATAGCTGAGTTTTACAGTTGTCGCGCGTATGCGGTGAGGCTAAACGACTGGAGAATTCTGGTCGTTGTACAATGAATGTGCCTTTCGAATTTGGAATTGTACTTCTGCTGAATATAGAGCAATGTGTTGCGTACCATTGATTTGTGTGGGAACGAGGTGTTGTGGCAACAGACGATCGTTGAAACTATTATCGGCATTTAACATGGCTCGGAAGAACACAATCTTTGGTAGGATCAAAGCACAATTTAGTAATTTTTAGTTAGCTTAGATAATAATTAACAATGTGGGTTTTGCGTGTGCAATAAAAGCCTGAGATTTTGTATATTGCAAACAATTAAATTAAAGTTGGAATATAAGTCGCTTAATAAGTATAATACATTTTTAATAAACCAACCTTATTCTAATATTAAAGTAGTAAACTAACAATGTTTTGTCTTGAAACTCTTCTTATTCCGAAAAATTTGAAGACGTTTAAAAAACCTATTGGCCAAAATATATTTTTCAATTCCTTGCAGATTCTTAGCAGACCCTCTAAATTTCGTAAATCGTCATTCATTATTGTTTTCAACTCAATCCATATTATAATTCAAATATCATATAGATATTGCCACCGGACTATAATTTGATCATAATAGGACAATAGTATGCATTGTTCGAATTGGCCTTTCTAGATCTACAATTCCTTGTGCCTCTCCCAGACATAGGCGGTAGCGGTACGGTCGGGCATCGTTAGTTCACACTATCACGGTGGCAGTAGCGATTTTTTATGTAGCTAAGAGTATTCCGGCGACTGGGCCCGCTCTTAACTGGGCCCGCGGGCCCACTCGCTCGGACCGAATTATTTTAATATTTTTATTCCAGCAACTGGGCCCACTATCAAGATGCATATAGGATCAACTATTTAGATTGAATTCTAGTACAGTTGGAAGAAAACGCATTCGAACTGAAAATAGTTTTTTAAGAAAATACTTTTTTTGTTATAAAGTTATTAAGTATTTGTTATTAATATATTAATGCCCATTTTCACCATTGACCCCTAAGTTTTAGGTGACCTAGGGGTCACCTAAAACTTAGGGGCAGCCATTTTATGTGACGGTTTTGCCCCAACAACTGTCACCTAACAGGGCTTAGAGGTCACCTAAAACTTAGTGGGTAATGGTGAAATCAGGCATTAGTATCCTAAAGACTGATTTAAAAAAAGTTTACTTTTATCATTTTAAAATTTAAGTACCTACTCTATTTTATCTGAGATAATTCCTCTATTATTTTCTTTAAAACGCCAGGTAAAATATTCATGGACATGGAAGATCTGTCTTTAGAAAGATTATAGTTGTGATGTGACTTGTCCAAGTTTATGCCTATTGATTTAAGATTTGTTGATTTAATGTTAAATTTTATTAAAAGTTGATCCATGTAAATATAAATGATTTTCTTAAAAACTATTTTTTTTTCGAATGCGTTTTCTTCCAACTGTACTAGAATTCGATCTTAACAATAGATTTTATATGCAATGTGTGCAATGGTGAGCACAGTTGCCGGAATAAAAATATTAAAATAATTCGATCCGGCGAGTGGGCCCGCGGGCCCAGATAAGAGCGGACCCAGTCGCCAGAATACTCTTAAGAATAAACTACATACAAACATACATACTTTCACGTCCTTCTCCCAAAAAGGGGAAGACAGAGAGTCGAAAACACCAATTTTGAGTAGGTATACTCACCATTCGTGACCCGACGCCACAATTAGCATAAACAAAGTATAGGGTTCGAAGTGGAATCCTACTAATATTATAAACGCGAAAGTTTGTATGTATGGATGTTTGTTACTCTTTCACGTAAAAACTACTAAATGGATATGGATAAAATTCGGCATACAGATAGTTTATAACCGGGAATAACACATAAAATACTTTTTATCCAGATATTCTCACGGGAACGGGAACCACGCGGGTGAAATCGAGAACCACGCGGGTGAAACCGCGAGCGGCCACTAGTAGATTATAACTCTTTTTTATATTATATTGATTATAACATCAGTGATTGCTAGCCGATCGCCTGGGGGGAAGTTAAGAAGCTGATACATTTATTGCACGCCCCAGACCAGTATGGGATAGCGGCAGCGAAACGGGTGGAGCTAGCGGTTTAGGGCGCCTGCCATAATCCCGTGCTTATTTGACATAATTTTATATTGCCCGCCCAATGCTCAAAAAGCCACTACACATTCAGATCTAACACTAAAGTAGTTAACATGCACAATCGCATAGGAACAAGACAACTTACTTGTAAAACAAGAGTATAGTACCTACGTAGACCCGGTTGACACGCACTCTACACCAGGTACAGACATGCACCTAGGCGCTTCTACTCACCCCCACAACCCGAGTCAAAGTCCTAGAGGCCTTTAGAAACGCCCTCGGGTTCTCGGATCGGCCTCGGATCCGATCGAAAGCCCTTGAAGAAAGAGGACACGCTGTTGTGATGTCATTCGCTCTAGAAATCCCTGACGGTGATTCGATCGCAAGGCTTGAGGAACTCTTTAAGTTTCTTGCCACCCCCAAAGTCCGGATGACGTTGAAAAGGCCGTTTGAGGCCATCAGCAAACTCTGAACCTTAAGAACCGATAGCATAGTAACATTCATAAGGTACCTTTACAAACAGTTTAGTTTTTTCATGTGAATCGGTATAGAGATATATAGTATATATATAGTAGATATATCGGTATACATATAGTATAGACCTCGCTTTGTTTCGAAATGGCGGAAAAGTATTTGACTTTACAAGAGTTCAAGATACAGTGGATTAGACCATCTGACTTTTAGACCACTTGCTAATTAGACCAGCTGCTTTTTAGACCAGTTGCTACTTAGACCATTTGCTTTTTAGACCAGTTGCTACTTAGACCAGCTGCTTTTTTAGACGAGATGATACTAACCCATTTGTGTCTAAACTGGATATTAGATGATTTTGAATTTTGATTGATTTTTCTCTAACTCTCTTTAAAAAAACATCATATTACATTGACTACCACATCCGACCGCGACCGTGTCCGCGACCGCAGACCGCCTCTGTTCGGGTTAGGTTTTAGGCACTCAGTACCAGGAAGAGATTCGATCATGGTGCCAGCCTTGTGAAAGGGGCGAACTGGAGCGTAGCTTCTATGCGCGTTACTGGAAATATATTGCGTACGTTCGTACGAACGATTTAGTACTTATTAAACACCACTCGATGGCGCATTAGTAGTTATGGCTCGTTCTCTCTATCCATCCATAGGGAAAGCTCGTGCCCTAGCAGTGGGGACATAGATAGGCTGATGATGATGATGATGAGCTCAAAGGAGCAGTGGCAGCACCTAAAACAAGCCCTACCATAAACCAAGTCTATTAAGGCGACGCATTGGAAATTTACGTTGCGGGGATCTTGATTTTTTCCAACAATTACAAAACATGAAAGTGATATTTGATGACATGATTTTTCATTTAATTGACTTGATTTTGCTAGTTTACTACTTTTATAATAGAGAAAAAAATATCAAATTAACCTTTTTTAAAACATAGATTTGCATTTTACAGGCAAACCAGACCGATTTAAGCATCTAAATTTTCTCAGTAGATTAGTCTTAACACACACTTCAATATGCTTGTTCATTTTTTTAAACCTATTTTTTTGGTTTTTATTGGAAAGAAAAAAGATCTTTTTTTTTTTGGTACGGGGCGCAAATGCTCCGTACTAGATTAATAGTTTAGCGATGCGTCACCTTAAGCGATAGTTTTAGAAGTTTACGTATATGAGCATGAAGAAATCTCCAAAAGCAAGTACTTATATAAATTGATGTAAAACAGACAAACTTTGTGATTTTAGTCGATGAAATATGGTTTTTAATGTTATTTTTTTATACTCTGATCTAAATTATTTGGAGCTTATCCAAAATAATCCTTATTGCATGTGTCCTCCGTCGTCTCTACTATGCCTTTCGAAAGTGTCGTAGTATTATAAGGTATGTAGGTACCGACAGTTTATATTCGTGCCACAGGCAAATACTACGTTTTGCGTGAGAACCATGTTGCACGGATTTCCGTCCATATGTCTGTCTTTACATCAATTATGGTTGTGTGTTTACGACGACGTGTAGAGTTAAGTGAATAATAATAGAGTACATTTTAAAATGAAACAACTTTTACGGATCTACTCGCATTTATTTTGCACATTACTTATTTAATGTTTATCCTGACGTTTCGAACCCTTTGCAGGGTCCGTGGTCACAGGGAGACTCTGTGACCACGGACCCTAGTAAAGGAGTTTCTTACCTATACAATGTTAATTGAACAATTGAACAAATCTAGAAATTAATAATAATAATAATAATATTGTGTACTCCTTGACACGGCACGTATTGTCAGGAGGTTCCTCACTCTGCAGCCCTGACCACCGGTAGCTTGGGCCCTGCCTCGCTGCTGGCGGTACTCTAGGATTAGGTTTTTATAATGTTTTATTGTTTTTATATTAAAATATTGTAAAAATCTATTTTTAAGGAAAAAAATAAATAAAGAGTATAATAATAATAAATTTTTATTTCAGACAAATTTGATCCATAGACTTATTAGTAAATGTTAGTAACAATTGGGCTTAATCATATGTTAGTGTTAAGTTTAAAGTGGGTTTTATGTTATGATGTCTTATCTTATCTTATCTTAGTAGGGGTTTTACGTTTTTATTTTTAAGTACTTATTGCCGCACTGAAAGTGAATTGTATTTTATAAATATTTAGTGGGGATCGCTGAGGTTTTCCCTTTCCCAGTACTATTTTGACCTATCAGGATCTTTTGTGCGGTCCCATTCCTCACTCTCTTTTCTCTGTAAAGATGGATGTCATAAGTTTGGCAATGTTTTTGGCAAACTGACCGTACCTTTTCGCTTCAGCAGTTAGCCCTTAAATGTTAGTAAAAGTATAAATTTCATCTCATCCTTGTCAAAATCCGTTTCCAAATTCCGGTCCAATCATTAATAATCCTGTTTCCCTACATTTTAAGTCCGACACTAGCAAAACCAAACCATAGCTTAACTGAAGCTAAACTAAATTGCCATATAAAGATAAAATAGTACATTACAGTCCAAGTAACCAAAAGAAAAAGTTTTAGGTACACATCTTACGACTCATTATAAACTCACTCAAGTATCTCTTTTGTATGAATGCATGTATGACAGTTGACGTGTGCCATCATTAATGTCGTAACATGAATTACGGGTAAGCCTATTGTATCCCACTTAGTACCGAATATTATGAAACTTCATAATAATATATCACTTAAAAATATTGAGGCCAGCAAGCACTAACGCCCGTGTCGGATTAAAAACACAACTGCATGGAAACTCAAGGTTCCTACAATAAAAAACGTATTATATCTATCTAATTTTGTAAGTATTATTATTAAATCCAATGTCAGAAATGTTGCAACTAATTATGATTTATTTAGTTTTGTTGAAATTTAAATCAATTTCCTTTAGATTGATTAGCTTATTTTATTTGGCTGCTAACATTAATTATTTTTCTTAATTAATTAGAAAAATAGTTTATTACCCATTTAGTAGGTTCAAGGTGCGTTCCACATAAGTTTAATAAGAAAATCTGCAATTAATCAAACTCACAATAAACCATCTTATTGCGTATGACGACGACTGTTTCGTAAATTCTTGTTTTGCTATTAATTTATATTACTAATTTCACACATTACGTAACTAAATAGCTAAGTTACCTTTTACTTAGAAATACATAAAACTTTATAGTTTTGTGCTAATTACGATTAATATTTGGGTTACGGGGCAATACGCCCCACTCCAAAACTACGACCAGGGACCAGTTCCACCTTTTCTAATTTAATACTTACCTTCCCACCCACCTTCTCCCGTCCTCCATAAGAGTACCTACACGTGCTGCTCTCCGGAGCGGTGAAGCGGTGACGCTTTACTGTCTCAAATATCCCATCGCGCACAAAGAAATTTGGTGACTCGCTTCTTTGTCGTACCTTCAAAAGATGGAATGTCTACCAGCACAAGTTTTCCCTCTCTATGGTTTGGGGTCCTTCAAAAGAGACGTGAAGAAGCACCTTGTGGGCCGGCAGAGTGAGGTTAACTGATACTGCGTTTTTCACGCTACACCAGTTGTCTTCGCGTCTGGACTCTTTTTCCACATAACATCAGGTGGAATGGAGTCATTTGCCGTGCTAAGTATAAAAAAAAGATATTTGACAACTGGGACCACGTTCATTTAGGCTTAGGGACACACACTACTGTATATTCTCTAGTGGTTTATTGGTCCCAATGAAGCTGGCTTGAGCAAAAGGATATTAAACACAAGTTATCCAGGCTCACGGCTGTGCAGCGTCTCTAGGCGTTAACTCCGCCATTTACTTTTGCGGTAAACACTTTTGAAATGGAGCAAGTTTTCCGTACCGTACATTAATAATTGATTCACAAGCCCCCGTGGAGTTGTTCGCTCGCAGTCGGAACAAATGAAGTGTGTTGTTCATCGAAGCTTTAGTTGGTGTTCAAACAACACGGCACAACAACGTTCCGTCGGAATTATGCAACCGCAATGTTGAACTAACTTAATGTTCTCTAAAGTTTGGATTGAATAAAACGCTGACAATTTACCGTAATAATGGATATAACTAATTAGATTATGCATTTTTGTTGCGAACAGATTACAATTTTAAAAAGTGTTAAAAGATTTCCACGAGCAGCGGCATTCGAACCCACACCCTCACACAGTTAAAAATTACAATAAAAAATATTTCGAAAAAAAGAGAATTTTATGTAATGTTTGACTAGTTAAAAAGCAGATCTCAATTATTTGATTAATTTTAAGTTTAGTTTAAATTTACTGAATAAATATTTTTAATGCCCTTGCAGGGCCATGTTTGGGACTTAATACTGTTTTTGTAAGATCTTTGTACAAAGAGATGCAATAAATATCTGCGACTATGACTATTGTAAATTAATGTACTTCAATATAATTTATGGTTGACGTTTTAAAAGTGCATAGATAATATGTAATGAAGTAATTAGCCTTTATGTACCTACATACATTACGTATGCCTACTGCTGGTAGAAAACTTCCATTATTGAAAAAAACACAAATGCTAAAAAAAAATCCACGAGCAGGATTTGAACCCGCACCCTTTTGACATACCGGGTCAGGTGCTCTTCCAATTGAGCTATCGTGGTTCTAACCAGCCCGCCGAAATTATTCAACACTATTTACTTTTTACTTTGAAAGCCAAAGGCGCCTACTTCATAACTCTTCTTTACTTTAAATAGCTTGCCTACTTCTTAACTGATCTTTAGTATTTGTAAAAATATTATGATCAGTGACGGTAGTTGTTGACATTGAATGGGCGCCTTTGGCTTTCAAAGTAAAAAGTAAATAGTGTTGAATAATTTCGGCGGGCTGGTTAGAAACGATAGCTCAATTGGAAGAGCACCTGACCCGGTATGTCAGAAGGGTGCGGGTTCAAATCCTGCTCGTGGAAATTTTTTCAGCATTTGTGTTTTTGTAATTTGTTTGCAACAAAATTTGCGTTAAAAATTATATGAACATTTCCAAAATTGATATAAGGTCATCGCTACGGTTGATGGGTATTGATTGGCTTAATATCACGCTAACCGAATGTGGATTTGGTGATCACAGACTAGGACTAAATCCGTAATAAAATGATCCCGACCTGGGAATTGAACCCTGGACCACCAGATATCGAGCCGAGAGCTTTGCATCTGAGCCATCGAGGCATTTATATAAAAACCGCTTAAAAACACATGACAGCATTCTGACGACGATTCTGATTTGACGACCTCCTTGGTCGAGTGGTTTGCACACCCGTTTTCATGGTGTCGCCGTCTCTGAGGTCCCGGGTTCGATCCCCGGTCGGGTCAATTTAGAAATTATTGTTTTTCTAAATTGTCTCGGGTCTGGGTGTTTTCTATGTATAATAAGTATGTATTTAAGTATTTTAAGTATGTTTATCCGTTTCTAGTAACCATTTAACGAATTTCATAACGAAGCTTCTCTTGGGCTAGATAGAGATATAATTGGTGTGAGTGTAGGTAAGTTTATTTATTTCTTATTATTTATTCTTTGAATGACGAAATCGCGCCAAGTTCTTTATATACAACTCTTTTGCCCATGCAGCTTTGTCAAAGAGGGCGTTCAATTTCTGCATTTACCACCTGCGCCTGCGGTACCATAAAAGGATCGATGAAGTCATTATTTATCAATCACTGCCCAATACTATGAAGGCTGCTGATATGATGATAAATGAGCTATAGTGATCGGCATAATTAACAGCTGCATATATACAATTTTGTTTTACAATGGTGAATCGTTTCACTGTTATCTCATCAGATGGTAAGTAATGATATCTGGGGGCACGGCCGGCGGCAGTGCCCCGCCAAGTCGAGCAAAAAAGCGGCACAGCCTAAAATTTACACTTAGTGAGCACTTACCTGAGATTTTTAAATTCCTAGGAACTACTAAGGAATGTACACAACTACGATGGTATGAATAATCTACTATCACTCTTGTTTTGGCGACAGAGACAGATAAGATGATTATGGCTACCTAGCCATAATCATCTTGAAGCTAGCAAGTAGCAAATATGCATAACCACCAACCAAACGGAGTAAGTACATAGTTCTAAAATACAGTTTTTTCCTCCGATGGGAATCGTACCCGTTACCTCTAGGTCTAAGATGTCGTCTAGCTACTAGAATAAAGAGGCAGTTTCGTATGATGATTAAAATTATTAACGTGTGCCCGTAATTAAGGAATATGCCCGTAATACAAGCAATGGGTACTAATATCGAGAAAGGTATACAAAAAGCACATAAAAAAATATGTTTTTGAAAAAAAAACTGTGATCCCAACTATTTTATTATCTACCTAACTTGCAATATCCTATCTATAGGCATGTGCAATAAGAAATAAATAAACAATAATTGTTTTTTTTTTCTTTTTGGCTAACTCCTTCTATTTCCTATTGTCTCTTGCCTGTGTTAAATTTATTTTCGAAGAATTCCCAAGTGGCCTTAAAATACTACCAGTTGGCTATCCCTTAACGTAGTATCTGTCAACAGAACATAAACGTACTGCTAAGCTCAAAACTACATGAATAGCATTATTGCTATATTTTGTCTGTGTGGTGCTAGGGATATAGAATGGCACCACCCCATCACTTACCATGGGTGTAGTAAAAGGTGACTAAGGGTCCATTCCAAAATCCTCTGGAGTGACAGCAATGTCAGAGAGACGCTGTTTACCATACCTTACTGCGATCGCCAACCCACATGCCAAGCTCGACCCGAACACTTCGGAGAATCTAGTAAGGCACGGGGACACGCATTTTTAAGTGTGTGATGCCGTTCCCTCTAGAAAACCTCCGAAGGTGATTCGTTTCACATGACTTGAGGTACCCTTTACGTACCTTGCCGCCCTCAAAAAAAGCCCGGTGAAGCTGAAAATGCCGTTGGAGGCAATCAGCGATCTCTCTCAACAAAAACCTGCCAAGCCTGGCGATTATAGCAAATTCCCCTCACGATGATCTACCTACTTCATGCGTTGTTGATATCTTTAGGGGAAGCTTTTGTCCAGCAGTGGACGTCTTTTGGCTGAAATGATGATGGTGATGCTATATCGAGGCATATCCCACATTCCCACCACGCCCAAAGCGAATTAAGCGAGTTATGATTTAATTAGAAAAATCATCTGGTGATCCAGCATTGCAACAGTTACTTAACTTGCAAGATATGGTCGCGGTCGCTGCGCCATCGAACTCCTTATTCACTGTTGCTATATAGCGATATTTTGGGAAGTGAGAGGAGCGTATAGGGCACCAAGGACAGGTAAAAGTAGTATTTGGTTTTGACCCGAATTTCGTATTATTTCTGCACACGAGTGAAATGATTGCAGAACCAACCTGCAATTTATTATTGCACTTTTAATTCGTTTATCATAATTGATTGTTACTATAAGACTGTAACTGTACCCTTAAAATTGCTCTTTGAGTTGTAAGAATGAGTTTTATAACATTATTTTGAAAAATAATATAATATGCCCAGAGCCCGGAAGTCTGCTAATTCAATAACGGCTTAATAGTTGTTTTTTATTTTGGAGAGAGTTTGCTAATTGCCACAGACGGCAGCTTAGCCGGGCTTTTTTGGGGGCAGCGAGAAACTTAAAGGGTTCCTCAAGCCGTGTGAAACGAATCACCTTTGGAGGTTTTCTAGGGGGAACGGCATCACGCACTAGTGCATGTCCCCGAGCCCTACTAGGTTCTTCGAAGATCAGATCGGATCGGAGAGCGGAACGACTCGAGGGCGCCTCTAAAGACTCGGATCTCAGCTCGGGTTGACCAGGCCGTGGTGGTTTAATAGTGTGCCGGTAACCTGATATTGTTCTTTTTTTAAAGAGATTGTCGTAAGACATCCGTTGCCATAACAACGTATCCGGATTTATGACGGGCGAGAAACTAAAACATAACTCAGGCCAAACTGATAATAGGAAACCGCATCTGTGGTCTAATGGTTAGACCCCCGCCGGTCTTATACCTCGATATACCGGGTTCGATTCCCAGTAAAGGGTACATGTTTGTGTACACGGTTTGGTTGGTGGTAGGGCTTGTTTGTTCGCGTGGCTAGCTACCACCATCTTATCTAAATATGTCGCCATCACACCAATTTTTGTAGCATTGTTGTGTTCCTGCAGCTAGAGATAAGATAGCCAGTGCCACTAAAAAAACCACACCATTCCATAGCAATTGTTTACACTATGAGCCATACACAATATATTTAATAACTGGCATCCATAGAGGTCAACAAAAAATTACTGAAAATATTAATTTTTTGTATGGTTGGCGACGGTTAGTCGGTGTATATGGCATCCTTGTCTTTTACTTGATTTGCATTCAACGCGGGAGAAGGATAGCTACAGTTTTCTCAATACAAGACGCGTTTAATCCAGTACTATTGCCACTCACCGGCTCCCGTTGACGTGCCACCGTGAAACTGTAGATATACTACAGCTCTACAACTTCATGCGTGCCACACGCGGCGATATTTCAAATCACCGTTTGTCAGTGGCATGCCACTTATTCGTCTATATACTCGTATCGTCATTCATTAACTTCTGTATTGTGGGCTGAAGAAAACCAAAGTAAGGAGACTGTCAAAGGTAAGCTTCATATATGACGCGATCAAGCAACGCATACATACACGCAACTAACCCACCCTCTCACCGACACGGAGTCCCGCAACAAACACTAACTCTTCAGGGCACATCTCTAAGCCTGCAGAGCAATATCAACATGCTCGGTATGACGATTAGCTCTGATCTGAATCAAAAGGACTACATCGAAGCCGTGATCAAAACAGCCTCACGAAAACTCGGTATCCTGAACAGAGTGCGCCGATTCTTTACGCCTGACCAGTTGTGTCTTTTGTACAAGACTCAGGTACGGTCTTGCGTGGAGTATTGCTCGCACATCTGAGACGGTTCCGCAAAGTACCTTCTCGATGCCTTAGACAGATTGCAGCGTCGCGCTGTACGATATATAATGCGTACAAGTGACGACTCAGCGTTTTCTATCGCTTATACCACGGCGAGTGCTCTGAAGAACTGTTTGACCTTATCCCACCTTCCTCCATAGGAATACACGTGCTGCTCTCCGAAATCATCGCTTCACTGTCACACATATCCCATCGCGCACAAAGAACTCGGTAACTCGTTTCTTTGTCGCACATCCAAAAGATGGAATAGTCTACTAGCACACGTTTTCCCTCCTTTCTATGATATGGGGTCCTTCAAACGAGGCGTGAAGAAGCACCTTGTTGTTTTAATGCTGCACCAGTTGTCTTCGCGTCTGGACTCCATTTTCACTTAACATCAGATGGTATGGAGTCATTTGCTGTGCTAGGTATAAAAAAAAAGGTCGACTGAATTGAAAAATATGTATGAAAAGTACAAAATCAAAGTTTCGTAGTCCCCTGATTCCTCCTCCAAAACTGAACCGATTTAATTACTTTTTCAATTAAAAATTAAAGAAAGACTTTGGCTGTGTCCCTATGTTTTCCTTTTTTCATAAATTAATTATTATAAAAGATATGAACCTTTAAAAAACTTAAAAACCGGCCAAGTGCGAGTCGGACCCGCGCACGAAGGGTTCCGTACCATTATCTATAAAAACGGCAAAAAAAATCATGTCGGTTGTATGGGAGCCCCACTTAAATATTTATTTTATTTTGTTTTAGTATTTGTTGTTATAGCGGCAACAGAAATACATCATCTGTTAAAACTTCAACAAACTCCTTCGTATTAAAAAAAAACTACTTACTAGATCTCGTTCAATCCAATTTTCGGTGGAAGTTTGCATGGTAATGTACATCCATCGATTTAGAATACCTAGATACACCGTCACCTACAAATTCACGTCGAAAAAGTGTCCCGACTCGCTTAGTTGTAAGTATACGTGTATAGTAGACAATTTAAAAACGTATAATGTGCTAAGACCATATTTATAAAAATTAAATACAACTTTATTCCCCACAGATAAGGTTTTATTTGTATTGCACGTGTTAGGCGGTTGTGACATTACAAAATGCGATCATCGCGAAAGTCGTAAAATTTAATGACCTCCGCCTCTTGTAGGAACAGAGTAAGTGGAGTCGTGTTCAACAAAATTATTTTCATGTACGTATTGTACAATTTGTAAAATTGGTGTAATGCTAGTTGCACAATTTTTTTTATAAATTGTAGTAAAAATAAAACAAATAACTTATTATTAAAACATATATGTTTATGTACCCTGAAACAAAATTTAATATATTGTTAACTTGTCGTTTCGAAGTAATTTTTTTTAAAGTTTTCTTTTTTACAAATATAATGCAGACGCACATCCACATATTTCTGAACTGCTGATTTTGTCAGTTTATAAATATGGTGAAATTGATCACTTGTATGAATGAGCATTTGTATTTTTAAATAGCTTCATGTACATTAGACATCGCAGTATTTGCATCGTTAAAAAATTTACCATTATACCGCCTTAACAGTGTACTTCCGCCACTTATTTTAATATAGTGCCTGATGATCTTTTCAGATGCATTGCAAATTAGGTATAAATCATTATGGTGGCACTTCACATGGCTATTATATTTATATGGCTAAGTGCCACCTGTAACGGTCCATATGTCACTAGAACATTTTCTAAATGAATAAATAAAAATTATAAAATCTAGGATAGAATTCAGGCTAAATGTTATTTAATTTTAAATTTGTAACAGGCAAATAAAATAAAAGTAACTGATAGATTAATCAACAATAGGTACTCAAATAAAATTAAGCATTACTTGCTAGGACTTTAAATATCAAATAGAATCAACCTTTCTACATTATTGTTAACAGGGTTTGTTACACAAGCGAGCAATAATGAACCTTATTACTTAGAAACAAAATGGTTATTGATGCATGCGAGCCATCTAGCGTCATCTACCGTCGTTTATAACCTTTATACACTATCTAATTTATTATTTAAGAACTATATTGTACACAGTTATACAATAAATAATTTCTATTCTATTCTATCCTATAATATTTTCTGATTTTGTCATCTTCGACTTGAGTATGTAGTTTTCCGGATCATAGTAATAGATGGCGTTCGTTAATATAAAAATCAAGTGTCTAAACAAATATTACTTTCGTGGATATTTATGTTAAAGATTCATTTTAGTTAACGATAGAAGTCTGTACTTTAATATTACAGATTGCATTTCATAAACTATAAATAATTATTGCGTTATAAGTAGTTTTTACAGGTTTTTACATTGTCATACGAACGTAGGTTTAGTTTCTCACATGAACCCGGTCAGAATATGACAACTTACAATCATTTGGTTATTTAAAATGTAAGTAATGCACTGAGTCGTGAGTAAGATTCATAATTGAGATGGGAGGGCGATCGATCAATGAATACTGCAAGCGCCATCCAGCGGAAATAGTAGCAGTATTCTAACCGTAGTAAAAGCAGAGGGAATAGAGAGGTACATGAATGAATGTTTCTGGCGCCGCCCTGCGGAGAGTAGCAGTAGCTTTCGCGTGTCTATGGATAAAGGGATGCCAAAAAGGGAAAGTATATATTTTGTATCGATATATCGTATCATAATGTGTTGCATGAGTTTGTGTCAATGCACAATATTATTTTTACTAAAATTCAGTTTATTTTTATGATGTCTTTTCAAAATGAGTTTACAAATTCGTACATAGTATTATTTATAGTTTTAATAAATAATTCATGGTTTATTTTACATTTACGCCGTCATGGGTTTTAATAAGATTATTTTAAACATTTGACTTTACTGGCGGAGCTCTAATAAGACATGTGTAAATGTTATTCGACACAGTGAAAACACACCGGAAACACACCAAAAACCTAAACGTTGATCTTAACAAATTTGTCGATACCTACATACAGAGTCTACATCTAAAATAATCAAAATCTATCTACAAAGCTAAACAAAGTCTGCTGGCTGGTACTTGTACAGTCTTTGATACAAGTTTGTTCAAATCATTCACATTCATCACATTATAATAATGATATCTAATGTTACGTCTTAGTCCATCATATTTTGTTTATCTAATTGGGACACATATACATTTTATTATAAACAAACTAAATGTGATACATTCATACGACATTAATATCGTAATAATAGAAATCATAATAAGTAATATAATGTAATGCTGTATCGATATTCTGATGAATTACATCGCATTGGGCATCCCTAAATCTGCCAAGGAATGCATCAGAATCTGGCGCCTCTGCACAGGAAGTAGCAGTAATCTGTATCCAATAATACGATATGCTAGTCTTTTCGATTGTCTATGTATGAGTAAAAGCAGAGAGATTTATCAATGAATACAGCTAGCGCCACTAGCCAGCGCAGTGGGGAGTAGCGGCAATGTGGACCTTGGCATGACTATACTCACACTTTATTGCTCGTGTTTTTCTTTTGAGGAATTTAAAGCTATTTATCATGTTATTGGTATTGTTGGTAAGTGGAAATTGACGGTGGAAACTTTCAACATAAGTAAATATTAATAAAACTTTGATTGAAACAGTATTTAGCGAGATATAATCACTCGAAGTCTAGGACCAATGAGAGATTTATCAATGAATACAGCTAGCGCCACTAGCCAGCGCAGCGGGGAGTAGCGGCAATGTGGACCTTGGCATGGCTATACTCACACTTTATTGCTCGTGTTTTTCTTTTGAGGAATTTAAAGCTATTTATCATGTTATTGGTATTGTTGGTAAGTGGAAATTGACGGTGGAAACTTTCAACATAAGTAAATATTAATAAAACTTTGATTGAAACAGTATTTAGCGAGATATAATCACTCGAAGTCTAGGACCAATAGGAAGACAGCAGGGGGTAAGGAAAGATACCTAGTGCCGGCGGGTATAAAAGGAGGCTGGACATTGGGAGTTTTGGTCATTAAGTATTCAGTATCGATTCTTTTCAGATTCAGTAGTCATTCAGTATTCATATTCTTTCGGAGATAGTGATAGTGAAAATCTATATTTTGGTGACGTCGGATAATTTAGACATTTCTTTTTAAGATTATCTTATTTATTAATTGTTCATTGGGTTTATTTTATTCTGTTGTCATTTAAATGAATATATCTACCTACAGATGGTATTATTACAATACAAACTGAATTTGAGGAAATTAAGGTTTCCAATTCTATATGCCAAAATGGCTTCGACATAATTTGTTGATATCTTTTGTTTGGCTAAGGGCAAGCAAAAGCCGTCCCTGTAGATCATCTTCAAGGAGATATGCTACCATCAAAGGCCATAAACGATTGATAACACAAACTACATTTAAATGATAAAATCTATATTTTAATGACTATGGAATAAAGTGAACATAATTATAATTATTTGAATATAATTGGATGGGTTCCATTCCCGGTCATGGAACCAGTGAGTTCGAATCTCGCTTGTGGATTTTATGAAATAAAGTGAAAGTATGATTATATACATTTAATTTTATGTGGAGTGTTGCGAACAAATTACAATTCGTATGGGTTCGATTTCCGTTCGTGGAACCAGTGAGTTCGAATCTCGCTTGTGAACTTTATGAAATAAAGTGAATTTATCCTCTCAAGTGTGGCGGATAATTTTACGCAAGTTGGTTGCGAATAAACTACAAATCGGATGGGTTCAAATCCCGTTCGTGGAACCAAAGGTTCAAATCCCGTTTATGAAATGTTGTTTTGTTTATAAGACTAAGTAATAGTTATATTATCTATTTACTTAATAAACCCTGGTTCAGTGCCTAATGTAGGTATTTGAGTGACTTTTGTTTAGTACAAATACTCAATGTACAAGCATTAAATACCTATAAACAACGGTTTAAATAAAGATTAAAATCACGAGTTAAATATTCACTCTAGTATCATATCGGGCACTGCACAGGTGATTAGAGATTGCTAGATCTAAGCATCGTGACCGAATTGTTTTGTATGGGTCTTTCGTTGCCTATGTTTGGTCAAATACTAGTATATGCATTAAATATAGGCAATGGTCTAAATAAAGATTAGTTTACGAGTGGGTGTGGATGGATATGGGGAAGGTGGAGTCCATGTAACTTTTCAATGATCATTCTGATCATTTATATAATACAGATAAGTTCGGTATTGTTCCGGTGATGGGTTCTATTTAGGCAAACACTCGTGGTTGTTCGGAGTAACGCTAGGACGATATGAACACTGATAGTATGTATTACGAACTACAATTGCCTCTATATAGTAAATAGAAAGCTACCTTATCTTATATATTAGTAGATTGTATTTAGGCGCAACACTCGTGAGTAACAAGAATAGAGGTTACATTTATTCTTATTTAACTCGAAATAAGAGTCATGACTGATTGTATATTTTAATCATAAACCACCCTGTTTAATAGGATAGTAGTCGTATTAATGAATATTAATTACAGCCATTTAAAGTAGAAATGATGAGATATAACTATAAAATAAGTCTAGATATTAGAGGGTCTGTACAGAGAAAATAGGAATTGCAACTATCGTCGTTGGTTAAGTAGTTTCCTTATAGAAGTTTTGTTTTATTTCTGTTTAGTGAAGTTACTAAAATAATTGTTTTACTTAATCTTATTTTTGTATGATTACGATCAGAACCTCTATGTTAAATATAAGATATTTTATCAAAATTACAAGTTTAAAGAAGATTCTGAGTTTTATTTAAAGCTCCTTATATTATATTAGTATAATCAATCAAGATAGAAAAACGATTAAATTATTAAATGTTAAGCAGTTGTTACATAGTTTCATCATGGGATGGGAGACCGCGATGTTTTATGATTTTAGGTACTTACTTAATCTAACTCGGCGTAGGTCACAGTTTTGGTTGTTAGTTTATAATAGTAGGTACTCTGTTAGTCGTGTTTTAATGATGAGGGTCATGAATTCATTTACATTGGAGAACGTACGGTTAGGATGAATAGGTAGTAAAGAAAGGTTGGTTAGATTTTGCCTTAAGTTCCTTAAAGTTCTTAGGTTATTGTGGACCTTCGTAGGTGCACTAGTCGATCACTTGGCCAAAATGATCCTTTAGATGTGATTGAAACAAGTAGGTTATTCTCGGTTTTGGATTATTACAATAATAATGGTTAGGAGTTAAGTAGGTTAATTTATGGTAATCTGGGTAGGTAATTATGTTCATTATTTACATCTCACTTATATCGTTATATTTGGTGCCGTTAGGTATAAGTAGGTTAAACGATTTATTTAATCTAATTAATTCAAAAAAAAATAAGACCGAAAGTCGTTTAGCTCCTTAGTTTTAGTCTTAGCTTCAGGATTTGTTACACACCATTAGACGCATAACACAAACCACCAACATGGCCAAAATGGCAATTACATTCATTTCGTTCACCTAATGCGGTCACCGAACTTGTTTACTACTACATAAGCCAACGATCGTTGTTTTCACAATTATCTGTCCGCCTACGTCATTACCTATGGTCACCTTCTGTCTCCATCATCAGACCAGCTAGATGGTACCATCATATTACATTTTCAACGGACTTTATATGTTTGCAAAAAAGCTCAATCGGTTGAGGAGGATAACTGCTTTAAAATTCATTTGCAAGATTTGACCCGAACAAAAATACATTCATACATACAAACATACTTACGTACATACTTACATACATACATGCATTGCAATTTAATACAAAGCGTGTAAAAAATAATGTTTGATAAATATCAGTAGAAGTACATTAGGTACAGTACTTATCGGTCATAAATAATTATTATTTTCGCTTTGATCTGAGTATTTATTATAGTAGCTGAAAAACATTTATTAATTTTAATTCCAAAGAAACATACCAACATACCGCCAAAAGATGTGGACTACAAAACTAACTTTTAAAAAAACTAAACAGGCGGCTCTATATATTTGGTTTTTAACTATGTTCTACTTTTATGAATCTTTCGTCCCTTTTAACACGTGAATAGCGTCACACGAGGGAAAGGGACAACCGCGTAAGCGATTTATTCAAACTATTTTAGAAAAATAATGTTTTTACTGAGGTAGAAGGTAAATTTAGCCATAAATTCATTAGATTATGAAACCTTGAATGAATACTTAGCAAAAATACGAAACCCCATCCTTTTTTAAGCTATTTGAAGTATTATTTTTGCACTTTTTCACAGAGCACTTAGGCATGATGACTTGACGGTGATCGGCGCGCGACTACGAGTGCAATTGTGCTAGAACGCGTTTTTAGCACAATTGATTGAAGCCGCGTGTGAGGCGTTGTTGGTGTATCTAGGTATTCTAAATCGATGTGTACATCATATATTTTTTTTAGTTTTATCATTCTCTTATTTTAGAAGTTACAGGGGGGGGGGGACACACATTTTACCACTATCTATATATATCTCTCGCGCCAACTATTCAGTTTAGAAAAAAAATATATTAGAAACCTCAATATCATTTTTGAAAACCTATCCCACGCCACACGTATGGGTTTTGATAAAAAAAAAGTTTGAGTTTCAGTTCTAAGTATGGGGAATCCCCAAAAATTTTTGTTTTTTTTTTCTATTTTTGTGTGAAAATCTAAATGCGGTTCACAGAATCCATCTACTTACCAAGTTTCAACACTATAGTTCTTATAGTTTCGGAAAAAAGTGGCTGTGATATACAGACAGAAGACGAATTATGACGAATCCATAAGGGTTCCGTTTTTTGCCATTTGGCTACGGAACCCTAAAAAATTACCAAATTTTCCGCTGTGTTTCCCAAATTTTGTTGAGATTATATAAAAAAAAGCAAAACATAGGGACCAGAGCCAAAGCCTTTCTTTAATTTTTAATGAAAAAAGTAGTTAAATCGGTCCAGTTTTGGAGGAGACATCAGGGGACTACGAAACGTTGATTTTGTCTACTTTTCATACATATTTTTCAATTCAGTCGCCCAAGACAGCTCGCGACAGTCCGTGCGCAGCTGTTTTGTGCAGCATTCCGTGGTTGCGAGCGCGTTATGAATAAAGCTTACCTTTTGCAGTCTGCTTATTTCGAGGCTGAGGAATGACGGCCAACCGCCAAGGTCACTACGTAACCACTTTCTCCGCGTCTCGTAAAAAAAACTGAACCGGAATTCGCTCTCGTCCGAATAGAAAATGACGTCGACTGATATAACGTAAATGTGAACGTGTTATGATTCACTTTTGGTTGTACAGGTTTAGTACAGGTTACCTTACGTTTTACCTTACCTTACTTTCGTGTTAGAATTCGGTTTCTAATAATTAGATGAAATAAAAATGTTTTTTTTTCAAAACTATTACTTTCTTTTCATCAGTTTCGCGTTCGGTCTGCTATTATTGCTGAGATTAAGCAACTTCCGTAAAGGCTGAAGGTCTTGAGCTCGTTCGTTTTCCCTGTGCTGTTTCCATCATATAAAAAGCTCGTGCCCAAGCCATAAAATGAGCTGATGATGATGATGATGATCAGCTTAAAACGGCCTTTGCCCAAAGTATTGGATGTACAAAAATCAAGTCCATATGTGCTGTAGTGTGGATTAGGGTGATAAGAAACCACAGCTACTTAAACGCTTGGTTAAATATCAATATCATCACCATCATTCAGCTGTAAGTCGCCCACAGATGGAGAAACTATCAAAATAAAAAAATACCTTTTTAGTAAATATGGAATAATGTTGAATCTCTCAATTAGCCTATAGGTCCAGATCGGGACCCCGATTCTGCTATTTTAAAACGTTTTGACAATTTTTTCTCAGTCTAATGTCAAAATGAGGCACCATTATTTCTAAAGCCTTATAAGGTGATGACAAGGCCCGGAATACTCGACTCCTGAGGAACTGATTATCTTGAGTCGAGTGAGATGAAAGTATACTGAAGTTGATGCATGTTGAACGATTGAAAACCATCGATCGGATATAATTAATAAGAGGTTTTTATAAAAGCTTTCACTTGTCGCCTACGTCAATCAATATATTTGACAGTTCACGCCCCACCCTGCCAAGCTGATGTACGTTTTTTTTAAATTGTTTTGCCTTTAATGTACAGACGCCTACACATCAACCGTGACATCAACCTATACAAAACTGTCAAATTTCTTCAATAAATGTTCAACCTTATGGCATATACATAAAGTTCAAAGTCTATTGAAGAAATTTGTCAGATTGTAGTACAATAATGTGAAGCGTGTGTACCCGTAGAACGTTGGTTTAATGCTCTAAGCGTAGAACTGGTTGGCACTGATTTATGGTGTTAAACATCATTAACGCTCAACATTCCGTTGGTTTTATTGTTTCAAGGAAATAATGTCTTTTAAAAATGATTATTATCGCTACTTGTGATTAATGAGCTTCGGTGCAAGTTATCTTAGCTGTTGCGGCCCTAAAGTAATAATAATTGAATAGACACGTTTTACAACTCACGCTCCAGCTGTGGGGCCTTAAAATGAGCGGGTGATGATAATGATGATTATTTTTTTTATTTTTTTTTATTTTTTTTTATTTATTTAAGGCAACAGACAGTCATTTCTACATTATAGTAATTAAATTACATGATGGTTACAAAGAAAGACCTATAGTGCCTATAACGTGTTAATAATTATAATCTTAGTTATTTGAGCCAAAAGACAAGACAAAGACAATACGTATGTAAGTAATTAGACAACTAGTCAACTAACAATAAAAATAATTTAAAAAAAGATAAAATTTTAGCTATGTACTAATTGTAGTTCTGTAAGTTCAATTACAGTAACAACGACAAAATAATTATTTACAACTCAAGCTTTCTAAGAGAATAGATTTTAGCTTAGGTAACGATGTACTAAACATGTCTATATCGGTGCATTCTTTATTGTAAGTGTTAGCGGAACGGAATACAAATGAGTTACGCGTATAATTCTTACGGTATCGCGGGGTGGCGAAGAGTGGTTTTGAACGTGAGGAGCGCACTGGGAGACGAGCACGAGACACAAAGGACATCTTGCTCAGTAGCAACGAGGAATCTACTAGGCTGTTGAGTATTTTATAAAGAAACACTATGTCAAAATTTTGCGCCTGTTGATTATGAAGTGATAACATATTAGGACGACATATTAAGCTATTTTAAGACGACCTATGATAAAAATGTTACCAGCAATGTTTTGTGCTCTATTTTTATTTTGTAAATGGTTTGACATGTATTTTGATTCATTTTCAGCTCATTTTATGTCCCCACTGCTGGGGCACGAGCCTTCCCTATGGATGGATAGGGAGAACGGCCCATAAACCACCACGCAGGCCCAATGCGGGTTGGTGGTTGTTAACGACTGCTAATGCAGCCGAAACCAATGGCTTTACGTGCCTTTCGAAGCACGGAGGAGCTCGAGATGATACATTTTTGGTCACCCATCCGATGGCCGGCCTTTGCGTATGTTGCTTAATCTCAGCACTCGCAGACCGGGCGCGTTAACCACTGCGCCATAGGCTATACCACTACCTTCTGCTTTTACGTGAAGTACCGTTTTTACGTGGAAGAAGAAAGAATGAACCATGACAACAACGGCTATGGTTAAAATATAATCTTTGGATATAAATGCGGCATATTAGAAACCACTGAACCGCTTTAAGTAGGTATTTCAGTGTACAAGATTTCAAAATGCAACAACTTCAGGTTATTTATAGCCAACCTTACCTCAGCCACAAAAACTTGCATACTTACTCACATACAAAAACAAAAGAACATAAGCAGCGAACCAAGATAATGTATATGCGTTGAGTGATTGACGTGAAAGAACGCATCCATTAAAAGCAGAGAACATTTATTAAAAATTTTAAGAACTTCCTACAGTCATATAGGTAAAAAAATCTATGAAATGTTATGAATTACATGTTATTACTATCCAATGTGAAAGACTTTACTTGTTCTTGATACATTCTGTGTTTCTCTTCCAAAGTTCGAAGAGCACTAGACGGTCGAACGCCACCAACGTTAACTAAAAAACTAATTTGTACGGGGGGAACATCATTGTTTAACCTCTCCTTGTCTGTGTTAATACCTTTGCTTCTTGCACTTGATTTAACAGATTGAGACACCTTGAAATTATTATCATCTAATTCTTTCTTCTCGGTTTTGTTTGTCTTTACGTGGTGTCTTTTTTTTAACGTGGTTTCTTCATGTTGGGATGCACGTTTGTCATAAGTGTGCATTTTATGTTGTTCATCATTTAGTGGTTCTCCATCTTTACACCTTCGAGATGTGGCCGATGTACATTTAGTTCCGATATAAGTAACTTTAGTAGATATTTTCTCTTCTGTTGAATTGTTTATCAGGTATGAAGAATTTTGGTTAAGTTTTGTGATTTCCTTTGAGAGTTGTCGTCGCCTAGTAGGGCTATCTATTTCTGCCTTTTTGTCAAGTTCAGCTTGAACAGATCTCTTATAAATTTTAAGTCTATTTTCCATTCTCACTTTTTCTGAATATCGTTGTAGACTACGAGCTCTTTCTAATCTAGGTTTAATCTTCTCCATGTCGGGACCGAGACCACCCAATTTAACATCGTGTACTGGTTGAACAGTGGCTCTTCTCACATGTCGACGCGGTTGAGAAACCTCTGAAATACTCCTGAGATTATTTTCATCTGGTGATTGACTTCCATCATCATTCAAATTAAGACCTTCATCAAAAGAATCTTTTATGTAGTCTTCTAGCTCTTTATTCAGAATTTTGTTATAATACATTTCATTGTAAGCCTCTGTGTTATAGAACTCGTTAACAGAATTGTTATTGCCTTCATCACCAAAACTTTCTCTTTCAGTATCTCCATATTCTGGTGATATAGAACGTATCTCACATTCAGCTTTCTTTTTTACAATACTGTCGGGAGTGAATTGTTTTCGAAATCTATCCAAATACGATTTCTTTCTTAACGTTTTGTCATCTCTTTTGATAAGATAACTGTTGCAGGAATGAAATTCTTTTCTTGACGGTTTGCCGTGCTGCAGTTTCTTCTTTGAGTCTTTTTGTACTTTTATAAGAACGTCCTTCTCATAGAATGGTACCAATATGGTATCAATGTTATCATCAAAAGGCAAGCCACACTTTCGATCAGTTTTTTTCTTGAAATCGTTTTCTAAGCTGTCTAATGATATGTTGCTTTCAGAACTTGACCGTTTATCCATTTTTCGAGACGAAATATTGATTCTTTTCCTTTTTCTCAAACACAAATAAGATGAATTATCCATAACGCCATAGTGACATTTCTTTTTTTATATTGCCTAAAACAGTTTTGTTTCTGAGATTTGCAAAAAGGTTTTATTCGTAAACGATCTAAATGTAATAAATTGATAATGTTGATGAACCACAGATAGCTTTCCTTTAAACCGCATCTTTCTAGAACATTATATAATGTAATAATATTTATAAAATACAGTGAAAAAATGAAATGCCTACCGACCGGACCCAGCCAGGAATCGAACCTGGGTCTTCCGCAATCCGGGCGGCTGCACTGACCATAATGGTCAGGACCTATTTATGCACACGGGAATCAACCAACCGCAAGCTAGTTTCGAGAAAACGTGACTTTTGTGAAAAGAGTGTGCAAAATGGCAGTTTAATAAAAAAATAATTCTTAATGACTTAATGTGGGATATTGTAAACTTTATATTCATACCAGATTCGTTAATTTATTATGTTGTATTCTATGATTTTATTGTCAAAAAACCGGTTGGTTTTTCTTGCAAAAAACAAATTCAACTTCTAGATATTGTAAGTAGAACAAAATAATATAAAAAAATAATAAAAAATAAAATAAACTGAGTGACTTGGCAACACTTGGTACCTCCAAACTGTATTCCGCAAACAAACAAGAACCAAAAGAAGGTTGGTTCGTGGTTGGTTCTATGTTAATAACAAAACTATCACGTCTATATTATGCAAAATGGAACCAATGTTGAATGGTTCTATTTAGTATCAAAAATATTTTGACTATCTATATTACTTTTTACGCTAAATAGAACCAAGCACTTTTGGTTCCAGTTTGCATAATGTATGAGTCTGTAAAGATACAGATGAAATACCACATATTATAATATGATAACACAACACTTTAGTAAATTTTACTTTTTATTTTTAAGTGCTAATTCATCTCAGCCAAAGACGTCCACTGCTGGACAAAGGCCTCCCCCAAGGATATGAGGGGTATTTGCCGTAATCGCCACGCTTGGCAGGCGGGTTGGCGATCGCAGTAGGTTGAGGGTAACCTCAGAGAGATGCTGCTGCCCATCCTCTGGAATGGTCCCTTAGTCGGCTTTTACGACACCCACAGGAAGAGATGGGGTGGTGCAATTCTTTATCCCCGGCACCACACAGGGAAGTGCTAATTATTGCAACTGAATTGCTGAAAAATAAAAAGCAAAATAATGTAATAATGTTATTTATCTTGTGGAACACACAATCAATGTCATTTTCTCAATTAAATAAAAATGTTTTATAATACGATTGTTTATTGAAGTAGATGGTTATATACCTAAATGTAGTAATAATGGCCCACTCGCGTCTTTTGAGAACACACCGGTATCCTATGATGGACCCCTATTGCAGCGCTACCTACAATTCAATAATGAATCGAACTATCCAGAGACCAACTCAAATGCACACTAAAAGTTTCACACGTATTGAAGAATTTATAGAAATGAATAAAGTGTACATGTTTGGTATTGTCTGTTTTAACATACCTAAGTAAAATCAATATTTCGTTTTCATTAATTACCTACCTACGCAAAGCAGTCTATAGAAACAAAATCTCACCTTTCACCCGATGGTATCTAACAAATTATTTATCTCTTAAACCTGTTACAATAATTAATAATCTAATATGTAACCTAACCTAACAGAATTGGTAATAATAAAACGTTTTTTTTGGAGCGACGACATATTCCATAATATGACTTACCTTGACATTTCAGAAATCTCACCGAAAAACATATCTACCCAACTGTGACGTTATCGGTACAGTCTGCGACGGATGTATCTGAACACTTATTACTCTGTCGAAGCAATTAAGAAATAAAAGTGGCGCTTTACATCACACATCATCTGGAATTCGAGTTTTCCTTATGAATGAAAACTTCACATGGAGAACGGGCTATAAATCACCACGCGTGGCCAACCCTGCTATACATTTAAAAAAAAAGAAAGACGTCCTGAATGGGTAGTATGTAAAAAAAATATGGACGATTCAAAAGCACTTTTCTAAAGTTTATTTGAATAAAGAATATTTGACTTTGACTTTGACTTTAAAGTTTATACTGACACCCCCCCACCGTCAGGTCATATATTGGTGTCAGATAACCTTGCACAAGCACAAGGGACCATCTGCGTCATGTCATAACGCCAGATCAGGACGCGCCGAAGCGCATTCTTCATCCGAACTCTTAATTGAAGCGGGCCAGTTCGGATGAATCGTCAACGATTGTTAATGCAGCCGGGACCAACGGCTTTACGTGCTTTCCAAAGGACAGTGGAGAAGTGGCGCCTATAAACGGCTTAACTTTTTTACCGCCAACAGCTCCTATAGAAATTCGAGATTTTCGTGCCGTCCACGCCAGCACTTCTATAGAAGTTCTTCTTTGTATCTACTTTATTAAAATACATTTATACGTTGGCGTACAGCGGAACATCGCGTGCAGGATAGTTGGGCGGTGAAAAGGTTAATTATTAAGACATAGTACTAAAATGTAAAGGAGCTCAATGGCGCAGTGGTAATCGCGCTCTGTATGCGATTGCTGAAGTTAAGCAACTTTCTCAAAGGCCGGTCGTCGGAAGCGTGACAAAAAATTGTATCATTTCAAGCTTCTCCGTGCTTCGGAAGGCACGTAAAGCCGTTGGTCCCGGCTGCATTAGCAGTCGTTAAGGCGACGCATCGCTAAACAATTAGTCTAATACGGAGCGTTTGCGCCCCGTACCTTAAGAAAAGCTGTTTTATTTCTTTCCAATTAATACTACAAATAAGTTTTAAAAAATGAACTAGCATATTGAAGTGTGTGTTAAGACTAATCTACTAAGAAAATTTAGATGCTTATATCGGTCTGGTATGCCTGTAAAATGCAAATCTATGTTTTAAAATTTTAACAAAAATAAAAACCGACTCCAAAAAATTTTACTGATAAAATTGCACTAAAAAGTAAAAAATAAGCGTTAGACTTATATAGACAATAACTTTATTAAGAAAAAATATAGGTACAATTATTGTTATTTTTGGGGCCGGTGCCAGCCAACGAAGTTTTTAAAGCCGGTGCCAGTCCGCGTTTGTAGTCAAAATTGTATGCATAAGATTGAATGTACTATTATGATTATAATATAGTATGTCGTTAAATGTATAAGTTAAAGTTACCTTGGCTGGCACCGACTCCAAAAGTAACAATAATTGTACCTATATTTTTTCTTAATAAAGTTATTGTCTATACAAGTCTAACGCTTATTTTTTACTTTTTAGTGCAATTTTATCAGTACAATTTTTTGGAGTCGGTTTTTTTTTTGTTAAAATTTTTGTTTATTTCTCGGTTTTTAGTGATTCGTTTCGATCTATTTATGAAAAGCGAATATGGGTAGACCTACTAAACACGCTGCTCGTATGAGACAGCGCCGCCGCCGTTTAAATGAGACAAGCGAAGAAAAAGAGAAACGCCTATCTCAAAGTAGGAAATCAAAAACTGAGTTCCGATGCCTGTCTTCTTTTGCTTCGTCATAGTCGCTTAACTATCTTAATCGAAATATTTTATCGCCACCCATGAAATACTTATCATTGAGGAGTTCCGATGGCAATCTGTGGTCTTTTTCATCAGTTACACTTCATCAAATGATACTTTCTGTATGTAAACGCTTGACTTATCTCTGAAAATACCAAAATCGCTATAGGTATGCCTACAATATTCGAGGAGTTCCCTCAATTTCTTAAGGATCCCATCATCAGAACTAAACCAAATTAAAATGGGACCACACGGGAAGCACCAGCTTTCAAATAAAGAAAGAATCATCAAAATCGGTTCACTCAGTCAAAAGTTCTGAGGTAACAAACATAAAAAAAAAAAAAAAAAATACAGTCGAATTGATAACCTCCTCCTTTTTTTGAAGTCGGTTAAAAAGAGGTTACTTTGATATTTTTTTCTCTGTTATAAAAGTTAACAAATCGTGTTTCTGCAACTAACTAAATTAAGTCAATTAAATGAAAAATCATGTCATCAAATATCACTGTTTTGTTTTACTTTATAATATTTTTAATTCAAATTTGTAATTAAATATATTAATTAATATAATTAATGTTAACCGTGCTATTTAAATAAATTAAATAAATAAATAAATCACATTCATATGTTTTGTAATTGTTGGGATAAATTTCCAATGCGTGGCCTTAACAACCACTAACCCTGGGCCCGCGTGGTGGTTTATGGCCCATTCTCTCTGTGGTCATCATCCATAGAGAAGATTTGTGTCATAGCAGTGGGGACATAAAATGAGCTAGTAATGACTAAAGTGTTCGGCTACTTTTGTCGCCGACCGTACAAGCATTAACATGATCATCGATTATGTGAGAATTAGGGAGTACATAAATTAAAAAAGTTAATCTACAAAATTTACATTTAAAAGAAATAAAAATAAATAAGTAAGTATAATATTATATCTACACATTTTTTTATACCACCAATTGTTATTGCAAAGTAAACAGCATCGTGATTCGTGACTGTAACCAAGTGTTAAGGCTACTACTTTAATCAATTTGTTACTTACATCCGAATTTGAATGTTAATTTGAAATGGACTTTAATTATACGTTGATAGGGTGTAATCTGTATCATGTTTACATATGAGATTATGATTTCGATAGGCCTCAGTGGCATTAGGACCAGAACAGACGTCTCTGATGAATCGTAAAGGTTAACAGGTTCTTTATGCGGCTCATTGAGCGGTTTATAATTGCTCTTCTAATCTCATCATTGCAGTGTTACTTATGCCTCTGTATAATGAGTTTTATTTAAATTCCACTCCGGGCAAACGCTTGACCTTCATATCAAGTGATGGATTTATATACTTAGTAAGCAAAGAGTTAGATAGAATATGTTTTATGAGTAGTAAGCAAAGATTAGACATACGAGTATATTCCACTACAGCCTCAACACTTTTCTAGGCAAGATGCTACATCCTAGGCCGCATCATCACTTACCGTCAGGCAAGATCGCGGTCAAATACTTGCTTATAAAGTTTTTTTTTAAATGTATTTTTTTTAAAGGCATAATTTTTTTTTTTTGTTTTGTATACATTTTTTATTATTTTTTTGGAGAGGTTTGTCAAGCAGTGGACAAGTCTATGCTGATGACGATGACGATCATAGTGATGATAATGATATATTATTAATTATTTTGCATTTTTAGTGAGTATACTTCCCAGCGAGCTTTTAATAGCTGGACGAGAAAAGAGGAGGAGAATCCTTCATATCCGAGGTCACCCCTTTCCCTAATGTATGCGCAAAGCATTTTAGATAGATATATTCTTTATTGCACAAAAACACACATATACAGAGAACAGTTTACAAACAATGGTGAGCAAAGGTGGACTTATCTCTAAAATAGATCTCGTCCAGCCAACCTAAGGTGGAATGGGAGCAACATGTTTAAAAGGAAGCGACAAAAGTGCAAACAAAAATATCTCAAATAAAAATAACAATATTAGGTACAATACATATTCAATACATGTACTTACTACAATTATATTAAAAACTACATAATAGTAGTTTATGCAACTGTCATATAATGAAGGGTATTAAAACACGAGTGTGAGTTTATGAAACGAGCGCAGCGAGTTTCATAATAGTAACGAGTGTTTTAATACGCGTGTTATATGCAGTTGCATACACTACTTTATCTTCACTAATGCAATTAGTCAAACAACAAGAGTAAAAGCTGACAATAGTTTATTTATAATAATTGTTCAAATTTTGGATGGTACAATTTTGAAAGTTAATGTTAATTATTGATCCAGCAGCTGTAGCGGTCGCTGGGCAAGCAGTAGAGCTCGTAGACGGAGTTGGAATATTTATAATTACTTCATTCGTCTTGTTTTCTATACTGTTCAAGATTCTTTTATATAAAAGAAGGAGGCAAACGAGCAGGACGAATATATTCTGAGTGGTAGAGCCACGTTGCAGTGCAGCACAAAATGGGCCGGCTCGCCCGGCGTAATACCACCCTCTCACAGAATATCGGCGTGAAACAACGGCACTCGTTGTTGTTGTGTTTCGTCCGGTGAGTGAAAGTACCGGAGGCCCATCTCTCACCCCTCCCCCCTCCCAATTCTTACTCAAGGCCATCAACGCATCTGCGATTACTTTGGTTTTGCGGATGTCCATGGGCGGCGGTGATTACTTTCCATCAGGTGACCCGCCTGCTCGTTTGCCACCTTGTAACATAAAAAAAACCTCAAACACATATATATTTTTTTCATATTTAAATAATCAAACAAATCTTTAGTAAAATGGTTTATTTTTTCTGGATTAGCATAAAGCTTGTAATAATTACTACGAAGACAAGCCGGTAATGCGCCATGCTAGCGTCGAGTCTCGCCCTCCAAAAATGACTTATTGTTCTGAGGTCTCACCAGACTACACCAGCTGTTTGACTAAGCTTTTAGTTGCTTAAAAGGAGGTTCCAATCAACCCAATGTGTACTTAACTGTACACGTTTAAGATGGCGAAATAATATTTTTTTAACATTTTGAATTTTTTTTAACGTTTACTAGCGTAAACGCAGCGTGCTGACGCGACGGACGTGACGATTAATTTGAGACATAATTATGAGATCTTGAAATGAATTAGCAAAGCAAAGATATTGCGCCACGCTAGCGTCAACTCCTCCACACCAGCTGTTTGATAAAGCCTTACAGGTTTCGTACTTTTAAGGTTTAACACTGCGATTTTCTTCTTTATTTATTCAACAAACAAACAAAAGTGATCGACATGACGTTTTCATATGTTTATAACGTTTAGAGATCCCCGACAAGGCGATACAAATTAGAATAGCTCCGATAACAAAGGTCTCAGTTTAGCTCAGCATGTAGGCCAAGGCGGATCAGAATGGTGCCAATTACTGTGACAATTGTTCACTTTGCAGCGATTTGATGCCTCTGTCATGCCAGCGACAGTGATTATGAAGGTCGTTTGACGTTACCTTAAAACTTTTCACACAATCATCACATCGATGTAAATACATCGAACTAACACATTCAGATGATATGCCTTTTAGCTGGGAATCGAACCTGGGACCTCTGAGGCCTCCCGTTGCGAATCGGATCCAAGACCAGCTGGGTCTTAACCACTAGACCATGCCGGAGGCGTGGAAGTGGTGATAATAAATTAATGGCGGTATGGAAACGATCTTACTATACACAAAAAAAAATACTTTAAAATGAAACAACTTTTACGAATCTACTCGCGTTTATTTTACATATTACTTATTTAATGATTATCCTGAAGTTTCGAACCCTTTGCAGGGTCCGTGGTCATTCCATTTTACGCAGAAAGATCTTACAGTATCTTTTGGTCTGGCAGTATGGTGTTGGGGCTGGGATTTAATATTTTGTATGATGGGATCCCAGGCTGGTGATAGATTCTAACCATCTTCTCTATTGAAATTAGGATGTTTTTTAATTTCAATAGCCTCGCGTATCATCCTAGGAATGAATCGTTGTTCTCTAGCGAGTATTTGTGGTTTATCAAATCTGATGTAAAGGCGAGTAGATCCGTAAAACTTGTTTCATTTCAATGTGTAGTGTTCGCGTAAACTTTAGAAAACAATATACTTTCTTTATTTATTGTCTATATTGCCGCGGTGTCATGACACCGTTTTATATATGGAGAGGTTAATTTTTTTCAACCCGTGTACCCGACGACTGAAGTAACTGGAGTTCTACTGATTGATTTCGTGCGTGCATTTCATTGTTGCACGACTTAGTCTATCTTGTCTAGATTTTAATTAAAAATATTTGCTTGATAACATTTTACAATACAGGAATTTTTCACGTGAAAACTAAACTGCAAAAAACTCATATAATTTAAGACACAAGTCATTGACCTTTCACTTGTATTTACATAAAACTAATGTACCTACTTAGTTTATTATACATATTTTTTTTAGATCAACAAAAAAACTAAATATTAATTACATTCTCACGAGGTTTGACAGTGTACAAAAATAAAAAAAACATATCGACTTAAATTATTTAACCCTTTTTTGTCATGATAATATGACCTTTGACATAGAACATTTTTTTTTTAATAATTATACAACCGTGTGTACCTATTAATCAACACGGCTAAGGTCTCACAATGTTTAAAAAAACGCTTAACCAATAAAGTTACATCATCTCTGTTTGTTATTTCTTGGTTTGAGTTGATAATTTGGTAAATAAAACTTATCTATCGTTGTAGTTAAATATGTATTAGAACAGCTGGTCTGTATCCAATTGCTGCTAAACCAAAACATCAGTGGCTGACCCCTATCTTTAAAGAATTTAGGAATTTACTCCACGTAATATTTGACTTCGTACCGCTTTGACAGTTTCCATGACAACAAAACAAACAAATCGTTTCGTATTGGAAGATTAAATTGTCGTTTTTACTATTTTCCGTTATTTATTGTTTATGTTGAACTTCCACAAATATTTCAAATCAAAATTGCCCAAATCGGTCCAGCCACTCTCTCGAGTTTTAGCGAGACAAACGAATAACAATTGATTTTAATATATATAGATTTTCATTTAATTGTTCGGAGCTCGATGGCGCAGTGGTTAACGCGCTCGGTGTGCGAGTGCTAAGGTTAAGCAATTTTTGCAAAGGCCGGTCATCGGATGTGTGACCAAAAATGTATCATCTTGAGCTCCTCCGTGCTTCGGAAGGCACGTAAAGCCATTGGTCTCAACAACCGCCTCGCACTGGGCCCGCCGCGTGGTGGTTGATGGCCCGTTCTCCCTACCCATCTATAGGGAAGGCTCGTGCCCCAGCAGTGGGGACATAAAAAGAGCTGATGATGATGATGATGATGAATTGTTTAAGTATTTTATTTATGCAGTTAATGCCAATGTATATAAAATAACAATTAATTTAAAATTTGTGTTTTGGCCGTGTAGTTAATTAAATTAATTTATAAATGTTGCATGTTTTTCTGTTTTCTGAATTTGCTGCTATTTGTTATTTTTAAGATGCAAATATATTTGCGTATTACGTAAATCATAATGCAAACTTGTTATTTAATTTAACCAGTTATCAGTACTGGAAAATCGATTGTTCCGGTAGACGAAGAAGCCGGTACAACTAGATTGTCTAACAATTGCCGATTAGTTAAGCGCGCACTTGACCTAGGGGCCTATTTCGGAATAGAAACGACGACCTTGAGCACCCAGCTGTCTTCATTCATCGGGGTTATTTATAATTTTATTTATTATATTAATTTGTTATGGGCAAGTATTTAATCGGATCTCACCGTATGGTAAGTGATAGTACGGCCTAGGGTGTACTTGCCTAGAAACTAGATAGGTATATCTTTATATCTATTCTATGTAAAATAAGTATGTATTTAAGTATATTAAGTATGTTTATCCGTTGTCTAGTAACCATTTAACGAGTTTCATAACGAAGCTTCTCTTGGGCTAGATAATTGGTGTGAGTGTAGGAAAGTTTATTTATTTATTTATTTATCTACATGTGTAGTTGCACGAGTAATCGATAGGAACCCGTGATCGACGTATACTCAAAATTGGTGGCTTCGATGTTCTTTTTACCCCTTATTGGTAGAAGGACGTAAGAGTGTGTATGCAACATAACGATAATGAGTAAGTAACTTTCCCTCTTTTTAAAAGTCCATCGAATTGTTACTTTACATGTGTGTTTTTACTAAATATACAAGAAAGTGAGCAAACATTAACAAAAAAAGATATTTACATATGTGTTTAAACTAGCATAGGTACACATCTACATGTACAAAGATAGGTATTGATAGGTATACATTTACGAACATACACACGAACATAACGCTTTACAATGGAAAAGTAAAGATATTACCATAAACTAAATAAATTTAATTAGTAATGTAGATACTGTATCCTGCCCGTATATAAACACAGTTTACTTAAATAATCTGGGACATGCAATAACATAGCCATAACTTCAATAAACTGCCATGCGAAAATTATTATTAAGACAGTACAATTATATGGATCGACGGTGATAATTCTTTATCGGCATTTTTATTACAATAACTCTGGTATGTTTACGAGGCTCGTCTTTATTCACTGCATTTATGAATTTCCTTCGCACTTAAATTGAGGTGAACAAGATCCAATATCCATAAGTCAATGATAATCCGACTGCGAAATATGTGTTATCGGAAATCTGTGAATTTACAATAATTTGAAACGAGACGCACAGAGCATAAAATAAGAAGACTACAGAAGGAGGCTTCATAGAAACCCGCTCGAGCAGCGCACACATAGACAACCTTCTCCCCGATCCGATCCGAACCCTCCGGAGAATCTAGTAGGGCACGGGGGTGCACTTTTGAGTGTGTGATGCCGTTCCCTCTAGAAAACCTCCGAAGGTGATTCGTTTCACACGGTTTGAGGTACCCTTTACGTACCTCGCCGCCCCCAAAAAGCCCGGTGAAGCTGAAAATGCCGTTTGAGGCAATCAGCAATGTCTATAAAAAAAAACAGACAATCTCTCGCGGGCTAAGAATCAACAGCTGCGCTATGACTGTTCCGACCTTGTGAGGTTTGTTTACTATTCGTATTAATTCGATTACGTTTACGAAAACTTAAAGAGACGTTTAATTTTTTGTAGAGAAATGTATTTTATACTACTATTTTCTTAGTAAGTGCCTAGTACACTTACTAAAAAAATTGAAGTATAAAATAAATTTGTATTTAGTTAAATTAAGAAATATCCCAATATGCTTTATCATTTATGTGTCAGAATAAAAAGAAGAAAGATAAGTTTCATACCGAAAAACATAGGTACTTTTTGTTTTGACAGCTACTTGACATTGATATTAAGACGACCTCCTTGGTAAAGTGGCTTGCACACCGGTTTTCATTGCGTCGCCATCTCTCTGAGCTCCGGGTTCGATCCCCGGTCGGATCAATTTAGAAATACCTGTTTTTCTAAATTGTTTCGGGTCTGGGTGTTTCCTATGTATAATAAATATGTATATTAAGTATGTTTATCCGTTGTCTAGTTAACCATTTTTCGAGTATCTTAAGGAAGCTTTTCTTGGGGCTAGATACTTAATTGGTGTGAGTGTGGGAAACATTTATTTCCCACCCTTCGCTTCAACGCCATACTAATTTCCGTTTTCGTTAACGTGATCGAATGTCAAATGAAACTCACACTAGGCTAGGCAGTCTGTTCCGAGATCAGTATCCGTGCAAGTGGTCTGTGTCTGTTCTGAGCCTGTTCATGTTGGGTATGGTCGGATACTGTTCACTGGCGGTTAGGAGAGAAGTGCCGTGGTAAAGTACGTAGGTACTGAGTGTATTTCGCGGACTCCTACACCATCCGGAGGTACTTGCGGAACTGCGGCTGCGCGCGCCCAATAACTACACGGGCGCGCGCTGCCGCCGCCGGCCAGCGCGGCGTTGGACGAAGATAAGACCGACATACCTTTGGAGAACAATATAAGATGTGTTTCGCCACAGCCTGCCAAAACTCATGGAAATGGCACAAATTGTTTTGGAGTCTAAAGATGTATGTAGTACCTATGTTAGTTGTATTGTTAATTAAATTGTTAATTTTATTGTTAGATGTATTGTGAATTTGCTTATTTTTTATTTGATTGTATTTTACTTATTTTTTTTTCTTTATAACATCGCCTTGGGAAATCTGTTGGGGTGTTATAATTGTGTCTTAATAAATAAATAAATAATAAACAAATGTGTGAGTAAGCGCGGTATGTGTTAAGCTTATCTTCTGGGCCTCTTATTTTGTGCACAGTCTCTGCGTCTGCACTCTCTCTGAATGCTCAAGTCGGCAATGATTTTGCTAAACTTTTAAAGGGGGCGATAGTTGAGTCTCACCGGTGATCTTGAAGTTAAAAGTGATATGAAATAAGTACACTATGGAATATCATATTTTAGATATTATTTACAATTTTCGGTGTCAAAAATAAACACTCGTAATTAATATAGCGTTATAATTAGACACCGACCGGTTAAAAATCATCCTCCTGGGCCTCATTTTTACAAAACGAACGAGATTTTTTTAGGGAAATTACAATTTTCTACAATAATAAATTAATCATCATCATCATCATCATCATCTCAGCCAAAAGACGTCCACTGCTGGACAAAGGCCTCCCCCAAGGATCTCCACAACGACCGGTTTTGTGCTGCTCGCATCCAGCGGCTTCCCGCGACCTTCACCAGATCGTCGGTCCACCTTGTTGGAGGCCTGCCCACACTGCGCTTTCCGGTACGCGGTCGCCACTCCAGGACTATCCCGCCCCAGCGGCCATCAGTCCTGCGAGCAATGTGACCTGCCCACTGCCACTTGAGCTTAGCAACTCTTTGGGCGATGTCGGTTACCTTTGTTCTTCTGCGGATCTCCTTATTCCTGATTCGATCACGCAGAGAAACCCCGAGCATAGCCCTCTCCATTGCTCTTTGAGTGACCTTGAACCTTTTTATGAGGCCCATAGTGAGCGACCACGTCTCAGTCCCGTATGTCATCACTGGCAACACACACTGGTCAAAGACTTTCGTCTTGAGACACTGCGGTATATCGGACGAGAAGATATTTTGAAGCTTACCGAACGCTGCCCAGCCTAATTGGATTCGACGATTGACCTCTTTGCTGAAGTTGGACCTACCTAGCTGGACCGTTTGTCCCAGGTAAACATAATTGTCCACAACTTCAAGGGCAGAGTCCCCAACCTTCAGAGGAGTGGGTACGACACGTGAGTTCGACATAACTTTCGTCTTCTCCATGTTCATTTTAAGGCCCACTTGTTGAGAGACTCTGTTGAGGTCACCGAGCATTGCGCCGAGGTCTTCCAGGGTCTCAGCCATGACCACTATATCGTCAGCAAACCGAAGGTGAGTGATGTATACGCCGTTGACGTTGATGCCGAGTCCTTTCCAGTCCAGAAGCTTGAAAACATCTTCCAGTGCAGCAGTGAACAGTTTCGGAGAAATCACATCTCCCTGTCTCACTCCTCGCTGCAACTGGATAGGTTTCGAGCTCTGGTCCTGAAGACGGACTGACATAGTGGCGCTTTCATACAAACACTTCAACACTTCGATGTACCGATAGTCAATTTGGCACCGCTGGAGAGACTGTAGCACGGCCTATGTCTCAATCGAATCGAAGGCTTTTTCATAGTCCACAAACGCTAAGCAAAGAGGCTGGTTATACTCCTCGGTTTTCTCTATAACCTGCCGCAGCGTATGTATGTGGTCTATGGTGCTGAAGCCTTTTCGGAAACCGGCTTGTTCGATAGGCTGGAAGTCATCAAACCTACGTGCGAGACGATTCGTTATGACTCTCGAAAACAGCTTGTAGACGTGGCTCAGAAGTGAGATGGGCCTGTAGTTCTTCAGCAGGGTTTTGTCGCCCTTTTTGAAGAACAGTACCACCATACCTTCGTGCCACGTCTCTGGCGTTCTGCCCCCTAGTACGACGGAATTAAATAGCTTCTGAAGAGCTACGAGTACCGGTCTTCCGCCTGCTTTCAGAAGCTCGGCCGTAATTCCGTCAGCACCTGGTGCCCTGCCGTTTTTGGGCTGTTTGAGAGCCATACTAATCTCGTACAGGCTGATGTCCGGGATGTCTTCGGTATAGTGCCGGGTTAACTTAGCTCTAGGGTCTTTAGCTAAGCTTTGTACAGGTGGCCGTGTGGATGTGTAAAGCTGTCCATAGAACTTCTCGACCTCTCCCATAACATCGGACCTGGTCGTGACAGTTCTGCCGTCATCGGTTTTCAGCGTCGTCAGTTGGCACTGCCCAATACCCAGATCTCTTGCGAACACTTTTGAGCCTTTGTTCCGCTCAATGGCCTCTTTAATACGGTTAGTATTAAATTGGCGCGTGTCGCGAGTCATAGACTTCGAGATCTGCCTATTTAGCCGCCGAAACTGAGACGCATCACCTGAGGAAAGCAGAACCATTGCGCGCCGCTCTTCCATTAGTTTTAGGGTATGGTCTGAGAACTTTTTGGTTCCTTTTGCACGGTGGATTTTAAAGAACTTGGACCCAACCGTTTGGACAGTTTCCACAAACCTGTTGCTGTATTCGTCCACATTTTCACAATTATTTAGGCGCTCGAAGCGATTCTGCAATTCGAGCTAAAAGCTTTCGGGGTTTTGGATTTGGATGGGTGCAGGCCGGAGCGTAGACCTTACCAATCGACGTCTTTCCAGCTTAACGTTGATATTCAATGTGCCTCTTACCAACCGGTGATCGCTGCCAGTTTTAAACGCATTGATCACAGTGACATCATTGAATATTTGCTTCCTCGTCGACATGATAAAGTCAATCTCGTTTTTTGTTGCACCATCGGGACTCATCCAGGTCCACTTGCGGTGTTCAGCTTTCCTGAAAAAGGAGTTCATCATAAAGAGCCTCCCTCCCTCTCAAGAAAGTCCGCCAGCAGTTGGCCCCGGGAGTTCCGATTACCAACCCCAAATCGTCCCACTCTCATCTCATGCCGCTTCGTTTGCCCAGTTTTGCGTTAAAGTCTCCCATGACAACGGTGTAATGAGTTTTGGAGGCTTGTATGGCTCTAGAGATGTCCTCATACGTAGCTTCCACCTCATCGTCAGGGTGTGTCGTAGTAGGAGCATAAACCTGTATGACCTTCAACGAATACCGTTTGGTTATTCTGAGTATAAGGTACGCTACCCTAGGCGACACACTCCCGGTCTCGACAACGTTGTTCACGAGGGACTTGTGGACGAAGAACCCGACACCACCTTGGGACAGTTGTTCGCCCTCCCGGAAATAGAGCAAGTTACCGGACTTGAGGATTATCGAGTCCTCCCCCTCTCTTCGGACTTCAGATAATCCAACTATGTCCCACCGTATCTTGCTCAATTCTTCCTCCAGTTCGTAAATCTTCTCGTCAGTCCGTAATGTGCGCGTGTTAAATGTTGCCAGGGCCAGAGTTCTTTGTTGGCGGTAGCCAGGTCTCTGCCGGAGATTCTTAGCACCCCCTGCCCCGTCGCTGCCTTGGCCGCTACCGTAGCTAGGGCGAGCGGGGCCGCCGGGGACTAGGGGCCGGTTTTTGCTGGTGTGCATGTCATGGGGGGTATTTGCCATAATCGCCAAGCTTGGCAGGCGGGTTGGCGATCGCAGTAGGTTGAAGGTAACCTCAGAGAGATGCTGCTGCCCATCTTCTGGAATGGTCCCTTAGTCGCCTTTTACGACACCCACGGGTTGAGATGGGGTGATGCAATTCTTTATCCCCGGCACCACACGGGACTAAATTAATACGTATACATAATATTAATTAGTTATTAACTATAGTGCTTTTATGATTATGGTTATACTAGTGGCCGCTCGCGGTTACACCAGCGTGGTTCCCGGTTTCATCCGCGTGGTTCCCGTTCCCGTGGGAATATCGGGAAAAAAAGTATCCTATGTGTTATTCCCGGTTATAAACTATCTGTATGCCGAATTTCATCCAAATCCATTCAGTAGTTTTTACGTGAAAGAGTAACAAACATCCAAACAAACTTTCGCGTGTATAATACTAATAATAAATAATAATAATAATAAAAAATAATATAAATAATAGAAAAAAATAATAATGTATTAATAATAGAATATAATTATTTTTTTCGAGCTTTTATACTAGTATAACTAGCAACGTAAGAAAATAACAATTATATTTCTGACTTATTTTTGTTTTGTTACGGTACCTAGGCCACTTAGTAAGCAGCATTTACCAAACTTTTATAAAAAATATCTCTGTTTAAGTACTTATATTTTACATCGTATTTATAACGTAACATTTCAACGGCAGCTAATATTTGGAATGAAATGGAAAGTCTAGTCGTGACATGGCGGTGGTTTCGATTTCAGCTTTTTTTTATCAGTGTTTCAATTTACTGCACGTTTGTAATACAGTGTTGGTTCGGTGGCTTAGTAGCAAAGCACTGGGCACGATATCTATAAGTCCAGGGTTCAATATAATCAGGGTCTCGATTCTGCTATTATAAAGCTTCCAAAATCGTATGTGAATGACCCTGATTTAGAAGCGGAGAGGTCCTATTATCGGAATCCTATTGGTTGTGTCCGACATATCTCTCTGCTCCGCACATATCTCCGCTTTGGTCACAGAAGAAGTCCGGATATTAATTATAATATACTAATGGTCGCCCAGTGGTCGAAACTCGACCGTAATTTTATTAAGGCTCCACGGATTGTATCTTAAGCAATGAAAAATTAAGAATTAGATAGAATGTGAGTTTGCATTCACAGATTTCGGCCGCTTCTCTTCCATTTTTGAAATTTTTGAAAAGAGTATATATGCGTGTGTGTCAAAAACATGGTAGTGTAGTAGTAATGTATGTTTTATTGATTTAATGTATTTTAATGCATAATTTTTTTAAATATTAACATTCGTATAACCTTCTCTATATAAATTATAAGTGTGCGAAATTTCATACTCCTCCACCCGCGCAATTTTCGTAAAAAGGGGTACAAATTTTTTGCTTCACGTATTAATATAAAGATAACAATTTTTCATAACTTTTTTGTATTCTCTAATAATAAATCACTAGTTTTTCATAAATATATAAAAACTAAAAATAACTTAAAAAATAATAACTTCACTTATCCTAATTAAAATGACAACTTGCCTCAGTTGAGACTCAATCAGTTGTAAGGGCTGCTTCTCGGTTGGCGCAAGGTTACAAATACAAATGTAGGCTATACCTACAAAGCGTAACCTTGCAGCTCTTAAAACAATGTGGTAATCCGATTCCAAACTTAAGGATGTTGCTTAAGGATGATACGATACGTATTGTACATACATCTACACCAGAAAAGCATTCAATAAATTCTGTCTATACTTGTATTTGTCAAGTCAAGCGGCTTGTATGTACAGTGTCAAAGATGTGGGACAACTTAAAGCGACACTTTATAAGGACACCGTCGGTTCTGTCTTCGCCATCTGAGATGTCCCGAAATTATTTCCAGGTCGGGTCAATATAGTTTTTTTTTTAAATGTACTGAGTGTGTCATGTAAATTAAGTATGAATTTGGAAAAAAAGAGTTTTGAGGTACACATGTCCGCACATCAGACTACCACAACTCTCAAATTTCCTTAATAGACTTTGAGCTTTATGTATATAAAATTATGGTTAAACATTTATTGAAGAGATTTGTCAGTTTTGGACAAGTTCACAAAGAAACTTAACTTGGGTTAGATAATTGGTCAGAGTGTAGGAAAGTTTATTTTAAGTTTCTTTATTTATGTTCGTGACTGTACGCCCAACGACTCATTAAAATAACTAATTGCCAAAACAGAGCTATTAACTTCTCCCATGACGTTTCGCAACCATTTAACTGTCTTCACATCCACAGAAACCTTTGTGGTGATTCTGACAGTGTCAATTGCGTAATTACGCGTTACCGTGATGAATTGTCATCAGCCTCAAAAAAGTGTCGATGTATTACTCCGACCGCCATATTTGATTTCGCAAATGAAGAGGAAATACCAACCATTTAAAGTAGAAACGTGATTCATGCACTTTTATGAAAGTTATTTTATTGGTCCCCCATTATCCGCTTGGCCAGGACAGGCTTGGGCAGGACACTCGGCCAGACGAAGTGACGACAGGTGGACCAGGAAGCTGCCTGAGTGGTGGCCGAGAGACGGTTACAGAAAAAGGGGACCTCCACCGGCGATATGGGTCGACGATATTACCAAGATCGTGGGTTGCACGTGGCCCAGACTAGCGCAGGATCGAGGCGAATGACATACGCAAAGAGGGGCCTATGCCCAGCGGTGGGTCGAGAGGGGCTGATGATGATGATGATGATTTGTTTTAATCGATCAATTAGGAAATATTTTGTTCTCTGTAAATTTAACTATTTTTTATAATAACACCTATAAAAACAGATACAGAATACAACAGATAGATATGATTATTTACATATAAAACGTAAATATTGTTGCTAACAAAAATTACAATTTGAATAAATTCCACGAGCGGGATTCAAACCCGCACCCCATGACATGCCGGGTCAGGTGCACTGCCAACTATGCTATCGTGGCTCAATCCAACTCGCCGAAATTAATCAACACTATCTACTTTTACTTTATAAGCCAAAGGAGTCCTATTCAATGTCGACAACTACGTCACGACCTGACCCGGCATGTCATGGAGTACGGGTTCTAAACCCCCTCGTGAATTTTTTTCAACACTTGGTCTTTTTTTAACAGATAGATGTAAGTATTGTAACTTACAGCTAAAGTTTCTAGTGATACACAAACTGACAAACACAACATTATAGATACCTAACTATTTAACATTCACATTGGTTTTTTTGATCAGACAAAATGACCTTTTATTTAAAGCTTTTGACTTCGACACTTTGAACCTAGACAACAGATACCTACTTCTTCTACGACTTTTTTTGTTTGAAATCCTTGACCTTCATTTCAGCTGGTGGTATTGACGACCGCAACGACTGGAATCCTCAATCTTAGTGGATGCAAATATCTTATCGCTAACCGTAGGAACATAAAAACTTTACTGTTATGGCGACAGATTTAGAAATGGGCTAAGATGTTATAAGTACTGCCAATAATGAAAGTTAGAACAAGCTCAGGCCAAGACCTGAACACCTTGTGCCATGATGAGCAGATGGGTAGATTGAGAGCCTTCCGATCAGAAGGTCTAAGTAGCAAAACGTCCAACAGCGCGAAACGTCTAATGAGCAGTAAGCCTAATTAGGAAAAGGTCCATGTAGCAAAACGTCCAACTCGCAGATGGTCTGTATAGCAGAACGTCTATTTCGCAAATCGTCACATTCTCAAAATGTCTGGATACTCAGGCACATAATTATTATATATCATTATTTAAATTTGTTTCATTTGCTACATCTCGGGAGCTAAACCTCGTTTAGACACGTCAGTAGGTACAACTTCTTGGTCTATTTACAGTAACGTTTCATCTTTTTAATGGTGATTGACAAATAATGTCATGAATGCTATTCATGAAGCTGCATATATCGACAGCTTCATGATGCTATTTGATTAGCATTACTCATTTATTTTTCTTTCGATTTTCCTGTTCATTAAACCTAATGATATTATAAAGTTTTTAATGTAACATCATTGATTATACCACACCGCGTTACCAAAACTGATGTGTTTTAATAGCTACCATCACCAACCAAACTGTGCACAATATATACACCCGCTGTTTATAACATGGTAACTCTAGTAACCCTACCCACGGGGAATCGTAACCGGGACCTCTAAGTCTGAGACCGCTTTGCAATGGGAAAGGGGGATAATTCATAGAGAAGATTTATTAGGTAACAACAAAAAGTTCTGTGACAAAATAAGAAAATTGCAAAAACAAAGCTAAGGATACAAACGCACTCCATATGCATTGACAACCTTTCACGAACTCGGTATCGCGCAACTGCTGCACTCGGATTGTTTTGAGCTGTTGTCAGATTCCGTGTCCATGAGAGGGTCTATGTATGCTTTGCTCGAGCGCTAACCACTCAACCACAAGGGCAGATGCTGTGTTCACGCAACAAATAATTGTTTTTATACAAAGCAAGGGTAAAGTATCCAGTACATGATACCTTACTGCCCTATTCGTGTACCCTACAATCATTCATACATACAGACCATATCCATACAGACTTCCGTACATTCACCGAATTTACGATTGGCAGATAAGCCGTCACTATTGTTTACACAATGGACGCTATTAACAATGGCGGGCAGGAAGAAATCCAATTTACGTAGTACGAGGAGACTATTTGTTCTAAATGCGTGGGTGATGCTATCTCCGTAGGCGGTTATGACGAAAAGTAAAGTGTCGAAATTTTTCTTGCTGTTCTCAACATTGTGCTTTTCTGTATGATGTTGTTGCTGTTGATCCGGGTGACCTTAGGCGTTGTCGTTACATCCGTCAGACTGAATGGGTTGCCTTCTATAGTAAATCTTGTTATCAGTGCTCAGATCCTGAGAGAGACTGCATCCCAACCCATCCTAACCCCTCACTGATCGTAGCTGATCGTAAGGATAGAGAGACGTGTCTGTGCTAAAGCTTACGTCAGCCATAAAATTCCTGCGCACTTAACAGTTTCTTAGATTGCTGGTCACTCGTCAAAATCTGACTTAACACTAAACATGAATATGGGTTACACTCGTAAGGAATTTAAAAAGAACAGTTTTAAAAGGTCAGTCTAAAATTAAACAACAAAAAAAAGTGTTGAATTGGCTAAAATAGTCTTTGACAGTTGTAGGTAGACCGCTGGTTTTTCCTGTTACTTACACACTCACAATTTCGGACTAACTCGAATCGATTTTAATGATGGAGGTCTTTGCCCAGCAATGCAACAGTATGGAGACTATTTACTCCTTTACTTACACACATAGATATTATCTGAAGCTTTTGGCTATGGCTACTCGCGAGAACGGAGAACCAGATAAAAATGACGTCGTTATGCCCAACGATTATTCCTCTATATCCCTGTCTTTCGCGCTGTCATTTTTATCTGTATTCTCCTTTCTCCGCAGAATTCCACGAGCTGGCGAGGCAGAACAAGATCACGAAGCAGATTTTGGAGGCGTTCATCCAAAAGAAACTTGGTCTGCCGAGGGGCCACGTGAAACCCCCTTCTATCCATGAGATTCTTCCGATGAAGATGGTAGAGGAGAAGGAGAGTCGACCCCCGGAGTCTGATGAGGAGACGGACGAGATACAAGAGAGCCAGGAGTATTCAGAAGACGACAACTTACAAAGTGTGGAGAGCGAGCAGATCGACTCCATCTATTCTGAAGGCACGTAAGCATGACGACAGTCAAATGTTTATTAATCCTTTATTGTACATAGAAAAAGAAGTTTACAATTAACAACTGAATTTGTACACAATCATTTAGAAAAAATTCTGTAATTACTCCGTGACATTAAAGTAATTCCGATCTCGTAATCAACAGTAGTAATTGGTCCTCGCCCATGGCACGGGCAAGCCTCAGGAAGGCTCGTCAAGCAACTCGAATGCCTTGGAGAATCTAGTAAAGATTGGGGCACAATGCGTGATGCTCTTCTAGAAAACCTTTGATGATAGTTCGGTCTAAACTTCTCGCCCCCTAGAACACTGTAAAGCTGTAAAGGCAAAAGTAAAGGCTGCAAAAGCAATAGGCGGTCAACAGCATACTCTTTCCAGTAAAAATTCGTAAATGATTTATGAAACATACAATTACGCTGTCTAATAAGGTGACATCATATTCAACAGCTTTCAACAGTTGACAGTAATTATACCACTTTTACAGTGATGCTGTGTCCGATTATCAACCATAAATCTCATACGTAACCTTTGCAGGTCAATTAGGGCCTTGTCAGTTTACGTAATAAGGGTCTATTGTACAAACACATGTCATAAAGATTGCTTCGTCTCTATTCTCTATTAGAGCGACCGCGTACTTCTCGGATGTTTCGCACTGCGTTATGGACAATTCGTTGGCCAAATATTTGATCGCGTGCTTGCCAGTGTTTGTGTTGAAATTTGGAAGCATCGTTAATCAAACAGTGTGTCAATGTCGCTTCAAATGTTTGCCGGCAAACGTTCGTCAATGTGGACATGACGTGGTGTTGGTTGCGAAAATCTGTCTTCTCGCTGTGCTTGCGGGCCGATTTCTTAATAAGAGGAAATGTGTTTGTCCGCTGTCATCATCATCATCATTATTTCAACCCGGAGATACCCACTGCTAAGTACTATACTGTAACAGGCCTCCTTTCGTATCTGCCACTCATCTCTATCCCAAGCCATACGCATTCACGGCTTTTCCGCCAGCTGGGTAATGTCGTCAGTCCACCTTGCCACCGGACGATCGACGACGCTTCTTGTCCAAGTCTTCGCCGCCACACGGTAACTGCTTTGCTCACCTGCCATCACCTCGTCCGCTGTAATCTATACTACTATATAAATCTGTAGGCTCTGTGTGTACTTGCAATTTTTCTGACAAATTTTGGGATTTTTTAAATTTTTGTCTGACTGTCTGTATGTCCTCTTTTAACTCAAAAACGGCTTCACCGATCTTGATGAAAATTTGTATGTAGTAAGAACTTGCAATTATGCAAATGATAGACTATAAAAAATAGAAAAAAAAGTTTACGCTTAAAATTTGTATGTAGTAAGAACATGAGATTGTGCAAATGATAGGCTATTATGATGTTGGTAAACCTTTCGTTAATCATATTTTTTTTGAATTGCGTAAGTAGAATAGTCGTTTGTTTCATTCCATAAGTTCGTATATATGGCCGATTTGTGAAAAATATGGTCAAAAGTTGCCCATGCGCGATCTATACTACTATGTAAATCTGTAGGCTCTGTCTTTACATGCATTTTTCTGACAATCTATCTATCTATCTATATCTATCTATACTACTACCTATATAAATCTGTAGGCTCTGTCCGTACATGCATTTTTTCCGACTTTTGGGATAAATATTCGTTTATGACACACTGTCACCAATTCTACGATGATGATGATACGACGAAATTTGTATGTAGTAAGAAAATGCGATTGTGCTAATGATAGGCTATATATGATGTTGGTAAATCTAATAATTATTTTGATTAGCATTCATTGATCCATTATATTCGCACAGCGAAACGGGCGGGTGACGGCTAGTCACTTATAATTTTTGACATCTTTCTTGCTTTCGTGTGGCCACGTAGGCTTCGGTGGTATGTTGAGTATACTGTAAGGAGTTCATAGTAAAAGCTAGTTTAATTTATTTATATGTAAACCTCTTTAGTTTGGATGAGTATATAGGAAACATCGATAAGTAATTAAAAAGGTTTGCAACGGTTTGACACAGTCGCAGACAGAAGTAGTCAGGAGCTAGACAGCCCGGCTAAGAGCCGAGGTGCTCGGAGATCATTAATGTTGTAATACAGTTTAATTAAGAATACACGAAGTTTAAAGTGAAAGTGTGTTATCATTTCACACCTACTTCACATTGGTGGAGGCGTCGGGTACGCCCGTAACGTCCCATACCTCAAGGAGAAGAGGATAACGTTACAGGAAGGAGTTTAATTTAAAGTGAAAGTGTCATCATTTCACACCTACTTCACAGTACTTACACACCAGTTTCTAATGCCACCATTTTTAATACTAATAACACAAAATAAGGAGACCCACAGAAAGTCTGCGCTCGAGCACCTCACACATAGACCCTCTCACAGACACGAATCTCAAAACAGTTCGGAACAGCGCAGCTGTTTGTAAGAGGTTTTCTATGTGTGCGTTGCTGGAGCGCGTTTGTATGAACTCCCCGATCCGATCCGAACCCCTCGGAGAATCTAGTAGGGCACGGGGACACGCACTAGTGCGTGATGCCGTTCCCTCTAGAAAACTGGGTCTGTGGGTCTACTTATTTTGTGCTATATAGTCTTTAGACTCATTATTGTGAGGTTCAGTACCAATAAGCAATTATTCAGTACCTCGTAAGTATAGGTATACTTACGAGGGAGGTACTGAATAATTGCTTTTCGCATAAAGACAATTCAGACACTTAAGTAGCTTAAATAATAAAAATTAAAAATTTACGGACAACATAATGACGATAAGTACTATACTATAGTTCAACTGCGTTTTATGAATATTTATAATAAATGGTTTTCACCTTGCAAAGTTCAAGCAACTAAACCGGTCTAGTCTAAATCGAAACCGAGATATCTCTATATGCTGTATGACTTGATGACAGAAAATAATAAAACCAAGGCGTTTCAGACCTTTTTTGTCTTTTAAAAAAGAAGATACTCCTAATTTGTCAGTTAATCGCTACGCCAAATGTCAGCAGGCACCGCACTATCCGTCCACCTTGGGTAGTGGAAGGTCAATGCTTTGCTGTCAAGGATAAATTTTATAAGGTATCCAGGCAAAAAATAGCTTTCAATTGAATGGTGGAAAAAACAAAACGATATCTGCGTCGTTAAAAGTTCATAGCCACTTTACTATTTATTCTTTTATTGAGTAAAATTTTACGTTGCACATTTAAATTCGTTATTCCAACTTCTGAATATTCCAGACATTTTTTATGTGACTTCATTTTTTATCATTTGCACGTTATGCTCCCAATTTTTTTTGGCATGACTTGTTTTTAAATAGTTTACGTATAATAACACTAACAATGCCTAACACAAGTGTGTTTTCTTTGTTAGTATGTCAGCGGATGGGTTCAAGGGCGGATCCAGGATTTTTTCTGGGAGGGGCACAAAGGGGGGGGGGGGGAGGGGCAAAAAAATCAACAATAACTGTTAGAAATTAACATGAAGTATCATACTTCAAGTTTATTTATACAAGTTCAAGTATGTATGTATAGAAGGTTTATGAAAGTGTCAAAACCATAGAGCTCTCGATTTGCTTCTAAGTATGAACTGTGATGGAATCTCCACAGTACACTAAAATACCGTCTGGGGGGGGCACGTGCCCCCGTGCCCCCCCCCCCCTCTTAAATCCGCGGTCTTACTAAAAAAATCACCGATCTAGTATTTCCTTTGATATTGACATCTTTAGTCAGCTATTCTGCTTCGAGTGCAGTCTAGATTCAATTTGTATTAATTTGATCGGTAGGATTTCTTTTTCTAGGGCTGCTAACCCCTTCAGAAAGCTAATACTCTTGTGTTTTATAGGAATGCGTACAGTCACGGGCACTAACATGTAAACTAACTATTCATAATTAAATCCTTTATTGTACATTAAAATAACACTCTAAATTACATTATAAAAAACATATACTAGGGTGAGCTTATCTCTAAAAGAGATCTCTTCCAGCTAACCCTAGCTGTAGTTGGAAAATAAAGTCTGATAACATAAATAAATACTTAAACTAATTATAATGCATAATATAAGTATATACCTATACACATATACATAAATATAATTTACACATATTATCATCTGACTGTATAACTATATGATGTTATTGATTACTGCTCAAGTCGGAGAGGTAGTCTTTTTTTGTAGTCTCTTTCAATTTGTGTTTAAAGGATGCTACTGAGAGATACCTAATACAATGGAATAAGAGTCAAGATCAGTCGAAAGTGTATACATGTTATTGCCCGTGACTGTACAGGTACAGGTTAGTCTATCGGAGTGCGTTCGCCACTAGATCACCTAGGTAGTTATTGTCTAAAAGGTTTCAAGAACAGTTTTTTACTTAGTTTTTTGTTTGCGTAGTGAGTGACCGTCCGTCAGAGCATGTATTTTTCTTACCGTTTGAGAATTTGTAACTAATTGTGATAAATAATCGGGTTGGCACTTTAATTCAATAGGCAATTTATTGTAAATACGTATAGCAGACATCACATAACCATATGATAACCAGCGATTTCTCGTATTCAACCCTTGCATCAATTCGTTCGGATACCGACGCCACCCGACGCTCAAATTAGTATGTAAGTCACGAACATACAATTTTGACTAGTTTTGACTCTTACTCCATTGCATAAAGAGTAACATTGTTTATATGTTAACACTCGTGACTGTACTATGTGTATACATACACATTACTATAACCATTATGAATGCATCTATTCATGTGTATGTAACACAGCGGCCCGTCCCGTCTTCGCACGGGTGGACATTTCTTATATTATATTATATTATATTATATTATATTATATTATATTATATTATATTATATTATATTATATTATATTATATTATATTATATTATATTATATTATATTATATTATTAGATCGATCGTGAAATTTCAATTAAAATAATAAACTTATGAACACAGAACGCTTTAATACAACTAACTCTAAACTAACATAATACACTTTAATGATTTTAACAAAATAAGACTAAAAGAACGAAATTAACACAAATACAAATGATAAAGAAAATATGGAATGCGTCTGACGCCGATACAACCAGAGATCCATGCACCGTGACGACCGCCGTAGAAAAAAGGCCCGCTCTGTCTTGCAGCGCGCTTTTATAGGCATCATTGCCAAAATGGCGGCTAATATCCTACAATATTATATTATATTATATTATATATAAATATAGCCTATGTTACAGTTATTGTGAAAGAATGTTTTAAATCAGTCAATCATCAAATACAAAAGTACAAAGCTTTCCTCTTTATAATTGTAGTACGATGTGTATGTATGTATACACAATTACTACAATCATTTTAAGTAATTTTAAGAAAAAGTATTAATTAGGTCTGTTATTGTGGCTGGAGGGGAGAACCCCACATAACCATTCGCGCCACCTCGAGCGCGGTGGTACTCGGCCGACGAGTTTTCCACTGTAAAAACGAAGAAGAAAACAGGTCTGTTATTGTGATCATCATCTTTACACTATTACTCACTATTAACTACTGCAATTAAAAACTCTGCATTTCCTTAGGAGACTCGGTTTGATTCTGTATTGTGTAACTATGAGAATTTTGAAATAATATTTAATATAAAAACAGCTCTTTTTTGTATGTCATAAAAAATAACCATGAAAATAAAGACGATCATCTTAAATTTCTTACCTTACTGTTACCTCTAGGAGGGGTAACGAGTAATAGCTCTTATAACTGTATATCGTGACCGTTTGTCATTTTGCGCTTTCGACATTATGCGACTAAATCCTTCATTCGAAATGTGCCATTCTTTTGAGCATGTTCATAACTTTTAAATTTTTTAAATGCGTACTAGTCTAGTATAGTTTCTGAGCTTTTTTATTACCTACCCGATGAGGCAGAAACTATATTCGAAAGCCGCGCATAAATCGAGTATACTTTCAACATATGTATTTTATTTTCGCTCATGACAATATAATTACTATGCTAATGCAGTATGAGTGCATACTGGCACAATATACTTTCAATTACTTAACATTTATTATTATTATGTAAATATAGAAATGTTAAACTTTCAAAGAATACATTTTAATATTTTAGATAAGTACGTATAACGATAAAATTTAAGCACCTATTATGTAATAGGTAACTTAATGTTTCTCTCATAAAACAACAACAATAAACAGAGCATATAACATAATATACACTATCTCGGAATAAAATCTTCATAAAGTTATAAATGCCAAACTACTCTTAATTTTATTTCTAAGGTCATTAAATTAATATAAATGTAACTATAAACTTCTCACGTATGAGTCAAAACATTTTTCAATTATTATGCGCAATTTTTTTATCTGTGTTAAGCGATTTAATTTCATAGACGATCAAGAGCAACCTCAACCCATAATGGCGCTCTTTTATTTTTATTAAAACAGCGCATTGCATAAAACCTCTCTACACTGGAAAGATCTTTACAAAAAATTCTATTCTTTCGTAATATTCAAACGGGCATGTTCCACAGCGGATAATCATTTATTTGAAAATGGAACGACCACAAAGTCCTATCTGCGACTTTTACGAGATCGTTGGTTGTGAGAAGCGGGAAAAAGTGCAAAAAGGAGCATCGTTAGTAGACGCTGACCCATTTCCGAAGACGACGTGATGTTTACAGGCCGCGGGACATTCGAGCACTATGGACGGATTAAGGCTACGGTACAAGGGAGCTTTTTTTAATGGTAATGGTCCAAAACAGTCAAACTTCTTCAACAAATGTTCAACCATATGCCATATACATAAACTTCTTAGTCTATTGAGGTAATTTCAAAGTTTTTGGTAGTAGTATCTACTATGTGATGTATGTGTATGTATGTGATGTGCGGGCGTGTGTACAAAAAGTTTTGATATGATAAAGCCACATCTTTTTTTATAATGTTAGTGCTGCAAATGACTCCACTCCAACTGATGTTAAGTGAAAATGGAGTCTAGTCGCAAAGGCAACTGGTACAAACAACGCAGCATCAATCACCTTCACTCTGCCGGCCCACAAGGTGCCTCCTCACGACTCGTTTGAAAGACCTCATGTCATAGGAAGGAGGAAAAACATGTGCTGGTAGACTATTCCATCTTTTGGGAGTGCGACAAAGAAACGAGACGTGAGGTTGACTGATGCTGCGTTGTTTTCACGCTGCACCAGTTGTCTTCGCGTCTGGACTCCATTTCCACTTAACATCAGGTGGTATGGAGTCATTTGCCGTGCTAAGTATTAAAAAAAAAAAAAACGAATCTTTGTGAGCGATGAAAGTTCGAAACAGTACAGCATTGACGCTAGCTAGAAGACGCTAGGTGACGCAATATCTCTACGCAACAGGGATCTTGACAACAACAATAACTCAAGTAGCATTGGGGGTTCTATAGCGGTTGACTTATGGTACACATTTATTATTTAAGCTGTCTAAGTTTGCCCTCTATGAGCTGTATAGAATACTATACAGCCATTATACTACTCAGCCTTAAGTTCAAAAAAGGTACACAGTAGCAGAATAGTAACATTTTAACGACAGTTCAAGAGAGAAAAGTGATCTTAAAGCTGATTAACGGCATTATTTCAAATTCCGTGTGGTTCTCTATATATACATGAGAGTTAAAAGAGGTAACGAGTGAACAAATATACAGCCTATATTCTAAGTAACGCTCACAAGGTGCACCCTAAATTTATTAGTAGACCGCTTTTTCTCCAAAAACTTCGCACCACTTTGTGATTATATTTATTTGGAATTGCCATGAGTCAATATTAAATAGTATCCATTTTAAAAGTCAATTGACGTAAAAAAAATAGTGAGGTCATAGTTTCCATTCCCACACAATTTATATTTTTTTAAATCGTTTGGTAGTTGCAAAAGAGATACTCTATTTGACTAACCGTAACTACCCAATTGCAGAGGTTCACATTGAAAATATAACGAATTTTTTTTGTATTTAGTGGACCCACTGTCTTTAACCCTAAGTTGTTTTTTTCAAGGAAACTTTGACGTGTTAACCTCACTAAGCTAACTACAAAATCAACAAAAAAAGTTTTTGTTATTGTTAATCTAACTTGTTTGTACAGTCAAATAGAAATGGCGTATGCAAATCAACAATCAATCAATTAACAAGTTGAAGATTGCTAAGTTGTTGTACAACATGGAGCAATAAAGTTTATGATTACATATTTATAACTCACTAGCTGACCCGGCGGACTTCGTATCGCTTTGAAAGTTTCTATGTCAACAATACAATCAAATCGTGGAACATTTTGTATTGGAAAACTAAATTATAAAAAAATATTTAAGGGTGGACCACCCTGAACATTTATTTAGGGGGATGAAAAATAGAAGTTGTCCGATTCGCATACCTAACCGATATGCACACAAAATTTCACGAAAATCGGTCGAGCCATTTCGGAGGAGTTTAATTACAAACACCGTGACACGAGAATTTTATATACTTATTAGAGAAGATTTAATTTACTTTCGTAGCAAGTTATTTATCTTCATCATATTATAAAATTTAACAATCGTTTTATTGTAGACAAGTCATTCTTAATTTCTTTTCAAAAAGTCAAATAACAATTTTCATGTATTTTTCTTCAAAGCTGACGGACTTTCATACAAACTTTCGCCCCCTATTTGACCCCTTTAGGGGGGGATGATTTCCGTAAAATCCTTTCATATTAGCTGGTTACGTCACTCAATTAACCTACTGTCCAAATTTCATCTAATTAGCATCTTCAGCGGTTTCGGCTCAGCGATGATGAATCAGTTAGTAGGTGAACGTTTAATTCTTAATTGTACGATCATCAAAATCTTAGCTATGGCATGGCTATGGCTTCATAATCCGTAGAGACCTTGTATCCAAAAGAAGCCGCAAGAAACTCAACAAAGGCTTAGGTATTCCTTTTCTAATAATTGTATGTCTAAATGCAAGATTTAAGTTTAGCAATATTATACTTATTACTTATTCTTTTGGCTGAGATGATGATGATGATGATGATACTTATTATATATAAATGCAATTTTTTTAATTACTTTTTTGTTTTTACAGCTATGACATTTTTGTTACCATTAATATTCCACTTTTTAGGGTTCCGTACCCGAAAGGTAAAACGGGAACCCTATTACTAAGTCCGTCCGTCTGTCACCAGGCTGTATCTCATGAACCGTGATAGTCAAACAGTTGAAATTTTCACAGATGATGTATATCTGTTGCCTAAAAACTAAAAAACAAAATAAAATAAATACTTAAGGGGGCTCCCATACAATAGACATGATTTTTTTGCCGTTTTTATATACTAATGGTACGGAACCCTTAGTGCGCGAGTCCGACTCGCACTTGGCCGGTTTTTAATCACTTACGTTCATAGGGGGTGTTTTGATATAATAAATAAATAAATAAATAAACTTTCCTACATTCACACCAATTATCTAGCCCAAGAGAAGCTTCGTTATGAAACTCGTTAAATGGTTATTAGACAACAGATAAACATACTTAAAATACTTAAATACATACTTATTATGCATAGAAAACACCCAGACCCGAGACAATTTAGAAAAACAATAATTTCTAAATTTACCCGACCGGGGATCGAACCGGGACCTCAGAGATGGCGACACCATGGAAACCGGTGTACAAACCACTCGACCAAGAAGGTCGACAGATATGTACTTTAACCCTTCCTTCAGATACATAGGATTGTCACAAACAAACCACTGAATGACTATTCTAAGCGTATACCCAGTTTTTTGTAAGAAAGTTAATGTATATTACATTGCAACAAAAAAGGACGCTGCTATCGAGTTTCTTGCCGGATGCATCATTAATTTTAAAATTGCATTGCATTATTTCAAAATGCTTCCGATTCTGAGTATACTAGAATCGGAACTGTTATTACTTTTTGATGTTAAACTGAGTTGACTCTTGACACTCTGATCTTTTATTTAAGTTTGCCTAACATTGTTATTTCTCATCATCATCGTTTAGTGCAATTTTCATACTGAAGTTTGAAAAACAGTATACAAAATTTCCTGCGGTCATGTTATGTAGCTAAAAAAAACTAGTAAAAGTATAGAAAAAACTTAGAAATGCTCCTAACAAAACGAGATGATGAGTGACAGCTTATTTTAATACGAAATTCTCCGATCAATTAAAGCTAAATCACATAGTTGTATAAGGTTGTATAAGTTAATAAATTCCCTTTCCTATATTATTATCAATTACTTATTTATTTTGTAAATCAAACATTTTAGAAAAAAGTTCTTTCAATAAACCTAAGTATTGTACCTGTTTTAACAAAAAAAAAATACTTATCCAGTTTTTTTTAAATGTCATTGGACATTGTTATTAACAATTAACTAATGAAACATCATCCTATAGGTTTGTGTCAATACAATAATTAATAGAAATATGTAGGAGTTACAATAAACTGATATAATAGGTAACTCTCAATTCATAATTATTTACGTCGGTTGAATAAAAATATATATTTCACAAACGTTATATTATGTTTGTTGTTACAGGAAGAAGCAAAAAGTACAACGTACCTCCGTTTGAACCTGAATTGGACAATTATCGTAAGATTATTTTAAACAATTAAAAAAAAAAATTTTTTTTAGATTTTGTTGTATATCTCATTGATACTTGATTATTAAGCCCAATAGTGGGCTTCTGGGCATTCTGTAAATGTTTTTCGCAGCCATGTTAATGTCATAATGTACTAATCGTCGCTCCTTTATACTCGTAAACTATACAAAGCATAAACTTACAAACCGTTACTTACTTACCTACTTACTTAATTAGTCCGCTGGCTCAGTGACCCGTAATGGATCTTGGCCTTCGACACAACAATACGCCAATCTTCTCTACAAACCATTAAAAATTCATAATTTGAGCCAATAATTTAATAATAGTTACCTACTATGTTACATTTTGGAATGTAAATTAATTTGTAATTAATTAATACAGTAAGCAAAAACAGGTAGGTATACCACGTGCATTACTTATAACATGGCTTATAATAATTTACATAAAAATTTCAAATTTATTTTATCACGCCGCTTATCGTCACGACTCATGGTTGGCAGTCGGGTCTAGTTCCTTTGCCTGAGGCCTAACCTTGGGCATTCATTGCATTTCACCCTGGTACAGTCACAGGTAAAAATATATTACCATATAGATAAGCTGTCCTCATAAGTTATCACTTCAAGTTGTCATATATTTTTGATGCTCCATCACAAGCCGCCTATCAACTATCCTATCAACTCTGGTACAGTCATGAGCATAAATATTTAACCAATAGGACGAGTCGTCCGTAATATTTTCTCTCCATAACTATTTATGACGCTACAATCACAACCCGCCTATGAATTATCGCCCATGATAAAGCTAATATTCATTAATTGTAACAATGACTTGACTATGATTTCAATGTTGGAGGCCAACCCTCAGCAGTAGGCCAGAATAAAGGCTACATCACCATATCTCCATCTCATTTACTTACCTTGGATTATTAATTTACTATGAATTACCACACAACCTAGCTGCAATTGTGAGAACAGATATTGTGTATTGTTTTCTAATATACGCTACACATTAAAATGAAACTGCTACTTACTAACTAACTAACTAACCAACTAAACTACTACTACTGTAACTAATTAAACTACTACTTACTAACTAATTTTACGCATCTACTTGCGTTTATATATAGACTGTAGACTGATATAGACTGTAGTATTATACCTTTGTAAAATTGTTCTAATACTTTTTTATTTTTAGTGCAGTTACTGTTGTCGATTTGTTTATAGTAACACATTTATGTTTGCGACTGTACATAACGCCTGACTTTTGACACGATGTAGTAAATCACTCCACGTACCGATCGACATTTCAGTGACATATCACACTCGACAATAGATGTAGACATTGTAAGACATTGAACTATTCTCGATTGCGTAAAATGGAATATTTTTGATGTACGAACCTGTCACCATCAATACGCATCTAGCTTTGACTATACAATGTAACCAGCCCCGATCCGATCCGAAACCCTCGAAGAATCTAGTAGGGTTCCCTCTAGAACAGTGTTCCGCGGCACACTGGTGTATCGTGGTCATTAGTTGGTGTGCCTCGGGAAAATAAGGTTATCTCATAAAGATACTTTGACATATTGAAGAAAAATACAAAATACTAACACTAACACAGTTGCAAATAACGCGAGCGCGCGATGTTGATTAATATTATTTAAAAATTTATTTTTCTTTTAGGTGTACACACTGCGGCAGCTCAACCGAAGGGTTCTTGGCGGGAAAGTGAAGAGTCATGTCTGCGGTTTTGTTTTTTTTTCTAAAATTTGTGCTATGTCGAATATTAATGTGAAATAATGGTGGATTATTAACCGTTAAGTGTTCGTGAGTGTGCATGAGTGTTGGCAAATGAAACAAAACAGTGCAACGTCACTTTTCAAATTCTCTCAAGAAGTCGCGTGAGGACTTAGTAAAGCCCCACATCTTTACTGAGATACTCGAGGGGTTGGGGGGTATATCATTTCTCACTTCTCATTTCTATTATCATTCATCATCATCCTATATAGAGTTTAAACGTATAAATTAAGTTTTCGACTGAAGGACTAGTATCCATGGTCATGAACAAATTTAAAAAAAAAGTCAACCTACCCAAACTTGTCAAATTTCTCCAACGAATATTGATCCTTATTACCAAAACATAGAGTTCAAAATTGATTGTAGAAATTTGACAGTTTTGGGTAGGTAGATCGGCCGCCGTGTGTCATCATCATCATCATCATCTCAGCCAAAAGACGTCCACTGCTGGACAAAGGCCTCCCCCAAGGATCTCCACAACGACCGGTTTTGTGCTGCCGTGTGTACCTCGAAAATATTCCGTTTTCCTAGATGTACCTTGAAAACAAAAAGTTGAGAACCTATGATGGGGCTTCGTTTAACACGGCTTGAAGAGACCTTTAGGTTTCTCGCGGCCCCTAAAAAAGCCCGGTGAAGCTGAAAATACTCAGTGGCAATCAACAAACATTGTCGAAAAAAAACAAAAAAAATGTACCCGCCTCAACTAGACCTAGGTTATCTGGAAAAGATCGCTTTAAGCGATAAGACCGCCTTTGCCCACCCCGATATAAAAATTTCGTTGTTTGTTTTTAATTTTCTGTGTGTGTGTGTGTGCAATAAAGAGCTTTTTACAATAATTTACACCACATTTTGAACTTTATGAGATTGAGATAACATTAAAAATCAAATGAGAATATGTGATAAAAAAAACAACCACTATGCCCCAATGAGTTAAAGAAAATTAACTTCCGAATGGCGGATAAAACTCGCAGTAGGCACTGATTACTTTAAAGCTCGTGACTTATCGTAAGTATCGGCTTGGTGAGGTCCGGTTGATTTTAAGGATGGGGCGGCGATTTGGCAACCAACCAATTGAAACAGTTAAAAAGACTTAATGATAGCTTGGGTTCGTTTGAGGAGCTCGTTACCGCAGTAGCTTACGCGATGATGCAAGTAAAGCAAATTCGTTTAATAATAATTGTGCTTAAACAATAAAATAATAATATAAATTTTTCAGAGTTTATAATTATTCTTACTTGATTGCACTGCAAATATTTTTATCTTGCAACAACTACACTATCAGACAAAAACTAGAGAAAGACATCAACGCGCAATATTGAACGCGCAAAATAGAATTATTAAAAACAGCAACATACCGAAAAACAACAGAATGCTAGTTAGCAGAAGCATGCTAGAAGCATTTTGATTCTAGTGTTTCTGTTTTTTATAATTATGTTTTTATTTTAGGGATTTTATAATGTATTTATGTCACACCCATCATAACTTAAGTTTACTTAATCGAAATAATTAGTGTTGTTTCAACAAAGTACAAAATGCAATATTTGGACAGTTCTTTAAGAGTTTTTTTTATCTTATTATAAATTATCGTCATCAAAATCATCAGCCTATATGCGACCCAACCCAACGCTGGGCCCTGGCCTACCCATAAAAGCATATGGAGAGATAGGGCTAAAATGGAATACGCTCTTGAGCCAATAGGAGTTAGTAGCGGGTACTAAGAGTTAGTTTCATTAAATAAAACCTTTTTCTTCTTAATACTCTACTCATCCTAGTGATCCGGCATGAAAGTTGTCCCGCCCGATCCACCAAATGCCACTACACATTTACAGAATACACTAAACATGCACACTAGTTTAGGCCCAACACACCGTACTCGCACCGCACCGTGAACCGGTTCTTCGTACCCTTGTTCTACAACAAGGGCACGAAGAACCGGTTCGCACGCGTTCTATACCAGGTACAGACATGTACCTGGGCGCTTCTCTCCTTCGCCACGGCCCGGTCAACCCGTGCCGAGGTCCGAGCCTTTAGAGGCGCCCTCGGGTTGTTCCGCTCCCCGATCCGATCCGAACCCTTCGGAGAATCTAGTAGGGCACGGGGACACGCACCTTTAGTGTGTGATGCCGTTCCCTCTAGAAAACCTCCGAAGGTGATTCGTTTCACACAGCTTGCCCTTTAAGTACCTCGCCGCCCCCAAAAAAGCCCGGTGACGCTGAAAATGCCATTTGAGGCAATCAGCAATCTCATTAAAAAAAAAATTACAGTTGCATACAAGATCGCAATCCGAACGCGCTAGCCACTGCGCCACACGCTTACAACGCTGCATGTAACAAAATAGTGTCGACCCGGTCAGGCTATGTTGTGACATTTGAACTGACCGGTCCCCCTCTCCAAGGTCGAACCTTCATGGGTGCTGCACACTGCAATATCCAGTTGCATAATTCTATTAAATACTGGGTTACTCGATCAACCCCGTCTTAATAAAGACATTACGTTAGAAAGCCGTATCATTCATACATCATCAGCTAATTTTTATGTCACCACTGCTAGGGCACGAGCCCACCCTATGGATGGATAGGGAGAACTGGCCACAAACCACCACGCAGGCCCAGTGCTTGTTAACGACTGCAAATGCAGCCGGGACCAACGGCTTTACGTACCTTCCGAAGCACGGAGGAGCTCGAGATGATACATTTTTGGTCACCCATCCGATGACCGACCTTTGCGAAAGTTGCTTAACCTCATCACTCGCAAAACGTGCGCGATAACCACTGCGCCATCGAGCTTATCAATTCATTCATACAATTCATAATATTTCGACAGATTTTTCGACTGTACCAGTGACTATGTTTCTATTTAACTGCCTCTATAGTGTAGAGCTTAAGACCACTTTAGTCCACCACGTTAGTAGAGTCTTTGATTATGAGGTCCCGGATTAGACTCCTAGGTTTATAGTATGTTTGTGTACTTTTATTTATTTATTGAAATGATCACCAACATATAAAACATCATGGATTTTTTTAATAATACATTATTAAAATAGATTTTTGCTTGATGTCAATACAATTATAGGTGAAGACTACATGCAATTACATAAATAAAATTTACAGAAATGTATATATAATAAAATGAGAAATGAGAATGAGAATTAAAATTGAAATCAAATAATTATAAAAAAATAAATTTAAATTTAAATAAAAAATTGTGAATTATTATTAATATTACTGTGTCAAATCATCACAATACACATCAGGAGATGAGAGACTTCTTAAAGCTGCGAATGTCACCCATGAACAAGTCCAAACTCTTTATTTTAGCTGAATCATTAAACTCCCTTATGATACGATTCAGAGGTGCATTCTGGCCAAGGTTGGACCTGCAAGGCTGATCCACAAGGACGTTACTTCTTGATGCCCGCGGGAGCTTTAAGGGTGCATTGAATGACAACGATTTTAGTAAATCCGGGACATCAAGGCGCTCATTAGGGGAAGCCTATATCCAGCAGTGGACTAATATAGGCCGATGATGATGATGAAGGATGCCATTCGCTAGCCTATAGAGAAATATGAGGTCGTGCATACGTCTTCGATCCGATAGAGAACTTATTTTAAAATGATTTAATCTCTCAAAATATTTTAATAAACTCTTGCCCATATTACACGAAAACGTTAAGTGCCTTAAGAATCGCTTTTGGATGCTTTCTAATCTTTTTAAATACTTTGTTTAGTTGGTGGTAAGGTTTGCTTGTCCACCTGGCTAGCTACCACCATCTTATCTTATCTTATATAAATATGACACCATAACATTAATGTAAGTAGCATTGTTGTGTCCCAAGCTATTGACTTGCAGCTAGAGTTATGTTGGTTCTTTGTTTCAGTAGTTTAGGTTGCTTCCACCTTCGTCCTTATCATTACTTGACATCAGGTGAGATGAGTTCCAAGTGCTTACATTTAATAAAACTTGTATTCAGCAACGTAAATACGTTGCTGAATACGATATCTACTTGGACGCCTAATGTAACCACAGTGCTATAGAACAATTGAATTTCTATTGTGTCTGGTTTAAGAACAACTGAGTAACCCATAAACAACCACAACAAAAGCATAAATAATGATTCTTCAGTATTGCCAACATTACCTTAATTCGGTTTTCAAAACTTGCAACACAATTTTTTGCAAAAAAAATTGCGTTTTCCTTACCTTTTCAATTAGTGTACAGTCATCAGTGCCTTTTTGTCTGTCTTTACACACAAAGAATATGAAATCGAGAGCTTTTTTACTAACGTCTTGTTTAGACATACCGGCACAGTAACATTACCCAGAATCTGCATTGCAACAAAACAGTTGTTTAAATCTTAAACACTGACATTTCATTCAAGGTTATTAGACTTTATAAGCGATAAAATAAAAGATGAGAACAGTGCCGTTGGTCGGTACTCACGCCTGCACATCAAACTACTACGAACTGTCCAATTTCTATGATAAACTTTGAGCTTTATGTGTATGGAATAAGGTTGAACATTAATTTAAAAAAACCTTTCAAAATCAAATAACATCAACTAGGCGATTACAAATATAACATTGAGCTCCAGCTTTGATGAGTGCAGTACTTAATTTCTTAAGTGTTATGAAAGAGATACGTTAGTATAACTGTCTAGAAAAAGATAAAAAATCCAAATCTAAAGTATAACATCGATTAACCGAGTACTATCGAGTAATATCAAGGTTTGCCAAATTAAACAAAGGTTTTATAATGAGCTAAGAAATACTGTAACATCACTTACCTTGGGCTACTAAATCACGCGGTTAATCTTATCTTAAGAAACGTATTGTTTTCGAAAGATTACGATAACACCCTTTGATATGAAATACTTTTACTGATTTAAAATTTTATTATATTTTTTTCGTTCGATCCCGTCATTGTAAGACAGGGCCATATCGGCACGCTGAACGCATCAACCCTTCAACCTTACAAAATTGTATTATTATTTGAATATAAAATAAACATTATCATAAATAAAAGGAAAAAAAAAACCAGTGTAATTTATAATTTAAAAAAGACTGGCTCTATTTTAAGAACCTTCTATTTCCAAAACAGAATGTGACAATATACTTCTCTTGAAATATTACACTTAAGAGAGTCTTTAAAAATTATCCTTTACTAACAAAGTAGTACATTTTTTGCTTCGCTTTATGCTTTTCGTTTCTAAAGATTTCGTGCCATTGTAAGAAAACAGAACAGGCCTTTTAAGTGTTGGTATCTTTAATAAATAATGCCACATCGAAAATCTAGATATTTCATAATACACTAACAATAAGGAAAGATCAAGTGCTTTGTCATAGTCCGAGTTTATGTAACAAAAACATAATCGTCAAAGGTTCTATGTTTCTACAATAGAAAAAAAAGTTTTTTTTTCTTTTTCTAGTGATGAAAAAGTTTCAAATGGGTTCATTATAGTTTACAGCTGGTAATAAACTACCTTTTTTAAAAAACAATACTAGTAAATATACTGGTATCGGTAAATATCACAATATTACGAGCCACGACAGCATAGTTGGTAGTGCAGGCGCACTACCAACTATGATTAATTCACCGGGTCACCTGACCCGGTCAAGTGACCCGGCATGTCACGGGGTGCGGGTTCGAATTCTACTCGTGGAATTTTGAAAAGCGGATGAAATCTGCGTGACTTTAGGGGAGCTCTAAGGCCTAATGTGAAACCAGCTCAGGGCAGTCCACAGAACCAGAAGCAACTTTTAACAAAAATATCCAGGTCTAGGTGTATACAGCTCTTTATTAGATCCCATCCGAAACTTTGAGTAGATAAACCCTACCTTATTACCATCAGTGCTAATAACATACAGAGCTACGTGTAACTTCTTAAAAGTCAAGGATGAGACCCACCGGTCATCAATGCGGTCTAACTAGATTTCTCGTTATGGTAGGTACAGTCAGCATCAAATACAGCGATGCAGCATAAGTGGTCATTAATATCTTGACATTTAATAGAGTAATGAGTATGTAAGTATCCTAAAGAGATTTCGTTGATGGTTGTTACGTTTTTTTATTATCAACTTCTGTAGAGTTAGTTAGTTCTGTAAAAGTTATATTTTGCGAAAGTGACAATTTCCGATAGTGACAAAACTTTTTGCAATGACATTTTGCGTAAGTAAAGTTTTCGCCAAAGACCAAATGAAACTGTATTGTCATGTTATTAGATATTTTTTTTACTAACTCTATCAAAAATTTGATTCTAACAGAAATAGGTTCAAAGTTTACGTATTATGACTGACTTTTCCTGTGGTGATATCTTGACCACCTTTTTTATTGCATCTCGGAATGTGATGCTGACTGTACAAACCAGCAAAATAGTTTAGTAACAAGGAAAATCTATGAATAAAAATGTAATGAAAAGTGCTAATGTTTCTCTAACTGACCCATCGATTTAGAATACCTAGATACACCGTCACCTACAAATTCACGTCGAAAAAGTGTCCCGACTCGCTTAGTTGTAAGTATACGTGTATAGTAGACAATTTAAAAACGTATAATGTGCTAAGACCATATTTATAAAAATTAAATACAACTTTATTCCCCACAGATAAGGTTTTATTTGTATTGCACGCGTTAGGCGGTTGTGACATTACAAAATGCGATCATCGCGAAAGTCGTAAAATTTAATGACCTCCGCCTCTTGTAGGAACAGAGTAAGTGGAGTCGTGTTCAACAAAATTATTTTCATGTACGTATTGTACAATTTGTAAAATTGGTGTAATGCTAGTTGCACAATTTTTTTTAAATAAAAAAATTGTAGTAAAAATAAAACAAATAACTTATTATTAAAACATATATGTTTATGTACCCTGAAACAAAATTTAATATATTGTTAACTTGTCGTTTCGTAAGTAATTTTTTTTAATGTTTTCTTTTTTACAAATATAATGCAGACGCACATCCACATATTTCTGAACTGCTGATTTTGTCAGTTTATAAATATGGTGAAATTGATCACTTGTATGAGCATTTGTATTTTTAAATAGCTTCATGTGCATTAGACATCGCAGTATTTGCATCGTTAAAAAATTTGCCATTATACCGCTTTAACAGTGTACTTCCGCCACTTATTTTAATATAGTGCCTGATGATCTTTTCAGATTCATTGCAAATTAGGTATAAATCATTAGACGCATAACACAAACCGCCAACATGGCCAAAATGGCAATTACATTATTTCGTTCACCTAATGCGGTCACCGAACTTGTTTACTACTACATAAGCCAACGATCGTTGTTTTCACAATAATCTGTCCGCCTACGTCATTACCTATGGTCACCTTCTGTCTCCATAATCAGACCAGCTAGATGGTACCATCATATTACATTTTCAACGGACTTTATATGTTTGCAAAAAAACTCAATCGGTTGAGGAGGATAACTGCTTTAAAATTCATTTGCAAGATTTGACCCGAACAAAAATACATTCATACATACAAACATACTTACGTACATACTTACATACATACATTGCAATTTAATACAAAGCGTGTAAAAAATAATGTTTGACAAATATCAGTAGAAGTACATTAGGTACAGTACTTATCGGTCATAAATAATTATTATTTTCGCTTTGATCTGAGTATTTATTATAGTAGCTGAAAAACATTTATTAATTTTAATTCCAAAGAAACATACCAACATACCGCCAAAAGATGTGGACTACAAAACTAACTTTTAAAAAAACTAAACAGGCGGCTCTATATATTTGGTTTTTAACTATGTTCTACTTTTATGAATCTTTCGTCCCTTTTAACACGTGAATAGCGTCACACGAGGGAAAGGGACAACCGCGTAAGCGATTTATTCAAACTATTTTAGAAAAATAATGTTTTTACTTAGGTAGAAGGTAAATTTAGCCACAAATTCATTAGATTATGAAACCTTAAATGAATACTTAGCAAAAATACGAAATTCCATTCTTTTTAAGCTATTTGAAGTATTATTTTTGCACTTTTTCACGGAGCACTTAGGCATGTTGACTTGACGGTGATCGGCGCGCGACTACGAGTACAATTGTGCTAGAACGCGTTTTTAGCACAATTGATTGAAGCCGCGTGTGAGGCGTTGTTGGTGTATCTAGGTCTCAGATCATAGAAAGGAATAGATATGAACTCGTGCGTAGCTTCGACGAGTACCAGTGACGCCACATTTTGCCCACCACAGCTCCCACACACACATTGAACTGCGTAAAAACAAAGCGACGGGCGTAGCCTGAGAGTCTACGACAACAGGCATACAAGTGCTATGATTGGCCTTAAGGCACATCACGCACACTTTTAAAAAAGCAATTTATTTTTCACCTAAATTGCTTAACGCTTGCTAACGCTTGAAATCCTTCGGGGTAATGAAATGTTTGTCTTATAAAATAGTAAAGTTCTGATAGAACTATCTACTATTCCTTAAAATATTTAATGTAATAATAAGCCAAGTCTCAAATTTTGTTCACTATACAAAATCAGTGAAATATTGGGTGGCATTTTTTTAATGATTCTCACTGTATATAAATAAAATTTAGTTGTAGCCAAAGTAAAGCTCTAATAAAACAAAGTGGTAACCTAAAAGCTACACAACGTGATTAGGTACTGTGTAACAGCTGTGCAGAACCACACTACTTCGCGACCTCTATTATCACTTCTTACCTCCTTTCGTGAATAAATGTCAACAGTAGTCACTTGATTGTGGTGTGATATTTATATTATTTTTAAAATAAAACAATTTAAATACAACTAATTTTTAATTTATATTTTTTTTATTCTTTTCTGATTCCGTGATCCGTTTTGATATTATTTTCTGGTAGCGGCTGCTTTTGAAACTGGAATAAGACCAACAACGTATTTTAATTAATGCTCATATTCAAAAGTCATAATAACTTTACACACGCAGCTCATTTTAATGTTCAATTTACAAAACAAAATATTAAATTCTAGGAACAAGTAACGTACAAACTAATAATGGTATACTTATTCGTGCACATTCTAAAATATGCTCACTTAATATATAATGTATCAATTAAATTTTGTTCAGGTAACACAAAAAAACATAAAAATAGAAAATAATAATCTACGTCTATTTATCGATAATACTTAACCGCAATAAAACTCGAGCCCTGCACTATTTTACGAACGGCACGTGCGGCCGTACCATGTATTTTCACGCGGCAGTGGATATCGGAAGCAATAAAATACATTGCGCTGTAGTTAAACATGACATAAAGCAGTTGCTGAACTAACTCGTCAATGTACAACGTGTGTAAAATTTTATCACTATTAAGTGCAGTATCGTAGTAACTAATGCGGCACTGAATTTGTTCGTTAAAATGTTTAGTTTTTTTGATTTATAAGCAAAATATCAATGCATTTGCAATACTTACATATGGTAAGTGACTCCATTGTTCTTGTAGTTCTTTGTTTCACTTTTGTTATTGCACGTAACGACACAACAGTTCGGCATTATGCAAAAATATCGGAGAACATTTCCGAAGTACATCTGAATCGCGACTAACTTGTGGCGCTACTTGCTTTGCGAGCGATGTTCGTTTCAGGTCATATCGCGGAGTCACGCGCCACGCCCCCGTTTCATATCTATTCCTTTCTATGATCTGAGATCTAGGTATTCTAAATCGATGAACTGACCACACAAAAAAAATAAGCGCCGTAAAATAAATCATCTTAGTAAACATTACAACAGGCAGGATGTATAACAATTAGAGAGTAGGCCTTGCGCCCTGAGGATTACGTGTCGTTATTTATTTTATGAAGAGCTCGATGGCGTTGTTAACGCACCCGGCGATTACTAAGGTTAAGCAACTTTCGCAAAGGCCTGTCATCGGATGGGTGACAAAAAAATATTAATTTAATTATTTATAATCTCGAGCTCCTCCGTGCTTCGGAAGGCACGTAATGCCGTTGGTCCCGGCTGCATTAGCAGTCGTTAACAACCACCAATTCGCACCGGGCCCGCTTGGTGGTTTATGGCCCGTTCTCCCTATCCATCCATAGGGAAGGCTCATGCATGCCCCAGCAGTAGGGACATACTAAATGAGCTGCTGATTATTCCTTTACATAATAATTATTACGCTATAGACATCTCACTGGAGCTTTACCGTAAGCTCTTACGCCCTGGCCACGTAGACGGGCTAGGCTAAGCGCGGGCGCAAGTGACTTCTGCGGGCGCGGGTGGCATGCCACGTACATTCAGTTGCGGCTACAGCGGCTGGCTAAGTGGACGTATTGAGGATGGCTCTTCTAACTAAAGTGACGCGTAGTTGCCTTGACAGCAGATCGTATTTTATGCACGACATTTTAAATTCAAGAGACGGAGTGCATGAATTAAATAAAGATCGTCATAAATGTGGAGAATTTTTGAATATTTTATAGGTATAGTTGAGATTGACTTTTTATAGGTACGTATCTAATTTATGTATCTAGATCTGAAGAATACTACATGGGTCAATATGGCACCTACCTACTTATTAGTAATTAGGTATTATTATCTAATAAAACTTACTGTCCTGATCTGGAAAAAGCTGTTTGATTTCTTCCCACAGTCTCTTTATTACATTTTTATACTTGTGTTGTGGATGCTTGGACATCCACATAGGTGGTCGGTTTAATATTTCTGTAATAAATGACTCAGTGTCCATAATAAAATACCGCCGCTCGAGGATTCGTCTAAAAAAAATTGTTTCGCTCGATCTGTCCCGCGCTAGCCCTTTTCAACCGCCCGACAAACCGCTGTGCACCGTGGCCAGGCGCAAACTAGCCCATAGAATTGTTTCCACCGGCCCGCCTCGTCCGCCACCGCTGCCGCCAACCGCCACCGCCAGTCGCAGCCGCCCTAGCCCGCCGCGCGCGCGTCGTGGCATGCTTTATACATTCTCATACATTTGTTCAATTAGCCAACCGCCGCCGCCACCCGCAACCGCGCCTAGTCCGTTTCCGTGGCCAAGCACTTAGAGAGAGCTAGAGCTTTTATAACTGTAATCTTATTGTAGTTGTGAAAACGAGACGCGTCTATATACGCCGCTACACATGTCTCGTTTTCGCAACTGCAATAAGTAACAACACTGCTACAATACAGCTCTAAGAGGTCATTGTTACCCATCTGGCCATCAGGTCATCCTACATGAGCAATAGCATATTTGGTAATCTACCTATAACTCAACGCGCTGTGACCGATACGGGTTGGTGGCAGTAAGATAGCAGTCGTTGAACGACTGCTATCTTACTACTACCTACCACCGGGATCATCGGCTTAGTCTTCTAAAGTATAAAGGAACTCGAGATATTTTAACACAGAAATTTGAACGGGGATTAACGCAAACTAATTAGTAAAAGGTTTCATACCTTCTTACCCGACGCGACGTTTTGACCGAGTTACAACGGCCGTGGTCACGGGCTTACTGAAAACGGGCTGACTGAAAAGCGGGTTGACTGAAAACGGGCTGACTCGGTCGAAACGTCAGGTATATAGTAGGTATGAAACCTTTTACTAATTAGTTTGCGTTAATCCCCGTTCAAATTTCTTTGTTAGCTATGGAACGCGAAAGTTTAAAAGTGTATCGAGATATTTTAATTTGGTAATCCATCTGGTGGTGGGCTGGCATTTAACTTTAAGGATCGCGAGCAAAACGTACACACGGCTGCACATCAGAAAATTTGACAGTTCGACTACCAGAAACTGTCAAATTTTCTCAATAGACTTTGAACTTTATTAATTGAGTATATACGGTTGAAGATTTATTGAAGAAATTTGACAGTGTTGCATAGGTCGATGTGCAGGTTAGCTCTTCATTTACATTTTACAGAAAATATAGAATTTTTCTTTTTTTCTTTTTTTTCTTTAGTCGAAAACTTAATTTATACTTCAGTCTACTACTTCAGTCAATAACTTAATTTATACGTTTCTCAAAATTAAACTCTATATAAGATGAATAATTAATAATATAATTTGATAAGTGACGTTGCACTGTTTTGTTTCATTTGCCAACACTCATGCACACTCACGAACACTTAACGGTAAATAATCCACCAATATTTTACATTAATATTCAACATAACACAAATTTTAGAAAATAAAACAAAACCGTAGACATGACTCTTCACTTTCCCGCCAAGAAAACCTACGAGTACTTTCCTACAATGAAAACTATTTTTTTTTTATCTTTTTATTATATTTCAATACACAACTATCCTCACAGACTTAATCCAATGCAACTAAAATCAGAAACATTACTAGACTAGCTATTTACTGCTAATTTAAAGTTAGTTTGCCCGTATGCCCAGTGTGCCAGCAATTATGGGCAAACCCTCCATATGGCGACAGCACTTGGAGTGGAGAGGTATGTCCAGCAGTGGACTAGTGTTGATGATGATGATAATGAAAGTTGTTTTTTTTTAACAAAACAAATGTGATTATAAATCATCATATTGAATTACAGAATGATAACCGAAGTGAATACGATGCAATCGAATTAAAATAATTGTTCAATTATAGCATCTCGAGATGCCCAAGTATCATTATCTCAACACGGTATGTACGTTATACATCGAAATTGGCGAGAAAAATGGTAGTTCATGAATAAATAATGCGTGTAATTATTCCGGTACGTGTTCCACCTATCGTTATGGGAAGTCTTAAGGTCCTAAAAAGCACCGCTCATGAATGTGTTAACAAAAACTGGTGATTCCGAGGTTCGATTTCTTTACACACTTTGGTGAAAAATGGTGACTATCAAAGTACACTGTGTACTTATGGAGAAATCTTAAACTAAACTATGTAGAAATATTTAGTCTCAAAACACACGGCGTTAATAAACAAGTGGTGGCAACCGAGTTATTTTTTATATCTTATTATTAATAAGGATAATTTACGGATAATTTTATAATTTATTTGTTTTATTGTGATAAAAACGACATACATCAATAACATTTATCACACATATACAATTCGAAATTAAATTAATTATTATAAAATATTAGAAAATTATCATACACTAGCGGCCGCGGCCATCAATTGTAGTGATGACTTGATTTCAATGACGGAGGCCTTTGCCCAGCAGTGGGACAGTCATAGGCTACTTACTTATGTATATTCTATTTTTTTGGTGTAGAACACTGGTATCACTACGATAATACGTTTTTTCACACGACTTGTTTTTTTTTCACAACTAACGCAATAACCCGCATTGGGCCAGCTTTGTAGGTCATAGCCTACTCGTCATAACCTACCAATTTCTCCGGATGCTTTTTGTTCATGTGGGAAGACTTGAGCCCAGCAGTGGAATGATTTTACGATGTCATTAATCTTTATTCAAGTAAACTTATTAGATAAGCGCTTTTGAATCGTCTCAATGATAACAAACAAAGTCGTATTTGAGTAAAAAAGCGGCACCATGGTACGTTATCTTATCTATGTATCGTATCTCATTTTTGGAGCTATTGTTTTAAGAAATAATCGAAGCCGATACTTTCTTTTTTTTTTCAATTTCTTTTGAATATCTTTGGTTTTCTCGGTTTTTATAAGGCATAGCATCAGTCGTTAGTACAAGTAGATGGATTGACAATCTATTGTGATGATCTGGTCTTTAATAAGATAACAAGCGGGATTGATTGAGCAGATTGGAGAAACAATACATTCCATAATTCCACAAAAGCTCCACGTATTCTGCATAATTTTCTATCTTAGTCACTGCGATTATATATCCATTGTTTGTTCTTACTTTTTCGTTTAGTCATGAGTCACGCATGCAATATGCGTCATCATTATTATTGCCGCTATGCCCATTTTTAACAAAAAAACACTATAAATTATATTGATTAATTCAGTTTATCAGTCTGGATAAGTAATTTTTTATATTGTTTTAAAGTCTCCGCGAAAACGACAGATCAAATTGAAACGGTTGACAACATTGAAATGAAACAACTTTTACGGTTACTCGCGTGTATTTTTTACATGAGTTTTAATGAATGTTTATCCTGACGTTTCGAACCCTTTGCAGGGTCCGTGGTCACATGATTTAATTTAAATGAGGGTATACAAGCTACTAACAAAATGTGAGACGACCAACACCTCAGTCTCCTGTGACCACGGAGTAATAAAACTAATGTATAAAATAAATGCGAGTAGATCCGTTAAGTTGTTTCATTTCAATATGTGTAGTGTTCATTTCAAAATGTTTATTTTACATATTTCTTTATAAGCAATTAGTTTTTCTTTATTATTAGAATGACTGATGTGCATACCTTCGAGTTTATTTGTTCTTTTGGCGTAGTCTTTTGTTTTTTTTTAATCTTTCGCTACCTTTGTTCAACGAAGGACCTGAACGCCTTTTAAAAGTGTCCATATAAACAGTAGGTATATAAAAAAACTACTGTCATGATATTGATAAAGGTTAGTCAAATTCAAATTTAAAGGTATTTATTGCAATTCATGTGGTAAGAATAGGTGTACATATTCACATTTCTCATGTACCAAAACAAGAGCCCTGGTTGGGCACCGCAACATTTCTTTTCTACTATAGTTAATGCAATAAAATAATATTAAATAATGTTTATGAATTAATTTCTTAATATTTATGTCTTCTTTTATATGTAGGTACACTGTTAGAGTATTATGGCGAGGGTTTCCAAAAAAAACAGTGTTTTTAAATGAGTTTTAATCGAAATGTAAGTATAAGGATTTTAAATCCAAAACAAAATATATGTTATTCATTGGCTTTTTATCTAGTAATTTCGGCTGGTATTTTCACGATGTTTTACAATTTCCTGCACCGAATATAATATCAAACATACGTTTTATTATTAGACTAAATATCATTTTATTCAGGCTATACACCGTTACAAAAAAAAAAACCAAACCAATTGTCTTTGAATATGTAATAGTTGTCGGCCATTATAATTTTAATAATAAGTAAACGTTCAATAAAATCCACATTATTGCCTAATTCGACGCTCGCGCCGTCATTCAGTCCCGAGCGGAACGCCTTGGAAATCTCACAGTCGGAACGCTCGCCTTTTAAATTAATAAATAGCGATCGCCCGATCTTCCAACGGACCTAATAATTTCTCATGATATTGCTACTTTTTTTTCACTACTCAACTTTAAAACCGACCTTTATAAGAGTCAATTGACTGCTTTTTTATAGATTCACGAGTACCTTTGCAAATATTAAATGGCTACTATTTCTGGCTCAGTCGCCCTCAGATAATGAATCGCCGGAAATAAAAATAAAAGTAACTTACTGCGTTAAAGGTCTATGGCCTAAAGCAGGTCTATGGTCTAACCTTGCCCTTTCTAGGTCTCTGGCACTAATTTAATACAGCATGAGCAAGCAAGCTCAGCCTATATTTTTCTTTTTAATTCTTTTCTATTTTAATCGATCGCAGCTTCTTTGTAAAATAAGACTCGTATCCGTTGCTAAAATGACAATGGTTAATAAAATGTAAAATAGGATTGTGATCACAAATTATTATATTATAGAAATAAGATAATGTAAATCTTAACCTTAATAAAATTTAATACTAATATACATTTTAACCGCCTCTGTGGTCTTGTGGCTAAGACCACCGGTTTAGACCCAGAGGTCCCGGGTTCGATTCCCAGCGGTGGTACTCGGTTTGGTTGGTGGTAGGGCTTGTTAGTCCGCCTGGCTAGCTACCACCATCTTATCTAAATATGTCGCCATAACATCAATGTTTGTAGCATTGTTGTGTTCCGGCAGCTAGAGATAAGATAGCCAGTGCCTCACTAGTTGAGGTTCTTGGGTGAAGTGCGCTTCCATCATTGGCCTTATCATCACTTTACATCAGGTGAGATCAAGGCACTGTGCTTACCCGTAAAATATTTTTAAAAAACCTAGAGGAGTAATTTTGCTGAAACTAAGGACTAGGCCTCCTACCATCCCTGTTAAGATCAGCACTATATTTACAAAATAACATTTTACTAGAAAAAATGTTTAGTTAGTTTAGTTTTAGTAGTAAGTAGTAGAAAAAAAGTCAGAGCATTGGACCGGTTTTCCAAAGGTCGTCGTGCGTTTGATTCCCAGTCTAGCTTCCTGAAACTGGTTGTTGATTTTTCCAGCAAAATTTTGTCTTGTTCTATATAAAGGGTTATTGGAAATACGTAGCGATCTCTTTAAGCGGTGATAGAAAAGATCATTAGCTATCAATTTGCCTTCGGGTAGGTGGAGCAAAAATGTACCGATTTAAAAATAAATAAATATTAATTATATTTTTTTTAAAGAAAAGTGGGTTACGCTACTTTAAAGTGAATTTTAAAAAAGAACTTACGTATTTAATGGTTGTTTTTGGTGTTTTTAGTTTGCTAACACTCTAATACGTAATAATAATACAAAAAAGAACAGAAGAAAAGATAAGAGATTTTTTTTTTCGATATTGAATCTACCCGAGTGCAATTTCATAAATAAATAAATATATAAATAATAAATAAATAATAATAAATATATTAAAATAATACGTTGTTAAATTAAATAAGTAAAGAAATGTGTCACTCAAAAAGAAGTCATTCTAGAATCATTTTTTTAATAGTTGTGTTTCTACCACCCGTTTAAAATGCACTTTTATAACGAGAAGACACCGTCAGAAAAGTAATACCTATCGTTGCTACTTTAAAAAATCTAAGTTATCAAAGACAAAACATGTTACATGAAATCTGTACATATGTACTGAACTTTATTTACGTTTAAAATAATAAAATTTTCATTGGAATATCCAGGGTGAGGGTGGGGGCAAGAATGTTAATCTCTTTCTATTTTAAAGTCATTTTTTTTCAACGTTAAAAATTCTGAAAATATTCCTGTCTTTTGAATTTGTAGCACTCTAGGTTCCTTTGAAGCCGCGGCTATATTTACTAGTATGTGTTAGACTTCGACAAAACTAATCGAGATAAAAAATATAATTTCCGTTAATAATAACATGACATTTGTGATAGCTATTTCATTTAAAAGATAAGGTGCCTATCCTTAAAAGGTTACATCACCAAACGTTCATATAGTTACCTTGCAAAGGTCAAATAGCTGTGGGACGATCGGCTTGCACCATCTCCGCGTAGACCACGCTTGACCACAAGAATGCGATGCCGATTCGAAGGTTGCAAAAGCTTCGGATTTATCTCTGCTCCCCTTAGTAGAATCCGCACGGCCGCGAGGCGCACGCGCGTACCGTTCGCCGCTGAACATTCAAATTCCGAACGCGTGTTTTTAAAAATAAGTTAAACAGTGCAAAAAAGTGCGGTTCAGTGATTCTCTCTGTCTTTAAATACCATAGACATTATTTTTTTCGTAACATACCTTTTTTTGCAGCGTACGTATGTAAATAAGATTGTGGACGTTCCAGTATTTAAGCTTTACATAATTATCACCTTTCTTGACCTACCGCTGTGATGTCAAACTTAAAATCATACCATATTGATGACATAAACTAATAAATAACGTCATAAAAATGATAATTAATACCATTAGCGAATAAGCTCAAACAAACTTTTTTTAAATAACATTTTTCTCTAAATATTTGTCACTCCGTCCTTATTATATTTTTTTATGATTCATGTCTTGTTTTTACGTAATATGTATTAAAATTTTTTCAAATCTCGTTTTTGTCTGTGTTGCTAGCCTAGACCGTTCACTTGCAAATATTCCCACACATACGAAAGGCTTTACTCTCTTACTAGTATTAGAAATTCGGCTAGTCGCAAAGTGCAACTAGGATTTAAAAAAGTGCCAAGACAAAAAAGTTCTGTGTTTTAATCTGTGTACCAAACATAAAACTCTTTTGTATGAAAGTCGTTTTTCGGCGTGTAGAAGGAAAATAAGTACATGAATTCATAAATTTGCATTTATTATACTTGTAGGATTGTTTTAATGATCAACAATTTGAATTTTAAAGTACTTAAATAGGTGCTTTAGTTTTAGTATTAAGTATAACCAACTAATCCTTATTTAAATGGAAACGATAAATTCAATTGATGAAGTAAGATTTCTTTTTGATCTATTATTATGAAAAATGGCAAATCATAGCGTAACAGAATAATTAAATATGCTAAATCCAGAAGCAGAACTTCGGTGAATATACCACTGACGATGTCTGTGTTTAGTGGAGGAGTATTTTGGTATCAACAACTGCAGTCTTACAACAGACTTGGCCGTTACATACGTAACGTGACCATTTATTTTTTTACTCAAAACGGGACTTTGGTTTATGTACACACGGCGGCAGATCAACCTACCCAAAACTGACAAATTTCTACATTCAATTTTGAACTTTATTGTTTGGTTATAAGGATCAATATTCATTGGAGAAATTTGACAGGTTTGGGTAGGTTGATCTGCTGCCGTGTGTACATCAATTGGTAGGTTTACAGTGAAAAAAAAAAACTAATTTCTTGTTAAGTTTTATTTTATTTATCAAAATAGTAGGTATTTATTACAAATTTAAAAAGTATTCAAATAAATGCTCAGTTATTTTTATATTTTTCAGATAAACAAAGTTTTTATGCAGCTGGTGATGATTTTAAATAAGAATAAAATTCTTGGCACGTTTTTTTATTGTTTATCTTTGTTATCAACATTGCCTTAAGGACCGGTTTTGGAAAACGGGACAATTTTGTGTCCCGAAGCTTTTTTCGGGGACACCAGGACGGAGAACCGTAAAAAGGGACGGTCCCGTTCAAAACGGGACGTATGGTCACGTTATACATACGGGACTGGCCATTGGACAATGTGCTTAGCTTTTTCCATTTTCACGTTTCACATTTCACACTTTTCACATTTTAAAGCAGATTATTGTTTTAACCCATCGAAAAGGACGGCCTTTTCCCAAAATTGTATCTCTTCCAAACCACTTTTGACAATATTGTTAAACACATAAGTTATTTTGACAGTGTTCTTAACTGAAATCAGATGCGAAAAGGCTGCATATGTTTTGGTAAAACAAAAAGAACATTATTAAAAAAAATCTAAGGTGAACTTTTAAATTTCACAGTTCTCAATATTGTTTCCCCCTTTCACGTTCTGCAAGTGAACTCTGCTGTTAAAGTTCACTTACTTTTATACTTGCACAACCGGACTACATTCACTAGTTATTTATTATTTTTATAATTTGACTCAATTGGCTAAGAAACACGTAGCATATAGACTCTTTGCTATACCATGGTTATAACTCGCGCAATGTTGACCCTCATCATAGACCTTTACATCTATAAAAAAATTATTGAGGCAGCGTCCGAAACCTACACAACTTCACAAAACTTCAAAATAAATCTTAGTTTTTGTAATATTAATTCATTTATTCAATAGGTAGGACGTTCGCGTGGACTAGTTGCTATCCCACAGGAACCTGTTACCTGCATAGAAAAGTATCCTATGTGTAATATCATTTAAAACCGTTCAGCCGTTCTTAGGTAGTACGCTTACCAACGTTCAGCATTTCATTTTTATATCTTTAGATAGAGAAAGCCTTCACAGGCCTTTTATTAATCTCAAAATTATTTATACCTATCCTACTAATATTATAAACGCGAAAGTTTGTAAGTATGGATGGATGTTTGTTACTCTTTCACGTAAAAACTACTGAATGGATTTGGATGAAATTCGGCATACAGATAGTTTATAAACTGGATTAACACTTAGGATAGTTTTTATCCCGATATTCCCACGGGAACGGGAACCACGCGGGTGAAACCGCGAGCGGCCGCTAGTACATAATAATAAACTAAATTTTGTTGTAAAACTAAACTATTGAATCTACCGCCAGCTCGGATTTTGGGAAGACTTCGACGGAGAAGAAATGACAAGAAATTTAGGCGCCTTTTTTCTCTATTTTTTCAACGAAGTCGTGGGCTGTCTCTAGTGCAGTTCTAAGACCTATTGACATTAAAACCTTGGAAACATAACATTTTACTAGATCTCATACCTTTCAAACCGGAAAACAGCAATACGGTGTAATGCTACGTGCCTTTGGAAATAGATATGAGAGTAGTAATCATCCAAACGGGTGTGTTGCGGGAAAGCCTCCAACAATTTCGACTTCAAACAAACTCGTTACGTCACTACTGTTGTCAACTTCGAAATGACGTCATAAATAAATAAATAAATAAATTTTCCTACACTCACACCAATTATCTAGCCCAAGAGAAGCTTCGTCATGAAACTCGTTATATGGTTCCTAGACAACGGATAAACATACTTAAAATACATACTTATTATACATACAAAACACCCAGTTTAGACAAAATCAGAGGTACAATAATTTAGATAAACTATAAGAAATCTACTAAACGCCGCCACTCGTTTTCATGATTTTTGCCCAACTTTAAATGATATTGTAGAAAAAACTATAGCGTGTTAAGATCTGACAAATTGTAAACACGTTCCCTATGATACTAAATATATATTTTGTTCATTTAATACGATAGTATTTTCAATTATATCTACTTAACCGTAACTGCATTTTTGGCATTTTTTTGTCGGCGCACCCTTAATGATTGGCAGTAGAAAGAGAGATTCAATACTTATTATCAAAAGAAGACATTAATAAACAAATCAGAGTAACGTCTTTGCTGAGTGGGTCTTTTTTTAACTGCGATAAAAAAACATCGCACTGTGATATCGTGGGTCTGCGAACATGTACACACGGCGGCAGATCAACCTACCCAAATCTGTCAAATTGCTACAATCAATTTTGAACTTTATTGTTTGGTTATAAGGATCAATATTCATTGGATAAATTTGACAGATTTGGGTAGGTTGATCTGCCGCCGACTGTACCCTCCGCTTGGACCTCTGACCACTAGACTACAGAGGCGATTGTGACTTATAGTCGAAAAAGTTACATAATTTTACATAATTTTGTTTTGTTTGTTACAATGGTCCGTTACAAGACGTTGAGTGTTCACTATTCACCGTTAAGTGTCCGTGGACATGCAAGATGCAATTGACACAAAATACCGAATGTATTTCTTCATCTCTTGTGAAGCCAGCGCGGCGTGTGGTCTCCGTAAATCAGTCATCATCTAACATCATCATCATCATTCGATGATGATCGAAAGATGTTTATCATTAGATGATGATGAATGATTTATGGTCATGGTCGTAATCATTTTTTTTCTTTTACTTGATGGCTTCGTGCGATTAGCACATTTAGCCAGTGTCAAAGTATTTTTTCTTGTAATACATAAATAAACAATATTTTCTTTCTGTATGATGATGATGAATGATAATAGAAATGAGAATTGAGAAATGATATACCCCCCAACCCCTCGAATATATCAGTAAAGATGTGGAGCTGTACTAAGTCCTCGGGCGTACTTCTTGAAAGAATTTGATAAATGACGTTGCACACTGTTTTGTTTCCTTTGCCAACACTCATGCACACTCACGAACACTTAACGGTTAATAATCCACCATTATTTCACATTAATATTCGACATAACACAAATTTTAGAAAATAAAACAAAACCGCAGACATGACTCTTTACTTTCCCGCCAAGAAGTCCCTCGAATCATTTGACCTACCAACAAACTAGGTCAGGCGCCCTTTGTTTATTAGGCTGTAAACAGTAATGAAAGAACTACCTTTTTGAAAACCACTAGTGCAGTGGCCCAAGAAAGTGGTTTACCAGTTTTGATTTAGTTTTCTAGTTATCGAAAATTACAACAACGTTCATACTAGATAACACTGAAAGAGATGCATAATAATGACGTAAACCTAATTGATAAGTATTCATACGTCGTAGGTCACTTATAAGTGCACGACATTTTAACTTTTATTACAAATGGATAAGACATTATTTACGGTAAAGAAAATATAAATTTCTAAACAAAAGTAATAAAAACTATTTATATAGACAACCAAACTCCATAAGTTCAAACTAAGAACAGCTGTCACGTAACAAACAGTAATCTAATCAAATAAAGATGGCAATATAAGTTGTCAGATCGATCTGCAAGCGAAACTAATCTTTATCGCCTATGAATCTGCCATGCGACATTCAACCTTAGGGTGGTAAACCAATTTTTTGGGCGACTGTACAAGAAGATATTTTATGACAATTTCTACATTTTCTGTTTTTTTTTTAAATTCTATCATCATCATCATCAGCCTATACTAGTCCTAGTGTAATTAAATTCTATATGTATATGCAAGTATTTGATCTCACCTATGGTAAGCCTAAGCCGTACCATCACTTACCTACCATAATAATTATCTAGGAAAGTATGCTGCATCCTAATGTAGCATACTTTCCTAGATAATTATTAATTATCTGAAATCCGATGATGATCTATCTGTGTTGCCTTCCTTAAAAGGCCAATACGTAAAAATTAGTAAAAAATTTTTTTAAGTTAAACGGTTTTATTGAAAATTGTACTAAAAGCTAGAAAATAATTCAGCAGGTCCTAGGTACACGTACAGGTTAAAAATAAAATCGTTGGGCGCACGTAACCTGTAAAAAAATGTAGCGTATGTATGTAGTGTATGTATGTAATAGCATTTTTTATTATGATATAGCGGTTGACTTGATAGAAATTTCACCTTTACCTGTACCTAGGACCTACCGAATTTTTTTTTAGCTTTTAGTAGGTACAATTTTCAATAAAACCGTTTAACTTTAAAAAAAAAACTAATTTTTTTTTATTTACAAGTTTTTAGTTTTTAATTTTTCATTTTATTTTCAGAACTATTCTACTAATCAAGCCCTTTAATTTAATACCCATATTGAGGTAGTAGTGATAAAATATGTAATCCGCCATTATGTAGCGGTAGCCATCTTGGATTTACAATGATACCGAATATATTGAATTATATTGTCATCAGAACTAAAGGTGTGTACCAAATTTCAGATCAATCCTCAACTCAAAATTTCAATAACTAGATTTGACCCAACGTTACAGGGCAAGCTAAATAAAACCGTTTAAAAATCATTATTGACCTAGGAAGTATCATTGAGCTGGGATCCACCTACAAAAGATCTCGAAAAGCATTTTCAACCTTATTGTCAACGTGAGAAGGCTGTCAAGTGACAGTTGTATGTAAACGTGAAGAAACAAGACAGCAAGCGGGTTTTTATAGAAATTTAGCGTTGCATAACGCACTTGATGCTTCGACGCGAGCCGAGATGTGCGTGTGTAATCATAATTTTTGCACCAGTCTTTTAGCGACGGTGTTGTGCAAAATAAAACGACGAAATGAAATTTTAGAATATGTCTACGAGCTATGGTTACTCGTAGCTGTATAACTTCCCGTGTATGGGCGGTGATATAACTGCGAAAAAACCATGTCGATTGTCATATCATATCACATCCGTAGTGGCCAACTTTACGTTAATCGATTATTATTTTTTATCGATTATCGATCAATTAATTTTAATTACGAGTAATACCGTTAAGATGTACTACGTCAGAATTGACACTTAACTTTATCGATAACTTTCTCAAACTGATTCCTGATTATAAAACATATGATATTCCAACTGCTCGCTGGCTTGTGGATTGCTAAATCATTGGTTTGGCATCAGTTTTCACATTACAATACCAGACTATAATAATAACTACTGCAAAAAGGCTTTATGCACATTTTTATCTCTGGATTTGATGTGGCTTAATACCCTGTTAATAAACAGATAACTGATAACAAAATTATTATTTATAATTTAACAGTTGGATTGTCATTTGTTGTTTATTGTCATAATCAAAGTTTTACTCTTAATTTTGTCAATTTCAGTATATGATGTTAGATATTAAAACGTCAAACGGCATTACTAATGCAAAAATGTATTTTTTTTTAAGTTTTTAGATAGATTTGCATGGCATAAGGCAGAGTGTACAAGGCTTCGCTAACAGATTATACTTCTGATTATTATATCTACATTATTTTAAAACAATATGTCTATTTCTATTCTATTCTACGATGAAGGATAATTTCCTCGTTGGTCGTAGTAGTGATACGTAGAATGTGGAAATAGTGATTTCCTATTTTGCACGAGCGGACGCTGGCACTCCGACGTACACACGGCGGCAGATCAATCTACCCAAAACTGTCAAATTTCTACAATCAATTTTAAACTTTATTGTTTGGCTATAAGGATCAATATTCATTGGAGAAATTTGACAGATTTGTGTAGGTTGATCTGCCGCCGACTGTACACTAATGAAATCCCAACGTTGGTACGTACCAATAATCTGATTACGTGAAATGCAGAGGCGGTCAGTTTGTATCATCTAACCCACTTGCTTGTTAACGGAAAGGATAATAACTTATTACATAGTGTTTTCTTTAAACTAGGACTGTATGAGAAAGACCGAACCATAAGAGATACAGAAACACTGGTCTTTAGGAATCATCAAGGCATTTTGGGTGAAAACAATTTTGGTATAGCAATTTTCGATCAAATGTGAGTTGAACTGTTTTTAATGCTTATCGTTTCTGTTTCATGTTAGGATCATTACATTGTATCGGAAGAAAAAATCAAATCCGAATATTTTGTCATACAATTTAATAAAAAATTAAAATTCCTAATTTGAATAAAGATTTTTATTTCATTTTTCATCTCACAATGTGGTATCACCGCTAGAAAGTATAGCACTATGCCGTTCCGTCCGAGTAACTTCGGAATCCAAATTATGCGGAAATGAAATTGACACATTAGACTAATTAATTAGATATAATTACCTAATTCCCAATCATAAAACTCGCAAAAAACAGAATACATACATTCTAAGTAGCATTAACCACCCACTTATTTAAATTAATTATGTGCAAAAAGAGCACGTTAATTGTCAAGACGTTAAAATTTAAACAAGTATAAATGAGCTTAGCACAGACAATAATGAGTTTAATATTTTTTACACTTACAATGCTCCGGAAGGCACTTTATGCTGTTGATAACTGGTCGTTCTCGTAATATGGCTGTTGATAAAACCCACTAACCTGCAGTGTCGCCACCAATGTGTGTCACTGGCGTGAGTGTGGCAAGGTGTGATCTGCCAAAATGCAATTTAGTCATGTAAAAAAAACTAAGTCTATCTATCCATCTAATAATCATGATGGAGATACCTCCTTTAAGAGAAAAGGGTTATAATTTTCGTTATTCACAAAATATCTCATGCTAGTCTGGGACGTGAAATAAAGTATCTTCGCTTAGCTTCGTAACTTCCCGTGCATGTCGTAAGAGCCGACTACCCTTAGTCGCCTGATGTGCGACTATCTTGGAACCCTTGTAGGGACAAGGGTTTCAAGATAGTCGCACATCAGGCGATCGGGTAGGAACCCATCAATGATGTGCTTGTTTATGCTTAATTAGACGAAGGGTTTCTAATGGCGAGTATATACTCAAAATTGGTGATTTCGCTCTGTCCAGGATGCCCTTTTTTGGAGAAGGACGTGAGAGCTGTCGGGAAAGTATGTATGTCGGCATGTGTTAACAAAATAGTAAATAATTATTCTCAATTAAAGTAACTAAGTATTATACGCATGAACAATAATTGAACAAGGTCAAAGCAGAACTAGGCAAAACCGCGCTTAAACTACTTTAGCGACATTCCAAATGGGTGAAACCTACTGAGCCATTTAATCAAATTAACATTATCAAACGCTGCTTGTGGCCGCACACCTCTTGGGGAAACCACAAAAAAGGGCCGAAATACATATTTCTGTCATTACACAAACGAGATTACATTAGTGTTAAGTACCCAGAAGCCTTATATTGACAAAAATATAAACGTAAGCGTTCGCCAAATTTATTTGTCGCTATGACCGCAACGTGGAGTTACCTCAGCACCCCGCAGAGTAACTGTAACTGCTTGATAGTCAATTACTAATTAAAAATACATTAATTAATAATAAATTGTTTTTAATGTCTATGGTATTTAACGGTCGCTGTGACATTTCTTCTAGAACCGCAGTTGAATTTGAACGAGTGATAGCGAAATGTCCCTTCGAATATAAAGGATTAAATTGTGCAATTGGATAAATAGTGTTGTGAAAGCAACTTACATTTTTGACATAACAACAATTTGTGATTGAGTCGAAGTACTCCTGGCAAAATGAATCAACGTCCAATGCTGTGTTGTGTGTTGTTCTTCATCAGTTGTACCGTTGGTATTAAAGCTGTCAGTTACCAGCCGGCCTTGGGGAAATCAGGTAACATATTAAATTCTAAGTCGTTCTTTTTTTGTGATATGTGTAACTTTTTACTTAAGGCGACGCACCGCTAAACAATAAATCTCATACGGAGCGTTTGCGCCCTGTACCATAAAAAAACTGTTTTTTTTCCTTCAAATTAAAACTACAAATTATTAAAAAAAAATGAACTACAATATTGAAGTGTGTGTTAAGACTAATCTACTAAGAAAATTTAGATGCTTAAATCGGTCTGATTAGCCTGTAAAATGCAAACCTATGTTTTAAAAGAGGTTACTTTGATATTTTTTTCTCTGTTATAAAAGTTGACAAATCGTGTTTCTGCAACTAGCAAAATGAAGTCAATTAAATGAAAAATCATGTCAGCAAATATCACTTTCATATGTTTTGTAATTGTTGGGAAAAATCAAATCAATCAAGATCAATGCGTCGCCTTAATAGACTTGGTTTATGGTAGGGCTTGTTTTAGGAATTGGAAATTTACGTGGCGGGGGCCACGTAAATTTCCAATTCGTCGCCTTAACTAAACTCTTTCGTATTTTGTGTACCCACATCACTACTACATGATAGAAGTTCTTAATATTTTTGTAAAAAGTATAAATGCATGCATGTTTCAATTTCTAAAAATAGTGCAGGCGCTGGATGGAGTTGAGTGTACCAAAAAAATATGAGGACCGCATTCTGTACATAGTTTTGAACTTAGAAAAGCTTGCAGATTATGATTCTGGATGTTGCCAGGGGGTTTGTTGGTCCATTTATTTTGTATACCCCATCACCTTAGATATCAAGTAAATGGGCTAAACAAATGCTTTGGAACAATTTTATTTATTGTTTTAGTAACAATATCTAATTATTTCATAAGATTAAAGATACTTATCAATAGTCTAGTACTAGTCAATTAAAAATAAAACAAAAAGGTTAATAATAATAACTACTAACTATTAACGACTAAATATTTTTTTATCAACAATACCCTTGTTTTTATTTTTAACTTTTTTGTTTTTTTTTAATTGACTATGTAAGTAGCTACTAAAGTAGCTTTAATCCTAAGGAACAGTTTTATATTGTCACTAAAACAATCATTAAAATGGTTCCAAAGCTTGATTTAGTCCAATTACTTGATATCTAAGGGGATGGGGTATAAAAAATAAATTGCCCAACAAACCCCCTGGCAACATCCAGAATCATAATCTGCAAGCTTTTCTGAGTTCAAAAGTATGTACAGAATGCGGTTATTATATTTTGCACACTCAACTCCATCCAGCGTCCGATCTACAAGACGTGTTGTTTATATTTTTAAAAAACTGATAACTACACAATTTATTACCTAGCTCACACACTGTTTTAAATTTTATTCGAAATTTCTCCTTAGCACTGAATCTCAGTCTTGCCGAAAGCACGAGTAGGTACTCATCGGTTTTGTTCATTAGTAACTTTTTATTACTTTCGTAAGTATTTGTAAGTTATGCACAGTTAGGGTTGCCAACCATACTTTAAAATAACGTATCCTACGTTATTTTCCATCCCCATACTTTATTCTTTTTAATAAAAATAAAGTATGGAAAATTCTTTATTTCCGACTAATGCGTGCGTTTGAACGGAATATTCCTGGTGACTTAATGTCTGAATTACTGAATGATACTTAGACTCAGGTGAAGTGAAACGAAAAAAACAATAAAAAAATATAAGATAGTGCCAAGAGTATAAAGAAATATGTTTTTAAACATTTAAATAAATAAATTTGGAAAATACTTTATTTTTTTATTCAAATCCTTTTTTATACAAGTTAGTGATAGATTTACTTTAATATCCTGAAAAATATTTGGTAACCCTATGCACAGTGTTGCGAGGTGAGTTAAGTTGTTAGTATTAAAGAGCCCGCTTAATGGTTAATCGCCTTTCACTCATTATTTTTGTAGACCTTTACACTGAAAATCCCTCAAAATTATTCGCAAACTACTACGAGTATAGTGATTTGAAGTTTGATATTTCATATACTACCGTGTGCTATTGGCGTTCAATAAAGTTTGTATATGTTTATATAAACGATTAATATCTCTCATTTTAATTAGTCTAAAGGAAGGCTTCATCATCATCATCATCATCATAAGCCTATACTAGTCCACTGCTGGACATAGGCCTCTCCAAGTGCATGCCACCGAGCACGACCCGCGGCTACTCTCATCCAGCTCTTAAAGGAAGGCTTAGCGTCTGTTTTTTATTTATTTATTTACATGAAATGACATTTATAAGTTATGATACTTAATATGCCATGCAATGACACAAAGAAAGATTTTTATTATTATAATGAGTATAATAAATGTAACAAACTATAATATTACGTACATTTAATTTTACAGACTCGCCAACTATCGGGAGTGTTGGCAAATCCATTTATGAGAATTTAATAAGATCAGAAAAAGAAACAAGTAAGTATAACAAATCGAATGAATTAATATGTGTTAACATTTCGTGATTAACTCTGTTTACTAATAAAGTTTTTATTTGATATTAACCTCTATAGATACTAAGGTGAAAAATGAGAAATTTTATATTTCTTGCTAACATGAGTTTTCTTCAGTTGACAGCTAACTGAATGTAAAACGTGTTTGGCCATTTAAAATTCATAACGTACAACCAAAGAAACAGCCACACTCCATTTAAAAATTAATTGATTTACTACTTTAATTTCCTTACCGATTAATTTCACACGTCTGCACGATCGTATCTTTAAATAAAGAAGAGTAGGATTTTATTGTTTTTTTTCTCACGAAAATGCATAAGAATCCATCGGAATTCTCACCAGATGGTACTTGAAATTCGAGAGTGGTACCGAAATGCCGTCACGGACGGCAGAACGTGGTGTGGTGCTATGCGAGGAATCCCGCGGTCCTGTATCTTGACCAGGGCTATCAACCCCACTTTTTTTCTTTTGTTAATAGCTTCGTGCGGTAAGCACATTTAGCCAGTGTCAAAGTAATTTTTGTTACACGTTAAATAAATAAACGCTTTTTGTTAGTAGACTGAATGATAATAAAAATGAGTAGTGATAAATATATACCTCCCTATTAACCCCTTCAGTATCAATAAAGACGTGGGTCTTTGAATTGTTTTTTCTCCTTTACCAACACATAAGCACGTTCAAGAACACTTAACGGTTAATAATCACATTATTATTCGACAAAACAAAATATTATGAAATGAAAAAACTTCAGACATGACTCTTCACATTCCCGCCAAGAAGTATCTAACCCCACTTGGAAAATGTGAACGACGAATTTGACAGTTCGAAATTTTCTGGAATATGTATTGGTACCCTTTTTACTTAGTTTTGCCCTCAGTACACTAAATATTATTCTGAGGTTTTGTCGTTGCATAAACAAAATTCTTTGCTGTAGACAACGTGTTTTTTCTTCTTTAGTTGATTGGTTTCGTGAAGGTTTCGTGTAATTAGCACATTATTACAGATATATTCGCATTTATTTTACACATTGACTTTATTTCATTTTATTCTGTCGTTTCGCATCCTTTACATAGCCCGTGGTCACAAGAAGACAGAATAAACGTGACCTGTAAAAGTTGTTTCTTTTCAATGAATAATGTCAGTTATTTAAGCTTTAAGTAGTTGACAGCCCTTGACTTAAAGCACATTCCTGCGATCGAAGTTGCAGAGAAATTTTATTGATGTAATCTTTTTTTTTGTTTCACAATGCACTGGTGAAAACTGCTCACTAACAATCGCCGGTGCGTCGCCTTTGTACTGACGTTTTCTCCTTAAACACATTATTACATAATTACCTATACGTCCGTCGTTAGGTACATTCATGTTTTGTTTTCGGATTAAAGATTGTGCTTACTTGCTTATATTGTCACAGAATAGGAACAGTAAATTCTAGAACATTAAACGTATAAATGACACCTGTTTTTTAAAACATTAACCTGTTTTTTATTTGACCTTTGCAGAAAACTATGACTTTCTGTAACCTAAAAAGTTTTTAATAAAGACTCAATTGACGGAACACCAACAGACATATTATCATCAAGTCATATTAGCCGCAGAACCGACAACCGTTGGGGTAAATGAGTACTCGAGTAGAGACCGTGTATCGGCGAACGTAGTGTAGGACGCCCTCAGACTAGGTGGAGCGATGATCTTCGCAAGGTGGCTGGCAAGAGCTGGATGAGAGTAGCCGCGGATCGTGCTCGGTAGCGTGCACTTGGAGAGGCCTATGTCCAGCAGTGGCCTAGTATAGGCTGATGATGATGATGATGACGGAACAACACCTACTGACGTCGTAGTTTGCTATTACCATACAATTTCTGTAAAAAAAATCGTTTTAACAGTTGCTAAAACCTCTAAAAAGATTATCTATTGCTACTATTACCACTATTGCATAGTCAACTACCCAATTATATGTCGTTTGGTGCATTAATTTGTTTCCGGATTAAATGTTAAAGATAGTCTGCTTGCTTGTATAGAATTACCGCTTACGCCCGTTCCCAATAACCTATCTATCTGTTGTTTTGTCTACTACGAATATAGATACAAATTTGACATAAGCTCCATACAAATTATGTCAAACTTCTAACTCCAGTAAGCAAAACAATAGACAGATAGAATATAGGGAACGGCGTTAGTCGCGAAAACGAGCGATTAGCGGCGCGACATGCGTCATTTCACTGTCCATAGCATATTTATGATTATTACATCCAATTTTACGTAAATATTGTTGCGAACAAATTACAATTTAAAAAATACAGTGTTGAAAAAAATCCACGAGCGGGATTCGAACCCGCACCCCATGACATGCCGGGTCAGGTGCACTGCCTATAATAGAAGATACAACGAATAGGGCCTTTGGCTTTTAAAGTAAAAAAAAGTAGATAGTGTTGATTAATTTCGGCGAGCTGGATTGAGCCACGATAGCATAGTTGGCAGGGCATCTGACCCGGCATGTCATGGGGTGCGGGGTCGAATCCCGCTCGTGGATTTTGTTCAACACTTTGTCTTTTTTCACATTGCATATTTCTGTGAGGGGTTCCACTTAGAACACCTCCTTCTCCTCCTCCGTGCTTTGGATCCTCCCACGAACACGGATCTTGGAACGGCTCGGAACATTGCGAGCACAGCTGGTTGCGAGATTCCGTGTCCGTAAGAATTTGTGAACGCAGTAATGAACATGTGAACAGTTTCGAGAAAATAGATCGTAATCTCAGCACCTCAAATATCACAATGACAAACACAGTAAGTTGTACTTACTGCGTTCATAAATTGTGCGGCAGCATGTATGCGTTGCTCGAGAGCTTTAAGTATTAAGCTTACCTTCTGGGTCGGCACGTAAAGCCGTTAGTCCCTGCCCGGGACTAACGGCTCCCGGCATTAGCAGTCGTTAACCACCACCAATTCGCATGGCCCAGCATGGTGGTAGGGAAGGAAGATCACACAATCGAATATCACCCAGGCGAAATTTTATTTAATTGCGTTTTACTAATTCCCGTTTTCATTAACAACCCCCTAACTTAGTAGGAAGGTTTAACTCCTGCAGCAGTCACTTAAAACGCCTAAGGGACTACCTAAAACTAAGAAGCCTTTAATGAAAACGAGCATGAGACCGCTTTAGTATACTTACCTATATATTTTTTTCCTGTTAAGAGCGTTTACGCCGCACACTAGCGCCGCCAATGAAAAAAAAAACATATCTAGTAATTAGAGATAGAAAATCAAATTATGCTCAACAAACTATCTGAATGAAGTAATTTATCATTTTTACGTCACCTAATGAACACCTGACATGTTATAGTTTAGTTAAATATGGCGTTATAGCTAAAAGTGACCGTAACGTCTTATTTAACTAAACCATAACGTGTGAGGTGTTCATTGACGTAAAAATGCTAAATTACTTTATTCAGATAGTTTGTTGAGCATAATTTGATTTTCTATCTCTAATTACTACTAATTATTACTTTCTCTAGTTGATTCACTCTCAGATGATATTTCTTCTAGCAGTATCAAGGCCCAGGTGGGATGCAGTCATAGCATTTGCCAGTTGTCAACTTTTTTTTATAGCGCTTTCATAATTTTACTTGATGTCTGCTAATAGCAGTATTAAGGTCCAGGTGGGATGCAGACAATGCAGTCATAGCGTTTGCCAGTTCCCAACTTTTTTATTTCGCTAACTAACTTTTTTAGCGCTTTCATAATTTTACTTGATGTCTGCTACTCGAAATCGGCAGATGTTCGAGCTACTCGTAAGTACACTGGCCCGCAGAATCTTATGTCATTGTTAAAGTAACCACCTGACTCTCATTAATCACACTCCATTACACAACACACGTTGTTGCGTGTCTAACTGCAACCAAAATACAAACAAAACATGAAATATCATCTTAGCAATGGCAATCATATTATGTATGAAACAGTCCGACCATTTCCATCATTACCAACACACTTTCTAAATAGCCTGTGGTAGTGGTGAAATTAAAAATGAATTAGGCTCACGATAACAACAGGAACATAGGTACACTTAACCACAAAAGTCGATGTTAAGATGTTTTTTTTGAGGACGGCCAAGAAAATATACACCAATACAACAAATAGCTATTATACCTACTTTTTTTATTGTTTACTACAAAACATTGTCGTTATCGACCTTAGAGACCTCGCCCACGTCCGATAATAATCAGTGACTGATTTTATAGTTGGTAAAAATGAAACGTATGGAATTCTATGTTGCAACGTACACTTCCTACAAAAGGTCGGTCACTAAATCGGTACTAAAACCTCGGCGAAAAATCGGTCTAATTATTGTCGGTCCTACCTAAACGATTTTTTTTTGCTGTAAATATTTAACAGTTTCGCTGTCCAAAAATTAAAACAATAGATAATCAATTGTTATGTATCACATGTGATATATGGGACAGGGAACCTGTTAATATAAATATTGTATAAGATTTGCATTAAATACTTCTTTATGTAGTTAGAATATTTAGTATTGAATACCACCATAATTTGATACGATTTACAGTTTTTATTTACTAATTTTCTTTCACTAATTCGAGCTAATCATTAGATGAGGCTTTCGAATAAAAAGACGCAAATTATTTCAAAAAGCTCAGTTAAGCTAAGCTTCATGTTATTTTAAGTTCTATTCTAACCTTTTTAAAAGCTTTCGTTTTTAATAGAGTTGCAACACGTCTTTATTTGATAAACTTTGCAGGTACAGTGGACTGCCGTATTAAAGAAACAAATATAAAAAAATATTTAAAAAAAAGTAAATATATTAATATACTTTTTTTGTTAGTTTCTTTTGCATATAATCAAAGGTTTCTTTATTGCACTTATGTGAACAGGACCACTTTTATACGATACAGTAATGTAATAATATATGATGGCCCGTTACATGTCATGTAAAGGTGTCGCAATTTCTTTTTTACAACTTTTTTTTCCAATACGAAAAGATAAAATGTTTTTGTTTTGTTTATATAATTTTTAACGCAAACAAATTACAAAAACACAAATGTTGAAAAAAATTCCACGAGCAGGATTTGAACCTGCACCCTTCTGACATACCGGCTCAGGTGCTCTCCCAATTGAGCTATCGTGGTTCTAACCTAGTATGTCAGAAGGGTGCATGGTTCAAATCTTGCTTGTGGAAATTTTTTCATAATTTGTGTTTTTGTAATACAAAAAGATGTTTAAAAGAGTCAACTTTCTATGGATATTTGCTATAGAATTTGATTGCGCCATGGCATAACTTATACGGGTTAAAGGGTGGCGATAAATTAAAGGTTCCTCAAACCATAGTGAGTGACCGAACTATTCCCAGAGGTTTTGTACAAGCTGACGTCACACAAGCGTGTTTCAGATAGATAAAGTGGAAACGACGAGGGCGCTCTCTCTTAAAAGCTAAAACATCAGCTCGGGTTAACTGTGGCACAAGGGAGGCTAAACCACTCTGTTATAGCCTTCTTTTTTATTCAGGAGAAAATGCATTAGGCATAGCATTGCGCCCGGGGAGACGCATACGGCTCTCTTCCGGGCCCAAAGGAGAAAGGACGGATCCCACTAAAAACTACTTCATGTGCCGCAAGGATGATCCGGGACTGTTATAAACAAACACCGGAGTTCACCCTAATAGATGTACCCTTTACCTGGGGAAAGGCGCGTGTGTCAAGCTTTTTGTAACTTGGGGGAAGGAGAGGAGATGTGGGACTAACCTGGACATCCATGTGTATGTAAAACGGCATTTCACCAAGTTACAAAAGTGTGCATGTGTAGTGTATATGGGTAACATTAGATGAATTGGAAAAGGGCGAGGAGGGGGGGGGGGGAGAATTTATGAAAGAAGAAGATCTATTTTGTTTCTTTTTGTTGCAGAATGTACAAGCTGCAACGACGATGAACTTGGTGTAACGCGATGGACGATGCCACTACTCAAGTCTGGAGAAAAGAGATACTACTTAGGAATATTTTTCAAGGTAAGATACGCCTGTATTTTGTCTATATTCTGTCTGTCTGTATTTTTTTTTATTCTATGGCTAACATACCTTTACCAGAAGATCTCTTCGCATGAAAAGTGTATAGCAGTGTATAGTAATAGCACTATATAGACTGTGGTAACAGTAGTAGTATAGTAGTAGTAGTGTGTAAAATTGTATAGTTAAACAAGTTTAACTTGACTTCGCAATTTATTTGATCATGTTTTAACTGTAATAACAATGTATACTGTGATGTGTACAGACTTTTCATGCAAAGAGCCGAAATCTGAAGGGATAAAAGTTTCGGAATTTTTTAAATCAAAAACAGTTAGCCAATCGGCTTCTAGGCAGAATCCTACTGCCAGACAAAATCACTACTTCCCACGTAAAATCTTATTTTTTTCTAAAAATTTACTTGAACTATTCGAAGCGTGTCCAATTATCTTGTTCAAGCATTTATAAGGAATCTCTATCATTACAACATGGCAACATTCATAGAAAATACCTAACTAAGTTGCACGCGTATTCTGTGCATGGTTTTGTGAGAAAACTCGACCATATTTTAAAGACACACATATTGAAATTCTAAAGCAAATAAAAAAAAGCCATACTTTTGCATGTACAATATTAGTTGTTTTTTTATTAGATCGGTATATTGTACCATTTCCTGGATCGTGGTCTTATAAAGACGTTTTGACATAAAAAAACAGGTTGTTTTTTTTTCAATATTCTACGAAACTAACCAGTAGAAACAATAATGTATTTTAGTTTGAAATAAGGTAAATAATTAAGAAATTTTTTTTTGCACACAATTTTTTTCTAATGCTTTGACATTGGCGATATCCAAACCGCACCGAACCATTAAAAAAAGAAAAAACCAACCCACACAAAAATGTCCGCACATGCGTCGCACGTCCGGCGCCAGCGAGCGTCTACGCATCGCTGTGACGTAACGAGTTCGATTGATTGACGCTTTCTCTTTCACTCCGCGCAACAGCCACAAGCCCGAGTGCTCTCTGTATTTAAATGCGCTTTGTTGTAGTACAAATATATGTTTATGGCCACTTTCCTATGGCACAGTGAAGGTGATGTACAGTAGCAGTTATTGTAAATTGTTGTAAAACATTTTTAAACAAAACATAATTTCAGCAGAAAAAAAGGCTGAATGCATACAAAAATATGAAGACGATTCTTACTAACAATAATTTAAAATGATTATAGCCTAACAATCAAGATCTGTAACAAATATAACGAAAAAGTACACACGCCAGCAGGTCAACCTACCCAAAACTGTCAAATTTCTCTAATCCATATTGGTCCTTAAACCCAAGCCATTCAGTTCAAAATTCATTGACGAAATTTGACATTTTGTGGTAGGTCGACGTGCCGTCGTCTGTACTTACTTATATAAGTTTGACGGACTTTGTGTTTTATGGAATTTACACTTAATTCTTTATTGTAATAAAATACACATAAACACGATTGAATTACAAAATAAATAATTGTAGTGACCAGTGTCCGATTCCCCTTACGTCCAATTGGTGTCCGACAGCCCGTTTCTCCGATGGTCCACTTCCCTAATAGTCCAATTTCCTGACTGTCCAATTCCCTAATAGTCCAATTTCCTGACTGTCCAATTCCCTAATAGTCCAATTCCCTGACTGTATTTCTCGCCAATTAGTTGCTTCTATGTGTTGAATCTTAATATTCAATTGATAAAAATACAAACTTACAAAATTTCCAGTAAGTAATATAATTTATTAATTTTATTAATCCTATATTGCTCGAAGAAATTACAATAAAACACACGTTACACAGGAAATATACAAAGGTGAGTTTATCTCTAGAAGAGATCCCTTGTAAAGATTAGGTACTGCCTTTCAATAACACTATACATGAGAGTGTTAACTGCTTAAGAGTTGTTAATACCTTTGTCAACGACAAGTACGCCCTTTGTAAACAAGTAGGTAGGTAACATTAATATTCAACACTATGTGTACTTCGTAGGTATTTTGTACGGATGGCAGACCATGTCATAGAAAGGACTAGGCAACGTACACACGCCTGCATATAAACCTACCATAAACTGTCAAATTTCCTCAATAGACTTTAAACTGTCTCGAAATATCTTAAAACACTAGACTATAAAACAACTGAGGAATTTCTTATTCCCCCTATAAAAAATATCATATAAAATCTAAAAAATATAATATAAAAAATATCTGCCTAAAAAATATAATATAAAATATATTCCATAATTTAATCCAAAAATAATTTTAACTCCAAATATAATAAAAACAAAAAAAGATTTAGTTTCACATCTATCCACACAGACTACCACTTCTTATTCTCACATTCACTTATACTCACTAACACTTACTCACACTCACTTACACTCACTAACACTCACTCACACTCACTTACACTCACTTACACATACACTAAATCGTATATGCTCCATATCAATACGTACATACGTTGGTTGGGAAATTATGCAGTTTTACCTTAGTTTTTATTTAGTTTTTACTTTATTTTATTTTTTTATCAATAGTCAATTTAGGGTTTGACTTATTTTCTGACTTTGTTGTGGTCAGGGCTACTGGATCCTCAATTATCTAAGTATGTCTTTGTTCTTTTACGCCTCTTTACATCTTACTCATGTTGCTATTATATTAAAGTTATATACTGTCTATGTCCGCAAGGGGGTCCTGGTGACCTGTATTTGCAGGTTTCTTATGAAATCTAATTCAGGCACCAGTCTCTCACAAAATGGTAGGAAGCTATGTATTTTAATAGTACATTTTAAGCCTTTTGTAACTCCTTATTTTAAAGAGAAAATAAACGTTTTTTTTTGTTTATTAATAAATAAAATAAATGTTTTATTTATTTTTTATTACAACTCGAATCAAATGGAATCCATTGTGTTTATTCTTTTGTTCAATTTATACTAAAATTATTATTAAACATATTATTCTTGCGATCAAAATGGATCATTATTTTGATCGCGAGAACGTTGGTTGACTAGATACTACGTATTACTTATTGTGAAGGTAACACTATTTTAATTATACATACATACTATTGCACTTGGTTTGTTTGGTATTATGGCTTGTTTTAAGCCCATCTGGATGGCTATCACTATGTTATCTAACTTTTTCGTATAGAAATGATAGAATAGGTATGTTGCCAACAACAATATATAATTCCAGAACATTAAACGTATAAATGTAATCACGTAACAGTTCTTTAAAAGATTATTTGACGACCTCCTTGGTCGAGTGGCTTGCACACCGGTTCATGGTATAGCCATCTCTGAGGTCCCGGGTTCGATTCCCGGTCGAATCAATTTAGAAATAGGTACCTGTTTGTATACTATTTACTTTTAACTTTGAAAGCCAAAGGCGCCCATTCAATGTCAACAACTACCGGCATAACATCTGATCATAATATTTTTACAAATACTAAAGATCAGTTAAGAAGTAGGCAAGCTATTTATGACGGTAGTTGTTGACATTGAATGGGCGCCTTTGGCTTTCAAAGTAAAAAGTAAATAGTGTTGAAGAATGTCGGCGGGCTGGTTAGAACCACGATAGCTCAATTGGGAGAGCACCTGACCCGGTATTTCAGAAGTGTGCGGGTTCAAATCCTGCTCCTGGAAATTTTTTCAACATTTGTGTTTTTAGAAATACCTGTTTTTCTAAATTGTTTCGGGTCTGGATGTTTTCTATGTATAATAAGTATGTATTTAAGTATATTAAGTACTACCGGCCGCTCGCGGTTTCACCCGCGTGGTTCCCGTTCCCGTAGGAATATCGGAATAAAAAGTATTCTATGTTTTAATCTAGGTTATAAACTATCTGTGTGCCAAATTTCTTCCAAATCCATTTAGTAGTTTTTAAGTGAAAGAGTAACAAACATCCATCCTTACTTTTAAACTTTCGCGTTTATAATTTTAGTAGGATGTTTATCCGTTGTCTAGTTCGCGTTTCTTATGGAAGCTTTTCTTGGGGCTAGATAATTGGTGTGAGTTATTATTATTTATTTATTAACCAATTTTTATTTAACCTAAGCGTCAATTTCTGTAACCTAAAAAGCTTATAGTAATAACACTCAATTGACGAAACAAAATAGTGACGTCATAGTTTGCTATTCCCATACAATTTCCTGATATTAGCTTAAGCGTCAGTCCACTGGAAGAAGGCTCGACCACCATGCAAAATCGACTGCAAACTCGGAACTAACGCTTGATGTGGCCCTTAGCTCCAATAACTGTATCGCTCGAGATACAAACCTTGTTACCGACTATATTAGTAATATGTGTGTCTCCTCTTATTTACAATTTTTTGAAGTATATAGAAAATTCATTATTTGCTGTATATTAAGTATATAAGTTTTTTAATATACATTAAGAGCTGTGAATTTTGAAATACATTAAAATGAATAAATAAATAAAATATCTAAGCGTTAACTAAGTTTTACAGTTTCATATTCATCACCCGTAAGTAGATATGACTTAGTATGCAATTAAACGACTTAGGTATTTACTGACAGTCGTCATTACGTTCGTTCAGATGAGATGAAGTCTTTAAGTTATAGGTTCATCTGCCCGATGATAATGAGTATGTTATATAAAGCATATTTTCTTAAGCGAAATTACAGAGATTTGCCTCGACAAACAAACGAACAAATCACAAACCTTGATCTACCTGTTTATTGTAATGTATTAAAACACACACGAGAAAACACGAGAGTGGCAAACAACTTTTTTATTAATATAATACCCGCACACAAGTTATAATAAAGATATCCCAAACATTTATATAGTAGTATATAAATATATATAAGATATGTTTCCCTTAAACCAAGTCAATAAAAATAGGAATATATTTATTTATTTATAATTGGTTTTTTTTAGAAACTTTTGCTAATTTTTACTTACATGTTGCAAACATTAATGATAACAAAATATTAAATGTAACCACTTAAACTGATTCCATCGCGTTTTTTAACGTAGGTATGTTTTTGTACTTTCTAGCGATTTGGACATTGCTAACAGGGTGCGCTCTTCGATGTTGCAGTATGCGAATTTAGACAATATCTGCCTAGATTTTAGGTCGAAATTTTATAAAACTTGTGTCGACTATAATCTATATTGGCCAGACTATTAGTTATTACTCAGGGGAATGACTTCACACCCAAGTTGCACGGGTACTTCATGAATGGCAAACTATACCGTCACTATTGTGTTTCATCAATTAAGTGTTTATTTATAAATGCCATACAGGCATATAGGTTTTTAGGGCTATTTTTATTTGACCCAACTAAGACCTAAGCATGATCATTGATCACGGATGTATACATACCGAAATATCGAATACTAAAAGACATAGTAAAATTCCATTATTAATTAGGTACTCTTATGAAATGGTACATATAGTGAATAGCTTAAATACTGTCCAACTGCTGGGCAAAAGTCTCCATCATTGAAATCAAGTTCGCTACATCGCTACAATCATGCTTAGGTCAAATAAAAAAAAGGTTAATGTTTCAAAGAACTATTACGTGTTAAATGTTAAATATTCTGGAATTAACTATAGCAAGACCGCTTAACCTCTCTACCGCGGAGCACAGAATGCGGAAGTTCCGCGGAAGTATTGCGTAATTTGCAAAATCGCGAATACCTAAAGTCGATATCCACTAAAATAATGAATAAGTTGCAATTAGATCATATTTTATCATTTTGTAATTACTGAAATAGTTTATTAGTTGTAAATGATCAAACTATTTATTCTAGATTTTTTATAAACAAACTTCTTCATACAAAAGTAGGCTCTATCTAGACGACATAGAGTCCATAGAATTCGATCGCTCAATTGTCAAAATTTGACATATTTGACATTGACTTTTTAAAAAATTTAACGCACAGAGCATATAATTGTTGCGGGTTTTAGTGTAGCAAATTTACTCTAGTTTGTCTATAGCCAAACTTCTTCATACAAAAGTAGGCTGTAACTTATCCATAATTGAGATTATAGTCGCGTGGTCGGGTGCGGTGACATGACACCGCGCGGGATTTGACGGACTATAATGGCCGCGGTGTCATGACACCGCGGCAAGGTAGAGGGGACTGAGTCCTCGCCTGCGGTAGGTACGCGGGGCGGGAAGTACGTAGGGCCTCTGCCACGAACACGAGCGACTTGCGACGCGGCGAACGGATTTCTAGTCCATTGCGCGCTATAGAACGGCAGTCATAGTCAACGGTTATAGAAATAACGCAATGAACTAGAAATCCGTTCGCCGCGTTGCAAAACACTCGTACTCGTGGCAGAGGCCCTACGTACCTCCCGCCCCGCGTACCTACCGCAGGCGAGGACTCAGTTAAGCGGTTTAGCTATTTTGTGCCGCATTAGAGGCCTGTTGCTGCCAAAAACAGACACCACCACAACGACGCTAGTGTTCTATCAGGGCCTAAGTAAAGTTACGTCAATTGAGAATTTAAACATCAGTTTTGTCATCGTCACCACCAACTCAGTATCTCAAGTGGAGATCAAGTCGTAACGACTCAGCCATTCATCGTTCGCACGCGAGGACGCGCTTTCATCCAACACGTTGATCTAACGTTGATGGATATTAGATAACTAACTAGGTCTTACGACTAACGCGCTCATAAAAGGTAGGACGACATATAATTTATTACGGTTCGCTGATTTAATGACACTCGCGATTACTCATCGGTAATTTATTTCAAACGATTCTAAAGACTTATTAATAAACTATTATTATTTCGTAAGAACTATTATTATAACTAACTAAACGAACTAATAAGTCCTTACCTATGAAATTGGAGTTTTGTATGAAGATTTTTTATAAAAAAATATTTTTCACACTAACGTTTTTTTAACTTTCTTTATTTTAATACTATGAACATTGTAGAGCGTAGTGTGTTTGTTTCACTAGCTCAATATAGCAGACATTAAAAAGAAAAAAAATCAAGTCCCTTCAAAGCTACAATGAAACAAAAGGACAATTAAGCGAAAAAATTGGGCAATAAAGACACAAAATTAATAATCATTGTTGTTGAAATGAAACAGCTTTTACGGATCTACTCGCGTTTATTTTACACATTACTTTTAATTAATGTTTATCCTGACGTTTCGAACCCTTTGCAGGGTCCGTGGTCAGAGGGAGACTGTCTCCCTGAGACCACGGACCCTGCAAAGTAGATCCGTAAAAGTTGTTTCATTTCAATGTTCGCGTAAACTTTAGAAAACAATATAATCATTGTTGTTACGGTAACATAGTCCTAATTAAAGGTGTATAATAATACTAACAACCGGTATTGACTTTTAGAAGTAATACACCTATTAATAAGTGAAAAAAAAACTCCAATTTCATAGGTAAGGACCTATTATTATATACCCCAATGCCTCAAGACGAAAGTCTTTGACCAGTGTGTGTTGCCAGTGATGACTTATGGGACTGAGACGTGGTCGCTCACTATGGGCCTCATAAAAAAGCTCAAGGGGTTTCGCTGCGTGATCGAATCAGAAATGAGGAGATCCGCAGAAGAACAAAGGTAACCGACATAGCCCGAAGAGTTGCTAAGCTCAAGTGGTAATGGGCAGGGCACATTGCTCGCAGGACTGATGGCCGCTGGGGCGGAATAGTCTTTGAGTGACGACCGCGTACCGGAAGGCGCAGTGTGGGCAGGCCTCCAACAAGGTGGACCGACGATCTGGTGAAGATCGCGGGAAGCCGCTGGATGCGAGCAGCACAAAACCGGTCGTTATGGAGATTCTTGGGGGAGGCCTTTGTCCAGCAGTGGACGTCTTTTGGCTGAGATGATGATGATGATTATTATAAGATATTTTTTGTACAAGATATATTTTTTACTTGAAAAAACTAACCAGCATCAGGATCCTCGACTATTACTATTTCTTCGCATCGGAGGCCAAGTGACAAAGCGCTCGATCTGATACCCGAAGGTCCCGGGTTCAATACCCCTGGCAATGTGTGTTTCGGATTTTTCGATACATAGCCCTGGTTTGTGATCACCAACCCGCATTTGGCAAGCGTGGTGATTAAGCCATTACCCATCAATTGTAGCGATGAATCGATTTCAATGACGGAAACCTTTGCGTAGTTGCATTTTGCATCATTAGGTATAGGTAATAATAATCATCATCATCATCAGCTCATTCTATGTCCCCACTGCTGGGGCACGAGCCTTCCCTATGGATGGATAGGGAGAAAGGGCCATAACCACCACGCGGGCCCAGTGCGGATTGGTGGTTATTAACAACTGCTAATGCAGCCGAGACCAACGGCTTTACGTGCCTTCCAAAGCACAGAGGAGCTCGTGGTGATACATTTTTGGTCACCCATCCGATGACCGGTCTTTGCGAAAGTTGCTTAACCTCAGCACTAGTAGACCGGGCGCGTTAACCACTGCGCCATCGAGCTTCTCCTCGGTAATAATAATATCGACATCGAAAGACAACAAAAACATTGTTATTTTCTTGTAAATATTTACTTTGATTTAATGTTAATGACCAATGCCAGTTCAAATTTATTATGTACTGTTGTAATAACATTTCTATTAGCACAACGAAGCAATTTGCTCACCGCATACCATCTGACGTTCCTAAGAATTACCGACTTTGGACTTTCACTGCAACCGGTTATACGCGTAGGTATTGTATGGTATGCACCATATTCGCGATTAGCGCATGCAATATTTTACTTTATTGCATTATCAATAATGCTTAATTCTGCCATAAAAAAAACTATCACCTTATACGTGTATCTATTTTGATGAATTTACAGTTATTTGATCAGTTTAGTTTATGTAATAATTGTTATACCTGATTAAAAATGGTGTTATCATAAACATATTTTTTTAATATTGCTCTGAATTCCTCTTTTTCTTCTATTCCTCTATTCATGACTCCATTAAATTTCCAAACACGAATTTTGTTTCTTTTGAAATTGCCAATTTCAAATTCATCTATTTCAGTCTCAGAACTGTATTTATTATAATTCTAAGCACTCCAATTGTGACACTTAAAGAATAAAGTAAATAATTGCAACCTTGTTCAAATTTGAAAATAAGAAATAAAAATCTGACAAGATTGGCCCAACCCAACCACTTCACACCTCGCCATTTATTTAGAAAGCGATTTTGTACAATTAGCCGCAACATAACAAAGTAATTATGTGCCAATGAATGGCACCTGCGACGAGCAGATGTGGTACCATGTCGACGAATGATGCTCGCAGTCAATATTGAGTCGCAGTGAAAGTGGGCCTTTGATTGAACGGAACATAAGTATGACTTGCGATAATGATACTTATAAAAGTTCTACTGTTGTCCGATTAGGCGAAGAAAACATATCAATATTCTATTATCTGTTTTTTTTTTATTCTGTTACATAAATAGTGGTACAAACTAAAGAAGGCTGGAGTTCTGTAAGATAGGTTTACCCTAGCTACTTCAGTCACTTACAAAATGTCAGGGTGCCATTATTTTTACAGATTTTTCTTGTATTTTGTTGTAAATATTTCTAACAAAACCGCTTTGTTGTTTTCCAGGCGAACTGGTTCAAAGCGCAGCAGTACTGCCGGTTCCATGGGATGCACCTCGCCTCCATCTCCTCGCAGCAAGAGAACGACAAACTGGAGCAGTACGTGAAAGACTCAGGTGAATATGAGAATGATAAAGACTATGTTGGTTGGTAATAGGGCTTGTTTGAGTCCGCGAGAGCTTAGAGTTCAGCTACCACGGTCTGATCTAATGTTGTCGACTTAAAAAAATGTTGGTAGCACTCATAAGTTCTGACAGAGACTAGGTATATAGTATTTCATTATTTACCTTAATTGGTGATACGGCATATTTTAAGTCCGCGAGGCTATCTACCTTGGTAAGATGTAAGTTTGTCTACTTTACAACGATATGTTGGTAGCACTCATAAGTTCTGATAGAGACAAGGTAGATAGTATTTCAGTAGTTTTCAATGACCTTGGTTGGTGATACGGCATATTTTAAATGTGCGACGAGGCTAGCTACCTTAGTCTGATGTATGTTTGTCGGCTTTACAACAATGTTAGTACTACTGTCGATCGTGTTCTGTCAGACAGATCCAAGGTAGATAGCTATTAGTATTTTGTATTATTAGAGTGTTTTATTTTTCATTTCATTTCATTTTCTGTCCTGTTAAGAGCGTTTACGCCGCACACTAGCGCCGCCAATGAAAAAAAAACATATCTAGTAATTAGAGTCAGAAAATCAAATTATGCTCAATAAACTATCTGAATGAAGTAATTTAGCATTTTTACGTCACCTAATGAACATCTGACATGTTATAGTTTAGTTAAATACGGCGTTATAGTTAAAAGTGGCCGTTTTTAGCTGTAACGTCTTATTTAACTAAAGCGGCGATAGTGTGCGGCGTAAACGCTCTTAACCCATCCGTAAAGCTGATACGCTTGTGTTAGCAATGGGTTCACGTCAGTAGTCTAACAGAGCTAAGGGGATGAAACACGATTTCACGCATTTAACCCCAGAGCGGAGCTGCTATCCGCACAACTACCGAGACCCTTCCAAATTGAGGATTCCGGCTAGAATGCACATCCATTTGAGGCCATATCGTCCGTCTCTTATTATCAGGTCAACCAGGTGACATGAAGGTTACGTGAAGTACATTAGATCTAACAGGGAAATCAATCTTATGGCAGTTTAAATCACAAGTACGCGTAAATGAAATAAAAAAACTTTATGAATATGTAATGATAAATCAACTGCATGGGGTTATCGACCGGTGTCTTTAGACGCTCTTTCGGGTTATTCGGTCTCGAGATTCGTCTAGAACACCTCGGATAATCTAGTAAGACATCGGTCACTGCAGCTTGGTAAACCACCAGCTTTTTCGCTGTTTATTAACCCTTTTAGGCCTGATGGTATGTATATGTCCCGTACCACGTAAGACCGATGGGAATATACCGTCACACTTTGATTCAAGACTGAAGCTTAGTTTTTACTTAGCAATTGGGACCCATCGTCCCAAATGGTTCTGAGCTGTAAAATTAATTACCTACTATCATTCCCATTATCATTCTAAAATTAAATTTAATCCATATTTACTTAAATTATGCAGGTCATTTGAAAAATTACTTTCAGTCCTGGCACTGCACCCCCACGCCGAACCGAAAGGGTTAAGCCACATACGCTGTAGTAAGACCATATTCAAATTCACCAACACCAAATTCTTAAAAACAAACACTTACGTATAACGTATCAAAGCGATCAAAAAGTGACAACACTTCAAGTGTTGTCCCTAAACATATAAATCTACCATGTGATTAGGACAAATAATATAATAATAGCACGATGAACGCTAGACCAAAAGTATTTTTTATCGACATGCAGTAGATTGAAGGGACACTATACCGAAACAGCAGTGCTATTCTCTAAGCAAAACAGCGTCGAACTCGACGTTGAACTCGCTCATAACTTGCAAACGAATTTCAACCTACTTTGTATAGTAATGAAGTCCAGACAGAGTGCTACTCGTACTTCGCCGTTCTTTTTATTATAAACTAATAGTTTTTTGGAGGAATTATTTTTGTTATCTGTTTTAAGTCCTCCTAACTCAACCCTCACAATAGACCTTAGAGGAGTGGGAGCGGCTGAAAATCAGCGCTGTCCTATGTCAGCACTAGCTGAGCCGCCTCCATTTGCTTTCAAAAATTATTTTTTGATCTACCCATGTATGCTCTTCCATTAAATATGTATATCTATGTTTTTTTTTCTTTAGTTATCTAAGTACCTATGGAATTGTTACCTAAATACTCGTTTTTGAAAGCAATAAACGCATTTATTTATTTATTTAAAGTCTACATTCGTTTGCAAGTTATAAGCGAGTTCAATGTCGAGGTCGACGCTGTTTTGCTTAGAGAATAGCACTGCAGTTTATCTCGACTGAACGCGAGGAGATGAATGCCAAGAGCTTTTCTGGGATGCGAGCCTTCCTTATGGATGGCAACACCACAAGGAGAACGGGTCATAAAACACTACGCGGGCCCAATGTGCATTGGTGGTTACAGTATACGGCTACACAGGGTGTTTATTATTTCTTATGGGGACGTCGCGTCGCCAGCCGAACGGATGATCCACCCGCGATATTGCGGGCCACTTCATCCTTTTCCCTGTTTTCCCTTTTGAGGGAGCTAAGGTTAATCCAGCTTTCACGGCGCCCCGTCGAATCTTTTGATCTCTTTGGTAAATTTTGATATCTGCTCCACCTTGAGATCCTTTAGGTCCTCAATGTGTAATATGTCCGACCCCCAGAGCTCCCATCTTATCAGTACATAGGCACTCAGTTAGTAGGTGGAGGCTGGTCTCCTCGCTTTCCATGCACTCCGGGCAATACAGGGTGTTTGGTAATACCTGTATAATCCTGAATATGGCAGATAGGGTACCGTTCATAGAACCCTGGAAAATTATGAAGTATAACTGAAAAGCACCACATTGCCGAGATATTGAGTTTCTTTGTTACTAAGTAAAACTGTAAAGTGACAACCCTAGGTCAAGCAGATACGTTGTTCTTGGTCGTCAACCTCATGGTCAAACATAAACAGAAGTCGAAACATCGCAGGAATGAACAAAAATATTGTAATACTTGACTAAATTGACGACCTCCTTGGTCGAGTGGTTTATACACCGGTTGTCATGGTGTCGCCATCTCTGAGGTCCCGGGTTCGATCCCCGGTCGGGTTAATTTTAGAAATTATGGTTTTTCTAAATTAATTGTCTTGGGTCTGGGTGTTTTCTATGTATAATAAGTATGTATTTAAGTATTTTAAGTATGTTTATCCGTTGTCTAGTAACCATTTAACGAGTTTCATAACGAAGCTTCTCTTGGGCTAGATAATTGGTTTGAGTGTAGGAAAGTTTATTTATTTAGTTTGTTTGTAATATAATAAATTAGAGTTTTTTTTATGGAAAATTAAACATAAGTAAATATTATTTTACATGTTCTCTATACTTGGTTGCATGGCTATGTTTCGGGAATATACACCTATTACGTATATTCCCGAAACATAGCATGCAACCAAGATTATAGAACACTGTAATAACATGCCAAACATCCTGTATACATACAGTAGGTATACGGACTATCATTATGTAATCATAGACAACTTCTAAATGACAAATCTACGCTTTGGACTTCAAAAGGTAGCAATAACGACGCAACGGACCTGAAAACATGAAAATATGAAACTATTCTCATGAATGAAATAAATTCAAAGTAGAAGGAGCGCTGCTTCCGAATTTCCCATCAACCCTGTGAGCTGATAATGACTCATAAGCTGTACAGCACTACGGGTTAATTTGAAGGCTTATGACCGCCATTCACTGGTTAGAGTTAATCTACGTTTTACTAAAACGGTTGGATGTAAAACTAGAAGGCCCGTTTAACCGTCGTGCTTCACTATGAACGCGTATTCATACTAGGGTTTTAGGACGTAGTTTAGGCCCCTGAATGTAGAAATATTAAAGTAAAAGAACGGTAGAGCTATAATATTTTTATGTAAGGATGTCTCCAAGGTCATTGTTTGTGATTCTATATTTAAAGATAAGATAGCCAGTTCTTCAATAATTAAAAATTACGAGTTAAGTGGCGTAATCGCAATCTTAACTTAACATCAGATGATATGGACAGAGTGAAATGGATATGGGCAACAGTTATCCTTCGTTGTAAAAATAAAAAAACAAGATTTTTTAAGTGTGCAGTAGCGTTTACACACTATGAAGGTGTTCTTAAAAATAAAAAACAGGCTTTTTTTAACGTGGACGGTAGCATTTACACACTATGAAGGTAAAAAACTAAACTCAGAAATAACCCAAACCTCTTTGCATTTTCAGGTTACGGCCGCGAGCACTTCTGGACCTCTGGCACCGACTTAGCTGAGGAGGGCAACTTCTTCTGGATGGCCAACGGACGGCCTATAACATTCGTCAACTGGAACGCAGGGGAGCCCAATAACTTCCGCTACGAGAACGGAGAAGAAGAGAACTGTCTAGAACTGTGGAACAGAGACGACAAGGGTCTGAAGTGGAACGATTCCCCTTGCTCCTTCGAAACCTTCTTTATCTGCGAAGTGCGAACTGATTGATGATGATGTTGGAATAGGGCTTATTGATTAATCAGTGAAGAAAGACAGAATATTACTAAGAAACAGGCTTGTTACATTACACAAATAAAACCTTTCCATTGTTATAGTACAGTACGTTGTACAGTCAAGAGCAAAGTCAATGCTTAAAGTTAGAATACCAATACTGTGTGTGTTTGTTAAGTTAGCGATTTTTTTTATTATTGACTGTACGATCTCTAATACTTCTTTTGAGCTAAATGGTCTAAAAATCTTTACTATTAAGTGAATACAAGTTTAAATGCGTAAGTTTTAATTTTTGTCAACTATTTTAAAACATAACAGAAAGTAGTAGTAAATAATTAGCCTATATACTGGTGCACTGGTAGGCCAAGGCGCCTAACATTGAAATCGAGTAAAAATTGATGCTTAATCACCACGCTTCTCAAATGCGGGTAAATGCAAATCACAAACCCGGGCTTTGCATCCAAAAACCGAAACACACTCTGCCCTTATTATTATCATTTATGAATTGAAACTGACACTCGGCCAAAGCGTTATATTACAGTGTTTTTTTTAATTTTGTTTTCACTTTTTTCTCTGTTTCGATCAACTTGATCGTGACTGTACACAACAATAAATAATGCTTTTGTAAATAGCGCAGAGCGTGGCTGTTAAATACTTCTCTTAGTACGTTTTGGAATAGGTTTCTTTGAACGACTAAAAAGCTTTTTAATTCAATGATATAATAATATCATAGATTCAATCACGATACGTCGATTTTTAAAATCAATCGTAAAAAGACCAACGCAGCATTTTCACCAAAAACTTTTTGTCCAATGGCTCGTAAAAAAAATATAAAACCATTACGTTATGAAGTACAAACAGGGAAAGTCGATGGCTAAAATCAGTCACAGTCTTAATCAAATTAGAATAGCAAATAAAACCAAACATTAATTACTAAGCGCGTAAACTTTGAGATGACAAAAAAAATATAAACAAAAGTTAGTAAATATTTGCTAGAATACAGTTTGGCTAAAAAAGGTTTTGATCATCGACTTTTGCTGGTGACTGTACTCAAATAAATCTGGTAACCTTTTTAAAATGAGCAAGCGATAAATGCGTCCAGCAGTGGACGTTTATAGGCTGGCGATAAATTGGTTTCAACTTCTGTTTTCTTAGTATTTAAGTGGCTTAGTCTAAAATCTTAGATCGCTAATTAGGTATAACATTGAACATGTTTAATACTTTCGGTACCTAACGATCTTCAACAATAATGTTGTATTCAGCAAACGAATTACCAAAATTTATTGAAGGGGTGAAATTTCTATTTTATGTATTAGTAGTTTTTAAGTTAAAATTTCCATTAAAATATTTTTAAATATTTTTTTAACATCACACGAAAACATTTAAAAATCGCAGGCGCGATAGTTTTTAAAGCTTAGGAAAGTGCAGTAAGCGACAAAATTTACTGGTCATGAGCTGAATATGCAAATATAATAATATGGACAAACTGGACAAGTTTGTCCATATTATCAAAATGTTTTCGTTTTTTTCCATTTTTACATATTATTATAGACAAGCGCTTTTCGACTCATAATAATACAGTAATTTTGACAAATGACTTTTGTGGCTGACCGTACTTAATCCTATCGGTTTTCTTTTTAACCGACTTCAAAAAAGGAGGAGGTTTCTCAATTCGACCGTATATATTTTTTTATATGCATAACTTGTGAACGTATAGTATAATACGTATACTATTATTAATTGGTATCAAATTAAATAATGATGTGCTTAATTACCTAATATTTTTTGTAGAATTTCAATCCTTCGATCTCTTTTTTAATATTTATTTATTTTCGTTTACTGGATTGTATTTTTTGTCCAATATTATAAGAATATTATTAAGTTAATTATAACGTTTCCAAAATTAGATGTAATCTTTTTAAAACTTATTAAAACTCATTAATCAAAACGGAAAAACTACAAAAAATGTATATTATTAATGGAAAAACTTAATTTTTGGTCAGTATGATGTATAGATTAACTAGGACTCTATTTATTACGTGTAGGTATATCATTCCATTTATATATTTTTTAAACATATAATATACAACGATCACTGCCCTACGATCTTAAAGTTGAAATCTCCGGACCGTGAGGTTCAAGGACACTGTGTTGTCCATAGTCAAACTAGTGGATAAGTAACTATAGTTACCTTATCTAGGTGTTAAAGTAGCTATAAGATCAGTTAATAAATTTTTATAAAAAAAATGATTTTCAATATCGTATTCAAATTGATTCTGAATAACCCGACCTCTTTCTCCTTCTCCATCTTTTACTCTATCTCCCTCTCTCTCTCTCTTCTCCTCTACGTACCTCTGGGTGCTGAGTGCGAGTTTTAGGCTAAGCGTATGCTGAGACGCAGGCGACGCAGCTCCGCGCAGCGCATAGCAGAGCAGATTTTGTAATGCATGGTCGTGCCGAGAGCTGCTTATACGCTGCAGCAGCGCAGGCACGTGGGACGTAGACATGTGTCTGCCCTGCCCTGCGCCTCGTTTGTAGTGCAGGCACAGATTTCTGCGCGACGCGTGCGTGTCGACACACGTTTTTTTACCATTTTATTATAATTTTATAATAATGACAGAACAATTAACAGAACTCTCTCGATAGTACATATTATCCATTATTAGAACGCCTGAAAAGTAACAACAACTCACATTATCAGACTCTGACATTGACATTGACAACTTATATGTCCGTGCTGTGTCACTTACCTGCGTCGCAGCATGCGTTCGCGGCCTATGTCTGCCCTAACTGCCCTGCCCCGCAAAATCTGTACTGTGCAGTGCTGCGTCACCTGCGTCTCAGCATACGCTTAGCCTTCTTCTCGTTAAAGTGAATCATGCTGGTCTGGGACGTGACAAGAATGTGTCAGCTGCCTAACTTCCCGTGCATGTCATAAGAGCTGACTAAGGGACAAGGGTTCCTAGATCCTCGCATATCAGGCGATCGGCCAGCAACTTATCTCTGATGTTATCTATTCCTATTCTGGTTATGGTAAATGTGGCGTCGTCCGTCGTCTCTAACGGCAAGCTTACTCAAAATCAGTGATTTTGCTGTTCTGGTCTTCTTCATTTTGGGAAATAGCCGATGGACGAAATAAATAAACAAATAAGTATTAGGTCCTTACCTATGAAATTCTCACTTATTATTAGGTGTATTACCTCTAAAAGTCAATACCGGTTGTTAATATTATTATACACTTTTAATTGGGACTATGTTACTTAGGCTTCAGTAATAACAATGATTATTAATTTTGTGTCTTTATCGCCCAATGATTTTTTTAATTGACTACTTTTTTTGTTCGCGGAACTGTCCTTTTGTTTCATTGTAGCTTTGAAGGGACTCTTTATTTTATTTATTTATTTATTTATTATTTTGGCAACAAATAGTCAATTGCAGAATACAGTGCTTAAGTATAACTATTTTACATATGTTTTATAGACCTATAGTGCCGATATGAAGTCTTGATTTTGTTTCTTTTTAATGCCTGCTATATTAGCTAGTAAATCAAACACACTACTCTACAATTTTTATAGTGTTAACATATATAGATGCTAAGAAAATTTAAAAAACGTTAGTATGAAAAATAAAATTTTATAAAAAATCTTCATACAAAACGTCAACTTCATAGGTAAGGAGGTATATTAGGATATATGGTGGTCCTTGTTGTCGTAAGACAGCAGTCGTTAAACCCGCATCGGTTGCTAGGTTACGCCAGAGCTCTGCAAAATATGCTTTTGCTGTGGGAAGGATCCCCTAATCGTCAATAGGCTATGATGCTTTTACTTGTTTAGTTACAGCTGTTTAGTGTCCGAGGAGCTCGGTGGTGCAGCAGCAACGCATCGGATGGGCGATAAAAAATTTATAATCTCGATTCCTCCATGCTGCGGAAGGCACGTAAGGTCCAGGCTGCATTACCAATCGCTAACACGTTTGACGACCTCCTTGGTCGAGTGGTTTGTACACCGGTTTTCATGGTGTCGCCATCTCTAAGGTCTCAGGTTCGATCCCCGGTTGGGTCAATTTAGAAATTATTATTTTTCTAAATTGTCTCGGGTCTGGGTGTTTTCTATGTATAATAAGTATGTATTTAAGTATTTTAAGTATCCGTTGTCTAGTAGCCATTCATAACGAAACTTCTCTTGGGCTAGATAATTGGTGTGAGTGTAGGAAAGTTTATTTATTTATTTATAACAACCACCAATGGCACTGGCGCACTGGGCCTACGTGGTAGTTTATGGCCCGTTCTTCCTATATGGTGTTCTCTATAGGGAAGGCTTGTGCCCTAGCAATTTAGAGACATAGAAATATGATGGTGATGGATAATGGATTCAGTCCACGCCGAAGTCACGGGCAAGAGCGGTATTTCGTCATAAAAATAAACGTTCTCGAATTGATTGCGCCGTATGTAGAACAAAACAAAAATAAATGAACATCTCGGCTAGTATGTCTTGAGAACATTTAGTTGGCAACACGCCTACCCCACAACATAAGAAGAGCGCAGAAAGTAATATTCATACTTTTATTACGTATGAATATACTTTATACGTTTATTTTCACTAATCATATTTAACATATTATTAATTTATACAATTCAATCATATATTAACACGAATAACAATATTTAATTGATACAAGTAACAACTTTAGTACCTACGAATGCAACTCGGCCTCCGTCTGAAAATCAGCGTCATGGCGATGGCTTTGCCAATGCTGTGACACGAGCCGGAGACTTTTTTTGCCAATGTTTCACTGCTCACCATAATATTTGTATGCTTCTTTTTTTTTGTAACCCTTCTCTGTGTAACAGTGTGCAAAATAAATTATTTGATTTGATTTGATTTGATTTGATACATGACGCGCTTGAGCAAACACACAGACTGTCCTAAAATGGCAGAACGCATGGGTTTGTATTGTTATTTGTATTATTACCGCAAAATTATAAGTATGCGAGGAGCTGGTCGCCGAAGGCACCAATTGTTCACGTCTCCAGCAGGTGATCTGCGCACGCAACATGCTTACAACAGTCCCAGCGCTCGAGCGGTCTACCACTTTAACCCCCTTTCTTGCTAAATCGTCGTTGCTTCGTCCGGGATGCGGATATATCAGTAGATCCTATGCCTGTCTCAAATTTTACAAACAAATTTAAACCTACTTTGAAATAGTAATAAAGTCTACATTCGTTTGCAAGTTATGAGCGAGTTCAATGTCGAGGTCGACGCTGTTTTATTGTATGGAAGCTAACTTTCTGTAGTCTTCTTATTTTGTGACTGTCCCCTTATTCTTAAGACACATTTCGACAAACAGTTTGCCTTCGAACACGATGCTTTGTCTCTTTCCAAATAAAAACATCAGACTATCACAGATGTAACGTTGTCGAAACCGTTTCTCTTCAAAAGTGTTCAAATGGGACCCAGCTAAAGTTTTTCCAAGAGTGAAGGAACTTCTGTTTACGTCCAGCAATAATAAATTGGTTTCCACGAAATAACAGGTATTTATGTGAATAGTGGAAAACTAAAAATAGCTTTTGTTATAAATTTGTTATTTTGCATTTAAAATGTTTGAACGAAATGATAGTAATGGAAAATCAACTATCACCAATAGAGACAGACAGATTCTTGTTTCAAATGTTAAACCTTTTGCAACAATTACGAAAAACAATTGAAAGATTAGGTAGGTATGCTTACAGAAGAACACGTAAGTAGCTGTAGTACATATTTTTCTATTGTATGTAGTATTATTATTTTATTGGATTGGCGTAACATGGAGGAGGCATATGCCCAGCAGTGGGTAGATACGGGCTGAAATGTTGATGATGATGATGACGTAGATTATCTCAATTCATTTCAATCACCAGTCTTCTCAACAATTAATATAAACAAGCAAAAGTTTGGTAATGCTTTGACAATGTTTCTCATTTGTTTTGTTACTTTTGCTTGTGAAGAAAAATATATTTTGTTACTAGCTGTCCCGGCAGACTTTGTTCTGTCCTATTTCTCTAAAACAAAGTTAAATTGATTTTTTTTTATGTTAATAGTTGCCCCGACAGATTTCGTTCTGTCAAAATTTATTGGCCTGTCGCAGTCTAATAGAAATAAAATAACATTGAAAGACTTTAGTAATATCTAATGTGATGATATTTTTATTGTAATGCCTTATGGTACACGATATTTTTTGTTAGATTACTTGGCGCGTAAATAAATAAATCTGACCTCTAATCAACTTGAAGACATACCAAAGATAAACCTAACGCGCCTTTGTTTTGTTTTGATTGACGTCAAATGTTTGACAGCTGGGGACAGAGTGGTTTATATGGGAAAAGAAAATTGTTGTTTTTACTATTTTCCGATCTAGATGTTGTATGCAGAGTCACTTAGACAAAATTATTAACTTTAATTTGTTAAGCAATTTTTAATTTCAATTGTGACGTCACAATCAAAATAAACAAGTCACAGTTTTGGGGGGTTAAGGTCACTCGCGTCTGTAGGTTTACCCTCGAGACCCTACACGTGACCCCTGGGTGGTGCTAAATGAGTGACACTGACTGAGTGGTAGAGCCACGCTGCGTTGTAGCACGCATTGGGCCGGCTCGCCCGGCGTAATACCACCCTCTCACTAAATACCGGCGTGAAATAATGCACTCGTTGCTGTTGTGTTTCGTCCGGTCAGTGATAGACACACACACAATTGATATGGCAGCGCACTTAAATTTAGATTTACCCCAGGGGGGTACCTACACCTCCAGTGTAGGAGAATCCCCCCCTGAGCGTCCACGCTCAGGCTGCCCTACGTATTCTGGGGAGGGTAAAAGTCCGCTCGTATCAGCACATGCTGCAGGCAGGAGTAAGGCAAGACATACGGCACCCCCTCCTACGCTTCGCGTGGACTTTTGCAATATCAGGGGAATTCACTCCAACTTAAGCGCCGTCCATTACCACCTTGAGACGGAGAAGCCGGCCTTGCTTTTCCTTACTGAAACGCAGATATCCCCCCCTCCTGACGTCTCCTACTTGCGCTACCCGGGATATAATCTGGAGCATTCGTTTGTGCCACGCGCCGGTGTTTGTGCTTACGTCAGGGAGGATATGTGCGTTCGTCGCCTCGGCAATCTTGAAGTTAGGGACCTCTCAATCTTATGGCTGCACGTCGACTGCGGACACCACCCTCGCGTCTACGCGTGCCTGTATAGGTCCCACAGCGGTAACATTGAGACTGACCAACTTGTCGAGAGCGTCCAAACGGCCACAGATTCCCTTCTCCAACGGATCCCCTCTGCCGAGATCGTGGTGCTGGGAGACTTTAATGCCCACCACGTCGAATGACTTGGTTCACGCACAACTGACCACGCGGGTAGAGCCGTTCATGACTTCGCTTTGGCCTACAGTCTGTCTCAACTGGTTGCCGAGCCTACGCGGGTACCAGATGTGGAGGGCCATACACCTTCCTTACTGGACCTCTTGTTGACCTCGCACCCAGACGGCTATCAAGTGTCCGTTGATGCACCACTAGGCTCATCAGATCATTGCCTGATTCGGAGCACAGTGCCTCTCACGGAAACTTTAAAATCGCAACGTGCGGTCAGCCGTCGGGTCTGGCATTATAGGTCAGCGGACTGGGATGGGATGCGAAGTTTCTTTGCGTCGTACCCATGGTGGCGAGTTTGCTTCTCGCTGGATGATCCTGATGTCGCCGCCGATTCTGTCGGTGATGTGATACTGCAGGGAATAGAACTCTTTATTCCAAACTCTATGGTTCCCGTTGGCGGCAGATCCCAACCATGGTTTGGTCGATGTTGCAAAATAACGTCTCGCCAGAAGCGCGAGCATTACCAAGCCTGGGCTAATGCGGTGTCATCAAAGGATCCAAGTACCAGTGTGCTCAAAAAGAAGTACAACTTTGCTGCCAGGTCATTTAAGAAGGACATTGCCAAGGCGAAGTCATCATTCATAGGTAGAATTGGGGAGAGGCTAGTGCGTCTTCCTTCGGGTACGCGTGCATTCTGGTCTCTCGCCAAGGCTGTCTTAGGGAATTTCTGTCGACCGTCACTTCCACCACTGCACAAGACCGATGATTGCCTTGCCCATACTGCAAAAGAGAAAGCCGATCTCTTGGGTACTCTTTTCGCATCAAACTCGACCTTGGACGATGGGGAAAACTCGCCACCAACAATACCGCATTGCGCTTGTTCTATGCCAAACGTTCGGTTCCTGCAAAGGTCAGTTCGTAAGGCTCTTTTTTCCCTTGACATTCATAAGTCGAGTGGGCCTGATGCAGTCCCTCCCATTGTGCTTCGGACGTGTGCTCCTGAGTTGGCGCCGGTTCTAACGCGCCTCTTCCGGCTCTCTTACACGACTGGCGTTGTCCCAAGTTCTTGGAAGACAGCCCTTGTCCACCCGATTCCCAAAAAAGGTGATCGCTTGGATCCGTCCAACTACAGGCCTATAGCCATCACCTCTTTGCTTTCCAAAGTAATGGAGTCCATTACAAACTGCCAGCTCTTGAGGTACCTAGAAGAGAATCAGCTACTAAGCGATCGCCAGTACGGTTTTCGCCGCGGTCGTTCGGCTGGTGATCTTTTAGTGTACCTCACTCACCGATGGGCGGAGGCAGTCGAGAGGAAAGGGGAGGCACTGGCAGTTAGCTTGGACATAGCGAAAGCCTTCGACAGGGTATGGCACAGGGCTCTTCTCTCGATTCTTCCATCATACGGGCTCCCTGAGAAATTGTGTGCGTGGGTCGCCAGCTTTCTTTCTGGGCGTAGCATCAAAGTCGTAGTTGACGGATCATGCTCTGACCTGAAGCCCGTGAATGCTGGAGTCCCGCAGGGGTGTGTGCTGTCGCCTACACTGTTTCTTCTGCATATCAATGACATGTTGCATAACAACAGCATTCATTGCTATGCAGATGACATTACTGGGGATACGCTTTACACCGGACGTACTAATATTTCTCTGGAAAGCGACATCGAGAACCGGAATAAACTTGTGACTGACACTGAGAACATGTTAAGTCATGTCTCAAATTAGGGCCGACTTAATCTAGTCCATTTTAACCCTTCCAAAACACAAGTTTGCGTGTTTACCGCTAAAAACATCCCTTCGTCGTATCTCTAAACTTTGAAGGAGCTCCCCTTGATACCAAACCGACCATTGGAATCCTTGGCGTCGATATCTCGAGTGACGTTCAATTTCGCGGTCATTTGGAAGGTAAAGCTAAATTAGCTTCGAAAAAGCTGGGTGTGCTCAATAGAGCGGGACAGTATTTCACGCCGACCCATCGCTTACAGCTTTACAAAGCACAGGTCAGGCCTCATATGGAATACTGTTCCCATCTTTGGGCTGGAGCGCCCCAGTACCAACTCCTCCCATTTGACCGCATTCAACGCAGAGATGCTCGAGTTGTCGGCGACGTGGTAACCTCTGGTCGGCTCGATCCACTGGCCCTTCGGAGAGACGTTGCTTCTCTCTGTATATTTTATCGCCTTTATCATGGGGAGTGCTCTGAGGAATTGTTCGGTTTGATCCCTGCCGCTGATTTCCTTCACCGCACTACACGCAATCGACTGTCTTTCCATCCACACCATCTTGATGGACGGCGATCTACTACTGTGCGTTTCTCACGTAATTTTTTACCACGAACTATAGTGCTGTGGAACCATCTCTCGGCGGCGGTGTTTCCGGACCAATATGACTTAGGAATCTTCAAGAAACGAGCCTATTCCTTCCTTAAAGGCCGGCAACGCATTTGTGATTCCTCTGGTTTTGCGGGTGTCCATGGGCGGCGGTGATTGCTTTCCATCAGGTGACCCGCCTGCTCGTTTGCCTCCTTCTAATATAAAAAAAAAAAACAGCCCTAGTGGTTTAGTAACCTCTGTATACTTACATTTATGATCACTGCTGCTTGCTTATTCGCGCCTGACGCGCATGACTTCACTAATATAAGTATTTAGTTTACAATTACATGACAACTAAAGTTAATAATGATGCCTCAGTAACTCTGCATACAAGATCTACATCGGATACACTTTGGATCTTTTCTTTTTGACCACACCTTTCTGTTACACGTTGTATATAGTTAGTTACAAAATAAAATTTTACTAGAAAAAATCAACCAGCCTCAGTCAGAGCATTGGACCGGTTATCCAAAGGTCGTGGGTTCGTTCCCACTCGAGCTTCCTGAGGCTAAATGTTTTTTAGGAACATACTATTTGTTCTATTTATAAGAAGCACCACATCTGGCGCAGTGGTTAACGCGCCCGGTCTGCGAATGCTGAAGTTAAGCAATTTTCGCAAAGGCCGGTCATCAGATGGGTGACCAAAAATGTATCATCTCGAGTTCCTCCGTGCTTCGGAAGGCACGTAAAGCCGTTGGTCCCAGCTGCATTAGCAGTCGTTAACAATCACCAACCCGCAGTGGGCCCGCGTGGTGGTTTATAACCCGTTCTGCCTATCCATCCATAGGAAAGGCTCGTGCTCCAGCAGTGGGGACATAAAAATGAGCTGATGATGATGATGACCACATCTTACAAAAGATAAGTGGGGCTGTTAAACATAGCGGCCATTTATTTGTTTTAATGCAAGCTAGAGTATACGAGTATACACCTCCATTATTTATATATCCATTTTTTTTCTTTGTTCTTCCATTTGGCACAACTACGTAGTAAGTAGTACGTAGTAAGTAGCAGTTCCCTACTACTGCCATTATTTGGTAGTGTCATAGTGAAAAAGACTTACCTTTGGCACACCTGTAGTGCCGCACACTTGTGCCTGGGGTGAGTCACGATTGAAATGCAACAACTTTTATGGATCTACTCACAGGTCACAGAGACCACGGACCCTGCAAAAGGTTCGAAACATCAGAATAAACTTTAAATAAGTAATGTGTAAAACAAACGCGAGTAGATCCGTAAAAGTTGTTTCATTTCAATTTGTAGTGTTCGCGTAAACTTTAGAAAACAATTGAGTCACGATTTTATCTTGTAAGAGTAACATTGTTAACATATTAATGCCCGTAACTGTACACCGACCCGCCAAGCAAAGGAACCATAAATACATACCTAATTAATACGTGCTGCAGTACCATCCATTATCCACGAAATTTCTTATCTTATCTTATCTTAGTGGGGCCTGCTGAGGTTTCCCTCTCGCAGTAACACTTCGACCCATCGGGATATTTCAAATCAAATCAAATCAAATCATTTATTGCATGCCACATTGATGTACAAAGTAAATAAATAGGTACAAAAGGTGTTAAAATAAAAATGTAGCGCCCCGTAAGGGCATAGCAAACAGAGGGAGTATAGCTTGCTTATTAAATATTGTATTATACATTTTAAAATTTAATAAATTAAAAATTGTAATACATGTAACATTATTAGATACTATTCATTACAAAATAAAAAATAAAGAAATTAATAATAACAAAATGATAACAATAAAAATAAAAAATAAAATAAAAATTGAAAATAAAAATAAAAATTATTGTCTTATATGTCATGCATGATAAAATAAAAATATTACTTAAATTTAAAATGATTTATCTCATATTCAATTAAATAAAATATTTGTTCCATTCCAGAGGATGGGCAGCAGCATCTCTCTGAGGTTACCCTCAACCTACTGCGATCGCCAACCCGCCTGCCAAGCGTGGCGATTACGGCAAATACCCCTCATATCCTTGGGGGAGGCCTTTGTCCATCAGTGGACGTCTTTGGCTGAGATGATGATGATGATGATGATGAAAATATTTGTAAAATTAAATTACAGTAAAATATTGCCCTTTAAAATTATTGTTAAAATTTATCATTAAAGAACTCATTTATATTATAGTAACTTTTATTAATAAGATATTTCTTCAAGTTTGTTATGGACTGTGTCATTTCTTTTATTTCTTTTATGTCATTAGGTAAATTATTGTAGATTTTTACAGCCATTGAGTGTGGACCTGATGTAACAAATTTTAATTTAGAGAACTGAGTCTTTAGCATGTTTACGCCACGATTGTTCCTTTTTGCCGCGATTTTGACTGGGGAATATAAGCTCTCGTGTTTTCTCACAAATTTACAATATTCCAAAATATATTAAGATGTTAAGGTTAAAATAGCATGATTTTTAAAATGAGGTCTACAAGATTCCATCTGATGAATATTAATTAGTATTACAAAAACACAAATGTTGAAAAAATTTCCACGAGCAGGGTTTGAACCTGCACCCTTCTGACATACCGGGCCAGGTGCTCTTCCAATTGAGCTATCGTGGTTCTAACCAGCCCGCCGAAATTATTCAACACTATTTACTTTTTACTTTGAAAGCCAAAGGCGCCCATTCAATGTTAACAACTACCGTCATTAACATCCGATCATAATAACAAATGTTGAAAAAATTTCCACGAGCAGGGTTTGAACCTGCACCCTAAAAAAATTTTTTCAACATTTGTGTTTTTGTAATTTGTTCGCAACAAAATTTGCGTTAAAAATTATATAAACATTTATAAATAGCTTGCCTACTTCTTAACTGATCTTTAGTATTTGTAAAAATATTATGATCGGATGTTAATGCCGGTAGTTGTTAACATTGAATGGGCGCCTTTGGCTTTCAAAGTAAAAAGTAAATAGTGTTGAATAATTTCGGCGGGCTGGTTAGAACCACGATAGCTCAATTGGAAGAGCACCTGACCCGGTATGTCAGAAGGGTGCAGGTTCAAACCCTGCTCGTGGAAATTTTTTCAACATTTGTGTTTTTGTAATTTGTTCGCAACAAAATTTGCGTTAAAAATTATATAAACATTAATTAGTATTCTAAGACATTTCTTTTGTAAAATAAAAACGCTTTGAATATCAGCACAGTTTCCCCACAAAATAACTCCATATGTTAGTCTGGAGTGTGCGTATGCGTAATAGGCCGATAATGCAGTTTTGAAGTCTGTTACTTTTTTTAATTGATAAAGTGCATATGTAAATGAGGACAGTTTACTTTTTAGCTTTTGAATGTGAGATTGCCATTTTATGTGAGTATCTATATCGATACCTAACAATGTTGCTGATTGTACAGATTCTAGTTTTATGTTATTATATTTATAATTAATTTGCAATGGAGTTCTTTGATATGGTTTAAACTGTATTATTTTCGTTTTATTAAAATTAAGTTCCAAATTGTGCTGTACGAGCCAGTTAATAATTTTATCTAAAGTATAATTTAGTTTATTTGTTAAGTCAAATGTATTCGAGCAGGACAAAGTAACTGAGATGTCATCCGCGAATAGTATGCTTTGATCATCTATTTGATTCGGAAGATCATTTATATACACTAAGAACAGAAGACATCCCAAAACACTTCCCTAAGGGATGGAACCAGATAAGGGGGTTTGAGCCGACCTAACTTTTTGGATTTCACCCGTATTTGAATCAATGTTTTCAATTTCCACTAACTGAGATCGGTCGCTTAAAAATGATTGAAACCATCTGTGTGCCATTCCCCTAATTCCCGTCCCGTGTAATTTATCTAGAAGTATTTCATATCTAACTCTATCATATGCCTTACTCATGTCGAGTAGTAGACCAATAGCATATTTTTTGTTATTAATAATATCTAAAACTTCCCTAATATACTTATAAACTGCTAGAGTTGTAGAATGTTTTTTACGGAAGCCGTGTTGACTCTTATGAAATACTTTAAATTTTTCATAGAAAGGGTAAAGTCGCCTCGCCATTGCTGATTCAAATATTTTTGACGACGTCGGTAGCAGAGCTATCGGGCGGTAGTTATTTTTATCAGTCTTTTCTCCTTTTTTGTAGATCGGTTTTACTAAAGAAATTTTTAGAGCATCGGTAAAAATTCCTTCTCTAAAAGACTGATTTATGAGCTTACAGTAGGGATCATTTAGTTCTTCGACACATGTTTTTATTAAGGCAGGCGGCAGCTCATCGATTCCGAAACTGTTCTTATTTTTGAGATTTCTAATGATTTGGTAAACTTCTCGACGGTCTACAGGTCTTAGATATATACTATTTTCTATATAATTGGTTTTGTTCTGTTTTTGTTTGTAACTGTATTTACCATTTGTGTTTCCTACAGATGCAAAGAAGTCATTAAAATTGTCCGCAATTAGTTTGGGGTCTTCAACTATACGATTATTGACTTTTATTTTCATATTTTGGGTATTTTGAATTTGTATTTTATTTGTTTCTTCGTGTATTATCTGCCAAGTTGTTTTAATTTTATTTTCTGATTTTTTAAACTTCTGTATATTTATAATTTTTTTAGATTTAAGCACGACTTTTTTAAAACTTTAGTGTAGCTTTTATAGTGATTTTGTAGAATTTTATTTTTTGTTTGTGAGCATAACATTCTTAATAATCTTTTATTGTTGCAAGATATTTTTATTCCTTTAGTTAAATATGTTTTTGGTTTAGATTTAGACTTTAATTTTATTTTATTTTTCGGTATGCAATTATTAAGTATTGATTGTAGAGTTTCTAAAAATCTATTATAATTTAAGTTTATATCATTATTTGGTGTAATAACTACTTCCCACTTAATATTTTGCACTTCCTTCTTAAATTTATTTATATTTATATCGCTAAATACACGCTTTTTTAAATAATATTGTTGGGATTTTAGCACGGACGGTAATGAAAGCAAAACGCCTCTGTGGTCGGAGAAACCAAATTCTTGTACATTAAGTTGTATGTCTTTGCTTAGAAAGTTGTTAAAAATTAAATCGAGGCAAGTAGCGCTAGTCGCTGTGACTCTTGTGGGTTCTCTAACATATTGATGGAAATTAAATGATAGCATTAAGTTTGATAGCGTTTCTTTAGGCTTATTATTTATTAAAAAATCTACGTTAAAATCTCCACCAATCACAATATTTTTTGTATTTTCCTTTTTTGTTACATATATTAGAAGATTCTCGAGACATTTATAAAACATATCAATTTCTCTATTACTATCAGGCCAGTAAACATTTATCATTAGCAAATTGATCTTCGGTATTTCTATTGAACATACTTCGAAAATAAATTCTACAGACATTAATTCAATATCTTTTCGCTCACGGTGCTCTATTTGATTTTGAATCAGTATACATACACCTCCTCCCTCGTGAAGTTTTCGGCAATAAGACGAGCCTACACCTTATCCGTTGATGTTGAGCAAATTCAATTTTTCATTGTTTAACCAAGTCTCAGTTATACATATTACGTTTAAGAAAGGTTTTTCAGCTATTAATGCTTCAAGTAGATGTATTTTGTTATTTATACTACGCATATTCTGACTTAATATAGTAAATTTAGTCGCGAAAGGATTCCCTTCTATTTGTTGTTGGTACTGTGTTGTTCAAGCGTGTGCGCTGCAGATTAATAGTTGCATGTTTATCAAAAATTTGCTCTTCACTTTTCCTTGTAGAGATGTTTTTGTTTCCAGTGTTTAGATTTCCAGTGTCATTCATATCAACCCTAACTTCGTGTCCGTTTACAATAAGTTTATTGTTGTATAAGATTGCGTGTTGTCCTTTGTTTCTGGCAGTTTGCAGGGCTCGTTTCAATATTTTTCGTTCACGTAGAATTGCTTCATCTAAGTACTCGGTTATACCCAAACCAACACTTCTGAACCACATGAAGTTTTCGAGTATATACTTCTTCATTTTCTTGCTCAAAAGTTCAATCTTGATTGGTCTTGTGTATCCCTTCTTTCCTATGTAAGTTATTTCTTCTATAAACCCAGTTAAATCTATCTTGAGTACATCATAAAAAGTATTTATAATTCTGTTCGTGAAATCGCATTCACTTTCCCACTCATTAAATGCAAGTCCGTGCAAAACTAATACTTTTTCATTTTTGTGCAATACTTCGGAAGGGTAGTTATTTTTTATGTTTTCAATTTCTTTTAATATCTTTTTATTTTCTTTTTGCAGTGATAGACATTCTTCTTCGAGTAATTTTATTTTTAAATCTTGTTCTATATGTCTTTTTTCTATTCTTTCGATTGACGATTTAATTTCCAGCCCGAAGAGAGTAAATGTTTTTTCAATTTCTTTTTGAATAGTGGTTCGTATTTCTGACAGTATAAATGAATTATTTTGTTGTAGGTTTTGTTGTATAAGACATTTTAGTTGATCCAATTGAATGTTTTCCACGGTGCTAGTGTTTATTGGATCAATCAATTTATTACCGGCATCTAAGGAAGTATTTCCTAGTATTAAAGTGTTTCCTTCAGGTGAGCAGGTTATATCACTTTCATCCAGTATTGATTTATCATTATGTATAGGCATTTTTCTTCTTAAAGTTACATTCACTCTGTCTGTTTCGGGTTTTGGTGACAAGGTGTTCTCTAAGTTGCTAACAGTTTTTTGAATAATATTAGAGGGTCGTACTGGCGTATTTTCATTATCACCCTTCGGTTGTTTGGAGCAGCATAGGACATTTCCAAGAAGATTTATGTACAGCCGTCATTGTATTATAAAAGCGCCCTTCAAATACCTGGGCACACTCCAAATCGAAATTTTGATGACAGATTGAACATTTCAAAAATCGTCTATCAGTTATTGTTTTTTCGACAGCCTGCGCATACATTCGCCATCTTGCAGTAGCTTTTGGTACTACTACGATGATTGTCGTAACCGCGAGCTTGGGTTCGAGCACGTAGTTGATCGGTCGGTTGATCGGTCGATAGTTCAAGCAGAGTTTGGTAGATATCGCTTTATGTATAGATCAATTTAGGAAATGATTCATCATAACCGCATAAAGATTTGGTTTTGAGGTTGTATTTTTATGTAATGTTTTACTAACCTTCTTTAAAGCGGTGGATCACTGTGGTTCGTTATTTCCGTGATTTATTACTCAGTTTTTAGAAGATCCGCTTCTTAAATTTGCTTACTTCTTCTGTTTTTTTACACAGTTTGTGACACTCATTTATTGAATTTTTCAACACTAAATCACTTAGTTTCTTGCTGATAATAGTTTTACAGATGATTCCGGTAACTATGTTTAACAAACAATGTTCTAAATTATATTTAGATAAGTTTTTAAATTTTAATGAATAAAAATATGCGGAGCTAATGTTACTTGTGCGACTACTAGCGCCCTCCCTCCTTAAATGCGTATTTTGTGCAACCCTATCCTTTCACTCTTCCTCCTCTGTAAAGATAGATGCCATAAGTTTGGCAACGTCTTTAAGAGCGAAAAGCCTGAAGTCCTCCGGTTTCGGATAGGCCGACCCCAGGAGTCCCATTCTTTTCCTAACCAGAGAGTCGCAGTCACACAGTAGGTGCTGCATTGACTCCGTTTCCTCTCCATATGCCCTACACAAGCTTTTTGTTGATAGATGCATTCTGTGAAGCATTTGTTTTGTGTCATATTTCCCTGTCATAGCACCGATGGTTAATCGGGCCTGCCTTCTACTGCCTCCGCATATGAACTTACTCCGTCCTAAGGCGTTTTCACCTAGGAAGGATTTGGAGTGTTTAATTTACGAAATTTAACACGGGCGCAGGTCTAAAGTATTCACACTACATGGAAGAAAAGGAATGGCGGCCGGTGCATTACCGATGGAAAGCCGTTTTTATCTGTAGATAGTAGAGTTTTTGAAGTGCGTACTCCACATGACTTGAGTTTTTTTTTAGAAATTGCTTTTATTGTTTTTTTTGTTATGTTACGGGTAAGATTATAAGGCCAATGGTGAAAGCGCACTTTAGCCGGAATCTTCAATTGAGGCACTGGCTATCTTATCTTATCTTATCTTATATATAGCTGCCGGAGCACAATAATGCACGAACATGGATGTAATGGCGACATATTTTAGATTTTTATTTATTTATTATCGGAATCAAAACATACATTACTTTTATAATATGGGGTGCTAATTAAGCCTCTTGGGTTTGTGTTTAGTACCTAACAATAGTATTCTTCCACGTTATCAGAAATAAAGTAACCAAATACATTCATATTATAATTCTAAGAATCGACAATGTTCTGACAGTACGATCACATTTCCGAACACAACATAGAATTAATATTTTAAAGCTGACAAAAAATTACTTTTTAATTGTATTTAATATTGTGTTCAGTAATTGCATAACGCGTGGAGGTATAATAAAATGGTGGTAGCTAACCAGGCAGACAAACAAGCCCTACCAACCAAACCTTATAAGCTTATTGGTCTTTAGACCGTAACTGGATTTTATGGGCGGGTACATAATCAAGTTGTTACCTACTGTAGACTAAAAAATACCACAAAGGTATTACGCAAGCGTGTCCTCGTTTTAACCGCCTCTGTGGTCTAGTGGTTAAGACCACCGGCTTAGACCCAGAGGTTCCGGGTTCGATTCCCAGCATACATATACAGCGTACATATTTGTGTACTCAGTTTGGTTGGTGGTAGTACTTGTTTGTTTGCCTGGCTAGCTACCACCATCTTATCTAAATATGTAGCCATAACAAAAATGTTTGTAGCATTGTTGTGTTCCGGCAGCTAGAGATAAGATAGCCCAGTGCCTCAGTAGTTGAGGATCCCGGGTGAAGTGCGCTTCCATCATTGGCCTTTATTATCAGTGATGATAAGTACTGTGCTACGCGTAAGATACAAACAAAAATACTAGTTACTAGATTGTCCGAGACATTCAAGTCGGTAAATGTGAAATAAAGATGGCATATTAAGTTTTCATAGGTCAGGCTCAGCAGTAGGGTAAAACTGTATTTTATTTGTAACGAATGTTCAATAGAAATATTTTATTCTTATTTATTTGGCAAAAAAATATTTTGAAAACAATACCAGCATAGTTTTAGTTTTTAAACGATTTTGATTCGCACCGCACGTAGCAATTTAATACTTATATAAAAAAGTTGAACATGAAGTTAATGGGCTTCGGAAGCGCACCAGCCGGCAACAACCTTATTAGTACACAGGTCACGTGGTAAGACTGCTCCCGTCCGAAGAGTTGCAATGGGGGAGACGAAGGCAAACTTCAAGTTTTAATAAAACGTAGTTATCGTTAAAATATAAAACTCGTAACATAAAGTCGGCGTTACTTTTGAACTTTGACGCAGATGTGACATTAATCTTGACGACCTCCTTGGTCGAATGGGTTGGACACCGGTTTTCATGGTGTCGCCATCTCTGAGGTCCCGGGTTCGATCCCCGGTCGGGTCAATTTAGAAATTATTGTTTTTCTAAATTGTCTCGGGTCTGGGTGTTTTCTATGTATAATAAGTATGTATTTATGTATTTTAAGTATGTTTATCCGTTGTCTAGTAACCATTTAACGAGTTTCATAACGAAGCTTCTCTTGGGCTAGATATTGGTAATTTTTTTTTTTAAATCACTACTAATCACTACTCTTCCTTCTGTTCTTCCTTTTTGTTATTCTCCTTTCCTCTTCGCTTACTCTTCTTTAATTAAGAGCGTTTACGCCGCACACTAGCGCCACTAATGAAAAAAAGAACATATCTAGTAATTAGAGATAGAAAATCAAATTATGCTCAACAAACTATTTGAATGAAGTAATTTAGCATTTTTACGTCACCTAATGAACACCTAATAACAACACGGCCACTTTTAACTATAACGCCTTATTTAACTAAACCATAACATGTGAGGTGTTCATTAGGTGACGTAAAAATGCTAAATTACTTCATTCAAATAGTTTGTTGAGCATAATTTGATTTTCTATCTCTAATTACTAGATATGTTTTTTTTTTCATTAGTGGCGCTAGTGTGCGGCGTAAACGCTCTTAATAGTTAATATCTTTAATTTATTTAGGGTAATAGCACCAGGTTCGACACTTAAAGCCCAGTCTTCGACACAACTTTCGTTGCCAAAATAACATATTAGGTTATCATTAAAATTTACGGGATGACAGCCGGGAAAATAAAATCAGATCTGACCCCTATTTATAATGACTAGTGGTCGCCCAGTGGTCTAAATTCGACCGTAATTTTTTTTACTAAACAATATTTTGAGAAGCTCGTTGGCGCAGTGGTTGACGCGCCCGGTCTACGAGTGTTGAGTTTGAGCAACTTTCGCAAAGGCCGGTCATCGGATGGGTGAACAAAAATTTATCATCTTGAGCTCCTCCATGCTTCGGAAGGCACGTAAAGCCGTTGGTCCCGGCTGCATTAGCAGTCGTTAACATCCACCAATCCGCACTGGGCCCGCGTGGTGGTTTATGGCCCGTTCTCCCTATCCATCCACAGGGAAGGCTTGTGCCCCAGCAGTGGGGATATAAAATGAGCTGATGATGATGATGATGATGATGATGAAACAATATTTTATTAGCGCTGCACGAATTGTATCCTAAGCAATGAAAAATTAAAAAAGATAGAATGTGAGTTTCCAAACTCACATTCTATCTTTTTTAATCCGCCCTCTAGATGGGCGGTGGGTTTTTGTCTTGTCTGCCCAATGGGTTTTAATCAGGCAGAAAGGATTTAAATCGGGCAGAAATGGATTTATGCCCATTTTGGCAGGCATAAATGAAAATTACAACAAATATTTTTTTATTTGCAAAACCTCATTCGGAAAATATTAAATGACGAGAATAGAATAAAACATACATATACATAGATCGGTGCATTCTTACATGTAAACAATCAATACATTGTAAACCAGAAGAAAAACTATGATTTATTTATTTTTTATTTTAAAAAAAATACTCTAGCGTTTTTTTATCAAATTTGTGGTATTTCATCTGCAAAGATGAATCTGCATAGCCATCGGTTGCAATTACCGGTGGATAGATAGCTCTCTGTGCCGCTATAAAAACTCAAAAAAAATAAAAAAAGCAGTGACAAAATTCAGCGCTTACGTCAGCCTTCCCTGTATCACATTGCGGAAAACCCAGGCGATTCCTGGCTGGGTCGGGTAGGCGTTAAATTTTTTCACTGTATTTTTATAAAATATATATTTGAAAATCTATATAATTTTTTTAGTGTCTAACAATAGTGCCACTATAATCTAAAGGTCTTAAATATTCACACACACTACATAGAACATAAATATGTACTTGTGATAATAACTAACCATCCATAACACACACACACATACATACACACACACACACACACAAACACACACACACACACACACACACACACACACACACACACACACACACACAAACACACACACACACACACACATATATATATAAATATATCTTTATCATATTTTTATATTATGAAAATCAAAGTACTAGAACCTTAGTATTGCGGCTACTCAACAAATTGTTAAGTATTATTATGTTAAATGAGAGCGATTCTCTCCTGTCACAAGAGTGTTCTCACACTCCAAAGGAGAGAATCAACCTCTGTAATTGTTAAAACTGATTTGTTGTGATAAATAAATATTTTTTCATTTTTTTCATTTTCATTTTCATAGAAGAAAAGGAATGGCTGCCGCCGGTGCATTACCGATGGAAAGCCGTTTTTTATCTGTAGATAGCAGTGATACTTTTTGAAGTGCGTAGGTACTCTACATTGAAAGAGTTGAGAGTTTTTTTTTTAGAAACTGCTTTTGTTAGTTTTTTTATTATCTTACGGATAAGCTAAAGTGCCTTCATATCACTTATTGCTAAGTGATTATAAGGTCAATGGTAAAGTAAAGTCAATGCGCAACCGCACTTTAGCTGGAATACCTAGATTCTTTACTGAATCTTACTGATTTTTCTGAGATCTGTCTCCAGCTGGCATGTTTATTGTAAGCACTCTGTACAGTCACCCGCACATCAACCTATCCAAAACTGTCAAATTTCTTCAATGAATAATCAACCATATGACATCTACAGGATGGATCTATCTGAGGAAAGGACAATGCTCATGAAGCATGAAAAAAAATACCAGGCCCGGCGCAAAAGAAAAGTAACTTAAAATATAGATAAAACATAAACAAAAACCCGACTGCTAAAACAACTATACCAAAAATAACTGCCAAAATAAAAAACTGAAAAGAGAAAAACAAGCTCTAAGATCCCAGAATTCAATTTGAGCAATGTTGAATGCAACGTGAAATATTTCTAAATATATGTCGCAGGCGGGGACAGTCACCAACCAAAGAGAGTGCGGATTTAATTGAACTAGCCACGGCCGCTTGGTTGATGAATGTCCCCGTCTGCGACAACTATCAATATTCAATGTATTTATTATCGGTGGATATATGTGTGAAATTGCTATTCGAATTTTTGCAGAGGTAACATAATGTAATGTATCAGTAACAGGAGCCAGTAAACAGATACAGTTGCGGTTTGAAAGCGTATAATGTCAATTCTCTACTACTCTACTACCTACTTTTACAAGATAATCATTTTTTTTTAATTGTGAGTTGTGCTTGCTCTTGGCCTCATTCTAATCCCTAGGGCTAAGAAGAGGCCGACGATGGAACAACCTTGCCCAGAAATAGCCTATTCACTCGGGCTTTAAAAACTTTAGGGTTATATGCCCTCGGGAGCACAGACACCGGTAGGGAATTCCTCTCTTTGGCTGTACGCATTATAAATGTAGAAGCAAAACGCTTAGTGCGCAGAAGTGGAATATCAACCAGGTAAGGGTGGTAGCCAGCCGTACGTCTGGATTCTCGATAGTAAAATGGGGAAGGTGGAATGAGCTCATGCAGCTCAATAGCACACTCTCCGAAGTATAGCCAGTAAAATATCATTATCATTATTTAAAGGCCGGCAACGCATCTGCGATTTCTTTGGTTTTGCGGGTGTCTATGGGCGGTGGTGATTGCTTCCCATCAGGTGACCCGCCTGCTCGTTTGCCTCTTTCTAATATTAAAAAACACTGTATGTACTTTTCATTTAAATAATTACGATTACAAGTTACCGGTTCTCTAGGTCTAGTACGACATGATCCAAAAATGATGCGGGATGCTCGAACTGTTCCTTATGTCTAGCCCACCCTAAGTAATATAAAACGCTCATGACGTGGGCGCAACAGCCCAATGTTCTCCTTCCGTGAATGCAGGAACAGTAATATCCGGATATGCCATTCCTACCATTTTCTCTTTTATAAAGAATATAAGTGTAATAGGTTTTGCTTCTTACGTGCCTTGATTGTATGCGATATCTTATTAAGACATAGTTTTCGTCATTCATATTCATAAACACCTGTTTGCTTGATATGCTCACTGCAATAAGAGCGGGCGATTTTCAAGTGATACGTGCCCACAGCAATCAAAATCAAATCTTCATCTTCATCTTTCAGTCTTGGGAAGTCTGTTAATTCAGGAACATCGGCTTGCATCCGTATAAACGCCACCCTTTGTCGATTTAAGTTGTGTTCAGGTACGTAATCACATAAATGATTGTGATTATTTACATTATTTATTACTTCAATGAATTGGTTTGTGTACCTGATGTCCAGGTCCCAGCTGCTTATGTTACCCCTGTAAAAAATCGAATGGCAATTTCACACATTGATTTCGATGATGCGTCCTATGCAGTATTTAATTACTTATTTTTGCCGATAATTTGAGTAACTTTTCTTTTGTGCTGGGGCTAGGTTTTTTTTGAGCAATTTTGACAGGTTGTAGTAGTATGATGTACTGCGTGTACATCAGTTTCTTTCGGTCACATCTTCGCCTCGTTCAAGTGAACACTTTCGTACACAGCGCCCTCTACACGCTCTGCTTATTCCGATGACACTATTAATGCCTTTAATTAGATAAAATGTTCGGTTTTGCGGCACGATCCACGGGAGACGTCTAGACAGCGTATCAGCACAAAATATAGACTACAGAAGGTAACCTTCATGCAAACGCGTTCGAGCAGGGCACACATAGACCCTGCACGGACACGGCACGGATCTTGGAACAGCTCGGCAGTTCAACATTAGTACCTGGATTACCGATGAGCTATGCTCGGTATTTTTTTTTAGTAATTGTCTAAAAATGAAACCTAGCTAGATCGATTTATCGCCCCCGAAACCCCTGCGTACTAAATTTCATGAAATCGTTGGAGCCGTTTCCGAGATTCAGATTATATATGTATATACATATAAACAAGAATTGCTCGTTTAAAGGTATTAGTGTATCTGAGTGACAGAGCTTTGCTCGGCATTTTTTTTGACAATTTTCTAAAAATTAAACCTAGCTAAATTGATTTATCGCTCCCGGGTTCCTTTTAAGTTATGAGCTTACTTTCTGTAGTCTCCTTATTTTGGTGGTATCAGGCAGCGTAGCGGAAGGCGGCTGCATCCGGCGGCAATTTTCCCATCCGATTTTATTGAAACGGCAATATTCGCGCGGCAACCGCCATCGCCATCGCGATCTCGATATGACATCGAAACTTTTTAGAATATTGAGATTTTTTAAATTTTTTCTTTTTATGTGGACAATTACTAGAATGTTGGTGATAAGAAAACTTATAATCTCTACTTATATCTATCTAATACGTACATAACTGTACGGTAATTTGACTGATAATTTCTGATTTTTTTTAAATTTTTATCTTGCTCGAACTTACAATAAACGATAAGGTTTTTTGAATGCATTCATTTAAAAAATCACAAGCTAATCTTTAACGATATATGACATTCACTAAATTATTAGTCAATTTAAATTAAATTAAATTAAGTGTTTATTTATCAAATAAATTCATAAAACCAAATATTTATTTATACTGACACTGATGTTTAAGCAATATTTTAATTAATAATGAATAAATAGTAATAAAATAACTCACCAATCACAGTTATGGCTCGATCTCACCAAGTACATTAGTCAGAGCATGCAGAGTAAAAGTAAGTAAATATATGCCTATGTTCTATCTCAATGCTGGGCAAAGGCCTCCTCTTTGAAATCAAGTTAAGAAATCTCAGTAATTGATGTTTGAATAACGCACCCTACAGTTATTGCTCGATCAAAAAACGGATATTTGAACTTGAAAAGGAAATATTCAATTCGACCCTCCCTCAAATATCGCCAATCGTTCAAATATTGCCATTACAAACAAGGGGAGCACCTACTATCATGTACACAAGTATTTTCACCGCTGGCAAGACCTTAATGCTGCAATATTACTTTTTTGTACGGAGGTGGGATTTTTTAACCATTGACAATCATTCTCACAAAATCAAACCAACGAACGGTATGCACCGAAATATCGATAGCCAAAATAGATACCTAAATAAATTGTAAGCTATTTGAACACAATGTTGTTATAGCGTGTTAAAAATTTAAATAAAAATACTTTGTCGCTCTTTATATTCATACATGTTTTTTTTTTTTGTTTTTTTTGAGAGAGACTGCTGGTTGCCGAGGGGCATTTCCAGCTTCACCGGGCTTGTTTTAGGGGCGGCGAGGTACGTAAAGGGTACCTCAAGCCGTGTTGAAACGAAACACCTTCAGAGGATTTCTAGAGGGGTACGGCATCGCACACTTAAAAGTGCGCGTCCCCGTGCCCCTCCAGAGTCTCCGAAGGGTTCGGATCGGATCGGGGAGCGGAACCACCCGAGGGCGCCTCTAAAGACACGGACCTCGGCTCGGGTAGACTGGGCCGTGGAGGAGGAGAGGAGCTCCCAGGCACATGACTGTGCCTGGCATAGAGCGCGTGTGAACCGGTTCTTCGTACCCTTGTTCTACGAGTACGGTGTCTTGGGCCTAAAACAGTGTGCATGTTTAGTGTATTCTGTAAATGTGTGCTGTCATTTGGAGGATCGGGCGGGTTCATACATGTGAAGGAGATATTGACAAAAAATCTAAAAATTTCTCTCTTATAGTGATATAGACTAGGAATAGCGACAAGTGGAGACTATTAAAAAAAATATATTTAAAAAATAAGGTCAGCCCCCACTTCACGAACCAAATCATAAAGAACAGTAATGTTCCTTTGTCTCTAACCAAAAATATTGAAAATAACTCTCAGTATTGGGTTTTGACAGCATTTATTTTAGATATTGTTTTACTTTAGACATTGTTTTGTGGTAGAGCATTAACATCGTTGTTTTTACCTAAAATGGTGTTTGTATTGAACCTGAAGAACACTTGTAAAAATTATTTGGCATGTGCTATTTGTTATTGTTCATGAGTGCAAGTTGTTGTGCCAATGTTTGTATTTTTAAAATGCATGGTGATGCGAAGCGAACTTCAATGTTAGTTATGAGCAAATTTCAGGTATCATACATACCATCATAGTCTATTTAAGACACCCTACATCATCATCATCAGCCTATATTAGCCCACAGCTGGACATAGGCTTTTCTAAGAGCACGCCAATGCGCGCTATCCGCGGCTACTCTCATCCATCTCTTGCCAGCCACTTTTCGAAGATCTTCGCTCCATCCTACATGCTTGCCCCGGACAATTTTGTCTCACAAGCACACGAAAGTGCAGTCTCCATAATCTTGTAAGCCAACAGCGATCAGCCTCCGGCCGACCTATATGGACGCGGTCCTTACGGGTAGGCATCGGTTCGCTTTCTCATTTCCTGAGTGCGCCAATCCGTCGTGAGCCAGGGTTGTCCATTTTATTTTATTTTGATTTGACAAACGTGATTTTTTTGCCGTTTTTATAGATAATGGTACGGAACCCTTCGTGCGCGAGTCCGACTCGCAGTTGGCCGGTTTTTTCATTAGACCTTGTTTTTATAATGTTTTGTGAAATCATATACTTACAACTGTTCGTTGCCAAAAACAAATTTTAAAAAATTGTCTGGCTCAGGGTTTCAAGCATTACAACTGCCTCCTGAGCCGACTCCTTTACGCTCTATATGGCGCCAACCGTGGACCTAAACTCCCGAAATCCATACTGGCATGAAGCCAGGTTCGGACCAATGGTTTTCAGGTGGTCCACAACGCGGTGTGCCAGGACTCGCTCGAACAGTTTACCGGCTTCGTCCAAGAGGATAATGGGCCGGTATGCTGACGGCGAATCTAAGGGGCATCTTTCAGGAGGAGGACCAGCCGGCCCGTCTTCCACTTAGTGGGAAACCGTCACATCAAATATCAAAATTTAAATATAAGTTCCACTATTAATAATTATGAAATTTGTTGTTAGTTTTATTTTATTTCGTGCTTTGGATTCTATTTATTGCTTACACTAAAATAAAAAAACGATAGTAATATCTGCTAGAAGAAAGTGACAACCCTATCGTAAGCCAGTCTTATTACACGAGCTCTGTTTTGTCGATGAAACCGCACCTGTCACTGCATAATAAACTGTACGGTGGTGCAATTAAAGGCGTTTTCCGACATGCAATTTGTAGTCCGTACGAAATGGGCAAGGGGCTCGTATTTGGCCTAGACTAGAGCGTTATTCGCCAAATCGTTCGGCCTCACGACTGAGTGGGTTTTGGAATGCTTAACCGAAATTAGACGGTTGAATAGAATTTTAGATGAATACTCGTGCTTAATTAGTTTGAAGTATTCGCCGCGAGTGCAAATGCAGTTACGTTGGGCATGTTTCAACGAAATCCCTGTTATTTTAAACGGAGACTAGAGTTCAACCTAACTTTACTTCATTCCACATGTTTGAAAAACAGGTGAGCAGCACAAAACCGGTCGTTGTGGAGATCCTTGGGGGGAGGCCTTCGTCCAGCAGTGGACGTCTTTTGGCTGAGATGATGATGATAATGATGATGACAAGATAATTTTTACTAAAAAAATCAACCCGTCTCATGAAGCTCGCGTGGGAATCGTACCCGGGACCTCTGGGTCTAAACCGGTCTTAGCCACTAGACCACAGAGGCGGTTGAAATATAATATAGAAATTATATAAGATTGGTAAACTATGACGTCATGATGTTTCGTAAATTGAGTGTTTATTAATTCCTTTTTAGGTCACAGAAACTCATGCTCAGATCAAATAAAATAAATGGTTAATGTTTTAAAAACTGTTACCTGATGTCTTTTATTTATACGTTCAATGTACTGGAATTAACTATGTTGTTGTCAACAGACCTACAATTGCATAAATAGGCAAATCGTCGATCACCCTTATACTGGTAGTGGCAATATAGTTGCCACCATAATTTGAACCTTATGTGGTTGAAATAGCATCGAAAACCAATAAAAAAGCTATTATGTTGTACCAGTCAAAGAGTTAAGAAAACTTCAGAAATTTCAGCATAAAAATATCATCGACATAGTCCTTGCCGCTATAAAAATAAAATATACCTACTACGAACATTTAACTTGTAACTTCTTTACGACCGCCCGGACGTCCTCGAGGGCTCTCTGAACGAAGCTCGGGGTTACGAGGCGACCCCGGAATTATCTGGGCATTTCCAGTCGGACTCTTCCGCTCGTTAAAAATCTCGTCGGCGGTAGCGGTGTAATATCCGTAATAGTCACCGCTTCTCGTTTCTTTAGCGGTGGAGAAAAGGTTGACAGTAGACCATTATTAAATACAGTTTTTTTTATATTATAAGGAGGCGAACGAGCAGGCGGGTCACCTGATGGGAAGCAATCACCGCCGCCCATGGACACCCGCAAAATCAAAAGTTAAAAAGGTCCATGATTTTAGTGCGTTTTTTTACACTATTCTTACTCTTAGGAGTCTTATGGTGCCGTCACAAGCCATCAACGCGCTAACAGTAAGAGCAGCAAGTTGGTTTTTTCCAAAAATAAGTTAAGTACATATCCTGGATCGCCACGTAATGCTCTATAAACTGGTCTTACTCCCGTTTTTCTAGACATTTCCGACTTACTGCTCTTACCCTTAGCGCGGCAGTTGTTGAGGAGTAACATTTTGCAATAGCATAGTTTTATTTGAACCCCACCTATGGGTGTGCTAAGTGGAATAATTTAGGTGTGCATCGTCTGAGTGTGCTTCGTTTGGGTGTGCTTCATGGAACACCTCCCACCAGTGGCCGATACAGACATCGTCAAAAATTGCATTTAAATTTTACGGGACTACATCCGATCCGATCCGAACCCTTCGGAGAATCTAGTAGGACACGGGGACACGCACTTTTAAGTGTGTGATGCCGTTCCCTCTAGAAAACCTCCGGAAGTGATTAGTTTCACACGGCTTGAGGTACCCTTTACGTACCTCGCCGCCCCCAAAAAAGCCGGGTGACGCTGAAAATGCCGTTTGAGGCAATCAGCAATCTTTCTTTAAAAAAAAAACGAGATTACAGCTAGGAATCTGGTGGCCTAGCTGTATTCTATTTTCGCTAAAGACTAAAATTATGAACCCTATTTTTATTTGATTAAAGGAAAATATGTTTACTGGTTCCTGTCGATCATTGATGCCACACCCTAAGATAGGAGTGTCAGAATTTTAGGTATAAGTATTTAATGTTTATATCGAGAAGAAGTCCTGAAAAATAAAATGTAGGTATGTAAAATGTTTTTGTTTTGTTTATATAATTTGCAACAAAATTTGCGTTAAAATTATATAAACAAAATTAAAACATTTTATAAATAGCTTGCCTACTTCTTAACTGATCTTTAGTATTTGTAAAAATATTATGATCGGATGTTAATGACGGTAGTTGTTGACATTGAATGGGCGCCTTTGGCTTTCAAAGTAAAAAGTAAATAGTGTTGAATAATTTCGGCGGGCTGGTTAGAACCACGATAGCTCAATTGGGAGAGCACCTGACTTGGTATGTCAGAAGGGTGCAGGTTCAAATCCTGCTCGTGGAAATTTTTTCAACATTTGTGTTTTTGTAAAGATAGGAGTGTCAGAATTTTAGGTATATTTAATGTTTATATCGAGACGAAGTCCTGAAAAATAAAATGCAGGTATGTGCCATAATATGTGTTTAACCACAAATGTTTAAAGGCACGATCTGATAGACATGCTTTATATTCTTTTACGGCGACATATTTTCTATATTTTATTTATAAAGTGACTTAGACCACAGTGGTACCTACGAGTGTCAAGCGCAAAAACAACTAAGGAAGAGGGTAGATCGTTTTCTCTGCTCATATATTCTACCTACAGAAACTTCAGTACATTCGTGATCATGGCGCACGCAACTGCGCCGAAACATCATATACGCAAAAACCATATAGTGGCCGACTGGCGAAGCACTCGGCTCGATATCCAGTGGTCGTGGGTACAATGCTCCGGTGGGGAAAGTGTGATTTGGACTCTCTTCTTTTTGGATTGCTCCACCGATAGCCAAGGCATGGGCCAAGGTTAGTTATTAACAATCCGTATTTTGTAACCCATCAATTAAATTGTAGCGTTGACTTCATTTAAATCATGAAGGAATTGGCCCAACAGTGAAAATATAAGCTACTAGTGGACCTGGCGGACTTCGTACCGCTTTGACAGTTTCCATCAAGTGATTAAATTCTCTTTGGTTTCCATGACAACAAAACAAACAAATCATTTTGTATTGGAAAATGAAATTGTCGTTTTTAGTATATTTATATTGTAATTCCCGTAGAAATATCGGGATAAAAGCTACCCCATGTGTTAATCCAGGTTATAAACTATCTGTGTGCCGAAATTCATCCAAATCCATCCATCCGTTCCAGCGTGAAGAAGCAACAAATATACGAACATACATACACACAAACTTTCGCATTTATAATATTAGTGTGATAAGCTAAGGGGCTACATGTTTGTGTGCTCGGTTTAGTTGGTAGTAGGGCTGTTTGTTCACCTGATTAACTACATCCATCTTTTCTAAATATGTCACCACAACATCAATTATCGTAGGTAGCTTGTTGTGTTCCGGTAGCTAGAGATAAGATAGCCAGTGTCTCAGTAGTTGGGGATTTCTGATGAAGTTCGCTTCCACCTTCAGCCTTATCAACACTTTAGATCAATCTGGTACGACGAAGGCTTAATGCTTAAACGTAAAAAAATACAGATTAAACAACACAAGACTTAACTTTGCTTCCGACTGGCACAACAAACGGTTTCATACTGTCAGTCACTAACTGTGGCGTAGCCAACGACTTATTTCTACAAACAGGTTAATAGCTCACAATTTTCGAATATAATTGCAATTTCTGTTCCCTTAAGGCAGTGAGCGGCTAACAAGCCACAATATTTTGTTAGATTTGCAGTCAAATTTTTTCATCCATTTCTGCTAGGAAGCTTTCATGAAACGGTTTTAAAAAATTTAACGATTTTAAAATATGTACAGATGTTTAAGTTTCTCGGATAGGCGTGGTAGTACGTGGTTGTAATCTTTATACTAACGGGGCCGTTAATGATTAATACAAACTCAATCGATTGATATTTATATTGGTATTTCAAGATAACATAGAATATAATAAAATAGATGTCATCGTCATAGAGCAACACGGGCCTCCGTCCGTGTTGCTCTATGGTCATCGTAGCCGCGGACGACAAGCAAGTCCTCTTCTCTTGTTTTTCTTCTCCGCGTGTCTTCTTATGCTACGGCCACACTATCGCGCTATCGCGAACATTTGCCGTTTTCACGACAAGCAATAATTACATCTTTGACCGTGTTCTGAAATGTGACTATTGCTTGGCCCGACTTGTCGTGAAAACGGAAAATGTTCGCAATAGTGTGGCCGTAGCATTAATCGTATACTACGTTCATACGCAGAACGCGAAAGCTGCCAGTAGGCTCGCCCAACCAAGTAGTCTCGATCACTACAGTACGTTCCGCCTAGACTGGAACTCACACATTTCACATTAGAATGTAAAGTGAAAGTGTAAAGTCCTTCCTACAACATGGGGTCCTATAAACGAGGTGTGAAGGGGCAACTTGCGGGTCGGCAGTGAAGCAGAATCTTGCTCAAAAGCTGTCCCCGCATATTGACACTGTTTCTGCTTATTATCAGGTACTTTGAGCAGATTCATTTGCTTAACCTAGTTTAAAAAAAAACGTATATTAAGAAAATTTACTAGAAAGTGACTTTAAATGGTAAGAAATTCAGTTTAATAAACTTTTTTCGTTGTCCCTAGATCCCTTTTTAATTTCCTTGAGCATCATTAGAAATATTGGGTCCTTACTTATGAAATTGACGTCTTTTTCTCACATAATAATAGGTGTATTACTTCTAAAAGTCAAAGTTAATATTATTATACACCTTTAATTAGGACTATGTTACTTACTGTTGCTTTAGTAATAACAATGATTATTCATTTTGTGTCTTTATCGCCCAATTTTTTTTAGTTTAGGTACTTCTTTTTTTGTTTGCGGAATTGAACTTTTGTTTCATTGTACCTTTGAAAGGACGTGATCTTTTTTTTCTTTTTAATGTCTGCTATATTTAGCTAGAGAAACAAACACTCTACTCTACATTTTTATAGTGTTAACATAAATAGATGGTAAGAAAATTAAAAAAAAACGTTAGTATAAAAAATATAATTTTATAAAAAATCTTCATACAAAACGTCAATTTTATAGGTAAGGCCCAATATGTATATTGTTTGGTGAATATTGAAAGTTAAAATTAGTGCGGAATGTAGAAAAGTAAATAACAAAAAAGGGCATACCCATAAAAAGCACAAGCATGGTGTGTACTTTAAAACGCTCCGCAGACAAACCAACTTCAGTTGCAGAAACAAAAATGTCCAATTTACGGTTGCTGTGATTCTAAATAAACATTTCAATTTCATGGTCTTAACAGTCAGTGTTTGCCAGTTAGAAAACCCAGCATCTTGACACAACTAGTACAAAATTTTACAGTTCTTAGTTGCGGCTACTTGAAACTGTTTTTTCAATGGCTCCGTCGCTGAATATCATAAAAGCAAAACATGATGTTCGCAAAATATCATATTTGCAAAACACCATATTCGCAAAACATCATATTCTCAAATCATCACATTCTTACAATATCATTTACTTGAAACATCATATTCGCAAAATAACATATTCGCAGGATACTTCATTTAAAGTACAGTTAATGTCATGATGTTAATATAAATATTTGTCAGGAAATAAAACAATCAGATAACTCGTAATAACAGTTTTTATAAATCAACTTCAAAATTATTCTTATTAAAAACAATTTCCTTACCATTTTTTCACTAATTACTAAATCATCAAGTAGGTACAGCAACTGAAAACTGTTGTCGATCATCGATACTCGCAACTAGAGTTACTATGTCTGCGCAGTTTCTTTAGGATAAATAAAATGGAAACAGCTAGTTTCGAGTCGCCTGTTGCCGCAATACGGAGATCCAAGTTGCCCTGCCTGCAAAACGCCTCAAACTTTCATTGTAGTTTCAAGCGCTTAAATAAATGAAACGTCAAAAAGAAATAGCGGTGGGTAAATTGGAAGTGCTTCACGAACAAGCCTTCGTACCTCAGAGAGCGCATAGCAGTATATCCCAGCTGCATACATAATACAGTAGGGGCAACGCATTGCTGGCTGGAAGGCCAGTGAAGTACGACCGACACGTTTTTGTTTTAGCAGTTGGTAACTATTTATGGTATATATGTCGTGGCCGGATCTGAAAATTTATCACTTTATGATGTAATCCACTATTTCATGAAATGGTTGTATTTCATGATATGCCCAGCTTAAACTGATTATATCGTTAAAGAGTCAACGTTTGATGATATGCCCTTCCACGTTTGACCATGTCATAAATGTAGGAAATCATTACTGTGGGTTAGGTAAAGTTATTTTTTTTTTCCGGAGTGAAGCGCAGCGTAGCGAGAACCAGTCACGGAAGGAGGGAGCGGCATAAGATTGTACAAATCGATTGTATCGAAACACAAAAAGTAAAAGATATCAGCGCCTCTAACGGTGGTTAATGTAAATATTTTACGATATGATCACTAAAGTTTGACCATTTCATGAAGTAGCCGCGCGTTTAGTTGCCCATATCGAGAAACGATTCGTCAACGTTGATCTGCCCAAACAATGATGTGGCCAATAGACAGTGAAACATTTCATGAATGCGACCATTTCATAAAATTCTCGAGCATTTCGTGAAGTGAGCAAATCTACGATATGGCTACGACATGTAGTGGTACCTTGACAGGAACCAGTGTTCGACATATTTCTTTTAATCATTAAAAATACGATATGACCTTCCAAGCTCTCATTTCGTAAAATAACAATGAAAAACTATATTTTTTATTTTGCATTCACAATTATTGTTAGATGTATTAATCTTTTATCTCCCAGTGACTCCATATGGAACCAAAACAATTGAATTTCTATTGTGTCTGGTTTTATGGATAACGAGAGGTTATCAGGATATTTATTTTTTTATTTTACTAGAGAAAATCAACTTGTCTCTGGAAGCTCGTGTGAGCTCGGGGTCTCGGTAGCTCAGGTTGGACCAGAGGATTGGACCGGTAATCCAATAGTCGTGGGCTTAGATAAATGATTGGTCTCGCGCGCTTGACTAGATACCGCCGCCGGCGTACTTGTTAAATGCGGCAAAAAATACTACGCCGAAGTCCGAGTCAGTCGCCTGCTGTCAGTCACGTTGCAAACTGTGTGTGAGGTGCGCGTACCGAATGTTTTGTTTTTGGTCATAAACCGAAGTAAAAGTTTGGGGGTTAAGGTCACTCGCGTCCGTAGGTTTACCCTCGAGACCCTACACGTGACCCCTGGGTGGTGCTAAATGAGTGACACTGACTGAGTGGTAGAGCCACGCTGCGTTGTAGCACGCATTGGGCCGGCTCGCCCGGTGTAATACCACCCTCTCACTAAATACCGGCGTGAAATAATGGCACTCGTTGCTGTTGTGTTTCGTCCGGTCAGTGATAGTTCCGGAGGCCCTATTCCCCCCCCCCCCCCCCCACACACACACAATTGATATGGCAGCGAACTTAAATTTAGATTTACCCCAGGGGGGTACCTGCACCTCCAGTGTAGGAGAATCCTCCCCTGAGCGTCCACGCTCAGGCTGCCCTACGTATTCTGGGGAGGGCAAAAGTCCGCTCGTATCAGCACATGCTGCAGGCGGGAGTAAGGCAAGACATTCGGCACCCCCTCCTACGCTTCACGTGGACTTCTGCAACATCAGGGGAATTCACTCCAACTTAAGCGCCGTCCACCACCACCTTACTTACCACCCCACCCCACTTACCACCTTGAGACGGAGAAGCCGGCCTTGCTTTTCCTTACTGAAACGCAGATATCCCCCCCTCCTGACGTCTCCTACTTGCGCTACCCGGGATACAATCTAGAGCATTCGTTTGTGCCACGCGCCGGTGTTTGTGCTTACGTCAGGGAGGATATGTGCGTTCGTCGCCTCGGCAATCTTGAAGTTAGGGACCTCTCCATCTTATGGCTGCAAGTCGACTGCGGACACCACCCTCGCGTCTACGCGTGCCTGTATAGGTCCCACAGCGGTAACATTGAGACTGACCAACTTGTCGAGAGCGTCCAAACGGCCACAGATTCCCTTCTCCAACGGATCCCCTCTGCCGAGATCGTGGTGCTGGGAGACTTTAATGCCCACCACGTCGAATGGCTTGGTTCACGCACTACTGACCTTGCGGGTAGAGCCGTTCATGACTTCGCTTTGGCCTACAGTCTGTCCCAACTGGTTGCCGAGCCTACGCGGGTACCAGATGTGGAGGGCCATACACCTTCCTTAAAGGACCTCTTGTTGACCTCGCACTTAGACGGCTATCAAGTGTCCGTTGATGCACCACTAGGCTCATCAGATCATTGCCTGATTCGGAGCACAGTGCCTCTCACGGAAACTTTAAAAACGCAACGTGCGGTCAGCCGTCGGGTCTGGCATTATAGGTCAGCGGACTGGGATGGGATGCGAAGTTTCTTTGCGTCGTACCCATGGTGGCAAGTTTGCTTCTCGCTGGATGATCCTGATGTCGCCGCCGATTCTGTCGTTGATGTGATACTGCAGGGAATGGAACTCTTTATTCCAAACTCTATGGTTCCCGTTGGCGGCAGATCCCAACCATGGTTTGGTCGATGTTGCAAAATAACGTCTCGCCAGAAGCGCGAGCATTACCAAGCCTGGGCTAATGCGGTGTCATCAAAGGATCCAAGTACCAGTGTGCTCAAAAAGAAGTACAACTTTGCTGCCAGGTCTTTTAAGAAGGACATTGCCAAGGCGAAGTCATCATTTATAGGTAGAATTGGGGAGAGGCTAGTGCGTCTTCTTTCGGGTACGCGTGCATTCTGGTCTCTCGCCAAGGCTGTCTTGGGGAATTTCTGTCGACCGTCACTTCCACCACTGCACAAGACCGATGATTGCCTTGCCCATACTGCAAAAGAGAAAGCCGATCTCTTGGGTACTCTTTTCGCATCAAACTCGACCTTGGACGATGGGGAAAACTCGCCACCAACAATACCGCATTGCGCTTGTTCTATGCCAAACGTTCGGTTCCTGCAAAGGTCAGTTCGTAAGGCTCTTTTTTCCCTTGACATTCATAAGTCGAGTGGGCCTGATGCAGTCCCTCCCATTGTGCTTCGGACGTGTGCTCCTGAGTTGGCGCCGGTTCTAACGCGCCTCTTCCGGCTCTCTTACACGACTGGCGTTGTCCCAAGTTCTTGGAAGACAGCCCTTGTCCACCCGATTCCCAAAAAAGGTGATCGCTCAGATCCGTCCAACTACAGGCCTATAGCCATCACCTCTTTGCTCTCCAAAGTAATGGAGTCCATTACAAACTGCCAGCTCTTGAGGTACCTAGAAGAGAATCAGCTACTAAGCGATCGCCAGTACGGTTTTCGCCGCGGTCGTTCGGCTGGTGATCTTTTAGTGTACCTCACTCACCGATGGGCGGAGGCAGTCGAGAGGAAAGGGGAGGCACTGGCAGTTAGCTTGGACATAGCGAAAGCCTTCGACAGGGTATGGCACAGGGCTCTTCTCTCGAAACTTCCATCATACGGGCTCCCTGAGAAATTGTGTGCGTGGGTCGCCAGCTTTCTTTCTGGGCGTAGCATCAAAGTCGTAGTTGACGGATCATGCTCTGACCTGAAGCCCGTGAATGCTGGAGTCCCGCAGGGGTGTGTGCTGTCGCCTACACTGTTTCTTCTGCATATCAATGACATGTTGCATAACAACAGCATTCATTGCTATGCAGACGACAGTACTGGGGATACGCTTTACACCGGACGTACTAATATTTCTCTGGAAAGCGTCATCGAGAACCGGAATAAACTTGTGACTGACACTGAGAACATGTTAAGTCATGTCTCGAATTGGGGCCGACTTAATCTAGTCCATTTTAACCCTTCCAAAACACAAGTTTGCGTGTTTACCGCTAAAAAACATCCCTTCGTCGTATCTCTAAACTTTGAAGGAGCTCCCCTTGATACCAAACCGACCATTGGAATCCTTGGCGTCGATATTTCGAGTGACGTTCAATTTCGCGGTCATTTGGAAGGTAAAGCTAAATTAGCTTCGAAAAAGCTGGGTGTGCTCAATAGAGCGGGACAGTATTTCACGCCGACCCATCGCTTACAGCTTTACAAAGCACAGGTCAGGCCTCATATGGAATACTGTTCCCATCTTTGGGCTGGAGCGCCCCAGTACCAACTCCTCCCATTTGACCGCATTCAACGCAGAGCTGCTCGAGTTGCGGTGATTGCTTTCCATCAGGTGACCCGCCTGCTCGTTTGCCTCCTTCTAATATAAAAAAAAAAAATAATAAAATGCCAGTTTGCGTAGTTAAAACGTGTAAAAATAATACTGCAATAAATAAGAAGGACACCGTTCTTACACACACTACAATATTGATTTGCCGCATTCACGGAGCTATTGTTTTTTTTTAGGTATAGTTAGGCATTTATCTAAGGTCGTGGGTTTGATTCCCACTCGAGCTTCCTGGGACTGAGGTTGAATTTCATCATGAAAAACTATGTTATTTTTTGCGACGAAAGCTGTGTCGAAACAGGGCTTAAAGTGTCAAGCACTGGTGCCAGTACACTAGGTACAAAGAGCAAGTATATATAATAAGGGCCTTATAGTTCCGAATAGTTATTCCGTATTTTGTCTCTTTTACTTAATAATCTCTTTAATGACGTTTACATGACAGGAACAAAACACGGAAAAACTATTAGGACCTTATTCTTTATTTATTTGTTAGACGCTAGCCCCCGTATTAATAAACAAAGTGTAAGTTTGGAGTAGTTACTCCGTGTTTTGTTTCCGTCATGTAAACTTCATTTCTTATTAGAGTAAAAAAGACAAAACACGGAGTAACTACTCCAAGCTTACACTTTGTTTATTAGTAAGCCCCTAAAAGTTTATCTTGTTCTCCTTCTCGTGTCAGCGACATCTTTACAATCATATTATTCATATTCATCCTGTCTAGAAAGCTGCCACCGTTATTTTACTGTTGAGTAGTAAATAATTAGCTTAAAATGCAGTGAGTCTAGCGCAAACTTGTACGAGTATCCAAATCGTAACGTAAACGCCAAGTCATGCTTACGTCAAATAAAACTACGAAATAATTTGATGATTTGATGATTTCATTTCAATATGAAATGATGTCTTTTTTCTTCTTCTTCGTTTATGGCATGTTTTGTGTCTAACACAATTCCGCCAATGTCACGTAGGTAGCCAATACACGGAAGGATTCGTATAATAATAATTATTATAATTTTGCGTTTTTAAGCAAATTTACCTAGATGTCTTTTTTATTGTTAGTTCCATTTACATTTATCATACTCGTATTCCATAAAATATTACGTTTTTTACGATTTGAATTCAAAGATTGTTTCTTTTTAGCCCACTGTACACTGCAGCCTCCATCATTTAAAGGACAAAAAGTTCTTAGTTCCTACTTTAAGGTGTAGACGGACGAAGGGACTATACGATATCTGTAAAAGTGAATGATATGCCTGAAGTAGGTTCGAAGAAACCTGTGTACACTGTCGACACATTGCAATGAACATTGCAGTGTTTAGTAACAGTCTAAATGTCATACATTCTGGATAGGCTATCTGTCACTTAACCGATAGTATATTAAAAAGCAGAAGTTTAATTAACCCTTTATTGTACAAATAAAACACATATCAAAACAGACGTTACACAAGACATATAAAAGATGAGCTTATCTCTAGAAAAGATCGCTTCCAGTCAACCCTAGCTGTTAGTTTTTGTATTAAAAGTATATTATGCTCGTAGTATGGATATATCGTAGCGTTCGTAGCATTCGTAGCGAACGGTTATAATGTGTAGTTCTATGGCATGAGAAATGCGTTTTGCAACCAGTGACTTTAAAAGCACGCACGCACGCACGCACTGACGCCACCCCAATAAAGAGACACATTTTTTGTAACATTTCAAATGCTTTTAACTAAACTTATAAGAATTATTGTTTGCTATGGAAAATGATATATCACCACTACTTATCACAATTTTTTAGAAGAGAAAAATGTTGAAAAGCTTTTGGCGATTCAACAAGCCAGAAAACGCGTGAATTTAAAAGGAATCTCTAAAGTCGTACGTCCGGCGAGTTCTCGATAAAGATGATAAATGCTCCAAGCGGTCGACCTAAAAAGCGGAATGGGGAGCCGTGAGGTGTCGACACCCGGCTTCTCTCCGCAAAACCATGTGGCGTATTCTGAAAAAACTTGATAACATCTGAATTCATATACTTTTTCTTTGCATCTCTTCTTACACAGTTGAGCAAATGCACTCCATACAATTCAATTCCAGTAAATTAATTAAAATTTTAATTGCAATTTTTGTGTAACTTACACAATATTTCCACGCCGACAACGATGGAAGAATATGCCGCTCTTTGTAATGTTATGGACCCTATAAAGTACACCATATTCTGGGAAATGAACAAGTTATTAATATTATTAGTAAGGCGAAGTCAGGTTGAGGACCTCGATGGCGCAGTCGGTATCGCGCCTTATCGGATGGGTGATCGTAAATTTATCATATCGAGCTTCTCCGTGCTTCGGAAGGCACGTAAAGCCGTTGGTCCCGGCTGCGTATGCAGTCGTTATCAACCACCAATCCGCACTGGGCCCGCGTGGAGTTTATGACCCTTTCTATCCATCCATGGGGAAGGCCCAGGCCCCATACGTAAAATCAGCTGGGTGATAAGATAAGATAAGAATTTATTAATAGAAAAATGTTAAAATTACAATTTTCCTATTTTAATTATTTATTACGAGTATATGTAGGCTCTGTCTGTACATGCAATTTTTTGACAAATTTTTGGGATAAATATTCGTTTTATGACTCACTGACACCAAAACTACGATTTTTGAAATTTTTGTCTGTCTGTCTGTCTGTATGTCCTCTTATAACTCAAGAACGGCTTGACCGATCTTGATGAAAAATTGTATGTAGTAAGAACATGAGATTGTGCAAATGAAAGGTTATAAAAAATAAAAAATATTCACTAATTTTCGCACAGCGAAGCATGCGGGTGACGGCTAATATAATATAAAATCAACAAATAATTATAGTCGTTACCTTTCAACAAATAAAGCTACGTAGTGGTGGTGGTGATTGCGATTTGATTGATCTAAGGGTACTTTGAATTTTAAGCAATGTTTGATGCAAACAAATTCGGAATAGTGCCGAACAAAGCACGGGTGACATAGTCACAATGACTTAATTGGAAGTGCACCTGACCCGGTATGTCAGAGGAGGCGGGTCAAAATTCCGCTCGTGAATATTTTTTGATGCTTCTCCGAATTCAGGTACAGAGTGTTCGGAATAGGAGCACGCCAACAATGGCCATTTCATTCGTTCGGTGCGCGCTACATTCCATACCCTTTCTGCCTCTTCAAAGGCTGTCAGCCTGGCCACGAGTGCCGATCAGGAACACATCAGGAACAATGTACTGTGAGGCACACAACACGTTGACAAAGCTCAATGTAGTGCTTTCAAAATTACTAGTTCCTTCCATTCTGGAACATTCTACGTTATGCACGCTTTTAAACTCGCGCGTTCCATTTTTTAACAGTCTTCAATGAGGTTTTAACTCAAACTATGTACTTTTTAATTTCTTTTTTTCTTAAGTTGCAATCATGTGACCAGTTACTTGACATAAGCAGATGATCTGGGAGACATTTGAGGATGGTTTAATGCTCTAAGTTTAAGGAGTACAAAATTTCTCGTATGTATACTATGTATATAAGTATGTATACCTACATGTATTGTATGCGTCCCTTATAGCGACAAACTACTTAGTGTAGATAGGTATCGTAGGTCAGTCAGCCCATGACGTCGGCCTTTGCAACTTTATCGAAACGTCGTGTATAAAAAGGTATGTCTAGTAAACGTTTTTTCTAGATCGTAAAGAGCTAGATTTATTGGAGCAGTATTTAATGATAAAACTGGGAAATAAGATTACACCGCCGATTTTTATAGGAGTCGATAAGATCTAAAGACATAAGTATCATTAGAGAATATTAATGCTTGCGTTGAAAACAAATTTCATGTAGAAAAACTTAGATAGCCAAATTAGGCAGTAGAATGGCGTTCCTTTTGAATTAAGGTGTAGCATTGATTACAACTGTTGTATCACGTTGTCTTCTGCATGTAAAACTACGATATGATTCTGGAGGTAGTCACACCAGAGACGACCTTATAAACCTATATATGACCTATTTTAGCAGCTAATAAACGATATATATGCTTGATTCAATTTCCAAACATACAAACATGGGTATCTACGGACGACCAGGGTCGTAGCATTACTAAAGTGCTATGGCATATGCTGAGTAGATGTCTTTTGTTTTATTTGTATGAATGTGTTACTTTGTGAATAAATGTTTTTCTATTTCTATAAATATAATTTTCGTTATTTTGTTCACGATTTCATAGTCAAAGACTGCTTATCAGCCAGCCAGTCTCGCGCCTAATTCACAGAATTGAATGGCCTATTCGTAACACAGCTACGCACCAGCCACAAAGTAAGAAAGCAAAAGCAACGCGACAATGCGCCGCGCTCCCCGCAGACAATGCCCGAAGCACACCACTCAGCATATTGCTGTGCGCCACAAAACAAACAAATAACCTGTTGTATTATTTGCTTCTCTTATTTTCTGATCTATAATATGATGTCAGGGCAGTATTTAGTCTTTAACTCTAGTTTTGCCAAGTCTTTTATTTGGATATTTTCCTTTGACTAAACAAGCTAACGAGTTATTTCTACATGGGAAATTACAGTGGGTATTATAATCAAGGACACCTATTTGGCAGATACTTAACGGTATATGCCTGTGATCAATGCCACACTTGATTCGAATGTAACCCATAACTCAGTATATCGCTGCGCCACAAAACAAACAAATAACCTGTTGTATTATTTGCTATTCTTATTTTTTGATATATATATATTGGCGTAGCTTTTATCTTGTCTGTCTCCTTCTGCTTAATTAAGATCAAGTACCATCTTTTAACCATCGGTGCCATGATAGGGCACTATGCCACAAAGCAAATGCTCCACAGAATGCACATCTCAACAAATAGCTTATGTAGGGCATGTGGAGAGAAAACGGAGTCAATGCAGCACCTACTGTGTGCATGCGACTCTCTGGCTAGGAAAAGAATGGGACTCCTGGGGTCGGCCTATCCGAAACCGGAGGACTTCAGGCTCTTTGCTCTTAAGGATGTTGCCAAACTTATGGCATCTATCTTTACAGAGGAGGAAGAGTGAAAGGATGGGGTTGCACAAAAGATCCCGATGGGTCGAAGTGTTACTGACAGAGGGAAACCTCAGCAGGCCCCACTAAGATAAAATAAGATAAGATAAGTATCATCATTATCATCATCATTATCAGTCTGCACTACGGACACTGTCCACTGCTGGACTTAGGCTTCACCAAGTACACGCCTCTGAGCACTAGCGGCTACTCTCATCCAGCTCTTGCCAGCCACCTTACGAAGATCGTCGCTCCACCTAGTCTGAGGGCGTCCTACGCTACGTATGCCGATACGAGGTCTCCACTCGAGAACTCATGTGTATGGTGGAGATACTTGGAGGCCTTTGTCCAGCAGTGGACGTGTTTTTGCTGAGATGATGATGGTCCTTAGTGGAAGTTTTAGCAGCCATTCGATCACGTTATCGAAATCGAGATTGTGTATGGTTAAAATTTAACGATTCACAGGCCTACAAAAAAAAAATTTTTTTGGTGCAGCTTTTTTTGTGTTTATGGTCGATAAAGTAGGTAATGTACAGTATATTGCCATACATCATTTAAACACATCAGCTCTAGTTTACCTACTATCCTCATTTTAAATTTTTGCCGGTCTTGTTCGCAAATAGTCATTATTACAATAATATCGATAAAGTTTATGTTACTATTTCATTATGGCTGTAAGTCCAGATGTTGTGTTAACGATTCTGATATACTTTGTTATGTTTATGGTGAATACATTCTGAAAAATCAGCGTAAATCGATTACAAACAGTGTGAGTCGTTTGTATTTTGCTTACTTCTGTATTGAAAATCGACACTAATATAAAGTGTGGGTGCCTCATAGTGTATGTAAAATATGCGTTGAACATTTGCGACAATGGGAGAAATGGACACGTAAGTCTTTAACGTTTGGAGTGCCTATGGTATGGCGAGAACAAAAAAAATCATTACGACGACTGTTACTTTTGTATGACTAATATATTGGGCATCAACTAAAACAATCAATCACAAATGGAAATACCCTAATATTTCTTCAGCACAAAGACCTACTCTAAGGTTCTGCTCTCTCACAATGTCTTTATGTATACTACCAAAATTGTAAACTTACTGATTATGTGTGACTATTGTGACAGAGAAATAAATTGCTTTTATTATTATTATTATTATTATTACTCCTCATTCAGAAAATGTTTCAATACCAGCTTTTCACCAGGTAGTGCAGCAATCTCAGGAGGATCAAGCTGAAATACATATTCTTCTCAAGTAGATGATGACTTTGAATACTGCGGAAAAATATGAAATCTTAAGCCATTTTCGCAGAATGAGCTTAATGACCTCATCAGAGACTTAGATCTTAATAGTTATCTAGATCAATTCCAATTTAGGAGATCTAAGCGAAGAACAAGGAAAACGTTTCCATGAAGACATAAAAACGATAGAGAATAGATACCAAGGAAGGTGAGACACTCATATGTGGGCAGACTATTGCTGGGGAATCATGCGAGATTGCCGAAGTCAGTTTCATTCTAGACAATCACTCAAAAGGCCATTCCTTGATGTTTAATGCCAATAAAATATGTTTTTTTTGTGAAAAGAGTATTTTTTTTATCTCGGGAACTAGAGCTGACAGAAAAAAACCGGTAACATTTTTGATATCGCCATGTAAGACATACTTAAAATCAGGTCTAAAATCCCCGGCACCAAAATGGTTGTAGGCCTGTGATCGTTTTGCGACAGGAGGCGCTGCGCTCAAAAAAAAGAAAGAACTTTTAGGACATTTTTTTTTCTTTATTCGTGGCTTCGTGCGATTAGCACATTTAGCCAGGGTCAAAGTAATTTTTCTTACAAGTAATACATAAATAAACAATATTTCCTTCCTGATAATGATGATGAATTATAATAGAAATGAGAAGTGAGAAATGATATACCCCCAACCCCTCGAGTATCTCAGTAAAGATGTGGGGCTTTACTAAGTCCTCACGCGGAATTCTTGAAAGAATTTGAAAAGTGCCGTTGCACTGTTAAGTTTCATTTGCCAACACTCATGCACACTCACGAAAACTTAACGGTTAATAATCCACCATTATTTCACATTAATATTCGACATAACACAAATTTTAGAAAATAAAACAAAACCGCAGACATGACTCTTCACTTTCCCGCCAAGAACCTTTAGGACATTGTATGTCATAAAGATTATTTCTTTTTTTTAAGAGAGTTTGCTGATTGCCACTGGGCATTTCCACCTTCACCGGGCTTTTTGAGGGCGGCGAGAAACTTAAAGGGTTCCTCAAGCCGCGTGAAGCACCGTCAGTGGTATTCTTGAGGGGACGGCATCACGCACTAATGCGTGTCCACGTGCCCTAGATGATTCTACGAGGGGTTTGGATCGGATCGGTACGAATTCTTGTTTTTGTTAACGTATTCGAATGAATTTAACAATAATATAACAAATAAAAAATAAAAAATGAAAAAAAATTAGTTGTTACTAATATTGTAACAATTCATGTATACTTATGGAGAGCAATAAATGATTGAATTGAATTTGATAAGTTAACAAAATTTCATTTATAGTTTTCTAAAGTTTACGCGAACACTACACATTGAAATGAAACAACTTTTACGGATCTACTCGCGTTTATTTTACACATTACGTTTAATGTTTATCCTGACGTTTCAAACCCTTTGCAGGGTCCGTGGTCACAGGGAGACTGAGTTGTTGGTCGTCTCATAATTAGTTAGTTGCTTGTATACCCTCATTTAAATTTAATCAGGTGCTTTCCGTTTTACGCAGAAAGAGCTTACAGTATCTTTTGGTCTGGCAGTATGGTGTTGGAGCTGAGATTTAATATTTTGTAAGATGGGATCCTAAGCTATTAACTAAAAGTAATGTGTAAAATAAACGCGAGTAGATCCGTAAAAGTTTCAATATTTAAAAAATGAAATATTGAAATGTAACAACTTTTACAAAACCAAAGAAATCGCAGATGCGTTGCCGGCATTCAACCTTTTCACCGCCCAACTATCCTGCAAGCGATGTCCCGCTGTACGCCAACGTATAAATGTATTTTAATAAAGTTGGTACAAATAAGAACTTCTATAGAAGTGCTGGCGTGGACGGCACGAAAATCTCGAACTTCTATAGAAGTTGTTGGCGGTAAAAAAGTTAAGGAAGGAATAGGCTCGTTTCTTGAAGATCCCTTGGTCGTAATGGTCATATTTCATTTCATTTTAATAAAAATCGCAAAAGCCACTTAGCAAAGAATCTGTACTTTATTCTACAATGTTGTATGCGTTTTGGGTTTTGGGTTAAAACTGTTAGGATATTAAAACTGTGTCGTTACTTTTATTGTTACGTGTTATGGTTTAAGGCGAGGGTTTCCAAAAAAGCGGTGTCTTTAAATGAGTGTTATTCGAAATGTATAAGGATTTGAAATCCAAAAAAAAAATGTTATTCATTGGCCTTTTATCTAGTAATTTCGGCTGGTATTTTCACAATATTTTACAATTTCCTGCATCGAATATAATATCAAACATACGTCTTATTAACAAATTAAACATTTTATTCAGGCTATACACCGTTTCAGGCAAAGGAAAATATATCAAACCAATTGTCTTTGAATATGTAACAGTTGTCGGCCATTATAATTTTAATAATAACGTAAATGTTCAATAAAATCCACATTATTGCCTAATTCGACGCTCCCGCCATCATTCAGTCCCGAGTGGAACGCCTTGGAAATCTCACAGTCGGAAACGCTCGCCTTAACATAAGCCTGCTTTCATCACCCATCATCATCATTATTTTATGTTCCTATTGCGGGGGCACGAGCCTTCCAGCTGGATAGGGAGAACGGGGCATAAACCACCACCCAGCAACCGGGACCAAGGGCTTTACGTGCCTTCCGAAGCACGGCACGTAAAGCAAGACAAGATGATACATTTTTGTTCACCCATCCGATGACCGGTTTTGCGAAAGTTGCTTAACCTTAGCAATCGCAGACCGGGCACGTTAGCCACTGTGCCATCGAGCTCCACTGCAACATGCACAACTAATACACACATGCTTTAAATATATTATGAAATATCGTAAACACTAACAAAATATAAAATGAAGACGAGAAACTTAAAAAAATTGTGTCATTCAAACGTTATTTGGAAAATGTCTAATGGCTATTTTAGAAGCGATCAATACTGATTGAAAAGAAGCCGTTCCCTGGACAAATCCATTAGACCCTGCCAATATTTGACATTAACCGACCGGAAACATCCGTCACAACTCGTATTGGCTACGCCCAACATTTAGTCGAAAAACACGAACATAACAACCGCTCGCGAAATGAAAAATTATGATAAACAGGCTCCTGACAACACATAGTTTGCCTTCAGGCAAATATAAATAAGCAAGCACGCGAGCGATGGAGCTCAAGGGCTCAGTGGTTAACGCGCCCGGTCTGCGAGTGCTGAGGTTAAGCAACTTTCGCTAAGGCCGGTCATCGGATGGGTGACCAAAAATTTTGCACCTCGAGCTCCTCTATGTTTCGGAAGGCACGTAAAGCCGTTGGTCCCGGCTATATTAACAGTCGTTAACAGTCACCAATCCGCACTGGACCCGTTCTCCCTATCCATCCATAGGGAAAGCTCGTGCCCCAGCAGTGTTGACATAAAATGAGCTGACAAAAAACTACTGAACCGATTTAAAAATTCTTTCACCATTAGAATGCTACATTAGCGCTGACTAACATAGGCTAAATTAAAAAAGAAATGTCCACCCGTGCGAAGCCGGGACGGGCCGCTAGTCGTATATAAAAAATCATTTCTAGCACACGTAATTCCCTCCTTCCTATAACGTGGGGTCCTTTAAACGAGGGTGAAGAGCTTGCGGGTTGACAAGGTGAGGAAGGAAGGTTTGCGCAGCACAATCCTGCTCCACTTGTTGTTTTCGCGTCTGGACTCCACTTCTGCTGAACATCAGGTGGAACAGAGTCATTTGCGTGGGCAATATACTATCACACAATAACAAAAAACCGGCCAAGTGCGTGTCGGGCCACACGCAGTATAGGGTTCCGTAGCCCATCTCAATAATGCGGACTCTGAGAAGATAGTTTTTATGAACATTTATTTAACGTTGGCTCATATAATTAAATGTAGATACTACCGGTTTCGCACACCTGACAACGTTATAAAAGTAGTTTTTTTTTTTTTTTTTTGCACCTTCTCCCCGCTATTTTTGCAGGACTTTGTTTGTCTTTTTTTATTCTTTTCTTTCTTTTGGGAATTTAAATAAATTGGAGCTATAAGTGCTCTACTACAATTTCTTTTTTTGTTTTTTCTTTTCTTTTATCTTTTCTTTTCTTTTCTTTTCTTTTACAATATCAGTCTTAATACTAATACATTTTTCTTCTATTTTAATATTTTACATTGTTTCTTATATTCTATTACAGTTTCTTATTAACTAATACATTTCTTTATTTTTCTCAAATTTATTGTTTACATTTTCTTTGTTTCAAATCTTATTTATCCACTTCTTTCCTTCTCGTCTTACATTATATATATTATATTTCTTATTTTATTTCCCAAAATACATCCTGCCACTTTGTGGTCTTGCTATGCCTTATAATATTCATTTTACTATAATACTTAATTTCTAATCGTCCTTATTTCTTTTAATAACAATGTTAGCTATTTTTTTGGCAAATTCCATTAGCAATTTTCTTTCATTTTTAATACTCATAATCTCCTTTAGGGTGTCTTTACTCAATTTCGTGTCGATTTTTTGTTGCAGTGTGTACCTATCTTGTGTGTGTATTGGGCAGTCAAGTAGAATATGGAAAATGTCCTCGTCCGCCGTCGGGTCACAGGCACATGAGGGGCTGTCCCTGCACTTAAACCTGTGCAGGTATGCACAGAAACCCTCATGGCCCGTCAAGACCTGCGACGCGGTTCGGTCGATGGACATCTTCCTCACAGTGTTATATGTGTCCACCCCATTCGGGAAAAAGACCTTGGTGGTCGCGGCTGTGGCTTCCGTCCTATACCTGCTGTCCCACTGCTCGATTGTTCCCGCCCGTAAATGACGTTTAACATACGAGATGGGGCAGCAGTCATAGTCCGCTCTGGTCTTCAGTTTGAGGGCGGCTTCCTTCGCTAATTCATCCGCTCTCTCGTTCCCTCCCACTCCGACGTGGGCCCGTATCCAATAAAGAGAGACTAGTTGGTGGTTGTCTCTCAGGAATTCTAGGTTACCCTGTACCGCCTTCGTGATTGGGTGCGAGGAGTCTGGATCCATCAGCGTCTGGAGAGCCGACCTCGAGTCGCTCAGAATAGCCGCTTCTTTGAATTTCTTGCCAATGATAATTTCGGTCGCTTGGAGGATAGCGTACAACTCGGCTTGGAAGACCGTACAGTATGGCTCCAGTCTGAATTTTCGGGTACACATCTCGACCTTCCCTTTCCAACAGGTCAGGGCGGCTCCGACTTTCCCCTCCAGCTTGCTGCCATCAGTGTAGATCTTTACCAAGTCTTCTGCCAGCTCGCTATCCTCTTCCGCGTTTTCCAAAAGGGTAAATTTTGAATTTAGCATCCTACTGGGGTGGGTGTTTTCCGTGAATGGTGCGCGTTGCTCGACCCTCCTGCCACTTAATACTGCCTGGGGTTTCCCGCGCTTTGCCTCAAAAAGCCGGGATGCTTCTTGGATCCGAAGATCCAGCGGAAGCAGCCCCGACAGTATTAGAGCAGCGTTAAGGGAAACTGTCCTATTGCTCCTTATTATTTTTTGCGCAAAGCCTCTTAGCACTACGTCGAGGGCTTTCCGGGAGACTGCCTTCTTAGCTTCCCTGGACCAGACGCTTGCTGCGTACAAAATCACGGGTTCGATTACTGCTTTATAAATTGTTCTAATAATTTCAGGGTGCAGTCCCCATGAAGCCCTCGCTGCCCTGCATACACCTTTGTAAATGCCTATTGCCTTCTGACAGATATTATTTAAGTAGTTCCCAATGAAGAATTTGTAGTGCGCCAAGTACATTTTATAAGTTGGTCGACTGTTACTCGTAAACTTGTAAAGCCTATTTAGCTGTGATAGTTTTCCTTTTAACTTCGTCATATATTCAACTACCGTGAATTTTTTCACGTATCCAAAAACAACCATTTGGCTGGCAGGGGGGGGGACACTTGACTCTAACAAAATTTTGCACTTTAAAGCTTAATAGTTCACAAACGCATAGTTTACTCAAAAAACAGTTTCCACAAACCCGCATAATTTTTAAAATAGCTATCCAACGATACCCCACACTATGAGGTAGACAAGGAAAAAAATTACATCCCCACTTCACGTGTAGGGGAGGTAACTTAAAAAAAATATTTTTCGATATTTTACTTCACCACTTTGTCGGCGTGATTAATATGTAAATCCATGCCAAATTACAGCTTTCTAGTACTAACCCCCTTATTCATAAAAACTATTTAAGCATTATTTAGTTAAATATTGTTTTGTCAACGTCACACAAACGTCATTTTGAATTTGAGAAAAAGAGACAAAACTAACATTAATTAAATAATGCTTAAATAGTTTTTATGAATAAGGGAGTAAGAGTCTAGACATATAGACATACAGACAGACATGGCGAAACTATAAGGGTTCCTTGTTGACTATGGAACCCTAAAAACTACTAACCCACTAGGGGTCTCATAATTATGTAGGTTCAAAAGTCGTTCTTGCGATGCACGCTGTTACGAAAAAAATTTCAAGTGTTACGCCCGTTCGAAAAGACGTTGTATCGAAAACCGATATACCGAATGACTGATTCACGAACACGCTGTTACGAAGATCCTTTTATATGTGGTAGATACGCTAAATTGATGGTCACGGTATCGAAATCTTTTATTGCGATTGACGTAAGGACGACTTTCGAACCTATTTAACGGACCCCCAATAGTTCCCAACTACAATCCAGAGAGAAGATCCCTAAGTAAATGTTCCAAATCAAATGAACTTGGAAAATAAAGCAACTGAAATTTCTGCTTCTTAATAAAATAAACTAAGCTGTGTTTTATTGTGTCCAATACAACTGTCAATAGAATCAAAGTGTAGTGCGTCTCTGAATTGAACAGTAAACATTAGCAACCCTTCATAAAGCCGTTATTTAAAAAAGCAACACCTTACTAATAAAGAATTTAGTACAAGCTGGTGAAAAAAAGAACCTCCTTACACAAATTCAAGTCACGTGCCACCCAGCTAAAATCGATATAACTTTTCAGGCAAAAAAGGCCACTAAATAAATACGGATAAACTTGATAAAGGCATGCAATCTAAGTTATTGAATGGCCACCCCCGACGTAGGGCGTCTATCAGGAGTTTACGGAGCCGTCTTTAAGACCGTTCTTACACGACGCTACTTAAAACAAACTAGTTTCAAGCTAGTTGCAAATTGTATTATGTATTATCTATGAGTACACAATAAACTAATTATATTCTAAATAAATGGCTTCATATCGTCACTTTTGAAAACCCATAAGCAATTTTGAGAGAATTTCTCATACATTTGCACTTGGCACACATAATATTATATACTCTAATCCCCTTAAAAATAAACAGAGAATAAGGTCGAAATAGTTATTCCATGTTTTGTTCCCGTCATGTAAACGTCATTTAGAATTAGAGTAAAAGAGACAAAACACGGAATAAAATAAATAAATTAAATAATTTTTCCTACACTCACACCAATTATCTAGCCCAAGAGAAGCTTCGTTATGAAACTCGTTATATGGTTACTAGACAACGGATAAACATACTTAAAATACTTAAATACGTACTTATTATACATAGAAAACACCCAGACCCGAGACAATTTTAGAAAAACAATAATTTCTAAATTGACCCGACCGGGGATCGAACCCGGGACCTCAGAGATGGCGACACCATGAAAACCGGTATACAAACCACTCGACCAAGGAGGTCGTCGGAATAACTATTCGAAGCTTATTCTTTGTTTATTTGTAAGACCTACATGACATAATGGCTAAGCTCCTTTTTACACGACGCTACTCAAAACAAACTAGTTACAAACTGTATAATATAGTTACCAATGAGTATGCATAAAATCGAACCACTAATATTTCAATTGCCATTCGTAAACCAATCACAAAATAGTACTTACGTTACAAATCAGTTTGTGATTGTCATGTAAACACCATTTGTATTTAGTGTTGTAACGTTCTAGATACTCATTGGTAATTACAGTTTGTAACTACAATGGCCTGCAAAATTAAGTATCACACTTTTAAAATTGCAATAACTTTTTAAGTACACAAGATATGCTTTCGAAACAAAAAGGAAAAAATTTACTAATGTATAATTTACTTTAGTTTCAAAGAAAGCTGATAAAAATTGCTGCAAAACGTTTTCTATTTAAAAATCTCTAACTTCTATAGTTTAGAAAAAAAAAATATTAAAAGTGTAGTACTTAGTTTTGCAGGCCAGTGTAGTTTGTTTTGAGTAGCGTCGTGTAAGAAGGGACTAAGCCATTATTTCGATCCGTAGAGTATGTGTGCGTAGTTTAAATTTATGAGATATTCTTCTCCTCTTAAATAGCTTCTTCTCAAAATAACTTAGATCCTGAAAAGTGACGATAGTAGCTATTTATTTAGAGCTAGCGGCCGCTCGCGGTTTCACCCGCGTGGTTCCCGTTCCCGTGGCAATATCGGGATAAAAACTATCCTATGTGTTAATCCAGGTTATAAACTATCTTTATGCCGAATTTCATCCAAATCAATTCAGTAGGTAGTTTTTACGTGAAAGAGTAACAAACATCCATCCATACTTACAAACTTTCGCGTTTATAATATTAGTAGGATAATATTATAAACGAGTAACGAGAGCCTCATGAGATGTTGATCGTATTATTATTATTATTATTACTGGTGATCAAAGGTCCTCATTACTGAAATCAAGTCATCGCTACAATATTGATGGTTGAGAGTGGTGAAGAGTTAAGAGTGGTGATAACAACTCTTAACGAATGCGTGTTGGCGATCAAAACCCGGAATATGCTTCGAATAATCTAAAACATTTTTGTCCGACCCAAGAATGAAACCCAGGACTCCGAATTTCGGCGCTTTGACCACTATTTATTTAATAATTCACCTCCGACTTTATCCGACTGGTTGTCTGGAAGAAATCGCTTTAAAACCATAAGACCAAAGAATTTTATTTTCTTGTTCATGTTTATGTTTATGTTCTATAGTGTTGCAATAAAAGAATTATCTACCTATCTATAATTCTCTGATCTCTGTGTAAGGCGGACTTAAAGCCTTATATCACTCAACTTTAAATCTCTGCTGTAAAAAAAACGAATTACGCTATAATACTGTGGTAACCGTACAAATTAACGTTAAAGTCTGTAAATGTATGTAACAAAACAGAACTGTACCTATACATGCTTATTATACAGCTTTAGCTTGCCAGGCGCCTCTAGTAATATCCACTCTAAGTATCGACCATCCCAAACCTGACCTGTGACCTTTACACCCCCTACTATGAAATTTCCATTCGGTTGAATAGGAGTTAACTCAAGTTTCTTGTTTAAAAATCCACCGTTGTGACGTCACATATGGGCTATTTATAGAGTTGCTATGACGAATTTATGCATTATTATTTCCGTGGAAGAAAGACGTTGACTTGTATAAAAAAATATAAAGTTTTCAGGGTAGCGTTTTCAAAGTTTTAGAAACATGTCTGTCACGTCATCGTCATCGATATTTTCGGTCCGTTCATGTAGTCCGTTACAAATTATGTTATTTTTTAGACAGTTTTCTGGTTGCCACTGTGCATTTTCAGCCTCACTGGGTTTTTTGGGGGCGGCTAGAAATTTAAAGGGTTCAAGCCGTGTGAAACGAATCACCGTCAGAGGTTTTCTAGAGGGAACAGCATCACGCACTAATGCGTGTCTCCGTGCCCTACAAATTCTCCGAGGGGTCCGGATCGGACGAATTATGTAGGTATTGTTGTTGTTATTGTTGACTTGTAAAATACTAGACAACAATTTTTCTCTTCTACTCCGGTTTCATTCAATGACGGAGTGAGCCGCATTTTTGTTAAGTTAATGTTAGTTAACAATAACTAAACAAAATAACTAAAAAAAATGAAGAGAAAAATTGTCAAACAAAACTTAGAGAAACAACACTTACGTAGGGTTGTGTCATCAGTGTTCGACAAGTACCAATGATAGTCACTTTTTAGGGTTCTGTGCCCAAAGGGTAAAACGGGAACCCTATTACTAAGACTCCGCTGTCCGTCCGTCCGTCCGTCCCTCTGTCCGTCTGTCACCAGGCTGTATCTCATGAACCGTGATAGTTAGACAGATGAAATTTTCACAAATCATGTATTTCTGTCGCCACTTTATCAACAAAATAATACTAAAAAACAGAATAAAATAAACATTTAAGGGGACTCCCATACAATACAACAGACATGATTTTTTTGCCGTTTTTATAGATAATGGTACGGAACCCTTCGTCCGCGGGTCACTCGGTCGGTTTTTTTTCCAAGTTTGTGACTTTAGCGACAAATAAATACAGACCACTTGCTTCCTTAATTACAATGAAATTCTATATAATTTTTTGGTGACGAGAATTGGCTCAATATGTGTCGAACACTGGTACCGTTGCGATACTCAAGTTCTACGCATTATATTTAGCATGCGTATTGTGGAGATTTTTTGGCCGCCATCCCTATTGGAGGACCATAAAACCCTTTCATTTGTACCTTTACAGCCAATAAACCCGCGCTCAGTGACGGGTACCGCCGCCATGGTGCCGTGGCCTTTACACGCCCGTAAAACATCAAATCTCAATCGAGTAAAGGTCGCCGCGCGCCCCGCAGACAGGTGCTCATAAAATGGCGGCATCATTAAAATTTGACAGTATGCTAACTTTTGGCAACTCATTAAGTCGACCGATTTTTTTGACGGCGAAAATGAAACGTATTGAGTTCTATGTTTCATCGCACACGTCCTACTAAAATCGGTCACATAACAGGTGGTAAAACCCCGGCAAAAAACTGGTCCGATTATCGGTCCTGCAAAATGTCGGTCGTGGGCGTGCACCGTCATCAATACCGTAGAGACTGAGGGACCGAGATTTTGTTAAGCAAAATTTAACTCTCCTCCTTTGTATTTTCATGCTTTTTTTTGAGAATGAGCTCAGACGGCCTTTTTTAACGTCACCGGACTCTTTGGTTGACCGCCGTTTTCGTTAACGTGATCGAATGGCGAAAGACACCCTGAATATATAAACAAATAAGGACCTATTGTCCTTACTTACCTATGAAATTGGAGTTTTCTTCTCACTTATTAATAGGTGTATCACTTCTAAAAGTCAATACCGGTTGTTAATACTATTATACACCTTTAAGAAGAACACCACCTTTTTACACCTTTACCTCAATTATACACCTTTTAGAACTATGTTACTTAGGCTTCAGTAATATCAATGATTATTAATTTTGTGTCTTTCTCGCCCAATTTTTTTTTTTAATTGACAAATTTTTTTGTTCGCGGAATTGTCCTTTTGTTTCAGTAACTTTGAAGGGACTTGATTTTTTTTCTTTTTAATGTCTGCTATATTTAGTTAGTGAAACAGACACACTACACTCTACAATTTTTATATTGTTAAAATAAATAGATGCTAAGAAAATTAAAAAAAACGTTAGAATGAAAAATAAAATTTTATAAAAAATCTTCATACAAAACTCCAATTTCATAGGTACAATAATAATATGAAACAAATAAAATGTAAATGTAGCCATCAGTGATGGTAGAAAACCAATCTTCAACACAACAAGCAACTCATTCACATGATATACTAAACATGCACACTCGCTTAGGGCCAAGACACCGTACTAGTAGAATAAGGCTACGACGACCCAATTCACAAGCGCTCTATCCAGTTACACACACGTATGGGTATCTCCCCACCCCCAAGACCAGATTGGCTTGAGCCGGGGTTCTAGCCTTTACAGGCGCCCTCGGGTTGTTCTGCTCCCGACCCGATCCGAACCCCTCGGAGAATCTAGTAGAAAACGAGGACTCGCTTGTGTGATGCCATCGATCAACCCATGGAGGATTGAGAACCCTTTAAGTTTATCGCCGCCCCCAAAAAAGTACACTGGTGTTGAACACGGTGCCACTATATAATATGTAAAAAAACCCTGTCCGATCGTAAAGGTATATGAATAGCAATAACAAAAAAATTATTAACAAATATCGTTCATGAAAATAAATGAGTTATCGTAATTGAAAACGCAAGTTTTTTGTACCGAAATTGCTCAAATTACCCCAAAATCTAACTAATATTATAAATGTGACCACACTTTCCATCAGTGGCGGCGGCGGCGGCACCAAAGAAGTCCTACTTACCGAAGTGCCGACAAAAGTATTGCCATGTAAGTTTTGTCATTTAACAAAATTTGTATAGGGGTAATTTTTTTTTACTTATTTTTTTAAAATGATTACTTAAATAGAACTGAATCTCAATACCTAATAACACCTTAACGGATCGAACAGAGGTTTTTACATATTGTATACACTATATATTCTATAAGCAGGGTCCGCGGTTACAATGTAGGTATGTTTGTTTGCGGACATGTATGTTTTGCGAACGTACGAATTTACTCCACTGACTACACTTACACTGTGGAGTACAGGTGGAAAGGTTACACGGCGGCACCGCGCCCCTCCGCCCCTCCCCCTCCCAGGGCGCGTAATCCCCCCGCATTACTACGCGACGCATCTCAAGAACATCTTTATATTTAGACTGAGGTTTAGACTGAGATATAAACTGAGTTTTAGACTGAAATTTAGGAACTTAAACTGAGATTGAGACTAAGTTTTTGACTGAGATTTAGACTGAGACTTAGACTGAGACTAAGATTTAGACTTAGTTTTAGACTGAAATTTAGACTGTACAGAAATAGAAACAGCTTGTCCGTCACAGCTGAATAAAAGGTGAGTTTGCCGATGACGCTGTAGTTAGGTCGTTAAAAATATTTTCTAGTATGACGGTACCTAACGATAAAAAAATGTGTTTTTAATATCAAACCCTTGTACTACAAAAGGTGTTAAAATATTGAGTCTGTGTCTAAAAATATTAGGTACCTACTAGCGGCCCGTCCCGGCTTCGCACTGGTGGACATTTCTTTTTTAATATAGCTTAAGTTACTCAGCGCTAATGTAGCATTCAAATGGTGAAAGAATTTTTGAAATCGGTCCAGTAGTTTTTGAGTTTATTCGTTACAAACAAAAATACAAAAATACAAAGCTTTCCTCTTTATATATTAGTATGAAGTAGCTAGCTTGTATGTATGTGTCTGAAGGGTCTCTTATGTACTTATTTATTTAAAGTGCGCGCAATTCCTCTATCTCTTTCTTGGATTCTTCAACCTAAGATTGTCTGTAAGGGATCGCTTGTAGCGATAAGACCGCCTTTGCCCTTTGCTTTATGTTATTTTTTATTTTTTTTTAGTTGATGGCTTCATGCGATTTAGCCAGTGTCAAAGTAATTTTTCTTACAAGTAATACATAAATAAACAATATTTCCTTATATGATGATGATGAATGATATTAGAAATAGAAAGTGAGAAATGACATACCCCCCCAACCCCTCGATCGAGTATCTCAGTAAATATGTGGAGCTTTACTAAGTCCTCACGCGAGCTTCTTGAGAGAACTTGAAAAGTATAACGTTGCACTGTTTTGTTTCATTTGCCAACACTTATGCACACTCACGAACACTTAACGGTTAATAATCCACCATTATTTCACATTAATATTCGACATAACACAAATTTTAGAAAATAAAACAAAACCGCAGACATTACGCTCCACTTTCCCGCCAAGAACTAGCTTTATGTTTTTGTGTAACTGTTGTTTTCTTTTTTTTTCCATCTTGAGCAATAAAGAATTTATCTATCTATCTATCTAAAACGTGTCAGTATCTATTTAAGGCATTGTCTACCTTTAGCCATCGTTTTGTGGTAGGTAAGTAAAGCAGAAAATTTTTCAATATGTTAAAATTAGGATCCAACCTTTTTTTTACAGTCAGATTCGAGTCGAAACTGAAGAAATCGTTATCGTGACAATGCGCCCCGGGAAAATTGTGGTTGATAAATAAGATTAGCGATCCGGTTTGGGTATTACGCGATTCTTAGCACCCAGATTTTTGCTCGCGAACATTAACATAGGATTTCGAATTGTTCGCCTTCTTGTTTCATTGTTAAGCACGTCAAAGACAGACATCAAAGTCCGATCCCTAATGAATTATTTGTAACAGGCTCCTAAGAGTTCCAGCGAGGGTGAGTAATATTGCAGTTCTTTTGTAAACATTAGTACAAAATAGAAGTGTTACCACAGGGTAGTCACAGGGTAAGGGACAGTCCCTTTAATGTCTGTTCTTGCTATGTATTGTAGAGTCGTATCTATTGCATGCTCACCACACCGTGCATGAATGACCTCAGAATAACTTACTATTCTAAGCCAAAGACAGGCATTGAAGTTCGATTCAAACATTTCTGAGTCTCCTAGAGCGAGACTACTAGAAAACCTTGTGAAAACTTAACAATTAAGTGTCAATTTTAGCGTGCTTTTCTCAATGTATTGTTAAGATCTATCGCTCGATTCTATAGAGTGCGCGCCATGCACGCCAAAGACAGACATCGAAGTTCGATTCAGACATTCGTTGGCTGTTGTATAGCTGTAAGTTTGTTTTGTTATTTTCAATAAATATATAAACTCAATGTCTGTTTTCGCCAAGCATTGTTGCCCGCTCGCCGTCAATAGGGTGCTCGCCATGCATTCCAAAGACAGACATCGAAGTTCGATTCATACATTCGTGACAGTGACTTAGCGAGCGCACCTGCGAAGGTGATTGAGGCGAGGCGCGCACTGCTGTAGACGGGGCGGGCGGCGGGCGGCGGCGGCGGCGCGACGTCTCCGCGCACGCGCACTGAGCGCCACTAAAAAATGAATTCCTGGTTCTCGCACTGTAAGCCGCGCGCCCGTCGCCGCCGCCGCGTCCTAATACTCTCGCGTGTGCCGGGTCGCCGGGGTGTGGCTGTGCGCGTGCAGTGATCGTGCTGTGCCGTGGTGCGGCACAGCGTGCGGCGACAGCATGCGGCAGGCCTGCTAGCGGCCGCGGAATGGCGCGCCGCGCCGCCCGCGCCCGCTCCCCTACCACGCACGCACTATGAGCGACCTGCAAGCCACCTTCGAGTTCTCCGTCGAGCTTTACAAGTTCTACAATGTCGACCTCTTTCAGAGAGGGTGAGAATCAAACCTCATTACATTATTAACATTTAAAAAAATGTATATCCAAATGCGCAATGATGAGCCGTCGCGATCAGCGCTAGAACCGTGAGCTATGTCAATACCGATCAAACAAACCGCAAATCCGTTTACGACCTCTATAAAACCAAAACCGTCTGTCTGGAGCTTGGGACACTGATAAGGCGCTAAAAGCATTTAATTGATTCTATTTTGTAGGCTTAATGATATAAGTACCCTATAGCCATTTAGTTTAATAGCCACGTGCCGAGAAATAAAAACCTTTCAGGTTAATTTTATATTCGAAGTGATTTAAACAAACCTTACACAAACATTGCTTCGTGATTATTGTTCATAAATAACTCGACTTTTAATAGCGAAGGATCTCAATTTTGTTCTCTATTCGTCACGCGTTTTTCAGCCGCTATTAGGCCAGTGACATAGAAAGCAACGTCGCACACTATGTCTAACCCAGTTCGGCCGTTACATAATGTTGTTAACAACATAATTGACAATAAGGAACCCTGGCCTGGGTGTCAGGTTTCATGCAAACTATGTGCGCGACTGTTTTCGCGATCTAGTTATAGCGAAGTTAGCTACATCGAAATGTTTACGGTCACTAGGGCTCTTGCATGTTGGACATGATTGACACAGTTCATTTTTTACAATATCTTTTCTCCCGACCTGTGTAGACTTACGAGTCAATGGAATAATGACATTCAATATAGCGAATTTTTGGTAGCCTGAACTCGATAAATGAATTTAAAGTCGCGTGAGGCTATTCGATGTTAAACATGATTAATTTCGTATAATTTTTACTAATTTCACAATTACGAAAGTGTGTGCTTAGTCTCGATACTACTACTACAATACTATACTACAAATAATACATACTCCATTTTAAAGTGAAGTACTTTAAAATGGAGTATCGGTTAGAAAATAAATAACATTATTTATCCTCTTAGTCAAAATATAAAGCTTCAACAAAAACAAACTGAAATCAATAAAGAAACATGCAGAAAAACTAGATTAGAAACTTATCTTAAAACTGTTTTTCAAGCTCTCTCTATTTGGGATACAGAACCCCGGGAGTGTCATACCAATAACCTACTTTTTATACCAAAAGCCTACTTTTTATACCAAAAGCCTACTTTTTATACTGGACAGATACATAATACATTTATTCCCTTGGGGCACGCGATATACCTTAGTAAAACACGAAGGCGCACAGTGTACCATCATAGAATAAATATCAATTCTATCTTTTGTATCTTCAAAAAACAAAAGTCAGACAGAACGTTCTGTTTTACGTAGGTAATATACATTCAAACCTTTGTAGCTTCTGAAAACATTGCGTTTACTATGAACAGGATCGATGATAGATTCATTATAATAATAACTGCTTTATATTGTAATCTGATCGTTAAATAGGAGGAGTCCGATCGTTGTAAGACTTTAGTTATTATGCCTCTATTCTTCTGTCTGTCTATAATTCTGTTTTACATATAAGTATATACAACTGTTGGAAGCATTCTATAGAAATATTACTAGAAAGCGACCCTTTTACTTATACGTAAGGTACTGGCACTGGTGTTCAACAAGAACCAGTGATCGACATTACAAATAGAAGGCCAATGGTGGAAGCAAACTTGGGATCACCGGTTTGGCAGTCACCAGTGTTCACCCTAGCAGAGGCCCGCCAGAAGGAGCACGCCCGAGGATGTTTGAGCGTGCTCCAGACGTCCGGAGGCTAGTGGACGGCTAGGGATTCCCCGTCCCTGACTTTCACCTTAATGCGGGGAAATGAGGCGGGCATACTGCCGCCTCCTTCTCCCATTTCGTCTGCGTCGGATGAGGTCCGCATGGATAGATTCCTCGCGGACACTCTCCGCGGCCTCTTTGGGTGAAATTACCGCTTCACGGAAGGAGGCCATGGCCGCCCACGAGCTCTCACTGTCCAGCGTGGATTTTATTACGCTGGACAGGGAGAGGTCACTTCCGATAGTGCCCAACAAAATATGTCGCTGCGCTGCCCACGCCCCACACACCTCTAGGGTGTGGTCAGCTGTGTCTTCCGCAGCACCACACTCATAACACACCGGGGTTGAATTTTATTCAAACACCGTCCGAAGCATCCATGACCGGCAGCACCTGCACAAGCCGGAAGGAGAGTACACCGTGATTTCGCTCCAACCAGTTCTTTAGAACCGGCCGGAGCGCCTCTAGTGTGCGAAGTTCATATTGAGCATTTTCCATGGACTCCACCCACCTATCGATGAGGGCCTCCCGCGCTACCCGCCGGACCCTTGTCACTTCCTCTAAACAAAACCGCTCGTCACGCGCTATCGTCTCCACCCGCTTGACGTTAACAAACGCCAGGACCCCTGCTTCAAGCTCCCACGGCGGAGTCCCTGAGAGGGCACAGGCCGAGCTGCCACTAACCTACCTATTTCCTCTTCGAGCAGCATGTTTAGCAAATAAAGTGTTGCTACTTAACGGCTTCCGTGATAAGAACTAAAGCGTTAGGGTCGGCCACGCTAAAGTCTATGGGGTGTGAAAGCTTTTCATCATCCGGGCAAGGATTACAACAGGGCTAAGTCGCATAAAAACTAGAGTTCTAGGGTTGGCCCTAGCATAGCAATCGCGCCCAGTCTGCGATTACTAAGGTTAAGCCATTGTCGCAAAAGCCGGTCACCGAATGGGTGACCAGCTCCTCCATGCTTCGGAATCGGAAGGCACGTAAAGCCGTTGTACCCGGCTGCATTGGCAACCGTTGTTTACAACCACCAATCCGCACAAGGCCCGTGTAGTAGTTTATGGCCCGTCCATATGTCCGGGACATAAAGTGGGGAAGCAGAATAGCTTTACGTGCCTTCCGAAGCACGGAGGAGCTGGTCACCCATCCGATGACCGGCCTTTGCAAAAGTTGCTTCCAGTTAAAGTTAGTTACCTCAGACCGAACGCGATAACCACTGCTCCATCGAGCTCCCGGACCTACATATGAATAAAATAAAATACATGTCCGTCTGTGAACGTAATCTCCACCCGTGACGTAGGAAAACCGGGATCATTGTCCCATCGATAACAATAGATAAAGAATAAAGAATAAATTTATTTGCTGGGTAAAACTTAAGATATAAGTTATAAAATAACATTTGTCTACATAATAATATAATGCATTACAAGAGTGCTGCTAATATTGTAAAGTTTTAAAATTAAGGTTAGTAGTGCAAAATAACAGAAGTGATACCTAAACTAAGTAATCTAGTTAGCGCTTGCTTACATAACATTTTATTAAATAGCAATAAATTATAATACTTTTAATAACATTTTGCTTATGCAGCATGTTGCTGCCATTGTATACTAGCTTATGTAATAATAATAACTATTAATATGTGTAACTAGTAATAGGTGTCATTGTAGGTTTTCCCTTTAAGCCACTTTTGTATGATTTTCTTACAATTTATTTTATTCATATGATGTATATCTAGTGTTAAATTAAGTTTAGTATACAAAAAACTTCAAAGAAAGCAAAAGAATCTGTGAGAGTGAGCTGTACGATATAGATCGATCTAACGATTACGTCTCGAATAGGGATACAAAATGGCAAAGTTCATTATTTGACGTCACTGTTTATTCCAGAGCCTTATTTATATTCGTAATTAACTATTTATTTATTTATTTATTAATGGGTAACCAACAAAGCAAATACACAAAAACATGTTGAAAACATAAATTGCAATTTACAAAAAATGAGTAACGCCTTATAGGTACCACTACATGCGTACAACATCCTACTATATAATATTATAAATGCGAAAGTTTGTGTGTATGTTCGTATATTTGTTGCTTCTTCATGCTGCAACGGATGGATGGAAATGGATGAAATTCGGCATACAGATACTTAGTTTATAACCTGGAATAACACATAGGATACTTTTTATCCAGATATTCCCACGGGAACGGGAACCACGCGGGTGAAACCGCGAGCGGCCGCTAGTATTAAATAAAGACATGCCCTAAGAGACAAAAAACTTAAGATTAATTAATTTTAATCAATTAGAACTACTACTATACCAGTTCCATCAAATTTAAAACTTTCCCGTTCCTTTTTTAAACAAAGTTTTTATCAAAACTAATGCAAACTTTTTAGTTCAGGTTTTTAGATATACTTTTTTATAACCGACGTTTTGAGCGAGTTGCACGTGCACCGGCCAGTCATAGGCTGCTTTCTACTTACTACGGTGAACACGATCCTGTACAAATCGGTTGGTAGTTAGTAAGTAGGCCAGGCATCAGTGTTCGACAGTTTTCGTCACCAAAAAATAATAGATATAGTCTCTTCTTTGGCCTAACCATTTCCCATTATTTGGGGTCGGCTCTCCTCGTTCTGCGGCGTCAGGACAGTCTGTCCTGGGTTGTCGAAACATTTGTTTGGGCGAGCTCTAAGTCATTGGCTACTGTGGACCACCAGGTGGCTAGTGGGCATCCTCTACTTTTCTTATTATTTGGCAGTGCTAAGGCCTGTTTTTCGACATGGTCTTCGGGACGTCTCATGACTTGACCAAACCATCGTAGGTGGCTCTCGCGCTCTGATGTCCGGGATGTCTTCGGTATAGTGTAATATAATACTTCGGTATAGTTTAATATAATATTTATTTATTAATACATTATGTATACATATGAATTAATTCAATATCACCCACCACTATTTTATATCCTATAAGTAGGTATATTGTTAACTTTTTATTAAGCTTTCTTGACACTCTTGTTGCAAAAAATTGGGAGAAGCCGCTGACTCCTGAGATACTGGCATTTTAGCCTTGTTTGGGTGACAGAGTCTTCATAGGAATATGTTAATAACTTGTAAGTCAATAAATAAATTATTATTATTAGTTATTGTATCTATATCCGGTAACAGCAGGGCGGTGTTGTGGTAAAATGTATCATAGATGCGATTATTTTGTTGCGTTTGCGTGTGTGTAACATCCGCTAGAACGCCTATTACAAATTAATACTCGGGTTTATTGAACCTTTAAATAAACTTTAATAAACTTTAAACTTTCCTACACTTACACCAATTAAGTATCTAGGCCCATTGTATAGTCCCTTCGTCCGTCTACACCTTAAAGTAGGAACTAAGAACTTTTTGTCTTTCAAATGATGGAGGCCAGTGTACAGTGGGCTAAAAAGAAACTATTTTTGAATTCATGTCGTAAAAAACATGGAATATTTTATGGATTCACTGCATTTTAACCTATTTTTTTTCATACACTTACACCAATTATACTTCGTATCTCTTCGAAGATTACCAGTTAACATGCAGCAGTACGTAGTCTGATGCAGTCCTTGTCACATATTTTAAAGCTACTAAAGAAAAAAAAAAAAATCTCTGTCTCACTCCCTGCCGCCCTACACAGCCGGTCGCCAGATGGCCGCCATTACGTTTTTTTGTGCGGTCTAAGTCACACGTTCGTGTTGTTAATAGTTAGTAATACTTCAATCGCGATCATTAGTGCTACTATGAGTGGAAAAAAGCGGTCGAGAGACGACGATTATGTTCATTAGAACAAAATAATAAATCACGGCGTTATCGTCATGTGCATCGTAGAAAAATATTAACCTCCAAAAGTAAATCTTTAAAACGAGTCATCTCATTAAAAACGGTTAAGGAACACACTGTAAGTAGGATTCCTTTGTTTGCTAAAAGATTTTCTAATAAGCCAATGCACACGCTCGGCGACACCAACAGTGCATAGGCGCCGCGCCGGCCGGCGCCATCATGTCGCGACGGCTTTTGTTTTAAGCGTATTCAAATTCTGCTCGATGCTAGGTATATTATTGCGTTGGCTTTTGTACCAGTGAACAGTATTCTAGGTCCTTGATCCTAGAATCTAGGATACAATAAATTATATAAATTTAAAACGACTACTTAATTATGGTATAAAATAACATAATTATTTAAAAGAGTTTATCGTACCTACTTCCTTTTTTATTTACACTGACCAAATATCATAAGCTCCATGTATTGTATTTGAGCATCAATAGAATTATATATAGATTAATAAATTTAAAATAATAACATAACAGTGTAATCATAGTCATAAGTAGTCATAATTTATTGCATTATGTATCCTTCTTTACGAATGGAAATATTTTACGAATTTTATATTAGAGTTGTTTTGGGTATAAGTAATTTTATATGTAGTTGTATCCTGAATTGACTAAGTTATTTCAAAAATATTGGGCGATAACTCTAGTGCTATATTCTGCACCATTCAGTGACAACTTGTACAAACATGTTTCCACTTGTAGGTAACATATTTTATTATATGATTTATCGAAGAAAATAGTCACAGTTGTTAAAAACGTCCATGACTTTAGAAAACTGTCCCAGTGTGAGTGAGCATATACTTAATCTAGAAATTATAGTGGCTTTCACAAAAATGAATCAAAAGAAAGATGTGTGTTCTCAGACAAAACAAACAATTACCCACTTGTTATTCGGGTTTTAATTGAATGAAATAAAATAAAATAAAATAAAATAAAATAAAATAAAATAAAATAAAATAAAATAAAATAAAATAAAATAAAATAAAATAAAATAAAATAAAATAAAATAAAATAAAATTATATGAAATTAAATTAAATTAAATCAAATCAAATCAAATCAAATCAAATCAAATTAAATAAAATTAAATTAAATTAAATTAAATTAAATAAAATTAAATTAAATTAAATTAAATTAAATTAATTAAAATGAATTGAAATGAAATTGAATGAATACACAGATCTCCACGCAAGTCGTGTTGAGGGTTGTTTGCTAAACTCCACGTAAATTGTGTTGAGGATTGTCTGCTAAACTCCACGTAAATCGTGTTGAGGATTGTCTGCAGAACTCCACGTTAATCGTGTTGAGGATTGTCTGCAAAACTCCACGTTAATCGTGTTGAGGATTGTCTGCAGATCTCTACGTAAGTCGTGTTGAGAAATGTCTGCTAAACTCCACGTAAATCGTGTTGAGGATTGTTTGCAGAACTCCACGTAAATCGTGTTGAGGATTTTCTGCTAAGCTCCACGTAAAACGTGTTGAGGCTTGTCTGCAGATCTCCACGTAAGTCGTGTTGAGGATTGTCTGCTAAACTCCACGTAAATCGTGTTGAGGATTATCTGCTAAGCTCCACGTAAATCGTGTTGAGGATTGTCTGCTAAGCTCCACTTAAAACGTGTTGAGGATTGTCTGCAATCTCCACGTAAGTATTGTTGAGGATTGTCTGCTAAACTCCACGTAAACCGTGTTGAGGATAATTTTGTATTAACTTCACGTATATCGTTTTGTGAACGACACAGACACTATAATGCTATGTATGTTCAATTGCCTTTTATTTAATTTTTTTGTTTCAACACTAGAATAGATGCATAATTGTTAAGTTCCGATTTTGCGGAACATTTAAAGTCATCTACTCGGCTCGACTCTAAACGTAAGGGGGGCGCCGCAAGCATCAGCCACCGAGTCACGAGCGTGCCCCATACCGAGAAGGAGCAGGCGGCTCCAGCTTTGGCGTTTTGCAACCGAAACAACTACAGCTCGAAGACCACGCAACGAAATCGTGGGAGGAGAACTTTACTTCAGAGGTACTTACCTAGTTCCTAAATGTTAGTTAGTTAGTAACGACCCTATAATTTTATCTTGGGTCAATGGCAACAAAAATTCTTTAATAGATATCCAATAGAATACAACCTACTACAAAACAAGAGCTGTACACTAAAAGAAGCCGAAATTATTGACGGTTGCATTTCTAATCTTACTAAGTCTAGTTTTACTTCAACTTGCAGTCCGTGCGCAAAACTAATATATTTCAGCAATTTTTACTGTTTCTAAACTGAACGGCAAACACAGCTTATATTAAATCTAAAAGGTTAATCATGAACACTTTAAAATTGAAGATTTTCAATGAGTTTTATGAGCCATGAGCAATGAGTGATGAGCAAGACCGTACGGTTTTGAAACTCATGAATCAAAATGACTAACATGGCAACAATAGAACAATATACTTACTTTTTAGCATGTATGAATATTGAAGATCGTTCTTTACACAAATTAATCTTACTACTTTTTTTGTATTTAACTTGTTTTGTGTACTGCACCATTTTGTTTACACGAAACTTCTAACACATGAGTAAATATCCTATATCTATTCTATGCTTCTAAAGCCTTTATTGTGTCAGATAGTGCCTAGCATATTGTGCATTTTTTTTATTGAATACAACAACCATGACAAAATCTTTAACAGATAAAATTAATCTTGAATAAAGGATAAGGTATTTAAGTTGCTCAATACCAACAAATTTACTTTATGATAACTTTCAGAATTTATTGAACTTCTGACCTTAGCACGCCCAGCAGTTCGTTATAGCTGGGTTTACACAAAATTGTTGAAATGTGGGAAAAATATTTAGTTTTTAGTATTCCAATAATAACAAGTAGAAAGTAGTTTCTTTCTGATTTGAAAAAACAAATATGATATGGTCAACTTGAATTAAAAGCTGATATCCATGCATTAGAAACATTTACTTCTCATATTTATGTCTAATATACTTATTCGGATGGATCGTGTTGATCGTGCGTCACGTCAGTTAAATGTTGATACCGAATAGCAACTTGCTGAATATGCGCTTATACCAATCATAAGAACATTTCGCTAGCCGAACTTTGACCTTTTACCAGCTTATAAAATGACAAATGCTAGAAATGCGCTTCATGGAACCTTCATCCTCAATCCGAATTAATGAATTTACCAGTACAGTTACAGGAAAAGAGTAAGCAATGCCAGTGCATTGCTTACTTTTTTCGCATTCCTACCGTGTCACTTCATTACCAAAAAAATATTCAAAAATTAAACTGGAAGCGGAAGGCATTGTTGTCGTGCCACACTGGTCATTTCAGAAGTGGCACCTTAAGTATCAAAAAAGGTTTGTTTCTCACGAAATTATATTTAAGCCAAATACGTCATTGCTATATCCTCCTTTTATTATCCGGCAAGCTCTTTTGAAAAGAGGAGCTCCATCAGTCTTTTTTTTTTTTAATATGGCTTCTTTTTCTGAAACCACGTTGAATCAATTTAACTCATCTTTAAAGACTTGGCGGGAGTTTTGCCAAGCTAATTATTACAATTATTGTGATAAGTATATTTATATATATTTTACACAACATTTAATATCAAGAGCTAGTGGATACGGCAAGATCAACTATAGTTTAAACACTTCAGTATCCTCACATGGTATGATTACTAGACTGTTAAAGGGCGTTTCCGAGTAAAGATCTCCTAAGCCAAAATATCATGATACATGGAACCCAAATCTTATGTCCTATTAAAGTGATGTTTACCCATTTGATAATTTAAGTTTTTGTAATTTATCACTTAAAATAATTACATTACTTGCAATTGCATCTGCTCAGCGAATGCAAAGTTTAATGAAAAATTAAAACATATGTCTTGTTAAAAAGTATTACATATCAATAAAAATCATTGATCTAATTAAAACATACAGACCCAGCGCCTACCAACCACTTGTCGACTTCCTTCAATTAAGGAAAAACCCAATATATGTCCAGCACAGGCTTTACAGTCAAAACAAACAAAACTTTAAATATTAGAATGATGAGAGTTGAGAAAAAGTACAATTAGCATAAAAGTGGAATATATATGGTATAACAGGTCTGTTTAGTGCACGCAGCACACGCGGCCACCTCGTCCGCGCGCCACTTTTGGATTAACCATGGGTCTTAAGACAGCGGGCAAGATTTCCCGTAAATATTATAATCGAGATATCAGTACATCTGTAGACAATAACAAATTAGCAAATCTTTTTCTTTTCTTTAATACATAAAACATAAATTTGTGTACATTTTTACAATAATAATATTAGAAAAGTTAGATGGGTATCGTTTTCTTTAAATAATGTATAAATCACTTTTTGTTATCTGCTTAAAATGTTGTTGTTAAAATGAGTGTTTTCTTATGTATTATAGGCAGTCTGCAAAGATTTCATAAGAACTCTTCATGTAACAAATCAAATTTTTCTTTTGAAGCTCTAAACATCTGCATGTTAACTGGTAATCATCTTCGAAGAGATACGAAGTATAATTAATAATTAAACGAACTTACCTTGTGAAGTTCGATTATAATTATACGAGTATCACGAAGAAGATGATTACCATACTCCCACCCAACCCAACTTCGAATACATTCTCCTTCCTTACCCCTTTAAAAAATTTGATTTCAGTTACCTCTAAAATTAATGGCGGCCATCTGGCGACCGGCTGTGTAGGGCGGCAGGGAGTGAGACAGAGATTTTTTTTTTTTCTTTATTAGCTTTAAAATATGTGACAAGGACTGCATCAGACTACGTACTGCTGCATGTTAACTGGTAATCATCTTCTTCGTGATACTCGTATAATTATAATCAAACTTCACAAGGTAAGTTCGTTTAATTATTAATTATCTATCCCAAGAGAAGCTTCGTTATGAAACTCGTTAAATGGTTACTAGACTACGGATAAACATACTTAAAATACTTAAATACATACTTATTATACATAGAAAACACCCAGACCGGAGACATATTAGAAAAACAACAATTTCTAAATTGACCCGACCGGGGATCGAACCCGGGACCTCATAGATGGCGACACCATGAAAACCGGTGTACAAACCACTCGACCAAGGAGGTCGTCAAATGGCTTTATGCTTACTCTCGAGCCTCGATGAACGAGTGGGAAAGCACTCGACCCGATCTCCGTAGGTTTTGAGCTCAATTCGCAAGTCAGACATTTTTTTTCTGATTTTTCTATGCATAGTTCGGATCTGTGATCGACCTCCAGTGATTACAATACCTAAATAAGTATAAGTACCTAATTTAATTACCCATCAATTGTAGCGGTGCTCCTGTGTCAGCAACCTGACTGTGATGTATTTGTAGATGGCTGGGCAGCTATCCAGTCATAGTGTTTATGTTTCTGTGAAACTAAATGTCCTTTAAAGCGTTTTTATGTATTACATCTGTGTTAAATGTTTTTATAATTTTGTATAGTTACGTAATAATAATAATGATGATAATTTTTATATTCTGTATGTTATAAATGTTTATATAATTTTTAACGCAAATTTTGTTGCGAACAAATTACAAAAACACAAATGTTGAAAAAATCTCCACTAGCAGGGTTTGAACCTGCACCCTTCTGACATACCGGGTCAGGTGCTCTTCCAATTGAGCTATCGTGGTTCTAACCAGCCCGCCGAAATTATTCAACACTATTTACTTTTTACTTTGAAAGCCAAAGGCGCCCATTCAATGTTAACAACTACCGTCATTAACATCCGATCATAATATTTTTACAAATACTAAAGATCAGTTAAGAAGTAGGCAAGCTATTTATAAATGTTTATATAATTTTTAACGCAAATTTTGTTGCGAACAAATTACAAAAACACAAATGTTGAAAAAATCTCCACGAGCAGGGTTTGAACCTGCACCCTTCTGACATACCGGGTCAGGTGCTCTTCCAATTGAGCTATCGTGGTTCTGACCAGCCCGCCGAAATTATTCAACACTATTTACTTTTTACTTTGAAAGCCAAAGGCGCCCATTCATTGTGTTTTTGTAATTTGTTCGCAACAAAATTTGCGTTAAAAATTATATAAACATTTTTAAATAGCTTGCCTACTTTTTAACTGATCTTTAGTATTTGTAAAAATATTATGATCGGATGTTAATGACGGTAGTTGTTAACATTGAATGGGCGCCTTTGGCTTTCAAAGTAAAAAGTAAATAGTGTTGAATAATTTCGGCGGGCTGGTTAGAACCACGATAGCTCAATTGGAAGAGCACCTGACCCGGTATGTCAGAAGGGTGCAGGTTCAAACCCTGCTCGTGGAGATTTTTTCAACATTTGTGTTTTTTTTTTTTTTTTTTTCTGTATGTTAGTTATGTAATTGGGTCCGTCCCGTGTAACTAATAATAATAAATAAATAAATAAATAAATAAAAATGGATGGAGGTCATTGCAGATCAGTGAGACGGTAGCTTTAAACTAATACAAGGTTAGATAGATTGTGCTAATATTTTATTTTTAATACTTACGAGTTTCTTTCCAATTGAATAAATTTGAATTTGTAAATATTTTCATAGATGCTCTCGAATACAATTGGGGTTGACGTAACTTTTTTTAATTGACCAATCGTTTCAAATTCAAATGAAACTGGGTTGTGTTCGAGAATATTGAATCACGTAACCATGCAATAATAAATTTTTCTCGGAATCAGATTGGAATTGGAATCCAAGTATTTTTTAATACTTTGTATTAAGAGCGTTTACGCCGCACACTAGCGCCACTAATGAAAAAAAACATATCTAGTAATTAGAGATAGAAAATCAAATTATGCTTAACAAACTATTTGAATGAAGTAATTTAGCATTTTTACGTCACCTAATGAACACCTCACATGTTATGGTTAAATTAAATAAGACGTTACGGCCAATTTTAACTATAACGCCATATTTAACTAAACCATAACATGTGAGGTGTTCATTAGGTGACGTAAAAATGCTAAATTACTTTATTCAAATAGTTTGTTGAGCATAATTTGATTTTCTATCTCTAATTACTAGATATGTTTTTTTTTCATTGGCGGCGCTAGTGTGCGGCGTAAACGCTCTTAAATATGTACGATAGATTTTAAGGTTATTTGTATAGGGGCCATCGTAGCCTAAAATAAAGAATTATTATGATTATCCGTGCTTCGGAAGGCACGTTAAGCCGTTGGTTCCGGCTGCATTAGCAGTCGTTAACAACCACCAATCCGCACTGGGCTCGCGTGGTGGTTTATGGCCCGTTCTCCCTATCCATCCTTAGGGAAGCTCGTGCCCCAGCAGTGGGGACATAAAATGAGCTGATGATGATTATGATCATTAATACTTTCTCCGAATTTTACGAGAGCAAATGCTGGAGCTCAAGTAATATTGTGAACAGTTAGTTATTTATTTTAATATTTACTAGTTGTCGCCCGCGTTCGCGAAGACTACACTATCCCACAGGAACGCCGACACACAAGGGTATTTTAAAGGTGACGTGTGACAGAGCCCCAGGGGTAAGGGATATCGTTTAGCTAAAGACTAAAATCGGTTACTAACTCATTTTTTTTTATTTTTTTTGGCACGTAACAGTCGTTACAAAGAAATACTAATACTAACAATTTACAAGATCAATAGACAGTTAGTGCCCAAACATAACTTTAACTTACAAATACATTGTACAAAAATAACAAGTAGGTATAGTAAGTACCTATGCAGTTGCAAAACATTGCGTTGAAAGCAAAATGAAAAAACAGATTACATATTATTTAAATGTATTTTAAAATACATTTTTAAAATTTTTATGGTTAAAGGACAAAGACACAATACACAATGACAAAATTACATATATGCAATACCGGCTTTCGTTCCTGCCCTTTCGTTATAAGTATTTTCCTTGTTTTATAGTAAAATCCCACGACCACGGCTTCATAACGGACCTTTTTACGGATTTCGATATTTTGAATTGCTCTTTATTTTGGACGTCTGATTACCTATTTTAACATGTAAGGATCTATTCAAATCATGGATGAATTAATAAATGATAAAGTTATTTATTTTTATTTATTTTTTATTTCTGGATTGTCAAGTTTCACCAAACTTTCAGTGAGGACTTGTTATTATATCATTTATTCAATAAGGCTACCTAGACTGAGTTATCACCTGGACCCAGAAAAGTATGGAGTCTGTCCTTTCTCCTTTCGATGACTGGTACTGATGTCTGTAGGACGCTGTTGCCATTTGTTGCTGTTGTTTTTTGTGATTGTGTTAATTGTTTTAAGATGTTCTTCTTTTTTATTTTATTTTTATTTTTCTCATCTGTTTGTATTTGTTTTTGTGCAGGTCAATAAATGTTTCTTATTCTTATTCTTGTTCTTATTCTTATTCTTATTCTTATTCTTATTCTTATTCTTATTCTTATTCTTATTCTTATTCTTATTCTTATTCTTATTCTTATTCTTATTCTTATTCTTATTCTTATTCTTATTCTTATTCTTATTCTTATTCTTATTCTTATTCTTATTCTTATTCTTATTCTTATTCTTATTCTTATTCTTATTCTTATTCTTATTCTTATTCTTATTCTTATTCTTATTCTTATTCTTATTCTTATTCTTATTCTTATTCTTATTCTTATTCTTATTCTTATTCTTATTCTTATTCTTATTCTTATTCTTATTCTTATTCTTATTCTTATTCTTATTCTTATTCTTATTCTTATTCTTATTCTTATTCTTATTCTTATTCTTATTCTTATTCTTATTCTTATTCTTATTCTTATTCTTATTCTTATTCTTATTCTCATTCTTATTAACCTACAAGGAAACTATAGTTGATCAAACATTCGTCTTACTGAGCAGGCTTCCACATTTTGTGACGATAATTAAGCAATCAAGCAACAAAACAATAATGGCATAATTTTTTTTTTCGCGCACTTTACCCTGGGTTCTCAACTAGTGAGGTACTGGCTATCTTATCTCTAGCTGCCGAAACACAACAATGCTACACAACAATGTTTAGATAAGATGGTGGTAGCTAGCCAGGAGGACAAACAAGCCCTACCACCAACCAAACCGAGTACACAAACATGTACCCCCCGCTGGGAATCGAACCCGGGTCCCCTGGGTCTAAACCGGTGGTCTTAGCCTCTAGACCACAGAGGCGGATAATAATTACAACACACCTCGTATGTCACCAATTTACGATACCGAATTGCAATAAAACACACTAGATACTCAGGTGACAATGCTTTTCAATGACATACAAATTCTCGTTTCTGTTAACGTGATCTAATGGAAAATAACTCGCCCTAGGACCGCATACTGACAAAACTAAAAGTTGGGAAAAATAACTACCTATTTAGTAAACGAAGCTACTCCATTTTTTCCTTTGACTACACAATGTCTATAGGCTGTTAATTGATTGAAACACGCTCCGCAAACGAGCACGCAAACACTGCCAAGTTTCTTGATTAAAAACATCACAACAAGTATTTGTATGGACTATGGAGGTTCATGTCAGCGATGCATTATTCAGATAATGGCCGCTAGGGATTGCCTCCTACAATATTATTATGTTCATGGAAACTCCACTTTACTTTGACGTCATAAAAGAGCTGTATTAAACATTTGACATTAAACATTTTTTATTCGTTAACAGCTGGCGTACAAAAGTTTTTATTACAATTAAAGGTCATGTTGCTGAAGCGATAAACTTCACCAAGGGTCATGGTTCAAAATTATCAAGATAATTACACTTGTTAATTATCTGATAGGATTTCTTGACGGGAAAGTTAAAGAGTCATGTCAGCGGTTTTGTTTTATTTTTTAAAATTTGTGATAATTAAGTCGAATATTAATGTGAAACATATTAATGGTGGATTATTAACCGTTAAGTGTTTGTGAACGTGCATGTGTTGTGTGTGCAAACTTTAAAATTCTTTTAAGAATTCCGCGTGAGGTCTTAGAGCCCCACATCTTTACTTAGATACTATATATTATCACTCATCATCATATATACTATTAATTAATAAAGAGGTAACGTTTGTGACTTTGTTTGTTTTTTTGTATATCGGAGCTTATCTCTGGAACTACTGATCCAATTCCAAAAATTATTTCACTTATAGAATGGTACCTTGCGGGTAACATAGGCTACATTAAAAAAATGTCTTTTTTTTTAAATCTCAAATCCTCGCGGGCAAAGTCGCGAGTAAAGTGCTGGTCATATATAAACAAAATAAATAGTATCTATATAAATAACTTGTAAGAAAATACATTTGACACTGGCTTAATGTACTAACTGGTAACCGCACGACGCCATCAACTAAAAGGAAAAAAAAAATTATCTGATATAGTGGGAAGGGAGGGGTATGTAAAGAGTCAATTGCGTGTCGAAGACGTAGACTTTTAACTGAATTGATAGATAACTATATAGTTAGTTAGAGTTAGACAACCAAAACACGGTATCCGAAAAGCCGGAAAGCGCGCGAATTATTCTAAAAATAAATCAATTTGGAATGCCAAGTGGCGTCAATTGGGCCCTTAATTGTACAATGCAGTGATTGCGAGGGGGACGGACGCTGGCACATTTTAATTAACGACAATCGAAGTTTAGTCATCGACGTGACTCACTATGGGGCTGATTTTTAATTCACTAAGGTTTGTTAAACTAAATGAAGAAAAAAAATTTGCATCCGCTTTCTATAAGAGAAGTATGTTTGGCCATTCAGAAGCCTTAGGACACAGCTTACCCTGGTCCTATGTCTAAACAGCAGATGCACTATCTGGGTGATTTTTTGGTTCATACTTTAAAAAATATATTTTTGAACATTTGCTGAATTGCTTTATTAACATATTCGTAGTCCAAAACACTAATTTTTTAAATCAACTGTCAAAAATGGAAAGCGTTACAATTTTTCTATGCTATTCAGAAACGAATTCATTATCCCCATAAACATTAGGCCCTTACTTCTACTCTAATTTAATATGGTGTTTTCATGAATGGAGCAAAACACGGAATATCTAATCCAAGCATACACTCCGTTTAATAAGGTCCCAAGCGTTTTAGTAGTTTAATAATTGGTAAGTAAGTGGTGAGGGTAAGTATAATTATAACTAAAACACAAATGTTGAAAAAATTTCCACGAGCAGGGTTTGAACCAATTGAGCTATCGTGGTTCTAACCAGCCCGCCGAAATTATTCAACACTATTTACTTTTTACTTTGAAAGCCAATTGATTTTTTTTCTTTGAATGGGCGCCTTTGGCTTTCAAAGTAAAAAGTAAATAGTGTTGAATAATTTCGGCAGGCTGTTTAGAACCACGATAGCTCAATTGGAAGAGCACCTGACCCGGTATGTCAGAAGGGTGCAGGTTCAAACCCTGCTCGTGGAAATTTTTTCAACATTTGTGTTTTTGTAATTTGTTCGCAACAAAATTTGCGTTAAAAATTATATAAACATTTATAATTATAACTTTAAGATATAACGTGATATTTAATATCATTCATTTTTGTCTACGTGTGTTCTCTCTGGTAACTTTATCCTACTTTATACAAAAGTAGGCAACATTTCTATTTAAAAATTGAGACTTACATAATGATAGTAATTGGAGGATACGTGACAATTTACCTCGTTTTCTTACCATACATTCGTGCCAGTTTGGTATCGTGTCTACGTGAGGCAAAGAAAACCATTTCAGCAGTCGTGCAGTTTACAAATTATAGCCCGTTTTAAGCAGAATAAACAAGTGGCTACTACTGGAAGTCGTTATTCCAAAGGCATAAGACTGAAAATGTAAATTGTGTTTTAACGATAAGCTTGCCTTAGAATGTTTTCTGGCCGCGGTTCAACGTTACATTCCTTACATAGTCTACAGCTGTGCACGCAACTGCTTTAAGCTAGGTTTTTATTTTATTCACCATCTTGATTGCTGACAATAATGCTTTTTTTAAGGGTACCTTGGCAAATGAATCCGCTATACCTGTTGTTAGGCTGAAGCGGAGTCCAGCTAGTGGACCAGAATTGTGCTACACGAGTCATCACACTGTCAACCAACTTGCAGGTTCTTCACGTCTCGTTTGAATGGTGTATTTATTTTATTTTAATTGTTTAAGTATATTGCTGTTGGTGTACCTTAAAATAAAATAAAAAAGTTCGACAGTGTTTCTTTACTAGAGTGGTAGTAAATAGCCTGTACCATTGCTGGACAAAGGCCATTTTTTAAATTAAGTCATCGCTACAATGTATGGACTATTTACCTAGTTTTGCGTCGATTAGGCTAGCGTCAAGCTAACCCATGTCCGATCCTTAAAATGCCAGTACACACTGAAATATACCACACATGCACACTAATACAATTGATCGAAGCTAACACATGCCCAAGACACCATGCTCTAGAACAAAAGTACGAAAACACGATTCACATGCGCTCTATACCAGGGGCCCGACCGCCTAACCGATCGCTTTGACTTCGTGTGTGGTTTATGACGTCATCTTGTCGTTTCGTACCACCTATGAAAGCAATATCGAAAGCTATAGCCTTTAGCCTTTTTTAAGGCCCTCTTTGGTCGAGTGGTTTGTACACCGGTTTTCATGGTGTCGCCGTCTCTGGAGTCACGGGTTCGATCCCCGGTCTGGGCAATTTAGCAGTTATTGTTTTCTAATTGTCTCTGGTCTGGGTGTTTTCTATGTACAATAAGTATGTGTTTAAGTATGTTTATCCGTTGTCTAGTAACCATATAACGAGTTTCATAACGAAGCTTCTCTTGAGCTAGATAATTGGTGTGAGTGTAGGAAAATTTATTTATTTATTTATTTATTTAGCTTTTTACATTGCTTTCATAGGCGGCGCGAGGTGGCAAGATGACGTCATAAACTATATGCGTAGTCAAAGCGATCGGTTAGGCGGTCGGGGGGCAGGTACAGACATTTACCTGAGCGATTCTTCCCATCCTCACGACCCGATCAACCCGAGTCGAGGTCCTGGCCTTTAGAGGCGCTTGGGCTGCTCCGTTCCCGATCAGACCCGAACCTCTCGGAATTTAGTATTAGGGAACGTGGACATGTTGTCATCATCATCATCTCAGCCAAAAGACGTCCACTGCTGGACAAAGGCCTCCCCCAAATAATCATGGGGGGTATTTGCCGTAATCGCCACGCTTGGCAGGCGGGTTGGCGATCGCAGTAAGTTGAGACTTAACCTCAGAGAGATGCTGCTGCCCATCCTCTGGAATGGTCCCTTAGTCGACTTTTACGACACCCACGGGAAGAGATGGGGTGGTGCAATTCTTTATCCACGGCACCACACAGGGGACATGTTGTATCTACAGGGAATGGGATGCCATTCCTCTGACGTCTCGATCACTCGGCTTGAGGAACCCTTCAAGTTTCTCGCCGCCTCTCAAAAGGGCCTGTGACGCTGTAGAGTCAGTTTAAGGCCAACAACAGCTCTCCACAAAAGAAAAGTCGGGTTAACTCAACTCAGTACAGGCGGCCATAACTACTAGGCGGCAAGGTTGTTTGGTTCTAAATTTACCAACCGCAGTTTAATCGACGTTCGACAAACAATGTTGGTTGAACCGACCCGCCGGCCCCGCGCGCCGCGCAGTAGTGTTGATACCATCACCTTAATTACATTGTTCATTTCAAGGCGATAACATATCTTTAGAAGTTTTATTTTTTGGTAGGTGTAAAATCTTTGTTTGTTATTACTTGTCGATGGCACACTCGATCATGGTTTATGATTGGACGAAAAATTTATTTAGCAAAAAGTATTTTGTGTTTTGTTAAATAAAGTTCTAATAAATTATATATTTAGGATTAGATTGTTTCCATTTGGCTAAGAAGAACAATAAACATAGAACGAATTCTTTTAATAAGCTTTTAACAGTATTCATACAAATAAAAACGTTAGTGGCTGACTATTGAAAAGATTTGTCGCTAGGCGATGATAGTACATACGGTAAAACATAGAGAAAATCATAGATGCACACATAATGCGGAATCGGCGCATGCTGATACAATACAGAAGAAATAAATTAATAACTAAGTAAATACATTTTTTTAAACAGTAAAAACAAATAACAAAAAGGACGTTATCCGCAGAAGTATTAAATGGTAGTAACATGACTAAACTGAGTTGAAGACAACAACGCCCTCCTTCAAGGTGCCTCCAAAATCATTTTGACACCTTTGATTATACGTTTGTCATAATCAAAGAAAAAGGGACCTGAAGAGGCACCTACTGCCTCTCTCAGTTTGACATAAGTTTAACATAAGTTATTCATTGCCATGCTTCTACAAAAATTTTAACCATTTTAACCACTTTTACAGTTCATAAATCCGTATCTTTTTACGATAGGTAGAATCTTTTTACAAAAACACTTAATTTACACCTGTCTGCTACGACCTCAATCAATTAACAGCTCAAATATACGTGCTTGTACGATCGACCGTGTACGTCCAGAAGACCCCTACGTCCCTACGTCCCAACGTCCCCTTCGTTACAATTTGCGAGCGGATGTTGTCTGAGAGACCCTTTTAATTTCAACGGTCCTATTTCACAAAGCCCTAATTCTAGTTTTCAATTTGACTTCATTAGAAATTTCAATATCTATTCGGTTTTACGCTCTACAAAGAATCATATTCACTATACTATAATGTTAATTATTCTATAATAAGTAGTAAACCTCTATAAATACAAAAAGATATGGTCTTATTATTTTGTCGTTTGTTGAAAATTCATTGTCAAACATTTATACACAAAAGTTCCTTGTACGATCGACTTCGTACGATTCCTCATAATAATATACTGTGTATGTATAATAATGTGTGTTAGTGTTAAGCTTACTGTCCATTAATGCAAAATACACTGCAAAATACGTGACATTGCATTAAAATTAGCTATATTCGGTTCCATAAAAACATAAATATATAAGCTCTAATAGTAATATAATCAACATGGCCTTCGTTTTTTAATATGATAATTCATCATCATCGTCATCAGCTCATTTTATGTCCCTACTGCTGGGGCACGAGCCTTTCCTATGGATGGATATGGGTCATAAACCACCACGCGGGCCCGGTGCGGATTGGTGGTTGTTAACGACTGCTAATGCAGCCGAGACCAACGGGTTTACGTGCCTTCCGAAGCACGGAGGAGATTGAGATGATACATTTTTGGTCACCTATCCGATGGCCGGCCTTTGCGAAAGTTGCTTAACCTTAGAAACCGCAGACTCGCGAGCTCATCCATAATAATTAATTAACTTAAATACTTATTTATTTATTTATGGACAACCAACATAACATACGCTGTTCACATTTACAGATACACATTGGTTACAATTTAAAACGCTGTCATACTTAAAGGTTGCCACGACATTTTAAACTATTAGAAAGCAAACTAAAAACACCATATCTTTAAAGTAGGTATATAACATGCAATAGAAGCGTGTCAAAACTATGGTTTTGACATAAATAAGTCTACCAACATTGATCTTAACTTGCGTTGTGAATAAGACATTACAATGTTATTTTTACATATTTGAAAACTAAAAAAAATTACATTTTTTTTATAAAGCACAATACTTTTCAATATATTAGGTCCTTACCTATGAAATTGACTTTTTGTATGAAGATTTTTTATAAAATTATATTTTTCATACTAACGTTTTTTTTTGTATGTTAACACTATACAAATTGTAGAGTAGTGTGTTTGTTTCACTAGCTAAATATAGCAGACATTAAAAAGAAAAAAAAATAAAGTCCCTTCAAAGCTACAATGAAACAAAAAATCAATTCCGCAAACAAAAAAAAAAGTAAATTAAAAAAAAACAATTGGGCGATAAAGACAAAAAATGAATATTTTTTGTTATTACTGAAGCCTAAGTAACATAGTCCTAATTAAAGGTGTATAATAATACTAGCTGAGCTCGCGACTTCGTCCGCGTGGAATAGTGACTTTCGGCAGCATTTTTAATTTTTTAGGCTCTTTTCCCGTTTTTGCTACATTTTTCACTGATGCTTCGCTCCTATTGGTCGCAACGTGATGTTATATAGCCTAAAGCCTTTCTCGATAAATGGACTATCCAACACAAAAAGAATTATTCAATTCGAACCAGTAGTTCCTGAGATTAGCGCGTTCAAACAAACAAACAAACAAACAAACAAACTCTTCAGCTTTATATATTAGTATAGATTAACAACCGGTATTGACTTTTAGAAGTAATACACCTATTGATAAGTGAGAAAAAAACGTCAATGTCAGAGGTAAGGACCTATTGTAATTATTTAATTAAGCAGCTATATTAAATAAAGCTCAAAGTCTATTGACAGTTTGTAGTAGTCAACTCGCAGGCGTTTATATGTAATACATAGCATAGATTATCGCTCACACATTATAAAGCTCTTAGCATCGCTCCACTAAACAGTGGTCTTTACTAGCCACTCCTACGCATCGCAGCATTCTGACCCAGATCTAAATAAAAACGCAGTTGTCATTCGCCAGCTACACGTTAAACGGAATAACATACACACTGGTAACGATGTTTCGTAAAGCGATTTACGTCTCTATATTATTATTTGTGGTAAGTTATTTTGGGATGTTTTGTTGTTCTAAAGTATGCCATGCAAGATTTATTTAATATTTTAAATAATTTATTCAGTGCAGACTAGAATAATTAAGCTCTTACAAATGTCTATTTAGGAGACTGTATTTATTTGTTTTTTTAAGATATTTTAATTTGGCCATCTAAACCAGAATGTAAGTATGTAATGGTAGTACGTACGTACTTCGATCTCAATGGCGCCCAGTCAGCGATTGCTAAGGTTAAGCAACTTTCGCAAATCCTGGACATCGGACGAGTTACCACAAATATATCATCTCGAGCTCCTCCGTGCCTCGAAAGGCCCGTAAAGCAGTCGTTAACAACCACCAATCCGCACTGCGTGGTGGTGTATGGCCCGTTCTCCCTATCCATCCATAGGGAAGGCTCTGCCCCAGCCATAAGGTGAGCTGGTTATGCATTTACTTCGATTGTGGTATTTATTTATTCAAAATAGATACACTGACAGATTACAGTCGATACATGGAAAAATATTACTACTTAAATAGAATTGACAATCATCTAGAAAAAGTGTACAAAGCATGAATTACACTAATGTTAAGAACAACATTGAAAGATGAAGTTAATGTAATGTGTATTTATTTCTCTTGCAATAAACGCTTGTCACTGCTTGTCACATAAAACCTTTAAACATAGGTACAGATGCAACGTCGAAAAGCGAATAAAAACAAACTTCCAATAAAGTTTACGTTAAATGACTCGCGTTGAATCTTTAAACGGTCATTGAGTCGACACTGTATCGCTGTTTTTACAGTTTCCATTCGTTCATTCACTATTATTTCCGGGGACCAGCTACGATTCTCGTAGTACAGCACTACGGCGCGGCGTTACGAGTTTAACCGTTCATGTTCAAATCTGCTACGAAATTCGCAGTATCGAACTTTTTACAGCGTAGGTAACAATGAAGTGGTCTTGAAAATGTGAACTTGTTGACCTGCTTTTAATAAAGATAATTATTGAACTGCGTTTTGAGTGTTTTATCTAGATGAGATCTATTTAAATTGTTTGCTAGTGATGTCTTTTCAATGCAATAAGTACAAAAATATTGTAACGACTTGTAGGCATTTATAAATTGTTGTGATTCTTCCACGCGTCTGTTTGAAATGCAATCCTACTAATATTATAAACGCGAAAGTTTGTAAGTATGGATGTTTGTTACTCTTTCACGTAAAAACTACTGAATGGATTTGGATGAAATTTTATAGTTTATAACCGGGAATAACACATAGGATACATTTTATCCAGATATTCCCACGGGAACGGGAACCACGCGAGTGAATCCGAAGTGCCCGGCCAAAGTCTATCCATGTTTATTTAGCTTGACTTTGACTTGACGACCTCCTTCGTCGAGTGGTTTGTACACCGGTTTTCATGGTGTCGCCATCTCTGAGATCCCGGGTTCAATCCCCGGTCGGGTCAATTTTAGAAATTATTGTTTTTTTAAATTGTCTTTGGTCTGGGTGTTTTCTATGTATAATAAGTACGTATTTTAAGTATGTCCGTTGTCTAGTAACCATTAACGAGTTTCATAACGAACCTTCTCTTGGGCTAGTTAATTGGTGTGAGTATAGGAAAGTTTATTTTATTTATTTAATAGATAAATAAATGCTTTGATCATAATAAATGGCAATGCGCTAGGCCCGATACCCGAAGGTCCCGTGTTCAATTCCCAGGTTGGGCAAAGTGTGTTACGGATCGTTTCGATGCATAGCCCGGGATTGTTATCACCAACCCGCAATTGGCAAGCATTGTGCTATACCCATCAATTCAATAATAGTGATGACTTAATTTCAATAATGGAGGCCTTTGTCCAGCAGCGAGACAAATAGAATATTTTATTCTTTTTTAATTTACTCATAAAATCTATGCAGATACACTTGGCTACTAGGAATGCCTGCATACCTGCCCAGTGTTAGGGAATCAGAGGAATAGTCATGGTCGAAAAACAGCCTCTTGGCCGTGGTTGCAGAGCGGTCAGATGGCCTTTTCTTAGGACGCTGGCAGTCACTCACTCTCAGTCAGTCACTAGCAGTCAGTTCGGGGCCAGTGCCTCAGTATGTTAGATCATTATAGTAAGATAGTCATATCTACTCAGTTCATATATGAGCGCTTGGGATGTTAGAGGTTTAACAATAGAAATTCAATTGTTCTATGGCACTGAGGTTACATTGGGCGTCCAAGTAATTACTTGGACGCGATTGATAGTATAGATAAATATCTATACTACCAATAAAGAGATAACGTTTGTGACTTTGTTTGTTTGTATGTCGGGGCTAATGTCTGGAACTACTGGCCAAATTTCAAAAATTATTTCACTGATAGAATGCAGCATCCCTTGTGAGTAACATAGGCTATTATTTTATTTTTAAAAAAGAGTTTATTTTTAAATCTTAAATCCACGCGGAAGAAGTCGCGAGTGAAGTGCTAGTTTATTTATATTTTACTTTAAGACTGACATAGTCATATGTAACTACTAACATGTCTTGCATGTCTTTATTTTAAGACTGACATAGTCATATGTAACTACTAACATGTCTTGCATGTCTTTATTTCCACGGAAGGTGGTCTTTAGTGTGGGATGCAACTTGTGTCGATACTCTTGCGCCATCCCATCTTCCTAGCACAGCGTGCTGTGCTGGTGCTGCTGCTGCGGCTGCAGAAAACCTCAAGCGGCGAAAGTATAATAACCTTATCGGCAATTATATTTTCAAGCCGTTTGGGGTTGAAACCCTCGGACCGTGGGGTCCGAGTGCTCATGTTTTGTTTACTGACATCTCCAAACGGCTACTTGACTCTTCCCATGACCAAAAGGCTGGCTTTTACCTTGGCCAGAGGCTAAGCATTGCCATACAACGTGGCAATGCCGCTAGTCTCTAGGGTACATTACCAGTCGACAGCGATGCGGAGGATTTTTTTTACGCCATATTTTAGTTTCGTAATAGTTTTAGTTACTTAAATTTCTTATCAAATTATTTGTAAAATCTTAGCAACAATAACATTTTATTTTGCATTTAAGTAAGTAAAGGTATTATATTTTCCTAATAAAATTATTGACTACTAACACCACATTGTATTGATATGACATAGATTGAAATTATCTAATAATAAAAATGATTATTTAATTATTACTCATAGTCAATAGTTACATATTCATCGTATCATGTTGGCATGTACATAGATCTTACATACAATATTATAAATAATCCTATAACATGACAAATAATACTAATAATCCCAATTCCTTGCGTTCTTATCGCTGACGTACCTACTCGTAATCATGTACTATTGTACAATACTCAGTTTTCGTCAACATTACCAAGGAAACCAATCGTTAATTATCGCTGGTCGTTACAACAACTTGTTTTCTTATTTATTTCTATAATATCGAAATGTTGGCAGACTCCGCGAACCACGCTGCACAGTAAATGATTTATCGTATCTAAAATTGTAAACACGAAAGTGTGTTTATTTGTGATTTCTTCACGTTATAACGGAGCAACGGATCGATGTGATTTCTGCTCTAAGATAGTAGAAGTGCCTGATAGTGCCAGGGGGATAACCACGAGCTCTTATGGCAGTATTATTGCAGTTTTGAAAGCGAGACGCGTGTAGCGGCGAATATACTTGCGTCTCTTTTCCACAACTGCAATAATACTGCTATAAGGGCTTATAGTCAGGGGGCAGGTCTATTTTCTATCCCGGCAGGCTTATTACCGAAAAAAGCAACAAGTTGTTAAATGTACACACGCCTGCACATCAACCTACCACAAACTGTCAAATTTTTCATTGCAATTAAAACTACAAATGAGTTTTAAAAAATGAACTAGCATATTGAAGTGTGTGTTAAGACTAATCTATGAAGATAGATTGGATGATGATTGGATCGGATATGGATGGTGGCGGGTGGATACCCGCCGCCATTTTGATTTTATTTTTCAAAGTGGCCGCGCACGGTGCTATATATGGATAGAGGATACATAAACAAACAAAAAATGTCAAGTAATATACCCTAAAGTGTCACGTTCCCGAGATATTTGGAGGTAAAGATCGCCATATGAGAACCATGACCATCATTAAAATAGCAGTAATTACGTGTGTTTATGCATTCTATCGCATTCAAATAATAGTTCCCAGGTTGATTTAACTACTTATTAGAAGGCAGCACAACCTTAAATAAGTGACGCCACATAATTTTTAATTGCTTGAAATGTCGCGGAAATGCAATTCATCATGATTTGAGCTTCTCCAAGTGTAATTGCTATTATTGCCATTTCTATTAATTCTATTGCATTTCTCACGATACACCGATTTTCACTAAAGCAAAATTCAGAATTTGGCTGGGGCACAAATAAGGCGACTGCAGACGGTAATCTTCATACAAACGTGTGCGCAAACTGAATTCATTATGTCAACAGCTTCAGACCGTGGCATGGCATCGCCCCAGTCGCGAAATAAGGAGACCCGTCCAAAGGTAAGCTTAAGAGGGGGTATAAAGGTAAATCGCCAATCGTAGATTTGATTTTAACACTAGAAGATAAACTACGACGTCCGATGAAACAAAGCATGCTTGTTACCTCGGGTCTGGTGCGACAGACTGGAGCGTTCTGCGCGGAATAAGAATGTCGTAAGCGCCGAATAAGTTTTAGTTTAATTACTCGTAAAATATACATTATTTTTCAAATCGCTAATAGGGTCGCTTGGTAATATAATTTTATATTATGTGTTAAAATATAGGCTCAATAATATTGCATCAAACTGAAAATAAAATGATTGAATTTTTTTTATTGATAAAATTTATTTATATTATGCTTTCACTTAGTCCAGTCCCTTTCAAGTATGCTGTAGTATCTATGATATTTTTTTCGGGTAAATCGTGGTTTATCATATAGTGTTAAAATCAAATATACGATTGGCGATTTACCTTTATACCCCTTCTTAATACGTACCGCACTTAAGCAACGCACACGCAGACCCCTCACGGACACGGATCTCGGAACAGTTCGGAACAGTCCGAGCGCAGCTGGGGGCCTAGTGTGAGTTTTATTTACTATCCGTATTCATTGGATTACGAAAACGATAATTAGGTAGTATGGCATTGAAGCAGCGCCTCCTGGCGGCAAACGAAAGTTAACGTTTTTTTTTTTGATGGCTTCGTGCGATTAGCACATTTAGCCAGTGTCAAAGTAATTTTTCTTACAAAGTAATACATAAATAAACAATATTTCCTTATATGATGATGATTAATGATATTAGAAATGGGAAGTGAGAAATGATATACCCCCAACCCCTCGAGTATCTCAGTAAAGATGTGGGGCTTTACTAAGTCCTCACGCGAGCTTCTTGAGAGAATTTGAAAAGTAACGTTGCACTGTTTTGTTTCATTTGTCAACACTTATATGCACACTCACGAACACTTAACGGTTAATAATCCACCATTATTTCACATTAATATTCGACATAACACAAATTTTAGAAAATAAAACAAAACCGCAGACATGACGCTTCACTTTCCCGCCAAGAAGCCCGGAGTTAACGTTTTGCCATACAAATTCTCGTTTTCGTTAACGTGATCGAATGGCGAATGAAACTCACACTTGGCACCCTGTTGCGAGATTGTGACCGTGACCGTCTAGTGTGCGTTGCTCGAGCGCGGTATGGATTAAGGAGTCTACACACAAAAGCCGACCCGCCGACCCGCCGTGCCGACATGAGTCGTCGACTTTTTTGTCGGCGAGTCAGTCGGCGACATAACATCTCGTTCACGTAGATAAACTTTGTCGGCGGCACGAAATCAGAAACGTTTTGGGTAGTTAGTGACTGCCGCGTGTATGAAAGTGACATGTGTTGTGTTTCTCTCTATATTTACATAAACATGGATAGTGATACTTATCTAATAATAGGAGCATGTGGAATAATTGTAGCTGGAACCCTTTAGAGGAAACGACGGTGTTGGGTTAGACCAAGCTTATTGAATCGCAGTCGTTACAATATCAGTGATATTTTATCATTGATATTGTATATACTTAATTCCTTTGTATGGTATAATTTTTTTATACCAATAACTTAAGAGTGATTTCTTCGTCCCATTCCATTATTGCAAAGAAACACTAGCAAGTCACTATAGCTCGAGTGTTGGCGGGCAAATGAGCGCGATCCCGTACGCAAGTCGCTGACATGCCGCCGACATGTTGCGACAAGTCGCCGTGTGACACGCGCGGGTACAAGTCGCCGACATGATTCTTTTGAAATAAAGCCGCTGACATCAAGCCGCCGGCGGCGGCGGGCGCCGCTATGTTGCCCAAGGCTATGTTGGCGGGTCGGCGGCTTTGGTGTGTAGACTCCTTTAAGCTTACGGTACCTACTGGGTGGGTCTCCTCGTCTTGCGACTAGGGCGATGCCGCCGCGGTCTGAAGCTAGTTGACATAATGAATTCAGCTTGCGCACACTGCGTGACTTGCGATTTTGGAGCATACGCTGATGTGCCCGTATTAATATCCTTAACGGTATACTACGATTTTGCAGCAGTCAGCAATGACTCGAGATTTCTGATACCCGTTCTGGTATAATGTGAAATGTATCAGCTCATTTAAACACTATTATAATGCTATCGTGACTCGTTCCAATTTCTCAACATTATCAACAAAGGAGCCATATTTAACGTCAACAACTAAGTACGTCATCAACATTCTATTCTTAACAACAGCCTTTGTTTATGACGTAGTTGTCGACATCGAATAACTTTGAGGTCAACTTACTTATTACCTACTTATTTTGAAACTTTTTTTTTAGAAATATATATTTCAATATTATGAGGTGCTTGATGGTGCAGTGGTAAGCGCGCCCAGTCTGCGAGTGCTGAGATTAAGCAACTTTCGCAAAGGCCGGTCATCTGATGGGTGACCAAAAATATATCATCTCTAGCCCCTCCGTGCTAAGAAAGACACGTTAAGCCGTTAGTCTTGTTTGCATCAGCAGTCGTTAACAACCACCAATCCGCGCTGGGCCCGCGAAGTGGTTTATCGCTAAAGCTCAATCAATAAATTTTTGTAGAATTGTGTTCCGGCAGCTAGAGATAAGATAGCCAGTGCCCCATTAGTTGAGGATTCCGGATTAAGTGCGCTTCCACCTCGGCCTTATCATCACCTAACATCAGGTGCGATGAATGTTTACCCGTAAGAATTTTAAAAAATGCTGGTCACAATTATGATGATATATTTCCTCCTTCTTTTCCAGGCTTTACCAAGTGCGCGTGGGGCTCCGCGTGTCCCCCAAAGTGCCGGTCCACATCGAGGCCTCCGTGTCGAGCGGCAACGGCGCCGCGCGCACCGGCCGGCCCGCCGCCAACGCGTCCCTCATCGGAGGCCTGGCTGCCTCCAGGGCTTTCCAGATCATGTATAGGAACGAGGAGGTCACGCTTAGGGATATTGTGCATTTCAGAGCGCATTTGCTAGGTGAGTAAGGAGTTTTCATGGGGTAAACCTCATTATTATAACTATAAACACCCCATTGCTTGACCACCCCCACATTAATAACAGCACAAGTGTTATCACCACCCTGGACCGGTGCGGAATCGACATCCTTCTTTCACAACCTGTGACTAACAGCTTGCATCTAAAGCACTCCCTCGTTTAATTTTAAAAAAATCATTTATCCACCCAGAAATTGAAAAGTGACTTAACACGATAGTTATCATAGGTCAAGCCGTTATGTTAAGAAGCTCTTCAATAATATCGAACCATACAGGCAAAGCCTCTCAATGCATGCAAAGGCAACAAAACTTAGGTTTGACAGCAGAAATCGACATGAGCCAACCAGACGGATTCCGTGGAAGAATACTGCCAATTTTCGGTGTAAACTTAACAAAACGTTATAATGTAACACTAACACGCCACCACTCTACACTTGCACCAAGATCTGGCAGTATTGCGTCTAGCGAACGTCGATCACAGCGGTTCCCTCTATTCATTTCTAAGAGCGCATTCGCGTCGAAGTCAATTGCTATTTTTGTTAAAAAAAATTCACTTGTTTAGTATACTAACGTCTATTTTCCTTTTCAGTCGACAGTCGGAACCTGAAAGAATCATTGGAGCGGGCGGAATGGAGTCTGGGCGTAGAACTGTGGTGCAGCGAGGGCGCCCAGTCCAGCACCCTCGCGCCCGTCTCCTGCCGCGTGCTGAAGCTCCACTTCCAGCCATCCCATGGGCTTCACTACCACCTACCGGTGTTGTTCGACTACTTCCATTTGTCGTCGGTCTCTATCACCATCCATGCCAGTTTAGTTGCTTTACATCAGCCGTATATCAAGTGAGTATTCGTCATTAAGGCGACGCACCGCTAAACAATAAATCTCATACGGAGCGTTTGCGCCCCGTACCATAAGAAAAACTGTTTTTTTTTCCTTCAAATCAAAACTACAAATTATTAAAAAAAAATGAACTACAATATTGAAGTGTGTGTTAAGACTAATCTACTAAGAAAATTTAGATGCTTAAATCGGTCAGGTTAGCCTGTAAAATGCAAATCGTATGTTTTAAAAGAGGTTACTTTGATATTTTTTTCTCTGTTATAAAAGTTGACAAATCGTGTTTCTGCAACTAGCAAAATGAAGTCAATTAAATTAAAAATCATGTGATCAAATATCACTTTCATATGTTTTGTAAATGTTGGGAAAAATCAAGATCCCCGCCACGTAAATTACCAATGCGTCGTCTTAAGTGGAGGCTGACGGCGATTATGGTTACGTACTTACCATTCGCGGAGAGCTTGATACGTCATTGCTGACTGACTGATAACAGGGTGGGTCCGCAACACCGAGCGGCGAGCAGCTCGGCTCACTGTACTTGGTGCCTAGTCTGAGTTTTGTATACTATTCGTATTCATTCGATTACCTATTACGTTTACGAAAACGAAACGGCATATAATTGGTATCATGGTAACGTAACAGCACATAATTTTGTAAATGTCGTTACACATTGAATTAAAGCCGTGGAGTTTCTTGCGCCCATTCTTCTCCAAAGCTAAAAAATAATGAAGAATGGGTAGTAGGAAAAAAATTATGGACGATTCAAAAGCAATTTTTTAAAGTTTGTTTGAATAAAGAACATTTGACTTTGACTTTGAAAATTTGTATAGCTAAATTTTAATTCTTCTCGTATGTCGCCAGGAGGCGCTGCTTCAATGCCAAACTAGTTTTCGTTTTCGTTTAACGTATTCGAATGTCAAACGAAACTCACACTAGGCACCCTGACCTGACCCTGACCATGCGAATGCTCGCATCGTACGCTTCGGTCAGTCTCCACCAATTATAATGAGAAGTTGCTTTTAACTTTGTCAAAAGATAATTTTGTATGTTTAACTGCAGTTTACTAATTGTTTATGTATAAATTATGGAAGTCCGACTCATTCTGGTAAAGGTGCTTGTTACACTTGAAAATTAAAGTCAATTTTTATTATTAATTCGCTGTTAACACTATAATAACTGTTCTATTATGTTAACCTACCTAGAAAGCTAACGCGCATGTCTTAGGTATGGGTTCACGTCAGAAGTCTAGAGCTATTGAAATTTAATAACGATTTCTCGCCCGATCCGATCCGAACCCTTCGGAGAATCTAGTAGGGCACGATTTCCGCTTTATGATGATGAAATTTTGTTTTGTTTTTGTTTTTTGATAATTTTACGTGGAATGACCTAAAATTAGTCTATCATTTCATGTCTGTTCCAAAAGGAAAAGCATCATGCATTATGTGCAAAGTTGGTAAGTCAGTATAGAAATTTTGATAGTAGAGATTTTTTTTATTTTTTTTAAACCACGAGGCGACATTGTGTAATAGAAATTTAATGTTGACACGGTTTGGAACTCAAAGCCCTGGGCTGGTTGTAGCTAGTTCTTACAGATTTAAACCGCTTACGCTTCTGTAATTTAGTTCTAAGATCACCTTATTACTAGGTTCAATTTACATATTGTGCTCAATTTAGTTGGTTTTGGTGGTAGGGCTTCATCCTATGTAGATACCGTTTTAGTTAGAATGAAATAAAGGCATAGTAAATAATATATAATTATAATTCGATACTATTCTCGACTTCACATCTCTTAACATTCAGTGAAAAGAAAGACGAAATATATATTACAACAAATACAGTGTCCTATAATTATGGAAAAGTTTTTACCCGACTGCGTTCAGTATTCTGCGCATATTCTTTGTTCATTTGTAAGACCCTAACTGTTTAAAAAAAATGCTTCTGAACATTCTATCTTCAGTAGAATGCTGACCTTTATAATAGCAGCGCAACAACGGCGCATACCGTACAATAATATTGATTAGACAGTGGTGCTTCTACATAAAGAAAGCACGAAGAAATGTAGGTAACTCATGAAAAGGAGTCGGGGGCGCTACCAATGAAAGCTTTTAGATAGTGAGCTATTAACTATTCAATAGTTTGGCTAATTAACTATTAGCCTTTGACGGTCACATTAATAGGTGAGATATAAATAGGGTTGCCAACTATTTTTCAGGAAATTAAAGTAAATCTATCACTAACTAGTATAAAAAAAGGATTTGAAGAAAAAATAAAGTATTTTCCGAATTTATTTATCTAAGCGTTGCGTTTCGTTTCACTTCACCTGAGTCTAAGTATCATTCAGTAGTTCAGACATAAGTCAACAGAAATATTCCGTTCAACTTCAAACGCACGCATTAGTCAGAAATAAAGCAGGTAGATATATTCCATACTTTATTTCCACTAACATTATTTTCGGTGCTAAATACCTATGAAAGCTATTACAATGTTGGCTCGTCTCATCAACGTCAGCTTACCTTGTCAATAAAGCGATCAGTGTACACAAGACACTCCTCAATTATAGTTAGTAGTTCCTACGAATTGCACGCACACACGCCACTCAAGTCATTAAGCCCGTACTACATATATTACGTTAAGGTCTTCGTCCAGCTGTGGACTGGACGTCTTTTGGCGTAGATGATTATGATAATGATGCTGACATATTAGTTTCTTCACTCCAAAACGATGTCCAAGATGCTGAGGGCGTGTTTTGACCACTCGATCATGTTAATGTTAACGTTAACATTTGTATAGCATTGAAGCAGCGCCATCTGGTGATACTCGTAAACGAGGAGAATCGATATTTTAAGTACAAATTCTCGTATTCGTTATCGTGATCGAATAGCAAATAAAACCCACACTAGGCACTCTGGTTGCCTTGTGCAAGCTTTATTAATCATTTTATTAACATACTCTCATAGGTTGTAAACATAAAAGGTACATAAAAACTTAATTACCGTTTGGGATGGTTTTTGTATTGCGCGCGTGATACCCTTAATGTCACATAAACGTCCGGGCTGCAAAGGCCACTATCTGTCAGACCGTATTGTCATTCGCCGGCTAAATAGATTATGTTTTTTAAATCTGCTTCTAGTGCCCCCCGCTCCAGCAAGCAGTGGGGCAAGCTGATGAAGAATGCAGGCTCAAACTTCAATACTTCAGGGAGTTTCGAGAATGTACTTTTCGGCTCGGCCGGCAAATGTGCCGGTGGCAATTCCAGCAAAATAGCGCATGCTAGGTAAGGGAACTAACTGTTTGCAATTTTTTTCTGGTTTGTAGTTAGTTCTTACGATGGCTCGAATATGTGACCGAAACATTTATACTTTTGTTCGGTCCCTGGGCACAAAAAGTACAATTTTACAGCATGAAGTAATAAGAAAATATCATAGACTGTTTTTGTTTTGTTTATATAATTTTAACGCAAATTTTGTTGCGAACAAATTACTAAATGTTTGTTGTTGTGTTTTTGTAATTTGTTCGCAACAAAATTTGCGTTAAAATTATATAAACAAAACAAAAACAGTCTATGATATTTTCTTATTACTTCATGCTGTAAAATTGTACTTTTTGTAAAATTATTATGATTGGATGTTAATGACGGTTGTTGTTGACATTGAATGTGCGCCTTTGGCTTTCAAAGTAAAAAAGTAAATAGTGTTGAATAATTTCAGTTTAATTAAGAAATTAATTTTAATTAATTTCAGTTTAGAAGAACCGCGATAACTCAATTGGGAGAGCACCGGACCGTATGTCAGAAGGGTGCAGGTTCAAATCCTGCTCATGGAAATTTTTTCAACATTTGTGTTTTTGTAATATCATAGACTGTAAATTATCATAGGAGTAGCCGACAAAAAGTGGAAAAATGTGGATTTAATAGATGAAAACCGAAAAGAAGACAGAAAAAGAAAATAAACAATAATTCTCGTTAAAACTCGTTATTCCAACACCGAAAATAACAGTCACGAAAGCGTAAACTAATATTCAAGAAATTCTTATCAAGTATTTTTAGTACAAAAAGTAAAAAAAAATGTTACATGGCTTTATGTTATCTCTTTTCTATTCACAGACAAGTCCATGCTGAAGTGTGCGGAATTTTGCTAGGATCTCTTGAAGGACTGCAAAGTGCTTTGACGATATGTGGCACAGCGGGAGTGCTGCTGACTCCTGAAGAGTCAGCCAACAATTCCGTCGTTGGAGAAGTAGCGCAGAGGTTGAAGGACATAAATGACAGTGGCAAGGTAAAATAATTGAAATTTAAATTAAATTACTTTTTCGGTGTAACTCATTAATACATCAAATTTCATAGAAATAGAATTTAAAATACGAAGCGACACAGAAAAGGTATCCAATCAGCATTTGTCATAACACCAAAGGTGTCCCAACACCGATCTTTGAGATCTTTCGTGGAAACCTAGAGAGAGGTATCGGTATAGTTTCTTAAATGCAATCCATTGTTCCAAAACGGTACAGGTTTAGATTTAATAAACATTAGACACAGCAGTGAGACCCATTAACAGGGTAAGATGTTATCTACTCATGTAATCCGTTGGTCCAATTTAAACTGGGACTTGAACTCACGAACCTTACACAATTCTCGTTAAATTTTTCAAGAGCTTATTTAATACGCTGTTACCATTTTTTTTACAACCCTGGTTGCGACGTCAATGTTTTGTCTAGGTTTAAAGTATAGCCTTCCTCAAGTCAAGTTCAGACGTGGTTCAGACAGTCATAAAAAGGTTGCTGGGTTAAACATGTTAAGTAATTTCCATGTTTTTTATTAACGTTGAACTGTATCAATTGCAGAAGTCAGAGGCGGGCGAGGAGGAGGAGTGGGCGATGGGCTTGGCGCACGACATTGCACGTCTCTGCGCCGAGGTGACACTCAGGTGGCGCGCCTTCCTCCACCACACTTCGGACCGCCCGCACGTCCACCACGCGCTCGCTGCCAGACACCACGCGTTACGGTACACCATAATACATTTGACTTTTTTGTGGTAAGTACTCAGCCGGAAAACAAGCAAGCCCTGCAGCCTATGGACGTTTGCTACGCCAACGGGACCATGCACGCGTGTTCGTACTTCAAACCTTCAGTTCTTATGCATTCTTATGCGTTCTGGATCTAAAACAGATGTATTCCAATGTCAGAATTGAAATTACACCCGGGACTTGATTACTGACTTGGCCAAGAAGTATACATCTGAAAGTTGCTACTATCAAGTTTTTGTTTTACGATACTACACAGGAGACGACAGCAGTAATCACACTTACCATCAGTATTTTCAGTTCACTATAATGTCGTTTGGTTTGCTAAATGTCCCAGCCACAATTCAAGGGCCCTTTGATAGCAATTTAACATCACGGCTATACCTAACTCCGCTACACTTAAATGGACTAGTAAAATATATCCTGAAGTGTATATATTCATTCATATACGGCATAAAATGCGGCTGCCTTTCTACCTAACCTATCGTGTTTGGTTTTGTGTCTGGATGTTAACACCTCCCCTTGTATCCGTTCTTCTGCAGAACATGGTGGACATGGGACCTCGTGCAGTGTTTCATTATCGCACAAGTCGTAAGCCCGGTTGGTCAGCAATAACACTACAGAGTTCAGATGTTTTGGATTGTGATGAGAGATTACGTTGAGATAGCGATCTGTGTGTGTAGCTTCCCTATATACAGAGTGGCCAAGTGAACCGTCATCTCGTACTCGCATCTTGATGTCAAGGAAAGCCAAACCCCTGTCTTTTCCATTTCGTAGGTGAATTTTATTTTAGGATGGATACCATTTAAAAACGCTAAATACACCTCAACATCGTGCCGACCATCAACCAGTAGGTATACAAAAATTGTCATCGACATACCTTTTCCAAAACCTAATGGATACGGGTGAAGCGGCGATGGCCCGTTCTTCGAAATCGCCATCCTAAAATGGTATCCATCCTAAAATAAAATTCACCTACGAAATGGAAGAAGACAGGAGATTGGCTTTCCTTGACATTAAGATGCGAGTACGAGATGATGGTTTACTTGGCCACTCTGTATATAGGAAAGCTACACACACAGATCGCTATCTCAACATCTGAACTCTGTAATGTCATCGCTGACCAACCGGGCTTACGACTTGTGCGATGATGAAACACTGCACGAGGAGTTACCCCATGGCCAGCATGTTCTTCAGAAGAACGGATACAAGGGGAAGGTGTTAATATCCAAAAAAATGTTATTCATAAAAATAAAAGAGTTATCGTAATTTAAAACGCAAGTTTTTTGTACCGAAATCGCTCAAATTACCCTTAGATCAAGCTAATAAGTGTGATCAATGTGACCACACTTTCCATCAATGGCGGCGGCGCCAAAAATCTTAACTACTGAAGTGCAAAAATATTGCCGACAAAAGTATTGCCCTGTAAGTGTTGTCATTTAACAAAAAATTTATCGGGGTAATTATTCTGACTTATTTTTTTAAAATGATTACGTAAATAAAACTGAATCTCGATACCTAATAACACCTTAACGGATCGGACATGGTTTTTTTACATATTGTATGTATAGGTTCATGCATTATTAGGATTTGTAAATATGTCCTAAATTACTCATTCTAGCATCAAGCGGTTCTCCGAATGCTTCTTCGTGCTAGACAATCCGCGGCACTCGCTGGCCGGCTGCTACGACAGCAACTACCAGTCGTACCAGAGCGTCGGCGAGGTGGCTCGCCGCTCGAGTTACCTGGCCTTGCTGCCTCCACTGCCCGTTCACTGCATAGCGTTGGACGGCGACCCGCATATAATGCCCATAATTTTTGAAGACAGGTGAATTGATGAGCATTTGTTAATACTTATATACTTTTTATCAAGACATAGTTTAGAGAAATGATTTACGGTATTTCTGTAACTACAAAATAACATATTTTTTCAGATACCAAGATACAGCTGAATTTGCAAGGCGCCGTTCATTTCTGAACTCTAGCTCTAACAAATCTGGAAGTGGTATGTAAATATACTTTGAGATTGATTAGGTACCTATTTAAATTATATTTTTTTCATCCTACTATTAATCATTATTTTTTATTGTAGATCCATTTTTATGTGCGGAGCCAATTGAGGAAGATTGTGCGTGTAGTATCAGTTCACTTATGGACTCGAGGAGGCCATCGTCAGAAGCATCTAGAGTTACGCTCACGTTACCTAAAACTATGCTTGATGTTCTAGAACCACAATTTAGTACACCTAAAATTAACAGTGGTATCGTGCAAGCAACACTTACTCTTGCTCCGCAAAAATCAGCTCGGGGCTCCCCAAAAAGAACTCTAGTGAAGCAAAACGTCGCTGAAATTGCCAAGGCACACAACAAGCAACTAGAAATAACAGGCAGAAATAGATATATTGTGCAAAACAATCAAATCAGTGAAATCCAGCTTCCTCCAAATAATGCATTTGCTTCTTGTCCAATACAACAAGGACAACAGTTGTCAAGGTACTCCGCTTCCACGCTATTAGATATGAGTGCGACAAAGGGCAGTTCAAACATGTCACATTCAGGTAGAGATATCACAGATCCAAATGAATATCGACAGAAACATGAAATTACCAGCGGCGTCAGTACCTTACCAGCAAGACATAGCAAATCATTAGATCAATTGAGGGTTGCGCAAATGACGCCATTTTGTGCTTCTCAAACGCTAACAAAAACCGTTAAAAATAGTTCTAATTCTTCTGTTAATTATCCAAAGCCTTATCATCCTCCGCCACAACAAGTCAAACCCACTACTCTGCCTAGAAGTGTAACAACTACAGCATATCCGACGAGTACGACCACTAGGTGTGGCTCCAAAGGAGATGACTATAGAAGAAACATAAGTGAATTTAGAGAAAAATATAAAAACCCTTGTAATCTCGTGAACCATGGAATGAACAATGAAGTATTTCATAACGTAGGCTATAAGTATGATGGAGGGATGAAATCTAATCCTAATCAAGTTTACGGCTATACTTTCGGTAATCAGGGTACTATACCAGTGAACAATGTTATTCGTAATCCGTTAGAATTTCAAAGAGGCTACAATGTAAATTTACCCCGTCCTATGTTGCCTCCACGTAACTCTTACCCACCTGTTAGTGGGAAAACTCAAGTGACTGATCAAAATAACTTAGTTTCTAATAAGCACATTCATAGATCAAACTCTACGCATGTGTTTCATCAAAATGTAGAAAATCAACAAATTGATATTGAAGCAGCACGAAATCAACTACGACACGAATTAAACTATTACCTCCAAAAAGGTGACTGGAGTTATGACTTCAATACAGGAAGCTTAATACAAAACTACCAGAAAAAGTCTAGTAAAAGCAGTGACGATAGTGGATTTGTTATGACATTAGATAGAAGCAGTGACTGTACGTCTAAATCAACTTATTCCAAAACACCACCGTCTACACCGCATTCGACGATGCCATCGGTGCGACATAAGAAGAGTCGATCTAAAGAGTCTAAATTAAACAACGGCGCAAAAGAGAATGCTAAAGTTAATTCAAGTCGAGACTCACTGAGTAGTCACCATTCTATAAGATCAAGAGACAGCAAATCAGACCGCCACACGTCCAAGTCTGAACGAAGCACACCTAAATCTGACAGAGCAACTCCAAGATCTGGCAAAGTTACTCCAAAATCAGGTGTAGTAACGCCAAGATCGGGATTGGCTACTCCAAAATCAGGTAGAGCAACACCAAAATCAGGTTTAGCTACGCCGAGAAGCGGAAGATCGAGTGGAAGACCTGAAAAGCGCATTAAACATAAAGCATCAGAAAAGATGACACAGCTTATGTCTGAAGCAGCATCGTCTTCAAGTAACGAAAGCATACCTTTTGAACTACGCAGACTAGAATCATCTGCCAGTGTTCCTTACAGTCTTGACCATGGACCGGAATTATTGAGACATTGTCGAAGCGCTGCGTCGGTGTTAGATGAACCAAACATAAATAATACGTTTGGTTCTGAATCATTGCCAAATCTTGCACCTCCTCCAGCCTTCGAATCACCGCCTTTAGACATAGGTGACAAGGATTTCAAAATATTACCACCAGAAACCTTCTCGAATAAGGAAGAAAAGCCAAGTCAAAGTAGTTCAACGTCAAGTCTTAGTGAACAAAGTGGTTGGGTTTCTAGTGGACGAAGTTCAGGTCCATCATCGCCAGATAATGCAAGTAGTCAATTAAATCAGAACTTCACTCCACCCAGAAATCCTAAGATTACTAAAGTAGTTAATCAGAAATATGATAATGGAGAAAAACCAGGAAAACTTGAAGGGGAAACAATTAGTGATTTCAAAAGATCGGTCCTCAACGGTGAGCAACTAAGAGAGCGTTTGTTAAAACTAGCTGTGAAAGTAGTACAAACCAATTCCAACGAGAAAATAGAGTGCTGTGATAAAGAAGTTTGTGAAGAATGCACCATATGCAGCGATTCTATTTGCACAGATAGCCAATGTGAATATAATAAATTAATGCACAGTAATGGCATAGATGCAGGATGTAATTCCGACACATGTACTGCAAGTTGTTTTAAGCAGTTTTCTGACATCCCTTCAGCAAAACTGAATCAAAGACACAACTCATTTAGCGCCGGTCAAGGAAAGTCATACAGTTCAAGCTCTAAAACGAGTAATGAGGCTTCAGTTAAGAAATCTCAGACCGTAAGTGACAACTTACATCCTTACATACGCAAGGAAATTCCTGCCAAAGCGGTACCAGCAGCGCCTGCTAAATCTGGTTCAATCCCTAAAACTAAACTAAGAGATCGAATCGAGTATACAGAAAAACTAATAGCCGCTGAAATACTGAGTCTCACTGTTGACCGCTCCTGTAGGCCTCAACACAGCAGAAAAGGTGCACAAGGACCTACGTCTGCCATTCAAAAATTCCAAAATAAGGCGAGGTCTGAAATCGATCTTGCTCATTTTATTGGCGACAACGATTATGAGCATTTACCTCCTCCACAACAATTTAGAGATGCCCCACCACCGCCGGATGAATTTAAGGTACTATTATTAATAAGCTTAACCTTTCTTCTTTAATTCAATAGTACCTCAAATTCTTTATAAATTTACAACTTACTCGTTTCAGGACCCGCCTACAAAGTCGCCGAAGCTTAGTAGACAAAGTAGCAAAGCATCAACGCCTTCAAAAACGCCTCGGAAACAAAAATCGCAACCATCGCCATTGCAATTAGACAATCCACTTTATCATGTTTGTGAAGGTAATTGAAACTTAGTAGTTAAGTCAGAAATAATTAAGCTTGACTAACTTTAATATATTGTGACTGCTTCAGCAAATAACACATGAAATTTGGCTTGGCATTCAGGTATCATGGAGAGGCGAAAACTGCGACCCCACCAGTCAATAAATTCTTCATCTAGCACACCCATTGGGACTTTAAACAAAAGTCAAAGTACTGGCGAGCTCGCTAATAGAAACGAAAATGGGCATGGTAAGAGTTTACGCTAATTGTATATTAAAAGTTTTGTTAAAATTACGAGACTTTACTGAACAAAACGCATTATTAAAAACTTGTTGCAATAGTCTCCTGGACTATAGGATGCAAAGTTGTTTTACATTGAGAGTGAGAGAGAGATTGTTTTATATTTTTGGTCCATTTAAACCACTGTAGCCTAGGACAAAATACTGTAATAATATAATAAGAACGTGTGCAACGGTTTGTATCATAATACCTTGAAAATGTTACTATATAGAAAGTCTTTTGAGGTGCATGCATACAGACCGTAGTTACTTTTTGTAAAATTTCCCATAATAACTTAAATATTCTTTTTTTTTCAGAACCACGCGAAAGCAATCTCATCAGCATTTTCGGTCTAGCTGAGTCTGAGCGACTTTTCGTGAAATGCAGAGAAGAGTTCAGACAAAGTGTCAAATATCCCGGTGCTATCTATTCCGACTTCCCTCCAGTTGAAAATTCCCTGCCATACTTCCACATCAGCGATGAGTATAGAATGTTTAACCCAGAAGGTAAGTTTTAATTCCTTAAGCATTGTGTTTCGTCACTCAACTGTTTTATTTGTAGATAATAATTATACTTCTTATAAAATCGAAGGCATATTCATTTGTTCAAAAATTTTAATACCTCAAAATCTGAGCCCATAGAACTAGCAGCGACTTGGGCCAACGACAAAGCCTTACTGCCCAGCATGGCAATGCTGACGCTGGTAGCTTTTTGGGTATTCTGCATTATGGCGATGATCTAGGGCAAAAAAAATTGTTCTTTAGTTGTCAATAGTTTAGTTGCAGTTTACGATTATCAAAATTGATAGTACCCAAATAATTGTTGCATTAATGACACATTTTCCTATTCTTGCTTTGTTCTACTTATGTAGCTAACTCTGTTTTCTAATAAATACATTGCATTTTCATTTTAGGTTTACATCTTATAATTTGCGTTCATGGATTAGACGGCAACGCAGCTGATCTGCGATTAGTAAAGACCTACCTGGAATTGGGCCTCCCTGGAGCCAGATTAGACTTCCTTATGTCTGAAAGGAATCAAGGCGATACTTTTTCAGATTTCGACACTATGACTGGCAGGTAATGAAAAGTCCAATTTCTCATCACTGTTATTGGGTTACATACTTGATGATGATAAGGTCATCTCCATAAACTTACAGCTTCATTAGATACTGTTTACATTATGGGTCTTACAAATAAACAGAGAATAATCTTCAAATAGTTTAGTTTTTAGTTTAGTAGTAGTAGTAAACTAAAAACTAAACTCGATAGTAGTTAATTTACTCTAATTTGAAATGGCGAATGAAGAAAAAGCGGAATGACTATTCGGAGCTTATTCTTTGTTTAAGTGTTTTGTGTATTCAAATTGTTTCCATTTCCAGACTCGTCCAAGAAATTCTGACACACATTCAAAATTCGAGCGATCCAGCACGAATCAGCTTTATAGGTCATTCGTTAGGCACTATAATCATCAGGTCAGCGTTGGCCAGAAAGGAGATGAAGCCATTCTTAGGGAAACTGCATACGTTCCTATCACTGAGCGGGCCACATCTAGGCACTCTTTATAACTCAAGCGGCTTGGTGAACGCTGGTACGTTACCTTTTTTCTTATTTATCTTAGTTGTATTTGATGTCATTTTTTTGCTCATACTTAAATTCTTTATTGATTTCTATTGTGATTTTTTTACCAGTAGCAATCATTCTCACACGACCGATTTAACCGCCTCTGTGGTCTAGTGGTTAAGACCACGGATCTCAGTCAAAAGGTTCCGGATTGAATTCCCGAGGGTACATGTTTGTGTACTCGGTTTAGTTGGTGGTAGGGCTTGTTTGTCCGCCTGGCTACCACCATCTTATCTAAATATGTCGCCATAGCATCAATGTTTGTAGCATTGTTGTGTTCCGATGAGGGTTCCGAAAAGGGAAATTAGATGTCCCCAAATCGCATGTGATGGTAACTTAATTATTATCCGTTTCCAGGCATGTGGTTCATGCAGAAATGGAAGAAGTCTGGGTCCTTACTTCAGCTGTCATTGCGCGACGCGTCCGACCCCCGCCGGTCGTTCCTGTACCGGCTGAGCGAAAGGAGTCAGCTGCATCAGTTCAAGCACATCCTGCTGTGCGGTTCTGGGCAGGACAGATATGTGCCGCTGCATTCCGCTCGGCTGGAGCTGTGTAAGGCTGCTGCGAAGGACACCTCACTGTTGGGGCAGGCGTATAGAGAAATGGTATGTGATTTAAAATATATAGAAGGGCAAAGTACCCACATGTTATTACGAGCCTTCCCTATGGATAGAAACATCACAGGGAGAACGGGCCATAATGCAGATTGGTGTTTGTTAACGACTGTACTGCAGCCTTCCAAAGCACGGAGGAGCTTGAGGTGATAAATTTTTGATCGCCGATTCGATGACCGACCTTTGCTTCGGCAATCACAGATCACAATCATCTGCGTGTTTATTACAGCGCCTCGATGGCGCAGTAATAAATGCCTCTCAATATAATAAAAATCTTGTGTATAACAACATCATCATCATCATCTCAGCCGAAAGACATCAATTCAACAAGGGCCTTCACCAAGGATCTCCACAACGACAGATTTTGTGTTGCTCGCATCCAGCGGCTAACTTTGACGTTTACCATATTATATTTCCACCTTTTTGGAAACCTGCCTACACTGCGTCTTCCAGTGCGCGGTCGCCAGTCGCCACTCGAGAACCGTTCTACCCACAACCATCCATGTACCACTGTGTGTGTAATAAGGTATTATTACACACTATAGGGTCTAACAATATCAATAAGCGAACGTTTAAGGGGAGCATCTATACATCACACCGAGCTTGCTCACCAAATTTGGTCCAAAACTACAGGCTTGTTACCGAGATAATCAACAAAACATTATCATAATTTACCAAAAAATACACCCTTTCCAAACCCGTACAGCGGTAGTACACGCACACAAAGATAGCCGTTGTGTCGTGTATCCGTACACTATCTTTTTATCGACGCCTGCGTGCGTGTTAGTAATAATGATACAGCATGTTTCATGATGTGCATTTTTTTATTTGATTTAGTTTGTTAGAAAACATTAAAAAATCACTATAAAACTGGAGCCCATTTTTTGTCATTATATTCAGAATGATGTATAGATACCGCCCTTAAACGTTCGCTTATTGATTTTGTTAGACCCTGTATAGGTGTTCGCCGACGCGAACGCATCGCGTCGCCCGATTGCGCCAGTACTTCGTAGTCGCTTAGCGTTTTTCTGATTTTTATATGCTCTGCTTTCGTGATTTTAAATAACCTTTAGCCTTCCACAAAAATTCAATTAAAGATATTTTTTAAAACCTACTAGTTGTTCTAGAGATTAGAGCGTTCAAACACATACTGTATCTTTTTCGGTAGGTCCACAACATGGTGTCTCCGCTAGCAGCGCGCGCCTCCTCCGTGTCAGTGGTGCGCTACGACGCGCAGCACGCGCTGCCGCACACCGCCAGCGCGCTGGTCGGCCGCGCTGCTCACATCGCCGCGCTCGACTCCGACCTGTTCATCGAGAAGTTCCTCTTGGTGTCCGCTCTTAAGTACTTCCGATGAACAAATGACGAACACAGTTATGAATTGCAGCATAGATAAGCGTCTTTAAACAAATGGGGGGAGGGACTGTCATAGCGCTGGCTGGTTGGATGCTCTGCTCACATCTCTGCGGTGGATTTTGACCTGTTCATAGTGAAGTTTCTCTTGGAGTACTTCCGATGAACAAATGACAATCAAAGTTGGGAATCGCAGCTAAAATAAGCTTTTTCACAAACAAGAGTGGGGGGAACTGCCATCGCGCTGGTTGGATGCTCTGCTCACTTCGCCTCGCTGTACTCAGATACATAATTAGGGGACTGCAGAAAGCAAGCTTCATACAAACGCACTCGAACAACGCACACATACACAACCTCTCACGGACACTGACTGCGCTCGGACTGGGGCCGACCGATCGCCTTGACTTCGCGTGTGGTCTATGACGTCATCCTGTCGTTTCGTGCCGCCTATGAAAGCAATACCGAAAGCTATACCTTTAGCTTTAGATATTGCTTTCATAGGCGGTGCGAGGTGGCAAGATGACGTCACAAACCACCCGCGCAGTCAAAGCGATCGGTTAGGCGGTCGGGGAGCTGGTCCGAGATCCGTGACTGTGCAAGGTGAATGTGTGAGTGCTCGAGGGCGATATGTATTGAGCTTACCTTGTGAGTCACCTCATTTTATGACTCAGACCTGCCCCCCGACCGCCTAACTGATCGCTTTGACTACGCGTATAGTTTATGACGTCATCTTGCCACCTCGCACTGCCTATGAAAGCAATATCAAAAGCTAAAGGCTAGCATTCGATATTGCTTTCATAGGCGGCACGAAACGACAAGACGACTACATAAACCACACACGAAGTCAAAGCGCTCGGTTAGTTAGGCGCTCCGGCCCCGGTTCCTTTTGGTGTCTGTGTTGAAATACTTCCGAGGAGCAAATGACAGGGAGGCGCAGTCAAGAAAAGCTTAGTTAAAAAGAGAGACCGCCAGTGCGCTGGTCGGTTGCACTGCTCATATCGCTTCTCTTGTTGTCCACCCTAAGTAGGTACTTCACTACTTCCAACAAATGAACAAAATGTGAGACACTCTCAGGAGACGTTACCAATATAAACTTAAAGAAAATACTTTAGCTGCAAGTTATTATTAAAAAGTAATATTCAAACCAAAAAGAGAAGAGTTTTTAGAGAGATCCGAATGCTTATTGCGAGTTTTTTCACTATTCGATTATTCACCTAGTGACAAACATGTGAAAGCAACTTTTAACTAGATGGCGCTGCTAACGGTCCCACACTAATTGTATTGTAGTTAACTTTACTTCGATCGATCGAATAGTAAAATACTTGCACTAGGCACTTTAAGAGGGCGGTTCGCTTGGACAGTCAATGATAAAGAATTTCAATGCGTTTATATTATATAGCTTTAAAAGCATTTTTTCTGATAGCATTTCTTTTCTCATCAGTCATCAACGAGAAACGTTTATTTGATTGTGATAAGATAATGATTAGTGAAAAAAACAGAGTTACTGGGTTTTTAGACTTAGCTGCTCTCGATGCGGCTCTAAGCTAAAGCGACAATATTCATAATTATTCTTCCATCACAAACGGTAAAACAATTATAACATTATGATATTGGTTAGTGACACCAGTGTTTGACAAGAACCAATGATCGACACTGTTTCTTTTCATCAATAAAATAAGAGTCTGCAACTGATTTTTAACTTTAGCCACTAATGAATACAGACCACCGAGAAACAATGAAACTCTATATTATTTTATGGCGACAAAAACTGCTGTGTTGTCGAATACTGGGTTACTGTGTTGAACACTGGTGCTACTACATTTTTTTAACATATTCTTTTTATTTTTTACATATGCAATATAAAGTATAATATAATAACCTAAGCATTGTAAAAACGGACTCTTTGAATTATATACGTAGTTACGGTGTTAATTATGACTGTCGTGTAAGTATGTAATAAATAAAACGTATGTATTTATTTAATTTTCAAAATAATTTATTGTTGACTTGACATATAGCTTTCTTCACGACGATACGATGAATACCTACCGAATATGTTAGGAAAAAGTGTGATATAAATCATTTAGTGCTTACATAACACGATATAAGTACGGATTCGATAACCCAAGAACCATATTTAATTAGATAGAATTAAGACGGATCTTTACACCAATTAATTAGGACTTAGCAGCGGCAATAGGTTTAGATAGATGTTATTAATTTGTATCAATGTCTACCAGTCAGTGGCACGCAAATACGAAGGTTCGGACTGACGGAATTCGAATTTCATACGAATCATTGTAGTTAGTTGCTCCTTGGCATTTCGTTCGTGTACGAAATTTCGGATTGACATTTCGATGATTCATGATGATTGAGCCACAGGAGCCTTACCATAATCTGTTTCGGCGACTCATTATAACTTTCTTGTTGACCTGTTTCGTTAAGATCATAAAAGCATTATTTTTTTCAATTCTTAAAATTATGGCACTGGTAAGAACTTGACCTACACTGTCAATTTTCATCAATAGACTTTGAACTGTATGTTAATGGCATATCGTTGAATATGTATTGAAAAAATTTGACAGTTTTGGATAGGTTTATGTGCAAGCGTCTGCCTGTACAGTCGGCGGCAGATCAACCTACCCAAATCTGTCAAATTTCTCCAATGAATATTGATCCTTATAACCAAACTATAATGTTCAAAATTGATTGTAGAAATTTGACAGTTTTGGGTAGGTTGATCTGCCGCCGTGTGTACTAGGGTTGCCAACCATACTTTAAAATAACGTATCCTACGTTATTTTCCATCCCCATACCTTATTCTTTTTAATAAAAATAAAGTATAAAAAATTATTTATTTCTGCCTAATGCGTGCGTTTGAACGGAATATTCATGTTGACTTAATTTCTGAACTATTGAATGATACTCGGACTCGGGTGAAGTGAACCGAAACTTAACGCTTGAATAAATTTGGAAAATACTCTATTTTTTTTTATATTAGTTAGTGATAGATTTACTTTATTTTCCTGAAAAATAGTTGGCAACCCTAGCCTGTACTTACAAACATTTAAGAGCGTTTAGGCCGCACACTAGCGCCACTAATAAAAAAAAACAAAACATATCTAGTAATTAGTTAAATATGGCGTTATAGTTAAAAGTGGCCGTAACGTCTTATTTAACTAAACCATAACATGTGAGGTGTTCATTAGGTGACGTAAAAATGCTAAATTACTTCATTCAGATAGTTTGTTGAGCATAATTTGATTTTCTATCTCTAATTACAAGATATGTTTTTTTTTCATTGGCGGCGCTAGTGTGCGTCGTAAACGCTCTTAAGAACTTTGTCATAGTAAAACTAAGTTTTAAAAAAAATACGCCTGAAAAGTTGAAAACATTTTGTGGCAAAGTGCTAAAATGTTGAGCAACCTACTTTTGGTATTGATTCTACATACGTAATCATGTTTATTTGACATAAAAATAAAAACGTATTTTTACCCGACTTTAAATATTAGGCACCGTTGTATACGAACTACGAAGAAAATTTTTACAGTTTGTAGATAACTTTTCAAATTTTTATTTAAATGTTTTTACTATTATTTACGAAACTTTAAAAAATATACAAAGCTAAATAATCACATCGAAACCCTATTACAAACTTACAATGTTAAACTGTATTTAAATATTTCAAGTTTGTTTAAGTATTGCTCAGCCAAGCCGTCTTTAATTTTTAGACATAGACATAGCTACATTCATTTATTTACTAAGTACATAAGCAGACATAAATACATTTAACATAGCGATTAAATTAACAATTACAATAAAGGAAGGAAACATAAACACAAACAGAATTAAATCAACTAAGACAACAACATTAATAATTTAATATTAAAATAAAAATGTAATAAAAAATTACAGTACCTACCTATTTTATCAGTTTGGTGCCCATTGAAGTATGTGTGCTACACAGCTACAGCAGCAAATGGGCCTAGACTCAGCAAATGCCTACTGTGTTAGCAGTAGACGCTGTTATTCTGCCAAAACCGTGCATTTAGCCTCAGGACCCCGTGACAACAAAATTTTTTACTTATGGTGTGTTGCGTGTGTTTGGTGTGACAAAGTGTTAAGAGCGTTTACGCCGCACACTAGCGCCACTAATGAAAAAATAAACATATCTAGTAATTAGAGATAGAAAATCAAATTATGCTCAACAAACTATCTGAACTTTTAACTATAACGCCATATTGAGGTGTTCATTAGGTGACGTAAAAATGCTAAATTACTTCATTCAAATAGTTTGTTGAGCATAATTTGAATTTCTATCTCTAATTACTAGATATGTTTTTTTTTTCATTGGCGGCGCTAGTGTGCGGCGTAAACGCTCTTAAAGAAAACATTAAATAGTAAATAATTTTAATTTATTTGATTTACAAAAAATATTAACGTCTTTTGTTAAACTATTACACTTATTACCAGCATATTGAGTGCATCTTTTATTCAACATGGAGTGCGCAGGCGATGGACTTTGCAAGCATGCTTAAATGTCTCATATGTGCGTCAGTCGATGAAGTTGTAGTAAACGATTTATTTCGACGTACAAGTCCGTCGTCTGCGCACTACCTTAGGGATTCAACACTAGGCACCCTGAATGCCTAGTGCGAGTTTTAGTTACTATCCGTATTCAATCGATTACGTTTACGATAACGAAAAGTATGGCAAAATGTTAACTCTTTTCGTATGTCGTCGCCAGAAGGCGCTACTCCAATGCGATACTAATTCTTGTTTTCGTTAACGTGATCGAATGTCGATAATGTCGAATGAAACTTTGATAAGCACCCTGAATGCATCTCTGTTTTACGAAGTAAAAATATTTTAAATTATGATTTTGAATGGAATATTACATTGCAGAACGATGTAGTATTTTGCTAGGTACTTCACAATGTACAGTCACTGTGTTAGACTAATTCAAAGCTCACATTTTGTCACTGCCGAATTCACTATGGATAATCGTCGAAGGCAAGCTCTTTCTTTTCACTGTTCGTTCAAGTTTAAGCTCAGTACAACAGATGAGATCGAAATAGCGCCATCTATTGACAAACTTGCGTAACCAAATGGTCACTAGATGGCGCTAGAAGGCTCGTAAGTGGAATAAAATTGTAATGTTGCAGAGTTCTATTTGACATAGCTAACATTATTTGCGAGCTTTTTATATTAATTTTCTTCTTTTAACTTATTATTATTAACTTATAAGCACAAAATAAAAAAATATCGTGCCTACTGTTTGTAACTAATCTCTATGTTCTACCTAAATACTATCCGGCTTTCATTTTAGCGTAGTTAACCCTTTCAAACGCCAAATCTGAAATATTGGACGACTCATTTTCGTGCCCAATCCGCCAATCAGAGATAGGTATAATATCTGTCAGATACTTAGATCGATTGGGCACGAAAATGAGTTACCCGATATATCATACCTACTTGGCATTGAAAAATGTAAAAACTAAGTACTACTTACTTACTTACTTTAGTTTGGTATTGTCAAAATTGACGACTATTTACCGACGCAATTAAGGGAACTTTCTTGTTACCTACTTAAAGTTAAACATAGTTAAATATAAAACTTTAAATTTGTAATATTGCACAAAGGGATTCTGCCATGAAGCATTTTTTATATTAAAATAAACTACAACGTCATTAGATAATTATTTATACAATAGCTAGGTACTGTTGCATTTGCCTAACTTTGGTTAACTCTTAACCGGGCAGTGACTGTTGTGATTGTTTCATTTATTTTTAACCTTATCAACAATGAATAAGGTATATTGTCGTTTATTTTCGCCACCGCCTTGGTAAGGGTATTATTAAGTTTCTTAGCGCATTCTTTTTTATTTACAATAGCTAATTAATAAATAACAATGACGGCCAGTATAATTATTTGGCCATAGCCTTAACGATTACCTATAAACTTTAGGAATACTAAACATTGTAAATTTTATCGAATGTTAGACTGATCTTTAAAATTGTATGATCACTAAGATTATTAACTTATAAGTTTCATAGAGTTATCTTATCTTATTTGTAGTAATCATAATTTTATAAATAAAACAGTCCTTATCCTCTATTCACTCTCTCTCTCTCTAATTAATGAATCCGTAGTAATATTATATACAAGGGCATGGTGATATTATAACTCGGTACACGGTAGAGGCCGGTGGAAATAGAAAATACCTCATGTACTTGCTCATAGTCATTCGTAAAGAGAACGAAGTGCTGAGTGGTGAATGAATGAAACTCTCACTCGGCACTCCGACGGAATATAATATTATAATAAAATAGGTGTGCATCAAAAATGATGGGAATGAATTTTGTAAATATTAGAAATGGAATATTATTTGTAAATCGTATGTTTAATGGCAATGTGTCGATGTTATACACTTATGATAATAAATAAATAAAGCCTAGATGTTTTTGTTATTCAATATGCCGCTTCAACAGAGTCTATGTACAGTCAACAGCAAAGGTAACTGATGATTGGTCAAGTTACAAAATATGAAATCAGTATGAAAATCAAAACTTTTTAAACGCATATCGAAAACCGACGTGCGTCTACTAGTACCTGCAGACTTTGGCTGTAGTTATAGGTATAGAAAATAACGACTTACACTATCGAAACTTACTTTTGAAATCTAGTAAACATCATCTACTTTTGCTGTTGACTGTACCTTGTATTTGCAAGTATAATCATAAACATCATCGTATGAACGTCTCAGGTCCCACAGTTGGGCCTAAGCCTTCCAACATGAACAGTCAGCGGCAGATCAACCTACCCAAATCTGTCAAATTTCTCCAATGAATATTGATCCTTATTATGACACATTAAAGTTCAAAATTGATTGTAGAAATTTGACAGTTTTGGGTAGGTTGATTTGCCGCCGTGTGAACAATAGGACATAGGTGGGACATGCGCAGATGGGGCACTAACCCACCACAATTACCACTGAATTGGTGGGTTTTTAATACAGGGTTCCTAGTGTGAGTTTCATTCGCCATTCGATCACGTTAACAAAAACGAGAATTTGTATGGCAAAATGTTAAAACATCACGTATGTCGCCAGGAGGCGCTGCTGCTGCAATGCCATACTTTTCGTTTTTGTAAACGTCATCGAATGAATACGGATAGTAAACAAAACGAGGCAGGCACCCTGTTGTGTTGTGCTTTGTACCACCATTCGAATGCAACTAGGACCAAACGGCATAATGTGCATTCCGAAGCACGAGTGTAAGTATCTACTAACTATTGCCGAACTTAAAAGCGTAAAATAAAAATTGATTTTATTGAGCTCATTCACAGAAGCATTCAAATTAAATAGTCGTGTTTCTTCCACCGTTTCGGAATAGTTACATAAAGACAAGTCATCTGCCGCTTTGAGCGTTTACGCCGCACACTAGCGCCGCTAATGAAAAAAAAACATATCTAGTAATTAGAGATAGAAAATCAAATTATGCTCAACAAACTACTTAAATGAAGTAATTTAGCATTTTTACGTCACCTAATGAACATCTGACATGTTATGGCTTAGTTAAATAAGACATAACAGCTAAAAATGGCCTTTCTTTAAATATAACGCCGTATTTATCTAAACCATAACATGTCGATATGTTGTTTTTTTTCATCGGCGGCGCTAGTGTGCGGCGTAAACGCTCTTAAAGCACTAAGCGTTGGTATGGTAATGTTTGGTCTGTGCATTGGTAAATCTATGATATTGCTATTTAAATCAGATAGGCATGATTAAATACTTAATTTTATTATTATAATAAATTATATTTACCTACATAGCTATGAAATCCTCCAATGCCTAACAAAAATGAAAAATCGGATTGGAAAAGATTTAATTTAATTTCATCATCATCAGCCTATACTAGTCCACAGCTGGACATAAGCCTCTCCATGTGCACGTCACCCAGCACGATCCGCGGCTACTCCCATCCAGCTCTTGCTAGCCACCTTGCGAAGATCGTCGCTCCACCTAGTCTGAGGGCGTCCTACACTACGTTTGCCGATACGCGTTCTACTACCTGGGGGGAGGAGAAGTAAGGGGGGACTACCCCTAGTTACGAGATTGTACAGTTTTACCAAAATAGTTTTCTCATAATGATTTGTGATAGCAACATAAGCAACTAAACAAACAAATGTTGATAAGACAGTCTAGTGTTAAATAATGATTGAAATGATTGTAAGGAACTATTTCACTTACCTACGCTCTTTGATGTGTATTTAAAATTAATCTTTATTAGATACTTTGCATTAAGGAACAAATTGTAATACCTAATAACTAGCGGCAGATTTTTTTTTTCTTATTTAACCTGTAACGGCTTGATATTTTACCAAATAGGTAGCCACTGGTGGCAGACCAGACACCATTTATTTTATAATCAGTTTTTTTTGTTGTCTTATCCTTTTTAAAACCTCCCACGTAAAAAATTATAAGCTTTTTAATATGTACCAACTACGTATGTTTTTTCATTGTTGCAACATTTAAAATTGCTGCAATAGTGTTGTTCCTGTTTGGGTGTGATATGACGACAATTTATGTATTATTTTATATTATTACTACACTTATTGCTTATAATAGATAAACTTTTGGCAGCCTCAGGTTTTTTTATTACAAATAAAATCAAGAAACAAATATATTTTCTATCTATCTATATTGTTTTAATTTAAACCGACGATTTATACAGAGATTTAAGGATTAATCGTCTTACCCATTTTATTATTTTTATTTATTTTGATGACTGATCCAATCTTGTAAATTGGTTACCCTGACTGCGACATCATTCGTTGTAAGTGTTTATCTACTTATTGTTGTTGAAATATTCTCAGACTTGCGTATTCTTCTTGTTAATTTTGTGATTGGGATCCATTAAATGAAATACATACTTTACTTCACAATTCTCATAACTTTAATTGTAATCCACACATGCATATATTACAGATCAAACATTACTAATACAAAACACAGACAAAGGTATAAAATTATGTAAATTTTACTTATCAAAACAACAGACTTTCTTTTCAGTTAGCAATAGACTTTCTTTTTAGACTAGAACATTTTTCACTACTAAAAATAATACTAAGAAAAATATTCAAATTTGTTCCAGACCTATTTCTTCTATAGCTATCAAGTGATAGCTGTCTTAAAAATACTCAAATTCGTTCCAGACCTGTTTATTTTAGTTAAACCACAGAATAACTGGTTAAACCAAATGTCAGCCAGTAACAACCATATAATAAAATTCTTCTAAATCAATATTCTAACACATAAGTATAACACATATAAATTTGATAGAATTTTATGTCTATGGTTTATTACTGGTTGGAATTTAATTGTGTTAAAAATAATAGATGTATGGAACAAATTTTAATATTGTGAAGTATTTGTCATGTTGAGAAAATTCACTATCTTATTGTCTTTTGGTCGGAATCAGTTTATTTTAATATGTTATATCTTTAATAGTATAGTGGTGTTTTATGTTTTATATGAGAAGATGATCAGATTAGTTTTATAGAATGTTTTAAAGAAGAATGTAACAAATAAATTATTATGTGAAAATGTAAAAGAGTATCAGTCAAAAGGATACATTTACAACAATAAGGACAAACTATTGTTTAATGCATTTGAACCTGAATCAGGTATTGTATGGGATAGAATAGTGAAATATTATACTTTTACTCTTTTTAGTAGATAATTAATGTGCTCGTGGCACGTACCTATTATTATTATACTATTATATATTTATTGACATTTGTCATTTTCGTCAGTTTTTGTAATTTCTTACAGAAAGGAGTTCTACCGATTTGACCGTATTGACCATGCATATATATTTTGCTTAGACAATAAAAAAGCGCTAGTTTTTAATTTAATGAAAAGACTAAGCAAAATTAGGCAGAATAATAAATTGTTATTAGCATAATTGGGAAATAATAAAACAATAACAGTCGTGATAAAAAACCAGATATTTTAAACAATAGTCGATATTTCGATAAATTGTTTGCGAGTCGACATCGCTAGATCGTATTAGGACGTCACTGTTTTATTTTATGACAGTTCCTAGTCGTCTGCTGACCCTGTTGTAGTACTTGCACCTCGCAGTCGCAGTCGTTGGTCGTTGGGAAGGCGAATCAGGGCTTAGTTTGCTCTAATAATTGGGCGTTTATTATTTTGTACATTATTAAAAATACTTTTAAATAACAAACTTACGCCCTCCTTATTTTTATAATACGCGAAATCGGCAGTGCATCAGTGGTTTAATTCAAAAAACGCAATTGTGGGCAATGCAGTGGGTACTATCGATAAAGTTGTAATAAATTGTGATTATTAATATTAAAAATGGGAAAATTATTGAGTTTGCTGTCCCGTGACGAGTCAAACTGTTGTTCGTCGCCTCGATACGATATATTCTTGGATTTTGAGAACGCAGCACCGACAGACACAGAACGCGATGTTTACGAAGAGGTGCAAAGGGTCTTGCTCGACTCTGAAAGAATATTGGAGGAAATACAATGTTACAAAGGCGCGGGGAAAGAGATAAGAGAAGCTATAGCTGACCCTTCGAGGATATCGCAGGAGAGAGCGTCGCGCGCTGTCAAACCTTTGGTTGACAAACTTCTGAGATGCTACAACCACTCTTTGGAACTACAGCGGGTAAGTCATCTATTAAACTTTTATAAAATTCAATATTATACGTTTTTTTCTTTATTTTTAAGAGTATAAGCTTTAATAGTATTTCTGCCTTATTAACTGAAATAAAGTATTTTATAAATAATACTATTTAAAAACTAACTTGCTAAATCCTATTAGAGAAAGATATGAAGAAATAAAGTAGAATAATAATAAATAATATAATAGTAAATCATAATATAGCTTATTCTAAAGTGGAAAGAAATGGTGTAACTTAATATCATAAATGAATATTCAAATTCAAATTCAAAATCATTTATTCAGTTTAGGCTACAAATAGCTCTTATGTACGTCATTATCATGCCATCAGTTTGTAAGTCTAATATAATTCACAAGTTAAACAAATCCAATAATTTAACTTTTATCTTAAGTACTTGATGGAGCGATTGTTTGTCCCTGTGAGTTACTAAATATAGGCATAGCAGATAAGATGTTTAGTACATTTCTTACATTCTACATTGTTTGCTCATGATAAGTAATGGTTTACAGCCAATTATAATACTTTGAATGACACTCTGCTGATAATTAATAGCACAACACCACTCAAATTATTCTATCTGAAGTACTTACATTAGTGAGTAACTTGCCTGTAACAAGATTAAATCACTTGTTTATAGAGCTGGCAATATTATTTAGTGTTTCCTTATAAAGTACCTACTGAAATTAATTGATATATGTTTGTAATAGGCACTTTTTTTTAATACCTACAAGATATTTAGTTTCTTTCTGATTTCGCAATGCTGTTACAGCTACTAGACAATTTGCACAAGCTGCATGTTTACTCTGCCACAGCTGACCATCACATAGTTCTTATCTACACATAGGTAGGTTTTTCTTGGGAGAAAGTTTACTGATTGCCTCAAATGGCATTTTCAGCTTCTTGCGCTTTTGGGGCTTTTTGGGGGCGGCAAGAAACTTAAAGGGTTTCTCAAGCCGTGTGAAACAAATCATCTTCGGAGGTTTCCTAGAGGGAACGGCATCACGCAACTAGTGAATGTCCCCGTGCCCTACTAGATTCTCTGAGGGGTTCGGATCGGATCAGGTCATAGAAAGGTGATGATGATAAGAAACAATATGTCTGTCTGTCAGTTGTAGCTTTATGGCACATTTTTTAGTGATGAAAAGTATCCAATGTTTTAGTTCAGGATATGCTTTAAATGAGTGTATGAAATTTCATCAAATTATTCTTGATTTAATACTAACTGTAAGATTATTAAGTCTCTAATAATAATTACTACCGATGATAACTATGAAGTAACTTCAAAAGATATCTTTACTTAACTAGAAAAAGATCTAGGTAAATATCTATTCAATTGTACAAAAATACCTAGCATATGATATTTGAGTTGTGACATCTTGTTCTGATAAATGTAGTCCTGTATCAAACAGTTTTTATCATTTCACTGGTGATTATGGTGTCACTGATAGCACATCCTGCTGATAGCAAAGTAGAAGTATGTTTTGTGTTGTACACTTTACACTTACACATTGCGAGATAATGTGCTGAGACTTATCTAAATTCTCAGTATACCCCTGAGCTTTCCCTGAGCAAAATAATGAATAAATTACAAATTGGGCATTTAATAAATTTATTTTCATTGTTTTGACAATGTTTATTTATTTATTTATTTATTTATTGCACTTATGTATACAGTATCACTTTCATACGCCTCCGTAGCCGAGTGGCTTGCACGCCGGACTTTGGGCGGCGCTAACTCTGAGGTCCCGGGTTCGATTCCCGGTCGGGTCAATGTCGAAAACGAACTTTTCGATATTGTGTCGGGTCTGGGTGGTTGTGGTACCGTCGTTGTTTCTGATTTTCATGAAACGAGTGCTTTAGCTACTTACCTTGGGATCAGAACAATGTATGTGATGTTGTCTAAATATCTTTAAATATCTAAATACAGTAATAAAGTAATAAAATAGTATATGATGGCCTGTTACAAACCCTGTTAGGGCATCGCAAAATTATAACTATTCTTATATAATAATAGTAAAAAACAAAATATAAAATTAAAAATATTGCCAGCGTGTGAGCTTTCCGTGGACATGTATAATAACTTATTTATTGTCTTTGTCTGACATAAACTCTAGTATTGAGTAGTAGCATTTTTGTGCTAAATACTGCTTTAATTTTTTTTTAAATAAGATTTTATTTTTTTCAGCTTTAATATTTTTTGGTATTTTGTTAAAGATAAGGATCGATCTATAGTAAGGACTATTTTTATACATTTCTAATTTGGGTTCAGGAAGAATAAGTTTATTTTGATGACGGTGGTTTTTATTGTATTCAAAATATGAGGGATTTTTCTTTACAAAAAAGGCTGTTTCTAAAATGTAAATGCACGGAAGAGTTATAAGATTGAGTTTAATAAAATAGGACTCTGGTTGATGGATGTTGGCGATAATACAAATACATTTTTTCTGCTGTTAATATGCATTCATATTGCTATATTGAAACGAAACAGGAAATAAATAAATAAATAGGTAATGCTTGTGATAAATTAATAATGTTCAAGGTGTAATACCTAAACATTGATAAACAAATAGCATAGGGTATTAAAAAAGCATTTTATCAGTAATCATAACAATCATAATCTTAGTTTAAAGAAAAACTTAGGTACTAAATTGCAATCACTTATAATGGGAAACAGTAATTTCATAACACATTCATAACAAAAATAGTTACAATATTTAAATGTGAAATCAAACATAAGAAATGAGGTATTATCTCTAAATAAACATCATTACTGCTAAGTCTCGTCTCGTTAAGCAGTTGTTCCAGCTAGTTAATGTAATAAGCCATTACAGAATGCACATATAGGTAACTCTGTTCCACTTATACACTTTCCAAGTACCTACTGAACTATTATCATGTGCTTAATTAGGTACAGTAATTATACAGTATAATGATAGATAATTACTTATTTGTAAGTTGTACCCTTTTAGTTAAACTGATTTTATGTAACTTAATAGGTAAGTACCTAGTAACATACAGATCTTATAAATATATAAAATAAATTTAGATAAAGACAAAAGCTGATAATGGCACTAGTTTTCGTATGGACCACTTCAGTTAGGTGCAAAGCGTTATTCAGCCTAAGTCACTATTAGACTGGTGTGCATACCTACATGTGCCATGAAATTTTGTTCCATAATAAAAATAAACTAAAAGTTATCATCAAAAAACCAACCTATTGTTTCAGAGTGATATTTAAAGGAGTATACCTACCTACAAACAAAAAATATATACAGTTTCTACTAAATCAATGTTTACCTATTAAAATAGAAGATAATGTATTTGGCCAGATTCTAGCTAGCTTAATTACTACTTATTAAAGTAGTTATTTTATTTATAAAGCAGTAAAGTTAATTTTAGTAGCATCTCTCTTACTGGTTTCCACTGAAAACCAGCGTCATGGCTCGCCATGACACATGCTGAGTGGCGACCATTTTCGCTGCATTACTTGTTAGTTTTTAAATATTTAATTATAATACCTATTTTTGATATAAGGAATTTCATATTATTGTTCTCAATGTGTTGTTTGTGCACCAAATAAAAAATTTCTTATTCTTATTCTTAATTACTTATTAATCCTATCTTCATCACTAACCAGAAACTGAGAGTGACAGCTTACCATACTATAATAGAACCACATGAGTAAATACTTTACTCATGTAATCTATTACATAAGTAAAGTAGGTATTATACAGTTCATCCAACAATGTACCTAATGTTGTAAGATAATTAATTATAACTCAACATGATAGATCACTAAAATATTTACCTATAGCAGTATTAGCCTTAATTGGCTCTGGTATATCCGTGTCCCGGTGGGAAAACCTTACGCTCTTTTATATATAAAGGTTGATTTTTCCATTTCCTTTCTGTAATGTTTAATTAATAGATACCTACCTACCGAGTAGGTACGAGTTTTATTTGCCATTCACGTTAACGACGACGAGAATTTGTTTGGGTAAACTGCAACTTACCTACCTCGTTTGGCACCACACAGTGCCTAGCCTAGTGCGAGATTTACGCAAACGAGATTGTTTTTCGTTAACGTGAACGAATGACGAATAAAACTCGCACAAGGAAGTGCTGCTTCGATCCCACGTAACGTAACGTGATCGAATAAACAAAACTCGCACTAAGCATTCTGGAGGTAATCAAATCACACTAGACGGCTAGAACAACGCTGACACCCTTTTTTTAGGGATATAGGTAGGTAGCTGCGCGCCTCAGACGGCCTTTCCAGCTTTTGTTTGGGGGAGGCCAGGAACTTAAAGGGTTTTAAGTCGTGTGATCGATACACCGTCAGAAGGTTTCTAGAGAGCATGGAATCACGCAAGCACGGTAATATTTGTCCCCGTTCCGTACGTACGTAGGTACTTACCTAAGTACCTACTTGATTCTGCAAGGGATTCAAATCGGAACGGCTGATAAAACCCATTCTAACAGTTACATAAAAGAATCTATAGCTGCAGCAAATGCTACACTTGATTCTAAAGTAACTCTACCACTTACCTAACTGAATGAGTGAGTGAGTACCTACTTAAATTTATAAACTTTTAATTAGGTACCTAAATCAATTTGATTAGAAATATTTATTATGTATTGTTTAGAATTTGTTTTTTTGAAGTTGTTGTGTGGATGCGTCTAACACGCCGCCGGCCGCGCCGCCCGCCTGTCATATTTCTTCAGCACCATCTGAAGTGTTTCTTAACCGAATGTGCAACGCCTAAACAAACCGTTTAGGTTTAAAGGCGTAAAGTTGTCTAAGTATATTTATAAAGTTGTATTTTCGATAAATTATCATCATCATCATCATCATCTCAGCCAAAACTCACTGCTGGACAAAGGCCTTCCCCAAGGATCTCCACAACGAACGGTTTTGTGCTGCTCGCATCCAGCGGCTTCCCGCGACCTTCACCAGATCGTCGGTCCACCTTGTTGGAGGCCTGCCCACACTGCAGTGTTTTCGATAAGTAAATAAAATAAAATAAAATAAAAAAAGTAACTTTTAAGTAGTAGGTAGGTACTTAGGTATTTACTGTGCGAATGTTAGTCTCTAGCTAGGAAAAGAATGGGACTCCTAGAATCGGCCTATCCTAAACCAGCAGACTTCAGACTTCGCTCTCAAAGAAGTTGCTAAACCTATAGTAGGTAGTCATGTTTACAGAGGAAGAAGAAGAGTAAAAGGATGGGGTTGCATAAAATATTCCGATGTGTCGAATTGCTACTGTCCCAGTAGCACAGTAGTCCCAGTAGTACTGGGAGAGGGTAACCTCAGCAGGCCCCACTAAGAGATAGGATAAGAACATATATATATATAGAAACACGTTATAAAAAAAATCAATAATAACACCAGAATCGCATACAGCTCATAGATATTTTAGTTACAATTTAATCAATGTAGGGAGGTGATTTGATTTGTACCAATAAAAAAACGGCCTTACTCACTCACTGACTGACTCATGTACGCTCAACCCAAACCCTTGGACGTAGAACTTAGGTATAGTCGACAATGAAATTGCTTTACCCCCTTAGAAGTGAATTTTGTTTGCATAAAATAAAACAACAAGTTCTATTTTTGTTTAAAAGACCAAGTGACAGATACGTTGTCATTATTAACAATGAGCCTTAAGAAATTTTATTGTAATGGAAGTTTTTGTCAAAAGTGATAAAGCAATTTCATGGTCGACTATTACATAAATACCTAAAAATTGTATTTCCTCTTAAAACTTCCGATCACTTAAATTAGTTTTATGGCCTCATCTCATCTTCATCATCTCAGCCAAAAGACGTCCACTCCTGGACAAAGGCCTCCCCCAAGGATATGAGGGGTATTTGCCGTAATCGCCACGCTTGGCAGGCGGGTTGGCGATCGCAGTACGTTGAGGGTAACCTCAGAGAGATGCTGCTGCCCATCCTCTGGAATGGTCCCTTAGTCGGCTTTTACGACACCCACGGGAAGAGATGGGGGATTTTAATGGCCTACAAAAATTTAAATTAAGATTGCACTTTCTATAGCCATTAATATCAAATTCGGCCTCGCTAAAAAGGCGATTAGCAGAATTTTCGAAAAATGAAGTAAGAGACGAGCGTCTTAATTGGACGCTCACGTCAAATCTCGATAATTTACAATCCGATTCCGATCTAATTTGTGGAGATTCTTGAAACTTCATTACTTTCTGCTTAAGAAGTCTTTTTTTCTTTCGTTTCTTGATGTTGATACATTATCATCTGAATAAATGTTCCATTTATAGACTTAAGTCTGGACCTAGCTTTTACAATTTAAAACATCTACGAGGTATCTGTGCCAGTGAGTCTGATTTTGACATATTTCTAGTCCTAAGTTCAAAATTAGGTAGGTAACTAACTACTGATATCAGGCCATAGCACACCACGTTAGCCCAAATGCGGGTTGAGGATACCTATTGACGCCCCGATCCGATCCGAACCCCAAGGATAAGCTGGTAGGGCACAGGGACACGCACTAGTGCGTGATGCCGTTCCTTCTAGAAAACCTCTGAAGGAGATTCGTTTCACACGGCTCGAGGAACCCTTTAAGTTTCTCGCCGCCCCCAAAAAAGCCCGGTGACGCTGAAAATGCCGTCTGAGGCTATCAGCAAACTCTCCAAAAAAAAACCTATTGACGACTTCGATCTCAATATAAAAACGGCAACCCAATCTTGTGTTGTTGTCAAGTGCTTGGGATATGCCGAAATGCCGAAGATGCCGAAATTTAGGTTGGTAGCCTATACGCCTATTTTTACCGACAACACTGCCATAATTTTAGATACCTACCTAGGTCACACTTAAAATTGTTAGGTGACAGTTTGCTTAGCTTCCGAAAGCTGTCACCTAAAATGGGCTTAATTTAGGTGACAGACACATCCCTAAATACAATTTACGAATTGTTGCAGAAAATAAGTACCTACCTACATATTACATTTTATGTTTTCATCGTCACTCATCGTGATTTGTACTGACGAGACGCCTTTACATCAACCTATCTAAAAATTGACAAATTTCTTCAATAAATGTTCAAACTTATTCCATAAAATATAAAGTTCAAAGTCTATTGAGGTTTGTCAGTTTGTGGTAGCTGATGTGCAGGCATGTGTACGTGTACAACATGCTGTGGCTTGGCCTGGCCTGTGGCACCCAATTTTCTAATGATGACGTAGAACCCCACTTGTATTTTTTTTATGTCAGAAGCGTAACCTCCCACGTTTATTTCCATCCATGTGACAATCATCCAATCAACATCGTAACGGCTACTCATAGAAGCGGCATGAGAATTTGAATATGCATCCTTTATAGTGGACAATATTGAAGCGTCAATTGGTTTATGTGATTCTGAAATCGTAACTTAGTTTAAAACCGGTTACAGTCGTAGTGAATTGTGTTACAACTTATGGTGCGTTGTGCTTACAAATTGTTTTGATTAATGGTAGCATGCCATAAAACTGATTAATAAATGTGATGAATGAATGACACAAATAAAAACATTGTGAACAAAAATAGAAGTAAGTAGGTAGTTTTTAGAAAAAGCGTTACTGAAAATTGGAACTTAAGATACTAGGTGTGTAGGTATTAGGTACATGTTTTTTATTCTGTACATGTTACACATATTTTCTAGAAGCTTTCTAGAACTTCATGACATCGCAACTTGCAACGCAACATAATATAATGTACTTACATATTTAATATAATTCAAATTTAGACTTGATAAAAAGGTAAGGTCACTTCACTTCATATTTACTAAAAATAAAAATATATATTTTTTTTACCTGAAAATTTTAAGCAATTGCACTAATAATAGAACTGAATTGTGCAAAATTCTTGGATTACTGTAATACAATAGAATATACCAACCTTCTTAAATTTTTATTAGTTTTGGAATCGGTGCTTATCCAAAATTCATTGCATAGGTCATTGCTATCATACCTGCCTACAGACTGGTATGTAAACAACATTGGAAATATCCTTATGAGATAAGTATAAGGATAAAAGGATTTATTATTTTTGATGTATTTATAGGTTAATGTACCGAAAATATGAAAAGCCTGAAATGTGAAGCCTGTGAAGGCTTATGTTGAATAAAATGATTTGACTTTGAGTCGACTTGGAATGGAACAGACTCCAAAACCAATTGAACTTAATTTAGTAATAATAAAATATTACAGAATTTTTTCATTTAAGTAATATCTAGTACTTTTTTGTAGTTTCGGTTTATTTTTTGTTAAAAATGTTTACCAGTCTCATTTTTCTCAACTCACCCTCTATGGGCGTGAACACTTCGCTTATCGTTCGATCAATAAGATTTAACTATGTATTGTCTAACAACGTACGTAGTAATAATAGTTATATTTATATATTCACAACTTTAAAAAACAAGAACGGCTTAACATATACAAGAGCCATTAAAACTTTAACCCTGTAGGCTAAGGGTATATTTTGGCATGTGTTCTATTGTTATTAAGGTGCTTGACACGATATGTTCCACCTGACTGAAGCGTGGTCACGCGAATACGGTCACGAAAGTTTTCCTTAACGTTAGACCTCGTTAAGAATGCTGAAAAATAATACAATTATAAGTTGTCACAGATAAGAAAATTTCTAAGCACGGAATAATATTGACAGCTACCGACGAAGTGAACAAGTTTATCAATAATTAATGGAATCAGGCGTTATTTTGCGGAAATCCATAGTACAAAAAAATGTAATTTAAATAATATGTAGTGTTAATTCCGCTAACTCACTCGTTTATACAGCTTTATAAACGAGTGAGTTAGCGGAATTAACACTACATATTATTTAAATTACATTTTTTTGTACTATGGATATGCGTACTGCATCCAAGCTGTATAAACGAGTGAGTTAGCGGAATTAACACTACATATTATTTAAATTACATTTTTTTGAAGTTTATCAATATTCTAGTAACAATCAATAACTTTCAATTTACTAGATTCAGTCTAATGAAACGAAGTATCAATAAAAATGGCAGTATTTTGTCATATCACTAGAAATTTTCGATAAGGAAACGTAAATACAATAGATTAGAATACTTATTCGACATTTCCCTAATTTCGTGGTAACCATAGTGATTTGACGGAATCCCCGGTATTCTCCTTTCTCTGCGACACATCCACTTTAAATGATATCTCGTAGGTCAGTGTGCCTTTTGGCATAGGCCTCCAATGTCCTTCATTGCTATCTGTCAGACGCCACTCTTGTCCAGAACGACCCACATCTAATCTTCCTCCCATCTTCTCGTCTATCGAGATCTGGGGCCAGTAGCTACAGGCATCACGGTCAACTCCATTTGATTTAAAAAGGTCATTAATCATAATTATTTTATTTTAAACAAAAATATAAATAGTCTCTTAATACCTCAACCATTGTTAATTTAAAATGATTTCCGCCTAAGATACCGCAAGCTAATGTCCTGCTCCGAAACAATGACAATAAACTTGAAGAAAACTTTTGTACACCATCCAGGGACACGACAGAATTTTACAATGCGTAACCGCTGGCTGTCTCTCTCACCGCCGTACTGTGAGAAAGGGACTCCCGCATGACGCAGACTATCTGTATTCGCGTATTCAGATACAATGCGTGGAAGTATTGTTCATTATGCTGCCATATTAGGTAGTGCGACCAAAGGGAGTTGCGCTGCGGTGTTTCGCAAGCTGATAGATACTTTATACACCTAACATTATTGCTTCTAGCTAGTCTTTGTGGGCTCGCTTGCTGCATACAGATAGCCGGCGGGTTGCCTCGGGAACGTGATCTCAATTATTTTACTTACAGAGATAGAAGGAATTTTGGTGCAGCGTTTACCGACTAGCCTCACCGCCTGTGCACTTAATGTAAAACATTATTGCGATAGTCGGTTCTAAAATTGGTCGGGCTATATTTAGAACGGAGTGTTTGGAATTCCCGGCATCCATTACTACTTTAAGTCAACAAAGACTTTAAAGGTTTGTCAGAAAAGATGAGTGTTTCGACGTCGTTGTGGTCAAGTGTAGTAGCAGAAGGTTCTGGGAATACATCATTGTAGTCGGCTTGTCCCCAGTCCGTCTGGCTAGCTACCACCCTCTTATTTAAGTCTGTCGCTATATCAACAATGTTAGTAGCATATTTTGTGCTTCGACAGTTAGAAATAAGATTTTCAGTAAGAATAGAGATGCTGCGGTGGATCGAACAAAACATTGAAAGTAATTCTAACATTTAACGAATATACTCTTAAGTTGTGAACTTTAATTACGAAAAAGAAATCGTGTCATTGTATTTTTATTCTTTCAACGATGCTGTCCCTTTCTATGTTTTGACACAATTCGCCCCTGCATCAGGGTGCCTAGTGTGAGTTTCATTCGCCATTCGATCACGTTAACGAAAACGAGAACTTGTAAGGCAAATTTTTAACTCTTCTCGTATGTCGCCAGGAGGCGCTGCTTCAATGCCATATTGATTTTCGTTTTCGTAAACGTAATCAAATCAAAACGGATATTAAACAAAACTCCCACTAGGTAGATACCCTGTATTCACCCCTTTTGACGGTGTTGAGAATTCCGGTAGAAGCGCGTTTCCATCTTCGCTCTTATCATCTCATATCATTATCATCTTACCAGGCGAGATGAAGACTAATGCCTGATTTCACCATTGACCCCTAAGTTTTAGGTGACCCCTAACCCCTAAGCCATGTTAGGTGACAATTGTTGGAGCAAAACCGTCATTTTAATGGCCTAGGGGTCACCTAAAAATTACGGGTCAATGGTGAAAATGCGCATAAGTGACTCACCGTATAAAATAAAGTTAGTTTCGATAGCAATGTTTTATAAATAAAGAAATCTGAAACATTGGAAAGAGCGAGCAAGTGTTCGCGATACTAGGTCAGTGGGTTAAGGATAAACGTCCAGATGCCCGTTTACTAGTTTATTCAGGAAGTACACGGATTAACCCAGCTGAACGATTTTTAACACAGAAAATAAAATACTCGTACCTACCTAAATGAGTTAAAGTTTAGTTTATAAACTATCTAACTTCTGCCGGCGGCTACGCTTTCCTGAAATGTGTCCTGAACTCCCGATGAAAAAAGATGTTTTTCGAATTCACTATCAGGCTCATCAAGTATATATATCTATCTACTTATCCCAAAAATAACGTCGATCCGTTGCGTTGCGTCTTATGACGTGAAGAAAGAACAAACATATGAGTAGGTAGGTATAAACACTCGCATATTTTATAAGGCCTATTAATTAGAAGACTGTGTGTTTAATTTTTCATTTAGTCTGACGTTTAGAAGCCTGTCCCCACATACATGTCTTCCTATGACCATCCTACAAAAGCTTAAAAGTCACGCTCACAAGCCAACAGCAATTTCTCTTCATAAACATGTGACATGATTATCCAAGAGTAAATAAGAGCTCCTTTAATAAGTTAAATTTGATATTTTCTTCTAACATCATCATCAGCCTATAAACGTCTTACTACTGGGTTCAGGTCTTCCCACGTGAACAATAGAACATGAAGAGATCGGGCCGTAAACCACCACGCTGGCTCAATGTAGGTTGGTGGGTTTTAACGACTGCCATCATTTTACCACAACATCTGAGATCAACGGCCTAATGTCCTTTTCGAAGTACAAATTTTTCATACCTACTCCATCTTTCTTTGAAGCAAAATGTTTATATAAAATGTTTGTACGTGAGTGTCTGTCTTGTAAACATTTCATCTCTTCATAATTCTGTGAAATAGCATAATTAACCTTGGGCTTGTCTGAGTTTGGAATAGCCAAGGCGAATCCACAAATATTCACTCTACATTTCAAAGTAAAAAGAATACGTACTCCCATTGAATATGAAGCTCACAAACAAAAGGTCATAAAAGTCGAAGAATTCACAATAATTGTCATTCCGAAGAAGGATCGTTAATTGTCATACCAGTTGGAATAATGATAGCATCTTGATCTTCCGGAAGGCAGCTGCTGGCATACAACGTGACGTGCAAAAAGCAGGTGCTACAGTCCATGATACGCAAATAACGTCTGTGCCATCCACCACAAAGTCACAAAGAGTCAGTGAACGACCGCAGCCGACATTCTTCAGCCTTACCAAGTGCACCTGTCTTTAAGTTGACAGTCGGTAAAAATATCACGAATGACATCATGACATTTATGATCCTGCCTTCTGCTGACACAAAAAAGGATTTTGTGAAGTATTTTTCAACAGCAACACAAGAAGTTTTGAAACGAGTTATTTATCGGCGACATAATTTTCTTTGCTGATAATTTTGCGCGCTTATTCTCAAATCCTTTCAGAGTTGCGTTTGTTTTGATATCACGTTCTCCCGTTCGGACTCTGTAAAAGAATCAAACGAACCTTTAGAATAAAATAACGTGTAAAATAATCGCAAGTAGATCCGTACATGTAGCATAAATAAACACCTTTTTTTCACGGTTTAAGATATTTATTTCTTAATAACAGAATACGATATTCACTTTCCGATCTTTGCTATTCACGAACCGCATTGTAGCGTAGCGGATTATAATCCGATGACCCCATGAAAGTAGCCTTGATCCCAATGGGATGTCTATAGTGTGGTGATCAATGTTATTGGCTTGTTTTAATACTCGTTAACAAAATATCACCGCACCGCACTAGACCCTCACTGTGGTGTCTTTCCGTATGGAAGGCTCGTGGACGAAGTCGTGCCCTAGCAGCGGGGACATAAAATTATCTGATGATTACACACAGACCTTGGAATACTGTACAGCTTCCGAGATTTCAATTTGGTACTGAAAAATCTTTGTTTTTAACACACGAGATCATTTATTTGTGTAGGGATAACTTTAATGTTGCATGTAGAATATTTTGGATTATAATTTTGGAGGATAATATTTTGGAAGCTAGAAATAGTAAAAATCTTTATATGGTACAATACATCACACATATAAATTTAAAACGCAGGAACATCACTTATGCATAATACCAAATTGGTCCGCTCAGCATATTATGTCCTGGTGTTAGCTACGAAACTGCAACGAATTTACAGTATTATGCTGTGAGAATATACTACGAGTATAGCTTCCTTTTAAATACGGTATTTGTCCATGTCCACATCCCTGCTGTAACAAGGTTACATGGAATTTTGTTAGTTTAGGTCTGGTGTGGCGTGTTGCCTGCCCGAAGTTATCTAACATACAAAGGTTATTTCATGATACTCTAAATAATCTACATGGATGACTCGTTATCAGTTTTGTTATCAGTATGATTATACTCGTAGCATTAGCAACTGCAAAATAAGTAAAGGAATTCGCATAATATTGATTGTTTAATGAACTCCGAATCCGAAGTAGCAATGTTCTTCTCAATTTTTATTGTTTAATTCACGTTATAATCTATGCGTGGCATAAACTTTCGTATGTATTGTATTTTTTAGGGATTTGTATTTGCTTTAATTTTTTTAATGATGTTAAAGAAGTTTCGTTGCTCTTTCTCTTAAAGATATATGTCATAAAACTGGTTTGTTATTGAAACCGTTTCATAGGAATAATAAAGATTAAATAATATATCTCGTGTATAATAAATAACAAGTGTAAAATATCTCATTTGAATAACAGTACCGTATGTCCGTACACATAAATTTCAATATATTAACTGTACAAATGCATTTCGTCTCAATGCTCATGCACATCGCGCTGAATTAATTCAAATTTAATCACACATATTGATCTGATACAACGGTAAACATGACAAGCGTGATAGAGACACGCAAATAAAAACCCTATTGTAGAAGAAAAAAGGCAACGCTCGCGACGCAAATTATCATGGCGAGTGTTCTGAAGAACTCTTTGACCTTATCCCACTGTCTCCCTTCCTCCGAAGAAATACGTGTACTGCTCACCGCTTTACAGTCTCGAACATTCAATCGCGCACTAAGACATTGCGTGACTAGTTTCTTTGCCGCACTTCCAAAAGATATTCTATCAGCACACGTTTTCTCTCCTTCCTATGACATGGGTTCCTTCAAACGAGGCGAGGAGAGGCACCATATGGGCCGGCTAGGTGAGGTTGACTGATGCTGCGTTGTATTCACGCTGCACCAGATCTCTTGGCGTCTGGACTCCATTTCCACCTATCATCATTATGAGATGTGTCCTTTGCCGTGCCGAATATAATAGAAAATAGATATAAAACTGTGGTTCCTAAAAGTTCTAAGGGATGCCATCACGCCACGCAGGCATATCACCCTACCTAAATAGAATCTGCGAGGTGTTGAGCCGGATGACGAATTTGCTCCATACGTTGCTATTGCTATCGCAGTAACCAAAGTTAGTGGTGCATGCAGTGCATTGCACTAAGAAAGTTCCATATCTCCTTAGATAGGAATCTTGTTAACGTACACAAATCAATTAGAGCATCAATCAACTGTGAGTAGAACGAGCTCTCGCGTATGACGATAATATCGCAAAGGCCTGTGCGAATAAAAATATTGTGATTTTGAGCTACTTTATTATTCCGGGCGCGGCAATCACTCAGTATTTTTAGTAGATAAACTTGGATGAAAATTTCAGAACATAAAACTAGTGACTAAAAGATTTTAATGTTTTTAACGTATTATGGTCACTTACTGTTGAAGTGCCAAATATCTGTGATTATTTCGTGATTGTATTTAACTAAAGTTCAATTTTGATATTAGTGAATATTTTTCTACTTATAATCTAATCATGTGCTTGCAAAAAAATCAAAACATTTTCTAATTGAATCTGCTTATCTCGATTTTTGGTTTGCGATGAGAAGTGCCTGATAACATAATCCTACAGTGCGAACTTATGACTTAAAATTACAGAGATTTTTGTTTCGACAATAAAATGTCCTTTATATTCGCCCAATTCCGCCTTTTTTGTGCCTCGTATTTAAATATGCGATGTCCTGGACAAGTGCAAAGTATTTCTTAAAATATGTCTGCTATAGTCAGACTACAATGAGTGAGCATGTCACACCTATTGTCTGGTCCATTGTGGCCTCACAACTATACGATAGTGCTCCCCGTATGCCGGACATATTTTTTATGCATCTTTTGTGTTGCATTCTTGTAGTTCTACCGATCTACTATTTAGATATTCTGGGCGCAGTTGTTATCTGCATATCGCAGTGCAAATACCGGCAAAAGAGATTCGCATTTTTTTTCATCAATTACATTTACGTCCAAACAAATGACAATCAGGAAATTGTTTTCAATATCTTATCTATATCGCCATCTATCATTTGTTATTCCGTTTTTGGTATCAATAAGTAGATAAAAGTTTTCCTGAAAGTAACAACAAATCACGTAAATTTATCTATCCTCCTTAAATTTATATACCGCTACCGCTTTGGTCTCGCGATTATTATTGTACTCCTCCCTGTTATTCAGGTTGAGCAAACTATTGGGTCAGATCCTGCTTTGACTACTTGGCATTTCAATTTGAACTTTAAATCCGAGCGAACTAGATTACAAACTTGTTCAGCTTGCAAACTCTGCTCCAAGTCTCGCAAATCTCGATCCAAGATCAGAATCAGATTAAAGCTATAAAATAAACAGTAAAATTGCTCTATTTGGAGTCAATTGACTGCCATCTCTTGTATCGATTGTAGATGTTCTAGATCTTTGAAATGAAATGAAATGAAATATATTTAATTTGCGCTTGAGAAAGGTACATTTTTGGTCTTATTCTGGTTTTCTTCTCTTTCTCAGCTGACAATGTAGCATGCAAATAACTTTAAATGACAATGACTAAATATTCCAATTAATTACATACACATAAAAATACAAAATTAATACTCCAAAATGTCAAATACCAATTAAATTACATTATAATAAAAATACAAAATTAATTACTAAAAAATCAAGCCGTGTTGAAACGAAACACCTTCAGAGGATTTCTAGAGGGGTACGGCATCGCACACTTAAAAGTGCGCGTCCCCGTGCCCTTCCAGAGTCTCCGAAGGGTTCGGATCGGATCGGAAATAAGCGTGTTGGCTGAACAGGCTGTAAGTTTATATGTTAGCATTAATAAATAAATAGGTCTTCCATTTGCACATTGCAATCGAAATATGTTGCTGCCTGCCACTGTGACACAAACTCATTAAGGATGGATTGGTTTTTTAATGACAGCCATCTTACGCTGAGACGGTAATGATCTTACTTAGAGCAACGGTTTTAAATGCTCTCCGAATTAGGCATTACTACATTTTATAGCAAGATGGTTTAGAAGCTATAAATAGGCCAGATGACACCCGCACACCCAAGTGGTCGACATCTGCTTCAGAACAGCTCAAATCTCGCAATTGGCCTGTAACTGGCGTTAATTAAATTAGTACCGGGCGCATAGTGGAACGTAGATAGTACTTTGTAAATGCTGATTATGATAAAAATGCATCTTAAAACATGCCATATGTATCATCTACTTTTTGTATTTGTTTTTTGTTTGATTCGGTCGTCTAACATCCTAAATTATCACTGCTTTCTCTGTCATTGATGTATCATTGTACCTATCAGGAATAAATAAAACATCTTTATTAGTTTGTCTTTAGTATTTTGTTTTGATAAAGTTAAAATGTGAACATGTAAATGTGTTGTTTATCATATTAACGTATCCCGACAACCCTAAAATGTCCGAACGAATTTGCACCACACGGCTGGCTTCTAATAAAAAAGTGAACCACATCACGTCTGAGTAAACATTGGTATTAATTAACAACACAACAACGAACTTAAAAGCGAAACAGAAATAAAAAAAATGTGGAATGTATCGTTATGTTCGTGTGCATAGAGACTACCTGACGGTTTTTTGAAGTTTTCGTTAATTACTGTCATAATGATATTATACGTAGGTGCACTTCTGGTGTTCTGTGTATGTTCCGCTTACGCCTAAGCGGTCTTTTCTCCTAAATTAAAAGCCTAAAAAGAGCATTTGATTTAGCGAAAGATCCCACGATTTCAAATCTCAATCATTTTTGACCAAGGCATAACTCTCTTTGGTGCAAGTCATATTGATTCAAGCCAGTTTTACCTGTGATGCTTTAGAATTCGTCGAGTCATTTGACGTCGACTTGGTCATCTCTTTACCTGTCTTCGCAATTTTAAAAGGGACAAACTCCACTTACTGTCCTGACATACACTACCAAGTAAAACTGTTCCTTATACTCAATACATGATTGCTTTCCATACCTTTAGAGCGACTTAAAATAGTATCCTTTCTTGAATAATATTTTAGATGTACACTTTAATTAGAAGATGCCATACCGTCTATTAGTTCATCCACTATGTCCGGCCGCTGACCAAGCTTCTAATTGTGCATCGCTATGTTTTATTGCCCTCTTAATACAGTCAATCAACTGTTAATATAAACGTTGCCGATGGTACTTAGCAGACGTTAGATGAATACGTAAATTAGCGCCAGCTACATCTGTATGCTTCAGCGGGCAAGGAGTTTTCATTACTATGTGCATATTTGAAAGGATTAATTAATGTAATTGTGCTTTTGAAATCGGGCAAGTGTGAACTTGGTCCGTGCATCCCGGTTCATTAGTGACGTGCCAGCGGACTACATTTTAATCGATTGTAATTTATCGAGCTGGTGGAGATTAAAAGAGGTGATCGTCACTTTGAATGACAGTGTTTTGTCGCAATTAGCAGAAATCAGTCGTAGTAATAACGATCATGAGTTAGGGCACAAGATCTGTTTGGTGCAGCGGACTGCAGCGGCTATCGCTTTCCTGTTGTAATCGAGTAAGTTTAAGAACTTTCGTTGTGACTGGTCCACAGATGGGTGACCTAACTAAAATATCTCGAACTCCTCCGAGCTTCATGGGATACGTTGAGCCGTTGGTCCCCGATTGTATCATTAATTAGCACTCACCAACCACATTGAGACAGTATTATGGATTAAAGCTAGATTTTTCATATGATGATTTGACGATTGATTGATTGGTTGATTGGAGATTTCGATGCTCTGTCTACCCCTTTTTGGGAGAAGGACGTGCGAGTATGTATGTATGATTTGCTCATTATTAATGATGGCAAAATTTCTAATAAGTGCTACTGTTCTTGGTTCTTGTGAGAGGGCCTGAGCACTTATGCTAGGACTAGGCCCACTTAAACTAGGAACTGTGGCATTCAACGTAAAAAATCGATTATTTTTCACATCCGATTTCTTCAATCATACTTATATATTGTGATTGAAAAAATAGAATGTGAAAATAAAGATAAAAATCGATAGAAAATAATCGATTTAAAAAGTTGATTATTTTTTTTTGTAAAGCGATTAATTAAATCGATTTATTATAAAAAAAATATATCGATTTTTAATTGATGATTTTTTCACACCCCTACCAGGAAGGGTCTTATGCTAGGTCCCTAGTAGGAAGTTATATAATCAAATTTTGAATATTACGGTTAGCCACCTAACATTCACAGCTAACTAAAACGACCATTTCGCTGATTGTCTCATTAAAGCAAACCCAAAATATCCCATTCCCATAGTGACTCAGTCCCATTCTTTACGAGGCTATTTCGTAGAACTTCTAATTCGTAAAATGTGCTATTATTTTTAACAGACCATTCGTAGCATTTATATTCGAACCTAGTATGATGATAATATTACGCGCGATATCATTTTTGTGACTATTACCATCGTAATATTCGTAATGTGCAAGGTGTATGAATGCAGATGATATTATATCGAGTTGAAATGCGTTGTGTCCTTTATTATTAGCACAATTTTCTATAAGTACAGCTCCCTCCCCCACATAGCGGCTCAGTACCGCTAGCTCCAAAAATTGTATCCCATCAACTCCAAATTTATTTCGTTCTTGTACTGCCAACTCCAAAACTAACCAATGTACAGTTTAAAATTCATTGATTTCAATAATTTTGAATTTCATACTTTATGGCCCATCAGCTCCAAAAATATAAAGATACAGTTTGCAAAAAAGTGTTAAATCGGCCTAGACTCAAGCGACCAAGTCATAATTTTGGTATTTAGATTATAAATTAACAAAACGTAATATTGAGAAATCGTATATTTATTAAAATCAGTCTTTGTTTTAGTTAAGAGCGTTTACGCCGCACACTAGCGCCGCCAATCATCACTAAAAAATTGTCATTAGTCAGTCTTACAAAAAGCATAACAGTAAAATAACGTAGGTATACTATACGTATGAAATAAACAATTATTTATTACACAGAATAATTCAAAACCAATAAAATCAGATTAAAACCTAATAATTATTTAAAATCAACAAATTTTTTACTTAGTATACAAAATATTTTGAAATGAACAATTATTACACAGAAAAATTCAAAATAAACAGATTAAATACCTAAACATTATATATAATCAACAATTGTATATACAAAAAAAAATTGAAATGAACAATAATTACACAAAAAATCAAAATCAACAGATTATCTTCGTGTCGTTCGCTCTCGTCCTGTCTCGACCGGCGATAGCATTGATATTCCCATCAATGCTAGCCATCCGTCTTCTACATCACAGCTTGGTAAATGAGCTAGAGCGGCACATCTATCCACATGATCTTTTTCATCCTTCTTGGTGATACCAAGAAATTTAGTTTTTCTTTTCACTGCTTGTTTTAAATAAAAATTGCATCCTTTCACTTGCATATTTGGCAAGCATGTTTTGATGGCCTTAAAAGCGGCTACCTCAAAATCCAACATAGCTTTTCTTGGATTCCAGGCCGGTATGATACACTGCTTGATTATAGTAAATAAATTTTCTTGTTGGTGTTTATTCGGTAAAAAAAAGAGAAGAACCGGTATAATATTGGTATGTTTTCGTCACTACCCACTATGCATGCATCGTGTACAACTGATATAACAGCTTGGGACAACTTCTAAATGTGCCGTCAAAAAAGAATATTTATTTCTCTTGAATAATCTGTCTACCATGACTTGATGAAAAAATTATTAGGGTGGTTGGTGGGACATACTGTAAGGAGTTTTCAAATTTCGAGAACAATACATTTGGAGCTAGCGGTACTAAGCCCACATAGCTTCGTTATCGATTGCATTTCGGTTAATTTGACAGTTTTTTAGAAAAAAACTGTTTGTACATGTATATTAATTGGAAATTCGGTTTATCTGTCTTTATCTCGTGCCGCCCTAGAATATTTAAGAGGCGTACACTAGTATTTTGTGGTACACGTTTAAATCTTTTCCTCGGTCGGGAGGAACTCCCACACAACCATCTGTGTCTCCGCGAGCGCAGTGGTATGCATGAAAAGACAAATTTCCAATTTCCAATTTTTCTTCGAAACAAAGGTTGCGGAGTTTACGCAAACGTAGTCGGAAGACGAGCCGTCGCTAGCTTTGTAAATAAATTCACTAGCTATTTCAAAGTGACGTCATCGTTGACTGCCAGAATTATCCTCGGCGGGCGGGATGTGATGAGAGCGAATTGCAAAAAAACCGCAGGCCGTCCGCATCCGTGATTCACGTGGTCTGATTCACAGCAATTAATTCGTTAACACGTCGACCTGACTGCATAACGTGTACTAGTGAATCTATAGTAAAATGTAACTAATAGTCTGTATGTATTTTTCCTACTTATTTCGATTTTTTAAGTATTTTGTTTAACTTTTAATTGAACATACTTAAAAAATACATACATACTTTACTTTTACTTTGTGATTGCTTTCCATCAGGTGACCCGCCTGCTCGTTTGCCTCCTTCTAATATAAAAAAAAAAAAAAAAAATCAGTCGATGCGATTGATCATTGACGATAAGGCTAACAGTGAAAACTCATTTCACTCGGAATCTTCAACTATTACTGGCAATCTTAACATAAATTTTCGGATAAAAACACAAAATGAGCTCTGCACGGTGTGGTAGGATTCTGACCAGACTGTATGGAGATTACTAACAACTTTAAACTAATTTCTAACAGTAGTTTGCTACATTTTGGTTTGATAGACGTGCTATTGAGTGACGACCGCGTACCGGAAAGCGCAGTGTGGGCAGGCTTCCAACAAGGTGGACCGACGATCTGGTGAAAGTCGCGAGAAGCCGCTGGATGCGAGCAGCACAAAACGGTCGTTTTGTAGATCCTTGAGTTCCTTTGTCTAGCAGTGAACGTCTTTCGGCTGAAATGATGATGATTGCTAGATCTAGTGAAAATACAAGAGGCATAGAATCTAAAGCTGCAGGCATGGCAATGCGCGCGTCATACCTTCAGTGTTGCAAGTGTCCATGGGCGAGCCGTATGCTCATTTTACCTTGACCGTTCGACCTAAATTTAGGTCAAGAGCAAATCTGTCCTACTAATATAATGTACCTAATTACATATGTGAAAGTATGGATGTAAATTTCTTCGACGAATAGAGTAAAATAGAGTTTGATACGCAAGTAGAGCATACCCTGAAATAACATACTTATAGGATATTCTCATGTTGTGTTGACCGAATTTCGCTTACGAATCTAATTTGATATAGATAAGATGATACTTAAACATCTACCTTGAATCTTGACAAGAACGAGGAGCTTATCGACACAAGACCGTTTAAAAACTGTAAGTTTGATTTTTTTGCGACATTTTGACGAGAATACTCTTCATTATGTCGCGATTGCGAAGAGTATAAATCTAAATTCATGCCTCATTCGCGTGACTGGGGACTGTTCAAAGTTCATTCGTTTCTTTAGTTTATAACAGCTTACGGAAACGGGATACAATCACTTTATGTAATAATACGTCTAACCTATTTCTTCCATTAGGTCGATGTAGGGTTCATTGGAAGCTTTTTGATTTGGCTTGACCGTATCATCACAGAATGCTCAACTAATCGATCTGTAGGTATATATGTATATACTAATTCCTTTTTAGGAGCAGGAAAAAATCTTGTCTAATTTTAGTAAAGTCAATTTCTTTACTAGACCGGCGATCACGAACCTAGTTTGTGCTGACAAGGGAAGTTCTTAGAAGATTTCGTTCTTTTCAGTATACTTGGGTGAAAGGTAGTGGAACTACTGAATGTACCAGTTCGGATTTTTTGGGAGAGCCTTATATCAAGAAGAATTGGCAAGGAACTCAAGAGATTAAAAAAAAACGTCGAAGTTTGTAGAATGCTGAAATGTAAAATGCCTTCTTACACACATTTCAGACATTTCAGTTTTTTGCAATGCAAACTTAAAGGTGCGTCCAGACGTAGTGTGGACGATAAGTGTCTATAAAACAACCTTATACTTATCATCATCATCATCATCATCATCATCATCATCATCATCATCATCTCATCCAAAAGACGTCCACTGCTGGACAAAGGCCTCCCCCAAGGATACCTATTTCATGAGGGGTATTTGCCGTAATCGCCACGCTTGACAGGCGGGTTGGCAATCGCAGTAAGTTGAGGGTAACCTCAGAGAGATGCTGCTGCCCATCCTCTGGAAAGGTCCTTTAGTCGGCTTTTACGACACCCACGAGAAGCGATGGGGTGGTACAATTCTTTATCCCCGGCACCACACGGGGCACAATTCTTTATCCCCGGCACCACACGGTTATACTTATAGTTTTGTAATATCTAAAACCTTTAAACGAGCAATTTTTGTTTATATGAATCTCTGAAACGGCTATAACGATTTTCATGAGATTTAGTATGCAGGGGGTTTCGGGAGCGATAAATCGATCTAGCTAGGTATCATTTTTAGAAAATTACCAAAAAAAAATATCGCGCTAAGTTCGGTCATCCATGTAGGTACCTACTGTTTTTAACATAAAGTTACATGTTACTTAAACTGACACTTACTGACACATCAAGATTAGTAACGGCATGTATTGAAAGCTAAAAAAAAAAAAACACCGGAAATAGGTAGTCTGTCACAAAAAAAAACTTGTTATATTTTATTTTGTAATTGCTATAAATAATAATAATAAAACATTTATTTCAGACAACAACAGTCCATAGTGATAGTAACAATGATGTTAATCATGTTATAGCTATGTTAGTATTAAAAAAAGGTAATTTAAGATAGGATAACATAACATATTTTATTTTTAATTAATCTTAATATTATCGTTTGCCCTAGGGTTTAACAGGGCGGATACCCAGTGCCTTTGCAAGAGACTGTCTGGTCTGCCATAAAACATCATCCGCTTTTTCAGTGTACACAGATCCGAGACGATCACGCTTAGACTCAATGGAAATAATACGTATATAATATTGATGGCGCAATTTTCTGGTTTTCCTTCCTGTTATACATTACATAACATACATAAATATATATACATACATATATATATATACATACATATATAAATAAGTATACACACATAAATTGCCGATAACATTACTTATTATATAGCTTTATTTGACTAATAACTATAAAATAATATAATGTGTGTTTAATGTTATTTTAGGATAGATTTCGAGCCGTGTTTTTTTTTATGCCGTCAAAGATTTAGGTCTTCATTTCACCTTAACTGATGATAAGGATAAAGATGGAAGCGTACTTCACCCAAAATCAACTGCTAAAAACTGGCTGTATTATTACCTCTTACAATTGTTATACCTAATTATTATCAGCCACTACTTTCCCACTGCAGCCCTCCCCTCCCTCCTTCCACGTATCCTGTACTGAAGCTAGTTCGTCCCAATTCCTCAAGTGGGAGGCCAACTCATCCCGCTATCTCCGTCTAGGCCTTCCACATTGTCGTCCATTTGTTGAGACAAAAATTAATAATAAAAATAGCGTAATAAAGCATATAGATGTTATTGCGAATAACTTTGATGAGATAGTGATTGCTCAAGCAACAACGAGTAAAGTGATAATGCGTTCATTAAAAATTTAAAAAAAAACTACCTTAGAGAAATGTTTATTAGTTTAATAATTAATGTTAAAGAGCAAATCGTCCTCACAATTATTATTATTATTCAATTGCTGTAGAATAGAATAGAATAACATTTTATTGACCACAAACAGATTGTACATGGCATTATAAAATAAAAATAAAACATAAAAAAAGTTTAAGAATAGGTACCTAGGTAAATTACATTTAGTGTGGCCAACTAGAAATAGAAGAATAAAAATCAAAAACAAAGATCGCACGCTACAAAAGTTTTATAAAGCCTAACTCATAGGTGTTACTGTACCCTTTTTAGGGTCTACAATATACTTATTTCTGTCAGTCGTTTAAACGTAGAATGATATTTTGAACAACGACTAGCACTATCTAAAATTAGTGTGTTAATGACAAATTATTAAAAAAAAATGTTCGTGTAATTTATCTACCATCTTTTACCATTGTAGGATGCAATAAATAGGTAATTGAGTATTGTAGCTTTAACACCAACCGAGTACACTAATAACTTAAACTTAATTACCTTTTAAATAGGACTGTGATAGACAGAGAATCGGACATGATGTCACTACAATAGCTGTGGTTTGCTACTAGACCATGCAGGACTAGAGCCTAAAAATATATGTCTCTGATCCGATCCGATCAGCGTGTGTGCGATAACGCGTATGCATGCTGATCAACTAAATTACGATCGCTTCCTGTCATTGTTTAGGAACTTGGTGGCTTCCCTTTTAGCTAGCTAACTGTGTGCAGTACCTATGACATTTTATTATAGGTCATGCATGATACATTTGTCTTGTTACAAATTATTAGTTTATGTTTGTAAAATGAGTTAATATGCTGTTAATACATTTTTTTTATTATTATGGACTGGTATATAGACGTACACGCTAACGTTTCCAGAAAGCAGAAATAGACGTCAATCAACATTAATGATTATTACGTAGCAGTTAGTAGCACCTAGATTTTCAAAAGTTTCTAATGTCTCTGGGCATGAAAACGATTAGAGACTTACTCTAAAAAAAATAATCACTTGTAGAATCATCTCTCTTCTGCAACAAAGACTAAAAGCCACTAATATGGAACTATGTGAAACAGCATAGTTGAGCTAGGTAATATTAAACGAACGCCTGCATTCTCACCGTTGTTTGCAGCAGGGGGAGTTGATTGCCCCCCGCCCGCTTGATCGAATCCATTCCTGCACAATGAATATTGGAAAAATCCTCTAGTGACTCGTCCGTCGTCCACAGCTTATTGTCGTTTGAACTATGAGAATTGTTCTGGTAAGGTGAAAAGATTCACAAATATTTAAGAATGTTGACAATGACAATAATATCAATTAGTTTTAATATATTAATAATTTTGCTTTTACTGATATCAATATAAAATTAAGTAATAAAAACACTGTTAAATGTGCTACTCAATACTCATCTCTTTGAGTATTTGCAAACAGGGACTGCATATCGGTATAAAATATCTGTATAGTACTTGTAAAAATATGAGTAGGTAGGTACATAAATTCTGTACCGGACGAATTTCTGTACTCATATTTCTCTTTTCTACAGTTATTTAAATATTTTATTAAAGGAGATGTTCCATTTTTGTATGGAGGCTAGGCCTTCTAATTCTTACAGTGATGAAATTATATTTTATGAAAAGAGCAAAAAATAAGGAACTTTTCCATGTATTAATATATTTTTTTTACATACCCAAACATTGTATTATTTAATAAAAAAGGTCAGATAATAAAAATTCATAAAATAGCAACCCTAAACTTTTTCTACCTTGGCAACTTCGCTTTTCTAAAGTAAATGTATGTATTTAAAAAATATAACTTATTTTTTAAATAGTACTGCAATGGTACTATCCATTACAGCTAGCAACCGCTTGGTTTCACTTTCAGAAAATTGCATTGAAACCTTAAAATACCTTTTAGAATGTATAAATAAGTTTAGCAATATATAATAAACACTTAAAACTTTCATTAGAACCCAAAAATAATAAGAAAAGCTTGATGAAGAAAACAAGATTTCAAGTTTTTAAATGTTATTTAAATTATGTTGGGGCCTTTTTATATTTTTTTTCTTTTTGGAAACATCATCTCAGAAGGCAGATCTATCAGAAAAGCATCACTTCAAAACTGTAATAAATTAAGGGCCCAAAAACAAACATCTCCTTTCTGTACTGATATTAACACGGTGCGTGAGTGCGGGACGCGGGGTACAAATTAATTATACTAAGAAAGTTTTATTTCATACATCACTCGCCACTTCACATCACAACAAGCAAGGAAGCACTGAATTTAAAATGGCGTGGGCCTATGATCTATTTCATAAAACAAAGTCAATACACACCCAAGGTAAAAGTTTCGTAACAGTACTGCAATAAATAACTGTATAAAACATATCTACCTATATTAAAAGTTTACTTTCTCTATACAGAAAAAATATACTAGAATTTATTGCTACCCAAATTTAAATGTATGACACAGAAAAAATAATATACTCATATTCATACCGGTATACCTAACGTGCCCATTAATATCTTTACTCAAAACGGGACTTCGGTTTATGTACGTCCATTGGTAGGTTTACAGTGAAAAAAAAACTAATTTCTTGTTAAGTTTTATTTTATTTATCAAAATAGTAGGTATTTCTTACAAATGAAAAAAGTAATTAAACAAATGCTCATTTATTTTATATTTTTCAGTGATGATTTTAAATAAGAATAAAATTCTAGGCAAGATTTTTTAATGTTTACTTTTGTTATCAACGTTGCCTCCTTACCTTTCCATAACCGGTCCTTACCGGTTATGGAAAACGGGACAATTTTGCGTCCCGAAGCTTTTTTCGGGGACACCGGGACAGAGAACCGCAAAAAGGGACAGTCCCGTTCAAAACGGGACGTATGGTCACGTTAGGTATACCTGCCCCTGTTTGCAAATGCTTGAAATTTATTTTTAATCAGTATATTAAAATCAATTAAAACAGAAGGGATTGTCGTAACATGGAGGAGGCCTATGCCCAGCAGATACGTTCTGAAAATGATAATGATGATGATGATGATATAAAAATCTATTCCTCAATTTGCCCATCGTTTGTCATTCCAGGCTATGATATTATAAGTAAAAACGTAACTTATTTTTATTGACCATAGAAAACAAGTCGTTTTGTCTACAAATAATTTTCTGCGATATGGTAAAGGTATCAAAGAAATTTATAACCATTTTCACATGCAATACATTGCAATAAAGTTTTGTAAGATTAGTTGCTCGCATGTTAACTTGCACTTAATACCATATTGCCCTGATGTGAACACTGGCACATTAGCCTTGAACCTTCGCCACGGGATATATTTATACAGCGCCCTTCATAGACCCTTCATCCTCGCATCAATAGATCTATTATAATGTAAAGAAAAGGTTACAATAGATAAGAATAAAACACTTTTTTAAACTTTGAATCTTTAGTATACTACTTGTTACTTGTTTTTACTTTTTAATATAAAGTATATAATTTTAATTTGCACGTAAGTAGGTATATTTTTTGTAAACTTCATTTTACAAAATTAAAGCTGTGCAGATCCTTGTACCCCTTCTTCTCCACAGCTAAGTGACGTTCTGAATTGGTAGAAAACAAAAATGAGTGTCCACATTTTTGTAACTTTGTACCATCGCCAATCATCTCAGCCAAAAGACGTCCACTGCTGGACAAAGGCCTCCCCCAAGGATATGAGGGGTATTTGCCGTAATCGCCACGCTTGGCAGGCGGGTTGGCGATCGCAGTAGGTTGAGGGTAACCTCAGAGAGATGCTGCTGCCCATCCTCTGGCATGGTCCCTTAGTCGGCTTTTACGACACCCCCGGGAAGAGATGGGGTGGTGCAATTCTTTATCCCCGGCACCACACAGGGGACCACCACCAATACCAGCAATACCAGCACACTTTAGGTCCCCAATGCTGCGGCATGATCGTCGTGGGGCTCATCTACGCACGAACCTTCTCTATTGATAGAAACACTAGGGAGAACGGGCCATTGGTGATTGTTACCGACTGGTTATGCAGCCGAGATCAACTTTACATCACAACTGAAATTCGAAAATTTGCTCGACCTATCCTATCTAAAAACTTAAATTTTTGTTCCAAGCTTTTATTCCAAAACCATTAGAAATGTCTTTAATATACATTCCATCTTTGCAGGTAGTCCCCCGGTTGCTTGGTTCACTAGTGGGCGGCACGATGAGTCCCACGCAACATTTGGAGCAGCAGCAGGCACTCGTCAAACAGTTTGCGGAGATACTCGAGTTTGTGCTTAAATTCGACGAGCATAAAGTAAGTTGTTGCTTGGTAGAATCTCTTAGATCGACACAACTCAAGGTATCTTGCCGTTTATTCATTTGTATTTATTGGCGTCTCCTGTCCTAACAAAGCGCGGATGGCTACGAAATGGAATTCTTCACCGTCCTTTGTTGTTTACCAGAAGCTACGTTCTGTGTAAATGATTTCTTCTAGCCAAAAATCTTGCGTTATTGTTGGCTTGAAATATTATGATAAGGACTGCATATAGCCTTACAAAGAATGTGACCTTCGCGAGTCGAAAAGACATCTATGCTTCCACGCTATATCAAGCAAATCCTTGTCTACATCATGAGCAGCATACTACAGAAGATATTCTAATCATTCTTCTAGATATTCTTAATTTTGCAATATAGCCTTTTTTAAGTGCAGGAGAAGAGAACAGTGTGTTATATCAAGCATTTTTTTTTTCAACGTGTAAAGCTAACTGTAAAATTAGTATAGGATCGATATTAGCTAACTTTTAACCGACTTGTATGTAACTGTTTCAATACCATGCAATGCAAGTTGTAATCTCGGTCGAATGGTCAATAAAGTCCCACAAGGCGCTCTCTGATCTTTACATATCGTTAATGACCAGTATGACAAGTGACAACCATCATGACTAAAAAAAACGAAGAATAAAAACGAGGTTCTTTCATTGTGCTTCTTGAAATATTACATAAACGGCAGCAAGGTGGTTAGTAGAATACTGGTGAAGCATTTGTTGCTTTTGCTATTCTGATTAAAACTTTAACGCTTGCCAATAACGACGATATTCTGGAACATTATCAAGATAAATTGTTCACTTACTCACGCTTCGAATCAAATGAATACCGTCAGCTTCCCTGGGTGTTTGCCAAAAATAGAGTGCAGTTATGCAGCTGCTCACTAGTGACTGTTTTGTTAGGTTTTAAAACGAAATGACGATAACTCATCCCATTTATTAAGGTGTCTCCGCAGTTCATCTAGTTTATGTAGCCTAAAGTGTGCGCCGTCCGTAAATAACAAGTGTCAAGTGTTATTTGAAATGTATTCGTCCATATTTATTTGATGCCGCGCGGCCATGTATGATGGGGAATTTAACGTGTTAATTTGAAAAAATAATTTAAATAACCGCTTGATAAATCGAAAATGTGAGGCGGACGATTTATAGTTTAGCCATTGGTGATTGTTTAGACAAAATCAGAGGTACAATAATTTAAATTAACTATAAGAAATCAACTAAACGCCGCCACTCGTTTTCATGATTTTTGCCCAACTTTAAATGATATTGTAGAAAAAACTATAGTGTGTTATGAATTTATGGATCGGACTAATTGTAAACACGTTCCCTTTGATACTAAATATATATTTTGTTTATTGAATAGGATAGTATTTTCAATTATATCAACTTAACCGTGACTGCACTTTTGGCATTTTTGTTCTGCGCATTCTTGAACGTAAGACGTTTCTAGCACGAAAGAGCAAAACTAAAAGGCTTTTAAGTTTCAATTTGCACAACTTTGAAAAACTAATAACATTTTCTACTTAAAGCTATAGTCATGTTTGTTCATGGAGTTGTAAAGTTTGCCTTCTTCCCAGATTTTCAGTCTTCAAAAGCTTATCTAACTATCAATATTTCTAGTAGGGCTGAACAAAAAGAAACACATCTTATAGTTGCTAAGCTAACCCTGTTTGACTAAGTTGGGACTGAATAAAAATAAAAAAATCTTTATTTCAGGCTCATAATATTTTTAGTATACAAATGGGGTTGCCAACCATACTTTAAAATAACGTATACTACGTTATTTTTCCATCCCCATACTTTATTCTTTTTAATAAAAATAAAGTATGGTAAATACTTTATTTCCGATTCCTATAATAGAATATTCCTGTTGACTTAATTTCTGAACTACTGAATGATACTCAGACTCAAGTGAAGTGAAACGAAACGCAACGCTAATTTCTGAATGCGCTATAAAACAATAAAAAATAGGTAGTGCACTAGTGTCAAGAGTACAAAGAAATATGTTTTTAAACATTTAAATAAATAAATTTGAAAAATACTTTATTTTTTCTTCAAATCCTTTTTTTTTAAATGTTTGTGATAGATTTACTTTAATTTCCTGAAAAATAGTTGCCAACCCTATATACAAAAGACTTAAAAAACTATGTTAGTAAATACAAGTAATAAAAAGAAAACAAACAACAACACAGATCAATTTGGGTATTTGCCGCCCTCTGGGGCTCGGGCACACGCACTTGTGCTTGGACCCAGTGCCCCAGAAGGGGGCTGTCCAGCTTGTCGCTGAGCACGTTCAGGGTGGTGTTGGCGCTCCCACGCGCGCGGCACATCAGCGACGCGATGCGTCGCCGCAGCACGGTGTGGAAGCCGTCTGTGTGCGCGTGCGCAAACATCGCACATGTACTACAGTAGCATGGGTCCACCAGCACCCTGAACGCGTTATTATATTGTACTCGGAGAGCGTTGATGGCCCGCTGCGTGTAGCTGACCCACAGATTGCAGGTGTAAAGAGTTTGGCAAAATGCTTTAAAGCGTGTAATCTTTACCTCTAAACTACACCGCGCGAACCTGCGAGCCAACATGTTACAGCGGACCGCCATCGATCCTCTCCATTTCGATGTACAAAATTTCAAATTGTCAAAATCAAATTGTTGTCAAATTTTGTTGCGAACAAATTACAAAAACACAAATGTTGAAAAAATTTCCACGAGCAGGATTTGAACCTGCACCCTTCTGACATACCGGGTCAGGTGCTCTCCCAATTAAGCTATCGTGGTTCTAACCAGCCCGCCGAAATTAATCATCATCATCATCATCAGCTCATTTTATGTCGTGGGGGCACGAGCCTTCCCTATGGATGGATAGGGAGAACGGGCCATAAACCACCACGCGGGCCCAGTGCGGATTGGTGGTTGTTAACGATTGCTAATGCAGCCGGGAGCAACGGCTTTACGTGGCTTCCGAAGGACGGAGGAGCTCGAGATGATACATTTTTGGTCACCCATCCGATGACCGGCCTTAGCGAAAGTTGCTTAACTCGCAGACCGGGCGCGTTAACCACTGCGCCATCGAGCTCCTCTTTTACAAAAATTATTCAACACTATTTACTTTTTACTTTGAAAGCCAAAGGCGCCCATTCAATGTCAACAACTACCGTCATTAACATCCGATCATAATATTTTTACATATACTCAAGATCAGTTAAGAAGTAGGTAGGCAAGCTATTTATAAAATGTTTTTGTTTTGTTTAAGTATATAATTTTTACGCAAATTTTGTTGCGTTTTTTTTATTAGAAGGAGGCAAACGAGTAGGCGGGTCACCTAATGGGAAGCAATCACAAGCAATTATGGCAAGCATCTTTTGAGAACACATACTAAGGTCAGATTAAGTTGTTCTTGGGGTCCGATTTTTGAACCGGTTGCAGTAATTTTCACAGTACGATATCAATTATGAGTATTACTGCCTTTTTCTTATCTAAAATCACTATTGACTCCCAATTCCAATACGAGTGGATTGGGTGGGTATGACTATTTTGACACTATTATCACTCAAACTATATTATCTAGATAAGCAAATTGACCATAATTCAAAAAATTTAATTCACTTATGGGTTTCGTAAATCGTTTTCCTAGATGTTTAACCAAGGCCAATATGTTCTAAAATTGTAAATCCTGAGTCTGCTTACTCGCCTACAGTACTGAGTCTCGTTATAATGTAATCATTCGAAAACGCTAGCGTGCCTCACATTTCCTCTGTGACTCCGGAACCAATCGCTTTTATCGTATCAACCCATCATTATGTTGTTACGTTTGGATATCCTTTAGGAGATATTGCTGTTTGATGTTTATGAACGCATGTCTATCAACTTGTAATAAATCAGTATTTCAGTATTTACTGCATCTATTAACTTCTTCGTTGTTATGACTTTCATCATAATATCTGTATCAAGGTTATGTTTCTGGTTTAGCAGTTTCTCTTCATTTGGCCATTTTTAAGTTCAACATCACTAATGCCTTATATTACAAATTACATAAGCTATTAATCATATTTTTATCAATATTTGTCAGTAATGTGACGCATATCTATTCAAGTCACCAATACAATAATCTTATACTCGTACTATTATGAAAAACAGTATTTGAATCGGAGTGAGCTAGTATGTTTACTGCTATTGTCACTACTCTAAATCTAAACAAACTTGTGTCGATGACTAGTATTTGTAAGTAGCCATTTTACAATGAATAACTGATCTATTTATAGTATGTTAACTTATAAGTTTCTCGAATTCATTATCCTACAAAGTGCCAATGCATATTGCATTAAAAACTTAATTGGAATGCTCTCATTATTATTGATGTATTCGTTGGTGTTGGTGTGTTATTAGCACATCTGTAGTTCCCCACTATATCACGGATACATTATCACAGTTTAATATTAAAGCGACTCACCCACAGTAGCTACGGTAGCGGCCGAAACGCCGGAATAGAAATGTCCCTTTTTTGACATTTAAATATTTTTATTATTTTTAGTTTTGCATTCACGATGCTGTAGTGACAAGATAAAATTTTCCTAGATAAAATCGACCAGTCTCAGGAAGCTTGAGTGGGAATCGAACCCACGACCCTTGGATTACCTGTCCCATGCTCTGTCTGACCGCAACAGCGGCTGAGCTACCGAGGTCCCAGAAGACTCGTTGAATTTTTCTAGTAATTTTTTTTCCTGTGTCATTTAAATAGTTCGGTATTTTTTATTTCAAAACCGTGTACAAAGGTTTTGTAAAATTAGCAATTTCACTATGTTTGTCGGAATGGTAGAGCCACGCTGCGTTGCAGGCCGAAATGGGCCGGCTCGCCCAGGGTAATACCACCCTCTCACAGAATATCGGCGTGAAACAATGGCACTCGTTGTTGTGTTTCGTCCGGTGAGTGAAAGTACCAGAGACCCATCTCTCACCCCTCCCCCCTCCCAATTCCTACTCCCTCCTCAAGATCCAACTCCTTCCTCAAGGCCGGCAACGCATCTGCGATTACTTTGGTTTTGCGGGGTGTCCATGGGCGGCGGTGATTACTTTCCATCAGGTGACCCGCCTGCTCGTTTGCATCAAAAAAATGTTGAATTTAGTTCAAATAAACATTAAAATTGAGGGATTTTGAGATTAGGCCTTTAATTTTCGATATTTAATTTTAGGTATTTCTAACCATTCCTAACCTTCAACATTCATTGTCATGCAGATTCTTCCAATTCCTCATTCTTTCATGACATAAAAGTCGAAGTTAAAGAACAGTGCGAATTTTATTTGTCATTTGATCGAAAATTCTCTAACAAATATTATTTCTACTCGTTTATCATCAGGAGGTGCAGCTTCAATGTCATACAAATCCTCGTATATGTCATATTCGTTAACATTTTCGAATGGCGAATTAAACTCGCGATAGGCATACGCTGCACAGATTCGATAACTGCCACAGCAATTGTTTAAACCCTTAGCTGACCTCAACCTTGCCGTGTCGTTGACGTCGTGGCCTGTCGGACGTTGCGACATCTTTAATATAATACGTTCTGAATGTAATAGCCCGTATGACACTGGATACGGATAGTGATTTGTGGCGTCATCGCCCCCACTTGAATGTTTTCTTCTTGTGGTTTAAAATGAAGTTGAATTTTATAAACTTTTTTCTTATTATATTATAAACATAGATATTATGTTATCTAATCCTTTCATTGCTTAATAATCAGACAAAGGACAATGGGCAAAAATGTATGGAAGCTGGTACACCCCTTCAATAGCGAAGATTAGTATTTTTAACTGGAACAACATTTACTATAACAGCTTTGTCGAAATGTTTGTCCGTGAGTTAAAGGTGTTAAGAATTAGGTAAAAAGGGATATCTATTAATATTGTAATATCTTAAGTGTCTACGGGAAAATAACATCAATATCGTTGTATATTATGTATTTCGTAATTATCAATTGAAATATAAAGTAAACACCACGTAAACACATAAGTACTTTGTGTCGGGTTACAAAGAAAACTTGCTTATTTGTGTTTAACACAACAAATTTTATACAAATATAAAAACTTAATTTAGAGTAAATTTTTACTTTTTATTTTCAAGTGCTAATTGCTGCACTGAAGCTAAATTAAATATTTATAAAATTTACAAAATACAGTGAAAAACAAACAACAAGAAGAAACAGTAGGCGTTTAATTTTTTCACTGTATTTTGTAAATTTTATAAATATTTAATGTAGAGTGTTATCTAAAATAACGTCATTTAGGAACATTGCCGTGCAGTAGTTCAATCTTCCGTGAACTATATACATATAATGCTAAATACCATAGATTAGATATAATATGCGAACATGTACCCATGGTGCGCCGTCCTGACTAACACGTACAGTAGTGTTGTACTATGTTGTTGCTGCCTTCGAAGTAGTTATTATTTAAGGTTACAGCATTTAGTATCTGGGTCACCGAGGACCTCAAAGACGACATGGACATCAGGGAACGAAAGGCGCTGGCTTTTCGATGCAATATGTTGGCCCGTAGGTTTGCGCAGTGTACAAATCAAGTTAAGATGACGCTGTTTAAAACATACTGCCAGGCCTTTTACACGTGCAGTCTGTGGGTCAACTATACGCAGAAGACATACAGCGCCCTCCGTGTCCAATACAACGATGCGCTCAGGATATTGCTGCGTAAACCTAGATAGGTATTGCAATGCATCCGCAATGTTCGCGGAGGTGCTGTGATGCGTAAGCGCTGCGCCTCCAGTCGGGCGCGTTTGCGTGGCTCGCGCAATCCTGAGCGCCATCCTGAGCGCCATCGCGGACCATTGGGACTCGCCTTTCTTGCGCCACTGGATTCACCTGCATGCCTCCATCTAGCCACATCCTTGATCTTAATCGAATTGTTATTTTATTGTATTAATTTTAATTTGAATGTGGACTCCGTAATCTGGCAAGTCATCTAGTTGATTTTCCCTGTAGGTCTCTATAAGGTAGGTATAAACCGTTTTGGAGATGTTCCTCGCAGTATGATTTAGCTAGTTTTTTTTTGTTTTTTTTTTCTCCGTATGCTAAGTATGTACCTACCGCCCCGCCCTACCACTTGTTTATAGTCAAATTCGTTTTTATATTTGTTTAACAATTAAACACAAACAACCAAGTTATTTTTGTATTTCGAGGCGAAACAAAGTACTTAAATGTGTTTACGTGATGTTTACTTTATATTTCAATTGATAATAATTACGAAATACATAATATACCTACAACGACGTTGATGTTATTTTCCCGTAGGCACTAAGATATTACAATATTAATAGGTATTCATTTTTACCTTATTCTTAATACCTAACTAACTCATATCTCAGAACGGACAAACATTTCAACAAAGCTGTCATAGTAAATGTTGTTCCAGTTAAAAAGACCTATCCAACGACATAATTATCTGACTTTGCTATTGGAGGGCGTACCATACATCTGCCCATTGTCCTTTACATAAGAAAAAAAGCCTATAATATTAAACCAATTACATAGGTATTTCTATATTTTATAGTTCTTGACTTCTTAAGTTTGACAAAGAAGTTAGTACCTAGTTACTTAAATAATGCCAAAAAAACTACTTTTTATGCCTCAGAATCTTCGTTACAGTTCGAAGCTTAGAATATTAATAAATATATTATATATTACTAGCTGACCGGCGGACTTGGTACCGCTTTGACAGTTTCCATGACAACAAAACAAATAAATCATTCGTCCGCTTAAGAACACCCGTATCCCATGATGGACCCCTATAGTAGCGCCACCTACCGGGTCCAATTGTAAATCTAAAACATTCTTGAATCCACTTGAACACACACAGAAAATTTAATCCAAATCGGTCCAGCCGTTTAGAAGGCGTTCAATAACATACACACGCACAGAAGATTTATATACTCGTATATAAAGATTTGAGAAATGTTTGCCCTCCACTCCCAAGAATATTATTTAAATATTTATAGGTTTAAATATTTCAAACCATCCAACCAGAGAGACACCTTCGTATAAATGACTAGCTGTGCTCGCGACTTCGTCCGCGTGGAATAGTGACTTTCGGCAGCATTTTTAATTTTTTAGGCTCTTTTCCCGTTTTTGCAACATTTTTCACTGATGCTTCGCTCCTATTGGTCGCAGCGTGATGTTATATAGCCTAAAGCCTTCCTCGATAAATGGACTATCCAACACAAAAAGAATTATTCAATTCGAACCAGTAGTTCCTGAGATTAGCGCGTTCAAACAAACAAACAAACAAACAAACAAACAAACTCTTCAGCTTTATAATATTAGTATAGATGAAGCTTGATTTTTGTACTTTGACTGTTGTTTAAAGTCCAAAGATTATTGCACTGACACGATAACGACATGTTACAGTTTGCTCTGTAACATTTTCTTTTTTTGTTGCAAACACTGGTTTCCATAATAGAGATTAGAGTTGTTGCGATTATCAGCATTAGCGTCAGCTGATTGTCAGCATTGTTTTCAATATCAGTATCCGCTGTAATCGATGCTAATTTTAAAGGAAATGTGCGTAAATCTTTAACAGAGTAATGTTTTTATTGTCTATTTTATATTGAGAAGTGCTGTGTTTTTCTTCTTTTCTGTGTGTCTTCGCCTTCTTTGGGCCTGCTGGACGAAATTTGTTTATAATGTAAGCAGCGCCCATGTACCTACTTGTCTATTCTTACTATGTTGTCCTTCTATTTGTTTGTATGTCCATAAATAATAAATAAATAAATCAGGGTTTTTTAGATAAAGTAGGTATCGACCACAGACCTATATTTGGTCTGTGGTATCGACACTTTGTCGTCAATATATTTATTTAGGTATACATTCTTATTCCTACATTGTTTAGTGAGCGCACAATGAATCTCTTATTTGCGAAGTGTTTGCCTTCCACCCCCGAGAATATTAGCGAGAGCACTTTTCCCTTTAGCGATATAAATATTTCAAACCATTCCGTGGAGATTGGCATCGATCCTCTGTCAAGATGTGGGAATGTTTGGCAAAATGTCATGAGTACGTGAAATCTCGTCATTTGTTGCTCTAAGCCAGATAGAGATATAAAGAGGCATCCTTCGTATAAATGTCGAAAGCTTAATTTAGTGCTTAAAAACGATTTATGCTTCGTTCGTCCCGAAGTTTTGTTCCACATTCCAAAAAATTCTTAGTTCGTCCCATATCACTATTGAAGTTGTGCTTCGTCCCAAATTACAAGTAGATAGTTAAAAGGAAAGTCAATAAAAAGTGTAGTGTACTTATTTTTTTTTTAAACAATAATTTAATAATAAAACAACTGGTATTGACCGCGCCGCGGAACCACTCTAAACATGCTGGTGTGATCATCTTTATTATCCAGTATCACAATTAAAATACTTACTTAGCCTTTTTTTTTAAGAGTTTGCTTATTACCACTAGGCATTTTCAAATTCACCGGCCTTTTTTGGGGGCGGCGAGTAACTTAAAGGGTTCCTCAAGTCGTGTGAATCGAAGCCCCGACACAGGTTTTCTAGAGGGAACGGCATCACACACACTAGTGCGTGTCCCCGCGGCCTACTAGTTTCTCCGAGGGATTAGGATCGGAAGTACTTAGCCTGTTGTTTGAAGTCTATATAAGATATACAAACTATTTTATAATTGATTGAATGCACTGTTGATAGGTTTAAAATTGTTGGAATTTGTTCTGTATGACTTATCTATATATTAATACGTGAAGCAAAAACTTTGTACTTACTTACCCCTTTTTACGAAAATTGCGCGGACGGAGGAGTGTGAAATTTCGCACTTATAGTTTATATAGAGAAAACAGTGCAAAATGCTAATATTTTTTTAAATTATGCATAAAAAATACATTAAATTAAACAAACATTGTTTCATAAATTTTTCATATATTTCAAAAATGGAAGAGGAGTGAGTCGAAATCTGCCAATGCCAATCCATGCAAAGTCACATTCTATCTTTTTTAATGTTTATATTTAAATATTGTTTAGTAAACAGCTTTGCAAGCCGCTTGCCAAGCGTGGCGATTATGGCAAATTCCCCTCAAAATGATTTATCCTTGAGGGAGGCTTTTGTCCAGCTGTGGACATCTTTTTGGCTGAGATGATGATAAAGCAGCTTTTTATAAAAATTTCGGTCGAGTTTCGACCACTGGGCGACCACCAGTTTAACGAAATAAGAAACGTCCTTTTGACCATTTACCTTTACATCATAGATTGTTCTGAAAACTGATATGTAATGATTTAGCAATATCAAATACGTTTTGTATAGTTAGCCATTTAATACGTTAAACATGTTGTTTACATTGAACAGGGATCAATATAGAATACTAAAAGTTTATTTTCAAATAGGTATAGCTATCTGCATAATATAGGTAAAACATGAAATATCATTTGCCTTTTAAAAATACAAGACATAGCTAATATCTAGTTACATAAAGAGGAAACAATCACTAAACATAATAATAACAATAGAGAACAAACAATACGATGTTTTTTTATCATAGAACTCAAGTCAAAAAAAACATTCGATTTGTCTAGTCGAGTTCTCAATCATTGAGGCTAGTCGTTTTAAAGAAGGTCCGAAAACTAAAGTGTTTGTTATGTATGAAGTTGCTGGTAAATAAAGTTTGAAGATACCTAGTCATAAATTGTTTCTTATTCTTTTTTTTTAATACTGGTTAACAGAGTATAACAGAGAGATGACAAGATGTGTTGTAAGCAGAATAATGGTGAAGACAGGAATGCTCAAACTGTTTGAATGTGTTTCTTTCTAGCTGAGTAGCTTTAGCTCTGAAAGAGAGAATGATGCAGCCAATGTAGGTCCACCCAGAACCGACGATGGTATGCCTTTCGCATAAATACTCTGCAAAAGAAAAAGGTAATGTTATCGCAAATCTATACTAATATTATAAAGAGGAAATCATTGTATCTTTGTATGTATGTTTGCAACGAATAAACTCAAAAACTACTGGACCGATTCAAAAAATTCTGTCACCATTAGAATGCTACATTAGCGCTGAGTAACATAGGCTATTTATAAAAATAATAATAATAAAATGTCCACCCGTGCGAAGCAGGGACGGGACACTAGTATATTATAAGTGAGTAATCAGAATCATGAGTCATGTCATGAGATCGATAATTGTAGTAACATAAGTACATACGAGTAGTATAATGTTCACTAAGCTTGCATTTTTGATGTTTAAATTTTTTGTATTTTTTTTTTAATTGTGTGTTAAATATAATAAGATGTAGGTAAGTACCTATGTCGTTTTTATCACAATAAATAAAATTTGAAAAAAGTCGCGCTTGAGCAACTTACACATAGACCCCTTGCACGGACACGATTGATTCCGTGATTGGTTGTCTATGTGTGCGTCGCTCGAGCGCGTTTGTTTGAAGCTTACCTTCTGCTGTCTCCTTATTTTGTGTTGGGGTATAGATAGGTAGGTATGTAAAGTAAAGATAAATTATTTTGTTCTTAATTAATGTGGTTTGTTTTGTTTATAATATAAAGTCTATGGTGCTGCTACACTAGCTGTTCTCCCATCTTAGGCCTGTTTCTGTTTAATACCATGTAGAGACTAGAGCCGTACCGGAAGGCGCAGTGTGGGCAGGCCTCCAACAAGGTGGACCAACGAGGTGTGATACGAGCAGCACATAACCGGTCGTTGTGAATATCCTGGGGCGACGCCTTTGTCCAGCAGTGGACGTCTTTTGGTTGAAATGATGATGATGAGAGACTAGAGAGGAGTCATTTACCAACATTTTTATAAAAAAGAACATGCTGCCCTGCTGTACATTAAATACAGTACATAACGCCTAAGTGGCCTAGTGGCAAAGCGCTCGGTCCGATACCTGCAGGTCCTGGGTTCGATTCCCAGGTCGGGCAATGTGTTTCGGAATTTTTGAATGCATAGCCCGTGTTTGTGATCATCAACCCGCAATTGGCAAGCGTGATTAAACCAATACCCATCAATTGTAGCGATGACTTGATTTCAATGACGGAGGCCTTTGCCCAGCAGTGGGACAGTGTAAAGGCTATTTACTAGTACTGCTCATTGTTACTCCTAGTGGCTATAATCAACCTTGTAACGTATGGGGTTGATGTTAGTCATCGGATCAGACAGCCGCGACTAGGGTTACCAAATGGTAAATTGAAAATTCCTGAGAAAAAGTATGATTTCTATAAAAAAGCCCTGAGATTTTGTAGTAAACGTAATTCACAACTCTGCAGAGTTCTGTGGAAAAAAAGTAACTAAATAATCTAATGTTGTTACTGATATTTTGCAGTTACTAGGAAACAAAGTCAAAAATGGTAAGTAGGTAAGTACTTTATTTGAAAAATCTAAAAATCCTGAGATTTCTAAAATCCGGCCGCAATCCTGTCAGGAGCCTAAAAATGCTGAGATCTCAGGTCAAATCCGGAGATATGGTAACTCTAGCCGCGACTAATAAAGCGTCGATGTGGCGAATTAAATTGTTATTGTGATAGAAAGCAAGGCTCGGCCGACCTCCGGTGACTCATGGCTCCTGCCGTTTCATCAATCAGCCGAATCGATGTAGATTTGTGTTAAGGTAGTTACTTGCTTTGATCGGTTGAAAGGTGTAACCTTGTGCTTTGAATCATCAGCCTACAAACCTCCAATCCAACTGCTGGAGCGATAGCTTCCGACGTGAATAGTACGGTTCGCTGCCAGAAGACTTTTTTTTGAGAGATTTTGCTGATTGCCTTAAACGGCATTTTCAGCTTCACCGGGCTTTTTTGGGGGCGGCGACAAACTTAAAGGGTTCCTGAAGCCGTGTGAAACGAATCAGCTTAACCTTTTTACCGCCAACAACTTCTATAGAAGTTCGAGATTTTCGTGCCGTCCACGCCAGCACTTCTATAGAAGTTCTTCTTTGTACCTAGGTACTTTATTAAAATACATTTATACGTTGGCGTACAGCGGGACATCGCGTGCAGGTTAGTTGGGCGGTGAAAGGGTTAAGAGGTTTTTTTAGAGGGAACGGCATAACACAGTAGTCGTGTCCCCGTGCCCTACAGATTCTCCGAGGGTTTCGGATTGGATCGGGGTTCTAGAAGACGTTTATTCCACGCATCATGAAACTGGGATGAGCTGCTATCCGAGGTTTTCCCGGTGGACTCTTTTAAAAGGAGTGTAAAGAGGTTTTTCTCGGTGCAGTGCAAAAGCAACACCTCTGACGTTGCTGATGTTTTTGGGCGGAGATGGCCGGTCACTATCAAAAGGCCTGCCTGCTCGTTTGCAGACTATATTAGTATTATATATAAAAATAAAGTAGTCTCGGGGAGTTTGAGCCAGAACATTCGCTAACGCTATGCTGGTGGGTGGATTTTAATGACTGCCATTATACGATAAAAGGAAGGCCCAACGTCTTAACGTACCTTTCGAATACATAAGAGTTTGTTTTGTTGTTGAATCGTTAGCCCACGCTTTCCAAAACATTGTACCTATTGGTAAGGATTTCCATTGGTCTCAAAAGGATACTTGAAATGAGAAATGAAGAAATCTGAAATGATTCTTTTGGATAATCGCAATCTGAACATGCTACCCTCTTGACCTAAATAAGATGTTAAATACTTAAATGAAGGTTACACTATCATCACTTTTTTCAATCATCATCATCATTATCTACATAATCAGCCTATACTAGTCCACTGCTGGACATAGGCTTCTCTAAGCCAAGTGAACGCCACTGAGGATGATCCGCGGCTACTCTCATCCAGCTCTTATCAAAAATTAATATTATTAATTAAAATTAATAATTCTTACGGGTAAGCACAAGTGTCTTCATCATACACCCGGGATCCTCAACTACTAAAGCACTGGCTATTTTATGTCTAGCTGCCGGATCACAACAATGCTACAAACATTGATGTTATGGCGACATATTTAGATCAGATGGTGGGAGCTAGCCAGGCGGACAAACAAACCCTACCTACCACCAATCAAACCTTATTTTTTTGGAGAGATATTGCTGATTGCCTCAGACGGCATTTTCAGCTTCACCGGGCTTGTTTGGGGGCGGCGAGAAACTTAAAGGGTTCCTCAAGCCGTGTGAAACGAATCACCTTTGGAGGTTTTCTAGAGGGAACGGCATCGCGCACTTACGTGCGTGTCCCCGTGTCCTACTAGATTCTCCGAAGGGTTCGGATCGGATCGATTCCAACCAAACCGAGTACACAAACATGTACCCCTCACTAAGAACTGCTCCCGGGTCCTCTGGGTCTGCGAACGATGGTCTTAACCACTAGACTAAAGAGGCGGTATATATTAATTTAAAAAATAATACACGTCTCTAGTGAGAGTTTGAAATGAACATTGAATTTTGTATGGCACAATTGCACCTTACCAGTCTCGTTTGTCGCCAAAGCGCTGCTTCAACACCATAGCTACATATTTTACGTTTACGTTCACGTGATCGAATGGCTAAAAAAATTCGCACTATCAACTACTCTGGTAAACCCTCTGTTACCTATTGTGAATGACAATTACTGTTTTGACAGTGATTCAAAACTTCCGCAAAATAACGCCTCAGTTGAAAGCAAAAATAGTCAATTGTCAGTGGCACATAATAGTGTTTATTTTATAGTTGCTAGTAATTGTTGATGGAGATAGCTCGTGTGAATCGTAAATTTCTTTGAGTAGGTAGGTACCTATTTATTATTAGGTCCTTACCTATGAAATTGACGTTTTTATGAAGATTTTTTATAAAATTATATTTTTCATACTAACGTTTTTTAAATTTTCTTAGCATCTATTTATGTTAACACTATAAAATTGTAGGGCAGTGTGTTTGTTTCACTAGCTTAATATAGCAGACCTTAAAAATAATAAAATATCAAGTCTCTTCAAAGCTACAATGAAACTTAAGAGCGTTTACGCCGCACACTAGCGCCACTAATGAAAAAAAAAACATATCTAGTAATTAGAGATAGAAAATCAAAATTATAATATAATTATTAAGGCCACTTTTAACTATAACGCCATATTTAACTAAACCATAACATGTCAGGTGTTCATTAAGTGACGTAAAAATGCTAAATTACTTCTTTCAGATAGTTTGTTGAGCATAATTTGATTTTCTATCTCTAATTACTAGATATGTTTTTTTTTTCATTGGCGGCGCTAGTGTGCGGCGTAAACGCTCTTAAGGTAAATTCCGTTAACGAAAATAGAAGCCAACTAAAAATGGGCCATAAAGACACAAAAAAAAACCGGTGTTGAGTTTTAGAAGTAATACACTTAATGGGTGAGAAAAAACGTCAATTTCATAGGTAAGGACCCAATGAAGAAACTTGAAAATTCGGCATACGGGTAATCGTTATATGATATTTCAGTAAAGTCGTCAAACAGGGAAAGCGGCACAGGGGTCAAAACTCTATATTAGACTGGTTGCCTGGAAAAAATGCAAAGCGACTAGATACATAGAATCCTACTAATATTATAAATGCGAAAGTTTGTGTGTATGTTCGTATATTTGTTGCTTCTTCACGCTGCAACGGATGGATGGATTTGGATAAAATTCGGCATACAGATAGTTTATAACCTGGAATAACACATAGGATACTTTTTATCCAGACATTCCCACGGGAACGGGAACCACGCGGGTGAAACCGCGAGCGGCCGCTAGTATATTATAATAGAATGATAATATTAATTAATGATAGTTATATTTATATTTTACCACATAAATCAATAAACGATATGATTATGATTATTATAATGGGACTCATGCCTGCTGCACATTAGACTAACCTACCACAAATTGTCAATGTCCTCAATCAATTTTGATGTTTATGGTTAAGGTTTATGGTTGAACATCTATTGAAAATATTCGACTGTTTTGGATAGTTTGATGTGCAGGCATCTGTACCTAACTATTCTCATTTAGCTTTTATTTTATCAACACATCTACAGGCTGTTTGGTAATATGTGTATATACTCAAATACTCTTGAATCTCTGCAATTGCGTGTTTTACCGCTTATACCATGGCGAGTGCTCTGAAGAGCTCTTTGACCTCATCCCACCTTCTCCCTTTCTTCATAGGAGTACACGTGCTGCTCTTCGGAGTCACCGCTTCACTGTCTCAAATATCCCATCGCGCACAAAGAAATTTGGTGACTCGTTTCTTTGTCGCACCTCCAAAAGATGGAATAGTCTACCAGCACACGTTTTCCCTTCTTCCTATGATATGGGATCCTTCAAGAGAGGCGTGAAGAAGCACCTTGTGGGCCGGCAGAGTGAGGTTAACTGATGCTACGTTTGTTTCCACGCTGCACCGGTTGTCTTCGCGTCTGGACTCCATTTCCACTTAACATCAGGTGGGATGGAGTCATTTGCCGAGCTAACTATAAAAAAAATCCCGAAACGTGCCCACTCGATCTAGCTCGATCAGCTGATGGGTCATTTTGTATGGAAAAGTCGAAAATTTTTCGAGTCGAAAGAAGAGTTTGTTTGTTTGAACATGCTAATCCTCTACAACTACCAGTCGAATTTGAAAAAATATTTTTGCATTTGATTACCTATCAAATGCAAAAATATTTTTTCAACAAGAACAACTGAGTGGTAAACATGTTGTACAGTCGGCGGCAGATCAACCTACCCAAATCTGTCAAATTTCTCCAATGAATATTGATCCTTATAACCGAACGATAAAGTTCAAAATTGATTGTAGAAATTTGACAGTTTTGGGTAGGTTGATCTGCCGCCGTGTGTACCTACTTACTTATATGTCATTTTGTACATTTATAACACAACCCCTTACAGTCTTACAGTGTTTCTAAGTTCGTGACAAAAGTTAGTGACCCACGTACGAAAAGAACTTAGTTAATGTCCCAATATCAGGCACACGACCGTTTGATATTAGATCATGGTGTGGCAAAATAGATAGTAAACGATCCGACTCAAATTTTACACAAATCTTGTATGGAGATGACAACAAAATTTTTTATTCAATTTTGATTTAATAAACCACGTTATGTTATTTACATTTGATAGCTACCAAAAGTAAAATAAATCACAATGTAACATGATCTCGAAACGCCCTCTTCCAATTTACGATAAGCCTAATGGAAAATTTGAACGCATGTTTATCTTATAATCCTGCATTTTTCGTGTGCTAAGCGCAACGAAAAATCACCCAAAATTAAAACAGGGGCCCGACCGCCTAACCGATCGCTTTGACTTCGATGTGTGGTTTATGACGTCATCTGTCGTTTCGTGCCGCCTATGAAATCAATATCGAAAGCTATAAGCCTTTAACTTTTGATTTTGCTTTCATGGGTGGTGCGAGGTGGCAAGATGACGTCATAAACTATAAGCGTAGTCAAAGCGATCGGTTAAGCGGTCGGAGGGCAGGTCAAAGCTGTACAGATGATAAAAATACAGTTCTGTTAATGCTCTTTCTTTTTAATTCTACAAAATCACATTTGACGTCTTATTAATGCAGCCGCAGGACGCATATTATTTTCTCTTTATAAAAATAACCCTACAAGTAACCTACAGTTCTGGACGAAGTCCTCCCCTATACAATATCGTAATATTACACTCCTATCTGTTTAACTACTCCAACAGCATACTGTCATTTCCTAGAATAAAAGTCCAGGCATCGTCTACAAAGTCTATTTGTCATAAGTTAATCTCTTTCCCACCTGTCTAAAATCAAACATATTCGCTTGCAGATGAAAACGCCCGCCATCCAGAACGACTTCAGCTACTACCGACGCAGCGTCTCCCGCGGCGGGCTGATCAACTCCGACACGCCCGGCGACGAGCCCCACATCAGCGCGGAGGTCGCGAACCGAATGTCCCTGTTCTACGCGCAAGCCACGCCCATGCTGAAGGTCCTGTCCGAAGCCACCAGCCAGTTCGTCAACGACAACCAGCAGGACTTGGAGAATACCACGGAGACGTTGAGCACGATGGCCAAAGTATGCCTGAGAATGCTGGAGAATCCGTAAGTACCATTTTGCTGCACTATCTATCTTTCGCCGCTCCCCTGTCCCGCGTTCCTTGGACAGGCGCTTAACGCTCTCCTGGGACAGTACCTATAGCCCTGATTGTGATTTGTTTGCGGACGGATTGAAGGGAATCTTGCTTGAGTGCTTGTGGTTTTGTGAGAAGATGCATATAAGTTAATGTATTTGGAAAGCACCATAAACCACCCATTTCTTAGCTTTTTTGTCCAGTTCAACACATGGTTGCCTGGAAAAAATTGCTTTTTAGCGATAAGGCCGCTATTTGTAACTCTTCTTGTATTGTCCTCTTTTTGTATTTTGTACGGTGTACAATAAAGTGTATTTTCATTTCATTTCATTTTCATGATGATGAACATCAATATTAGTAGCTCCGATAGTTAAAGATTAAGATAGCCATTTGTCTGTGTCAGTAAATGCGCTTGCGCCTTCCGTACCATCACATCTAGGGTTGCCATACGTCAGGATTTGTCCTGACATGTCAGGTTTTTTGGTCCCTGTCAGGATTCCGCCCGAACTTGGAAAGTGTCAGTATTTTTGGATTTTAGAGTAAAACAAATCATACAAATTTAGTTTTATTTATTGATCTTTTCTTTGATACCAACCAACTAGGTACATTGGCAGTAAACTTATTTTTGTTACACCGTCTGGGCGGACGCTTTAGCGTAATGTCAGGACTTTTTATTAGAAACCAGGCTTTTCGTCAGAATTTTATAGGTATACCATATGGCAACCCTAATCACATCACATAGGATTAGGGTTGATTAAGGTTAAATACTTAAGTAAGGGATACATAAAAACTTACTGTGTAACTGTAACTCTTTAGCTAGGAAATTAATTATGGCACTACTGGGGCTTTTCGCCCTCAAACACATTGCCATAGATTCGTATTCTTCAACGATATAATCTGTCTACATTTATACTAGATACATTGAGGTGTACTAATAACATTGAAGTAGGTAGTAAATAGCATAATGTAAAGTCCCACTGCTGGGCAAAGGCCTCCATCATTGAAATCAGGTCATCGCTACAATTGACAGGTATTTGCTTAATAACCAAACTTACCAAATCCCGTTTAACTATTGATCTACAAAATGTTGGCCAAGTGCGCAAAGTCAATTTGGAGATTAACTAAAACTTAAAAGCACTGTTTTGACATGTGTCCCATCATTATTTTGGCCGAAAAGATTGTTTATGTTGCCCCGTGGTGCTGTTAAATCACGTGACTGGCGTATAATGATCGCCATGGGGGATTCCCTGCCTCTATAAAAATAAGTTTCTTTCATAAAAGGCGCATAAAGCGTCATTATAACGATCTATAATAAATAACAGTGGGAGGAGGAGCTCGATAGCGTAGCGGCGCAGTGGGTCGAAACTGCAATATCGAGGACTTAAGATTTTTTTATCGTACCCCATTTTTTTAAATGCCAATCGATAGTTTACAGTACCCTTATGAAATATTGTCCTTTGACATTTTTTAGTAAATGTAATAGTTTAATGAAAAAATTATATTTGGCTTTTGTTTGTATGGGAAGAAACACTAAGTTGCTTATTGCTGCAAAGTCTTGACCGATCCCGCCTTGGAACTTTCACAGTTGTCATCTCTGACCTCTCTTCTATAAATTTAAGTATTTTGCGCGCGCCTAAAGTTGCCTATTCGTCAGTTATGCAAGCAGAAAATACCATGCTTTTTTTTTTTTTTTTTTTCGAAAAATGCTTCCTTGTTTCATGGTAGTTAGATTGTATTCGCAAAATAGTATATTTTACTGGTACAAATATATAAGGTGTACAAATATTAAGTTAATGAAAGAAGTTTACTTTTAAAATGATGTTTGCAATGAAAATATCAGTTATGGAGAGACCTTTTTTATTGTCAGATAAGTCTATAATAACTTTAAATCTTTTAGAATTAATGAAAAGTTATAACTTTCACCAACACGTAAAGGAGCCTACTCGAATAACTGCCACCAGCGCCGCTTGTATAGACCTAATATTTAATAACTTTCAAGAACAAAACCTAAACACTAATGGTCGTGAATACGGACTTTCTGATCACAAAGGAGTATCTATAACTCTACCAGGTAATAAAACACTGCCAAATGAGAATAAATGTAAATTCATAAACAAAAGGCTTTTTAGTGAGCAGAATATTAATAAATTTAAATTAGAGCTAAACAAAATTCATTGGCACAAAATATTGACCTCGGATGATGTAAATGAAAATTATAATAGATTTCACAACGGCTTACTTCGTGTACTGAATGAGTGTGTACCTATAGTAAAAATAAAATTTAAAAATATTCGTAAAAAATCTTGGTTGTCTTCTGGAATAAAAATATCATGTAAAAATAAGCGCTTGCTAAAGTTATTTTTATCTAAGAATAATAATCCTATCTTGAATAAATATTATAAACAATATGAAAAGACACTTAAAAAAATTGTAGAGCAATCAAAAAAGATTCAATACATAAAACGGATTCAAAATACAAATAATATAATTAGAACTACATGGCAAATTGTGAAAGAATGTACAAATAAAATTAAACATAAAACAAAGAGCAATATTAAGTTACGTAAAAATAATACTGTTGTAGAGGATCCGTCTATTATTGCCAACTTGTTCAATACATACTTCTCCTCGGTAGGGAATGGCAATGACGCGCATGGCTCACCGCTGCAGCCCATACCCGCCGGTCGGCCCGTCCTTAATCCTTCTTCTAATTCGATGTTCTTATCGCCAGTCGACGCTACAGAAGTCTGTGCCATTATCAGGCAGTTGAAAAATAAAAAAAGTTTCGGCCACGATGAGCTGCCACCTGTACTCGTAAAACAATGTGCAGGCGAACTAGCTTCACCACTAGTAGTTTTAATTAATCAATCACTAAAAAATGGCTTATTTCCGGATCTGCTAAAAATATCAATAATAAAGCCATTATATAAAAAAGACGATAAATATGACTTAACTAATTATCGACCCATAGCGCTGCTATCAACCATTTCCAAAATATATGAAACGGCGATGTCTCATCGTCTATACTCATTTTGTGAAAAATATAAAATATTCAATGAAAGACAGAATGGATTCAGAAAGAATAAATCTACAACCCTTGCCGTATACAATTACATGCAAAGCGTCCTTTCAATTATTAATGAAAAAAAGCGTGCTATTGGCTTACTACTTGATATGAGCAAAGCATACGATAGAGTTAAATTTGATATACTGCTTTCTAAACTACAAGGGATAGGCGTGAGAGGTAACGCTAATAAGTGGTTTGCTTCATACTTAAACAACCGAAGTCAGTATGTGGAGATAGAACATCACGACATTAAGTCAGGTTACACAACAACCATACGGTCTCAAAAAACAAAAGTGGAAATGTCTATCCCACAGGGAAGTGTGCTTGGATGCGTTTTATTTCTAATTTATATAAACGACTTGCCTAACGAAATCAATGTACCTTGCTCTTTGTTTGCGGATGACATATCTTTAGTGATTCCCTTTGAAAGTAACCAAAATAATGATTTAAATAATACATTACATGAAACATTGTCAAAAGTTAATGTCTGGTTAACAGAGCATAACTTACAAATTAATTTTAAAAAAACAAAATTAATGGAATTTAGACCTCATCAAAGAAACCCAATAGATATTAATTTTAAATTTAACGATACGAAATTAGAACAAGTGGATAACTACCCCCTTTTAGGAATAAGCATTGATTCAAACACAAATTGGAAAGAACATATAAATAAGGTTGCAATAAAGTTATCTAGATTTTCTTATGCACTAAAAGAACTTAAAAAACTAACTAACTTAAAATCAGCAAAAAGTGCTTACTACGCCTATGCACATTCATGGCTAACGTACGGCATATTATTATGGGGACATGGTACAGAAGTAATCAAACTATTCCGACTGCAAAAAAGATGCATAAGAGTATTGGGGAATTTATCAGTTATGGATAGCTGCAAACCATACTTCGATATGTTTGATATATTAACATTACCATCCCTGTACATCTATGCCATTTGTGAATTTGTTAGAAAGCACCCTAATTTCTTTCCGCATCACCAACGTCCACAAAATCTGAGACCACAAAATAAATTAGCCCAACCTACCTGTAATTATGAAATGTTTCGAAAAGGCCCCTTGTCAATGTGTGTGAAAATTTATAACAGGTTACCAATTGAAATCAAAGACATAAAAGATTTAACAAAATTTAAAATAATATTAAAAAAATATCTAAAAAAAAATGCTTTTATTCGCTGCAAGAGTTTTTGAATACATGAATTTATGAATAATTGATAATATCGTCCCTCGCATGACTAAGTGTCGTAACTAGCAACGGGCAAATTTTACAGGGCAACCTATTTTCTGTTTAGAACTTGATATCTGGAACTGTAGAAAATGCTAGGCGCGTCTTACATACAAGTTTATTGTATACATACAGAGAGAAAAGCATCAGTGTGCATACAGTATATGGTCCATTTACATATTATATGTATTTATTTTTTTATTTACATATAAAACAGTTACGTCACTCTGTGATAACTTTGTTTTTTACATAGTTTAGGAAATTGACACTTCACCACCATGTGTAGTGTTTGGGGAGGTAAAATAAAGTGTAACTGTTTATATTGTTGAGTATAAATAACAATAAAGTATTAAAGTTTTATAATTTTTTATTGCTTATCACAATATCTAATCTAATCACAGCATGTTTCATTTAATCTAAACGGTAGAAAATGCCCTTAAATCAGCCTTTACATTGCAATGAATTATTATTCCTAATGAATAACTCTTTGTTTGTTTGTCATTAATGTTACAAATCAAAAATTATATAGAATTATGTAGCCATACAAATAAATAATATTTCTATAAAAAAATGCAATTTGTAATTTAAATGACAAACTAATAAAGAGTTATTTATAATATAATCACATACTTAAACCTTATTTTAAGTTAATCTTTATCAGTCTTTTAAATGTTAAAAACAAAAATAAATTCTTCTCGAAGTAAAAAAAACTAAAACCAAACTTAAATATCAATAATTCTGATAACTTAAACAAAAATAAAACTGAAACATGTTACTAATTTGCAAAAAAAATATTACAACAAAATCAGAATCAACAATAATGAAAACAACTTAATGCGAAAGTGATCTATAAAATTCAATAAATTTGGACGATCTAATTACTGGTGTATTACCACTAGTTAACGACATCAAGTCGTTATATTTTTCTACTGATATTTTAGGTCGCTCAAGATTAAGAACAGGAATTTATTCATGAAGGCAAGCTGAAACCTATCTTTTCAAAGACAAAGATCTTAAAACTGTGTCAGCATGACTTGTTTTGAAAAATAATTTTCCTGGTTCAGGTTTTAACACCGCATACTCCATCATTGCAGCGAGGAGTGAGACAGGGAGATGTGATTTCTCCGAAACTGTTCACTGCTGCACTGGAAGATGTTTTCAAGCTTTTGGACTGGAAAGGACTCGGCATCACCGTCAACGGCGTGTACATCACTCACCTTCGGTTTGCTGACGATATAGTGGTCATGGCTGAGATCCTGGAAGACCTCGGCGTAATGCTCGGTGACCTCAACAAAGTGGGTCTTAAAATGAACATGGAGAAGACGAAAGTTATGTCGAACTCACGTGTCGTACCCACTCCTCTGAAGGTTGGGCACTCTGCCCTTGAAGTTGTGGACGATTATGTTTACCTGGGACACACGGTCCAGCTAGGTAGGTCCAACTTCAGCAAAGAGGTCAATCGTCGAATCCAATTAGGCTGGGCAGCGATCGGTAAGCTACGAAATATCTTCTCGTCCGATATACCGCAGTGTCTCGAGACGAAAGTCTTTGACCAGTGTATGTTGCCAGTGATGACATACAGGACTGAGACGTGGTCGCTCACTATGGGCCTCATAAAAAGGCTCAAGGTCACTCAAAGAGCAATGGAGAGGGCTGTGCTCGGGGTTTCTCTGCGTGATCGAATCAGAAATGAGGAGATCCGCAGAAGAACAAAGGTAACTGACATAGCCCGAAGAGTTGCTAAGCTCAAGTGGCAGTGGGCAGAGCACATTGCTTGCAGGACTGATGGCCGCTGGGGCGGGATAGTCCTGGAGTGGCGACCGCGTACCGGAAAGCGCAGTGTGGGCAGGCCTCCAACAAGGTGGACCGACGATCTGGTGAAGGTCACGGGAAGCCGCTGGATGCAAGCTGCACAAAACCGGTCGTTGTGGAGATCCTTGTGGGAGGCCTTTGTCCAGCAATGGACGTCTTTTGGCTGAGATGATGATGATGATAATGACTCCATCATTTCAGTCCAATTAATACTATTTCCGGTGTCGTCTTTTCGGATTGTAAGCAACCGTAACTCAACTGCAATTTTTTTAAAGTCAGGAAGTCTGAGTAATCTAATTTTATCACCTCGTACGGTTTGTTCCTTCGTGCTAATTTGAAAATAGGTATTAACTGGCTAGGTATAAAAATATCACCTTCTTTCTTCAATGCGTGAGCAATGGCACTATGAGCGGAGTCTCCCTCACTCTGGCCGTGGCAAGGTACTGAGAAACGACGATAGTTAAAGAGAATATCATCAAAAAAAAATCACTAAATGTCGTATAATACCATACGCCACAAAAAACAAAAATATATAGTTAAAATTGATTTCACGAACAGTCGTATGGCATTTACTTCAATTAGTCATATTTGTTTTTTTTATCCAAGCAGATACGTCAACGGTGCAAGTAGCTCTATCTTTACAACGGCGAAAGATAGAGATACGACGATTAGTGGAATCCTTTTGAAAATTAATTTTAAATAAGTTCATATAATTAAGTCAGTTTTGACAAAAATGACAGTTACGACAGTTAGTCATGCGAGGGACGATATATACATTTTTTTTTTTATATGGTTAATATAATAATTTTTTTTTTTATTGTTTTTGAGAAATAAGATTGTTTTTGATTTAATGTAGATTTTATTTTATCTTAATTTTTAAGTGCTCTGTTTTTTATAAATATAAATTTTTAAATAAATAAATAAATATTGAATATAGATTTTAAGAATTTGTTATAATAATATAATTTAATATTTAATAATAAATACCGTAATTTTATATAATTTAAGTACTTGCTGTGCCCTTGCAGGGTCATGTTTGTTTCTTTTATATCTTTTATAACACCTGTGTACAACATGAATGCAATAAAGAACTTTGAACTTTGAAGTTTTGAATGCAAATTAGGTACATGATTAAATTATTATGAGTAATAATTTTTCAATGTTATTATTATTTAGTTAGTTTAGAAAAAGCTATAATTGTCCTATGTAAAACACGGTGTCACGCTCTTTGTGCCAACTGTAAGCCAATTGTGTGTAAGACAATCATACTATGACAAAATAAAACTATTGGAACTACTTATACTTAAACAATACATAATAATAATACTAATAAATTGTGTCTAACTAAATCAATTATGATAACTTACTCACTAACACTATCTTATAGAGTATTTACATCTATAAAATCTATTGCTTCAGTTTCTGACGGAGAAGGTATTAGAAATTCGATGGCCTTTGGAGACAGAGCCATACTCCGTCTTTTATTTATTCTTGGTATTGAGACCAAGAATAAATAAAAGCTGTAAGTTTGGGTCAGAAGACAAAGAAAATTATGCAATATATCTTTGTTTGTGGCTGTTTGACTTAATTTACGGGAATGGCTTACTTGCAGAATTTATCTCTTCAGGTGACAGAGCCTTGGTTCGGAAACTTACACGTCTTCTTTTTTGTCTAGGACATAATTCTTCAAATGGTTTTCGCGAGGAAAATGATGAAGTCAAAGGTTGCGGTGTTGTTGGTGGTACGTTATCTGTATTTTCATTTAACGGTGTCTTCCAGTTCTTCTTCCATATCAGGCATATTGATTTCTTTAGGCCAATTAATTTGTGTTTCAAGCCAATCTCCATTTCTTTTCATAAATGAGGCAAGGGTGCGATGAGCTTTTTCTCACTTGGCATCGATATTTGAACAGAATCGTTGGCAGTACTTTAAAAATGCGGCACTCTTTTGTTCAGATGTGGTAACTTCCAGTATATCTTTAAGGTAGTCAAAAAGTTTTGTACTGCAGGTTAACGAACCTATTTGGTCTTTTAAAACCATGAATAAATTTATATTATGCACTAGACCTTCCATGATACTTGCGAAATTGGTTATTTTACACAAAAACTTAGATAACTTCTTAATAAGCGCGTTAAAAGAGTGACTTAATGATCCCATATATATATAGGCAACTTAAGCGCGTGCAAAATGCTCAAATGTATAGAAGAGAGGCCAGAGATGACAACTGTGAAAGTTTCAAGGCGGGATCTGCCAAGACTTTGAAGCAATAAGCAACTTTGTATATCGTCCCATACATCAAGATACAAATAATATTTTTTTCACTAAACTATTACATTTAGGAAAAAATGGCATAAGGTAATATTTCATAAGAGTAATGTAATCTAGCGATTGTAATTTATTTTAAAAGAGGTCCGATAAAAAAAATCGTAAGTTCTGAATATTGCAGTTTCGAGCCACTGTGCGGCGCCGATGCGTTTGCGATCATGCAAGTTAAGTTACTTTTGCAATACCAGGTTATTGGATGGATGACCAAAATAATAATATCGAGCTTTTCCCTGTTTTGGAACGTACGACGCTGCCTCTATCCGAATCTAATAACAAAAATGAGAAACAACATCGGTTTTAAACTATTAGGTACTAGGCTCCCAATAGCAGTAATATCATTGTTTATTCTTATGGTAATGTATACTAATTGTGCAATCTTCCATACTAGGCGTAGCCCTATGGGCGAAGTAGACAAACAAGTGAATCTTACACAATTTCATAAAAATACAAAATAATGCTATTCCAGTCCATGTTTGGAATAACAGGGCTTAGATTTAAGGTTTCACCAGCCTCTTTATTCATAAAAATACAAAATAATGCTGTTCCAGTCCATGTTTGGAATAACAAGGGCTTAGATTTAAGGTTTCACCAGCCTTTTTATTCATAAAAATACAAAATAATGCTGTTCCAGTCCATGTTTGGAATAACAGGGCTTAGATTTAAGGTTTCACCAGCCTTTTTATTCATAAAAATACAAAATAATTCTGTTCCAGTCCATGTTTGGAATAACAGGGCTTAGATTTAAGGTTTCACCAGCCCTTTTAACCAACAGACATAGGCAGACTAATGGATTTCAGTTCCCACTTTCTAAATCAAGTCTGGCTGCACCTAAATCTGCAGCACCAAGGTATCAACAGAACACTGCTCGCTATACAAACAGCCGTAACAATTGTTTAGAAACCGGCCATTCGAGAATCTAGCACAAAGGGTTAGACGCACTACTCGTATAAATCTCGGATTTCTCGTGCAAACCAGATTTTCAAAGCTGTAACGACTTGAGCGTGCGCGCATGAGAACACAACGCTCTACCGGTCTGCTATTGTAATGTCCCAAGAAAACTATTAATTTGTCAAGGACATAAAAACATACAGTCCAATTCAATAATATATAAATCTGTTATACCATGGCAACCATTCATACAATACATAGAGCGACAATCCTGTACATTGAGATATTATTACCTACACTTAACTATATCTACTATTTAACACATCGTATTCCTTCTTATAGCAGGGCAAAAGGAATCACTCCTTTCATTTGTTTAAGGGTGCGCCGACCAAAAAATGCCAAAAATGCAGTTACGGTTAAGTAAATATAATTGAAAATACTATCGTATTAAATGAACAAAATATATATTTAGTATCATAGGAAACGTGTTTACAATTTGTCAGAACCATAATGTCATAACACGCTATAGTTTTTTCTACAATATCATTTAAAATTGGGCAAAAATCATGAAAACGAGTGGCGGCGTTTAGTAGATTTCTTATAGTTTATCTAAATTATTGTACCTCAGATTTTGTCTAAACAATCATTAATGGATAAACTACAAATTGCTAGACTACATTTTCGATTCATCAAGTGGTTATTTAAATAATATTTTTTTATTAAGCACCTTAAATTCCCCATACAAAATTAGTATGGCCGCGCGGCATCAAATAAATATGGACGACGACATTTCAAATAAAACATATGACACTTGTCACTTACGGACGGCGCACCCTTAAACAAAAACAAAAAAGAAAAATAATTTTCTTATGGCTTAGTTTCGTTTCGGCACCTTCCCATTTCGGCACCCCTATTTCGTACTTCTTAAAGTACAGTCCTTAATATTATCTTGTAACAAAAAACATATACCTACCTAAGTATTAATCTAAGTGCTGTTTGCCTTACTTTAAAGTTTTAACGTTACGGCATATTGCTTTTTAACCTCATTAAAGGGTTCAATATTAAAATGAAAATATGTTTATTTACCAAAATTAATAGTATGCCGTGTTACAGGAATGTACAATGATTCCCACACTAGGCTAGGCCTGGCTCGTTATTATATTTAATTTATCATTTTCGACCCTAAACATACGAATCTACACAGAATCCAAACTAAGCAGATCTAATCGTGAGACACTACATTGCGTTTCGTTTAAAAAACGATTCCGATGCGTCTCGATCTAGTAGGGGACGGGGATACACTGCGTGATGCCGACCCCTCTAGAAATCCTCTGAGGGTGTTGGATCACTTGAGAAACATTTAGTTACTCGTCGCTCCTAAAAATCCGGTTACGTTTTGTAAAAAGCACAGCGACTTATGCCCAAAAAATTAAATAAAAAGATCGTATGTGGAATCCAGTGATTACCTTATTATGTAAAGACCGCAAAAAGAACAAAAGTGCTGTTTCGCGATCTGATACGGTCAGTGTAGTGTGTCTAGAACAAGTTCGAGTGAATAGTGACTTAGGAGACAGTGGTACGAGTATCGAGCGCAATAAACGACTAAAAAAGAGGGTAGATCGTTTTGTCTGCTCATAATCACCCACCCGTAATAACTTCAATACATCCGTGATCATGGCGCATACAACTGTGCCGAAATATCGGTTACTCACACACAACAAAAAACATGGTAATAATCTCATTAATAATAACTCCTATTAGTCATAGCGTTATGAAATATAGCCTATAGACTTCCTAAATAAATGGACTATTCAACACAAAAATAATTTTTCAATTCGAACCAGTAGTTCCTGAGATTAGCGCGTTCAACCAAACAAACAAACAATCTCTTCAGCTTTATAATATTAGTATAGATTGGAAAACACTGTTGTTTTTCTCAATGTTCCTATTCTATGTATTCTCATTACGCCTTAAGAGCGTTTACGCCGCACACTAGCGCCACTAATGAAAAAACAAACATATCTAGTAATTAGAGATAGAAAATCAAATTATGCTCAACAAACTATTTGAATGAAGTAATTTAGCATTTTTACGTCACCTAATGAACACCTCACATGTTATGGTTTAGTTAAATAAGACGTTACGGCCACTTTTAACTATAACGCCATATTTAACTAAACCATAACATGTCAGGTGTTCATTAGGTGACGTAAAAATGCTAAATTACTTCATTCAGATAGTTTGTTGAGCATAATTTGATTTTCTATCTCTAATTACTAGATATGTTTTTTTTTTCATTGGCGGCGCTAGTGTGCGGCGTAAACGCTCTTAAGTATTCTCGTTATTCTAAATTGAAACTGCATTTGTAAATCGAGTAGGCTCAGTGCGGCCGGTTACCTTGCAACAAGGACATATTTATTACCGCGAGAGATCGAATATCCGTTGGTACCAAGCATCGTTGTTATATACACATTGTTTCTGTCAACAATGTAATGTAAATGATTTACTTACCTCCCTATGTAAGGAAAATAAGAGACAACATTGCAACGTAAAAGGTTAAGTTTCAGTAAATAAATCACCATGTTTATTATTTATCATTAATATATTCTAAACAAAATAAAAACGAATAACTAATAATGACTAGTTGATGTATAGCAGAATACTGGCATTTGTCAGTTGTTTTAACTGCTTGTCTGATATTATTTACATAATAAATGAGAGTAAAATAAAAAACTGAGATGATAGTAATTATAATAAATAATATTTATAAAATAATAGCTGACCGGCGGACTTCGTACCGCTTTGACAGTTTTCATGACAACAAAAACAAATCATTCGTCCGCTCAAGAACACCCGCATCCCATGATGGACCCCTATAGCAGCGCCACCTACCGGGTCCAATTGTAATTCTAAACCATTCTCGAATCCATTTGAATACGCACAGAAAATTTCATCCAAATCTCTACTATATTATGCATGTATTGTATTTATACATGTAAACCTTCCTCTTGACACAGAATAAGTAATAGTATACTCTCTTGAATCACTCTTATCTATTACAAAAAACTGCATCGAAATCCGTTGCGTAGTTTTAAAGATCTAAGCATCATACACACATAGGGACAGACAGACAGCGGGAAGCGATTTTGTTATATAGGTACTATGTAGTGAAGATATGTGAAATTTATCACTTTTCTCTATAATATTTTAATGATACAAATTGCTTATTTATCTATGTAAGGTTTTATCTATTTCTTTTAAATATTTCATAACAATTCAAGAAAATTTATAATACCTAGGGTGGCAGGAGTTTTCAAAGGCAACTCTTTATTGATTTGTATGGAATTGCAGCTTTCTGTTTTACCATACAAACTATTGTTTTCATTAACGTGATCGAATGGCAAATAAACTCGCACCAGGCACCCAGATATCGTACCGCAACCAGCGATATAGTGAACACAAATAACCAGATAAATCAGCGGGACTCGTAAACATGGTCAGTTTATGGCTGTAGGAGCAAAGTGTAGCTGGGTTGACGACCCACTTTGATCGGGAGCTCAGTACATTGGATATGAACACTTTGATCGAGTGTCGACTGTGTATTGGATATGATTGTCGTTTCAGTCATATTAGGTATACTTATTATGTTATTTCGATAAATGTAGTCCGGCAAAAAGTTTGAAAGTGAAAGTCAAATGTTTTATTCAAATTAGAATAAGTGCTTTTGAATCGTCCAAATATTTTATAACCTATTACCCATTTAGGACGTCTGTTTTTTAGCTGTGGAAAAGAGCAAATAAATTATTTTTTATCTTTATCTTCAAATAAGATTATCTCGAATTCTCGACTGACAATAATCATTAATTTCGTAATTGCAGTGATTCGTATCTGATGTCATCTTTAAAGAAAACGTTACCACACTTTTGGAATTGTTTCGAAAACATGCCTGCTAACATCATTATTATGACTCATGCTATGATGTATCCGCATTGTGTGTTTAGTAATGGAGAGACATATTATAATTCGGATATATCTGCTATAGACCTATTATGTGGTATAAATTGGAGTGACGATAAAGAGTATGAGAAGATTGGGCACAGTGCATTAGGAGAAGCCTATGTCTAGAAAAAATAATATAATAAAAAAACTCGGCACTAGGCAGTTAAGGATTAATAGAGTAAGTATCAATCTATAAGAAAGCGACAGAAAACTAAATAATGTTGTGTAAAATATAATTCATCATCAGCTCATTTTGTGTCGTCTCTGCTGTGGCATGAGCTTTCCCTATGGATGGATAGGGAGAACGGGCCATAAACCACCCCGCGGGCCCAGTGCGGATTGGTGGTTGTTAACGACTGCTAATGCAGTCGGAACCAACGCCTTTACGTGGCTTCCGAAGCACGGAGGAGCTCGAGATGATGCATATTTGCGAAAGTTGCTTAATCTTAGCACTCGTAGACCGTGCGCTAATAGATCGCCCAGTTCTGCTAGCAGGACTTTTACTTTTGACTTTTTTTTTAGCAGGAGGACTAAATCTAGAAAAGTTGCGTCCTTCCGGAAGGAAGGACGCAACTTTTCTAGATTTAGTACAAAGTTCACATTTGCACGAAAAAATTGAGTATATCTATGCTTTTCACACTTCATGGAAAGGATTTACTTGGCACGATATACCTTTAGTCTGGCCGCGATGGCGCATGAGTGTACATACATGGGGGCAGCGCGTCAGCGCTCGCGCGACATATTTCGATGCGCCGGGCACCGACAACGCATGGAGTCTTCAACATTTTGAAGAAAAGTATAATGACTGTAAAGTATTCGGCGTTGTAGTCAGAAGTCTAAACTATAATAAAGTTTGCGTGCGGCGGGATATTGCTCCAGAATTCACAAAAGGCAGCAAAAGACTAGTTATTATTGTAAGGCATGTGGCAAAAAGCGTGTAGGTACTCTGTTCACCACAAACAGGAACAAACTGTTTTGTATGTTTGCTATTGCATTTAAATAGTGGGTGTAAGGGAACCGCTTCTGAAGCCGAAAGGGTGATGGTAGTGCCCATCAATACGAACAACTTTCACAAAGGAACCAATTTTGAAGTTGCGAAAAAATCAGCTGTTCCATACAATGAAAGATGATTAAATGATTATTATTTTCTGATTATGTATTAAAAATTGATTTTTTTCTAATCAACACTGGCCAAAGGTTTTTAACTTCTGATAAGTACACGCTTAATGTTCAAGGTCACGGTACTGCTGGAAGGACCAGGCGTAATTTCATACAAATTACGTACTGCTAGCAGGACTCTTCAGTATCTTCCGGCAGGACATAAACTGGTCCTTCCAGAAGAGCTTCCAAGCAGGACAAGTCGTCGGACGATCTATCATTAACTGCGCCATCGAACAACCAACTTGTGCCAACTTAAAAAAATAGTAGAAACGGTTTACCTATTAGGTATACAGAGTCATCTACGATTTTTTGCTTATAAGAATAAGTTGTGAAATAACCACCTCTGCGCAGCTGTGGCGTAAAACGCTAACAATAAACTGATGTGATAAGTTATCTCCACAAACGTCCAAGGTTCATTGAACTCTAGTTAGTAGATGTGGAGCGAAAAAGAAGTGTGATACTTACGGAAGCTTTAATAGATAGTCTCACAAATTCTGTAAGTACCATAATATTGTGAACCTTTTTACGGATGTTTGCCTATATAATAGTCACATGATCTGAAGATAGAATCTGTCTGCTTTACCACAAAACGATGGCTAAAGTTAAACAATACTTAAAACAGATGCTATCACTTTTTAACTAATATTCTTAGACAGAGACACAATATTTTAAACACGTTTTTAGCCATTGTTTAACTTTAAGCACTGTTTTGTTTTGAAGTACAAGGGCTACCCCCTTATTCATAAAAAACTATTTAAGCATTATTTAGTAAATCATTGTTTTGTCTCTTTTTCTTAAATTCAAAATGACGTTTGTGTAACGTTGACAAAACAATATTTAACTAAATAAAGGTCAAATATTTTTTATGAATAAGGGGGTTAATGTTTACCGTATCTTAAATAAATTTGTGGCATTCAAGCGCCTTGCACTTAAATCTCAAATCATCTTAAAACGCTCACCCTCCTCATAAGATCAGACTGCGAGCCAATTTATTGTTTTCTAAATGGATAAGTAGATTTTTTTAAATGACTATTCTAAATACTAATATTGTAAAGCTGAAGAGTTTGTTTGTTTGGTTGAACGCGCTAATCTCAGGAACTACTGGTTCGAATTGAAAAAATATTTTTGTGTTGAATAGTCAATTTATTGAGGAAGGCTATAGGCTATATTACATCACACTATGACTAATAGAACGCGGGTGAAACCGCGGGGCACAGCTAGTAAAAAAATATAATGGCTGATTGTGTAACCATTTTTAAATTAAAATGCATCTATCTGCAGCGCTGAAGCCTACTCGTACTAATATTGACTAATGGCTTCTGGCAGTTACGAGCTTGTGCAATACAGATTGCCAGCGGGAGTGAACGCATAGAATCATTTGTCCCTTGGGTTTGACCAACGTAACTTTGGACTAAGGTACCGCAAAGTTAGAAAGCATTAAAACAGTCCGCTGAAAGCTACACGACATCATGCATTACAAATTCCAACCCGACAGTATAGAAGCTAAGCAAGAAGGAAGACCATGATTATTTTATTTATTGTCTGAAATTCAATTATTACTGCTATTGAGCAGTCAATAGATAAACTTTTTACCAACAGTGTCAAAACGATTCTTTCCAATAGAAATTGTATGGGAATGGAAAGTGTGACGTCACTATATTTTGTTCCGTCAATTGAGTGTTTTATATTAGTTTTTAGGTTACAGAAATTCATGCTTAGGTCAATGTGAATGAATGAATTATTGTTGTCGACATCCCTATTGATATTGGTGTTAATATTCTATAAAAACTCCTTTGGGATCACCGGATACGAGTGTTCGGAACGGAAACGGAATCTCGCAACAACTCCGCTTGCACTGTTCCTAGTAACGCTCCTAATAAAGTCAGGTAACGATAGAAATGCCGCATGGAGCAATCAGCAAACTCCAAAAAAAAGCGTTTGTATCGAACCTTACCCCCTGCAGTCTACTTATTCTGTGGCGTTACAGTACACAATCGGACGCGAGTTCGTAGTTTATGCAGTTGTCGGTTTATTCCTCGCGCGGGATCTGGCGACCCCAATCCACGGTACATGGTTTTATTGTGCCGTAAACCCCTAGATGCTCGGTAAACACGGCACACATGTGACCCACAAAAAATACCAACATTACTTTAGTTTACTTTTTTATGCATTTACGACTTGCGTTGCCTAATTTGATCTGTACAGGGACGTCTAAGATGGTTGACCTCAAATGAAAAAAAGCTTTCTTTCAAAACACAATCCTAATTTATATTTAAGAGCGTTTACGCCGCACACTAGCGCCGCCAATGAAAAAAAAACATATCTAGTAATTAGAGATAGAGAATCGAATTATGCTCAACAAACTATCTGAATGAAGTAATTTAGCATTTTTACGTCACCTAATGAACACCTGACATGTTATGGTTTAGTTAAATATGGCGTTATAGTTAAAAGTGGCCGTAACGTCTTATTTAACTAAACCATAACATGTGAGGTGTTCATTAGGTGACGTAAAAATGCTCAATTACTTCATTCAAATAGTTTGTTGAGTTGAGTTGAGTTTTCTATCTCTAATTACTAGATATGTTTTTTTTTTCATTAGTGGCGCTAGTGTGCAGCGTAAACGCTCTTAAAATGCAAAAGCGCAAACAGCGCTTAGTTACGTCGAAACGAAGAATGAATTTTTGCATACCGAGATACTAAAAGAATTTTGAAAAGGTTCTCAAAACGAAACAAAAATGTTTGACCATTCGTGATTATATTTATACCTTGTCAAAGCTAGTCAGTCAGTCGGTAATTAATTATACATGTATGCTATGTTCGCTTTATAAATAACCTATGTATAATAGATAACGTATTTAACTAATATAGCGGCGAATTTTTTAAATCTGTCCAGTAGAGCGTGGTTTGTATGGGAAAAGAAAATTGTTGTTTTTATTATTTTTCTTGTATTTTTTACGTTTTTTCTCTCCATAACAACCTTTCTCAGACTTTATCAAATTTCAACAAAAAATAAATCAGCCAAATCGTTCAGCCGTTCTCGAGTTTTGCGATTAACAACACAATTAGCATTCATTTTTATTTATTTAGATATACTAGCTGACTCGGCGGACTTCGTATCGCTTTGACAGATTCCATTACAACACAACAAAGAAATCATTTTGTATTGAAAAATTAAATTGTCGTTTTTAGTATTTTCCGTTACTTATTATTTATGTTTCTCACCTTTTAAACCTTCCCTGAACTTCCACAAATATTTCAAAATTAAAATTAGCAAAATCGGTCCAGCCATTCTCGAGTTTTAGCGAGACAAACAAACAGCAATTGATTTTTATATATATAGTAGATAGATATGCAATGTCAAAATACACTGATAGTGATCAGTGAGCATTATGTTTATTTTTTTATAAAATTTCTAGTTGGCGTCATATATTTCAGTTGAAAGTTCCAAGCGATGTATACCATATCTGCTCGAGTGTCCCATGAGGCCGTACTACGAAAGGGCAGCCTCATCCAGCTTACACATAACGCTTGTAAACGTCGCAGTAATATTATAACGTCCATAGGGAAATTGTAAACTATGGGTTAAGAATGACCAACTAACATGAAACACAGATTTAGTTAGGCAAAAGATTAATGTTGAGAACGAGTAGATGATGCGTGCAGTTGGAGAAATGATTTCGATGCCATCATTGATCGAAGGAAATTGACGTCTTGGAAAAAGGCCAGGTCAAGAGTAATATTATAAAGAGGATGTATAAACCTAAACCGAAGAGCATGTATGAAGAAAATAATGAAAGTGGACGAAGCGAAACAAGTATGTATGCATCATAGCAAGTGGAAAAAAGTGGTCTTTGCCTACCCCTACGGGAAAGAGGCGTGATTATTTGTATGTATGTATTGATCGAAGAAGTTAATTAAGTAAAGTAAATTGCCTATAGCTGTCCCACTGCTGGGCAAAGGCCTCCATCATTGAAATCAAGTCATCGCTACAAATGATGGGGATTGGCTTAATCACCACGCTTGCCAAATGCGGGTTAGTGATCACAAATCCGGGCTATGCATCGCAAAAATCCCGAAACACACTTTGCCCGAACTGGGAATTGAACCCGGGACCTTCGGGTATCGGGCCAAGCGCTTTGCCAATCGGCCACCGAGGCGTTAAATATATGTTTTTTTTTTTTGCGTTATTGTCGATGGTCCTTTTGCTGTCTTTTCAGCTTTACGTCTAGTGTTTTTAGGACAGCGAGAAACTTATAGTACCGTGCTTATTATGGGTGCGCCGTCCGTAAGTGACAGGTGTCAATTATATTTTATTTGAAATGTGTTCGTCCATATTTATTTAATGCCGCGCGGCCATATTATGGAGAATGTTTTTTTTGGTCCAAATCATAAAGAAAATTGTATATACTTGGTCCAAATAATCAAAGTGTGCCCGCCCCCAAGCTTGCCACACGTTTCGTTTAAAAGATCAGCTCAAGTACAACATGGAATCAAAAAAATCTGTCTCGCAGAAATCTAGATATTAGCCAATAAATAAAAACAAAAAAGTTCATGTTTACTTTCTATGCACATACAGCAACTTTTCAATAGAGCTCTCCCTCATATGCAAGAAGATTTTAAGAATGCTGCGGCCATCACAAATGCCTTCCACGACCCAACAAACACTGATAATATAAACGCCCCTGCTTTTGTGGAAAGAATCCACAACACACACACACGCACACAACTCAAAACAAAATAAAATTGGGAAAAAAAAATATGACCCTCTCACCAAACCAGCGTATTATGCAACCTGGCTGCGACATATCAACCCGAGGGGGTGGGCGGGATATAGTATGTAAATCTGTCGTGGTTGCGTGTCGGTGACGTGACGTGGTACGCACAGTACCTACGAGGTTCTGTGAAAGTTCCCGCCTTCCACAAACATTCCGTGTAAAGGTTGGCGCCCACAGCAAAATAAGCATAGATAATTTAGTGTTGCTCTAGTCTAGTAGATTGTTCATGAATAAGTACTTATAAATTGTAATAAATTTAAAACCCTAAAATTGCAATTGTCCTTTTATATCGATTACTTGGCAAAAATCGAGGAGCTCGATGGTGCAGTGGTTAACTCGCCCGGTCAGCGATTGCTAAGGTTAAGCAACGCTGACCGGGCGGGCAAAGGATCTCGAGCTCTTCCGTGCTTGGGAGGTATATATATAAAGGGAAAAAGGCACTAGTAGTTGTAAACAACCACTAATATACGCACTGGACCGCGTTATGTATGGGTATGGCCCATTCTCCCTATCCATCCATAGGGTTTGACAACCTCCTTGGTCGAGTGGTTTGTACACCGGTTTTCATGGTGTCGACATCTCTTGAGGTCCCGGGTTCGATCCCCGGTCGGGTCAATTTAGAAATTATTGTTTTTCTAAATTGTCTCGGGTCTGGGTGTGTTTTCTATGTATAATAAGTGTGTATTTAAGTATTTTAAGTATGTTTATCCGTTGTCTAGTAGCCATTTAACGAGTTTCTTAACGAAGCTTCTCCTGGGCTAGATAATTGGTGTGAGTGTAGGAAAGTTTATTTAGTTTATTTATTTATTTTAGGGTAGGCTCGTGTCCCAGCAGTGGAGACATAAAATGAGCTGGTCTGTTGATGATGATGGCAAAAATATCTTTATTTGTCTTATAAATCCTTTTTCTGTATATCTGTGTACAGTAGTCACCTTTTTAACATAAATAATGCCTTAGCCAGGGGCCAAGAAGTTTACCGCTTAGTTAACGCTTAAGAGCGTTTACGCCGCTCACTAGCGCCGCCAATGAAAAAAAAACATATCTAGTAATTAGAGATAGAAAATCAAATTATGCTCAACAAACTATTTGAATGAAGTAATTTAGCATTTTTACGTCACCTAATGAACATCTGACATGTTATGGTTTAGTTAAATACGGCGTTATAGTTAAAAGTGGCCGTAACGTCTTGAAAAATGCTAAATTACTTCATTCAAATAGTTTGTTAAGCATAATTTGATTTTCTATCTCTAATTACTAGATATGTTTTTTTTTCATTGGCGGCGCTAGTGAGCGGCGTAAACGCTCTTAACTAAGAAAATAATATATTATATTACTTACAAGTAGATGTTGTTATTATTTTTCTTATCTAAACAAATTTCAAAATATTTTCGAGTAGTACTTATGTGTTTCAGAAATCCTTAGCTATCTTCCGAGTATATGAAACCGTCTAAATAAATGCAATATATGTAATGGTAGCTACTATATTTTATTGAAACTTAAATGTACGTTGTATATAATTAATATAATGGAAATGGCACCGACATAAAAAAGGTAATATATATATATGGTCATATCAGATTATGTTTGAAGCAGTTAATTAATTTTTGCACGAACGTTTCCCGTCTTCTCTTTTGTGAATTGGATTATATTTTCTTTTTACGAGATAATAAATCAAGAAAGGGAGTGTTAAAAGTTGTATTTTTGTATGATATTTTGTTATATTTTACTTTTATATAATTTTTATAAAAAACCAAAATCTAAGATTTAAAATAATTAAAGAGTAATAATAATAATAAAATTTATTTATTCAAGTAACAAGACTCGTTTGTGTTAGTTATAATTTTACTTATCATAGGATAGGACTAACATAGGTTAGTAAATTTAAAAACTTTAAAAAATAATAATATTCTTTTTACCTTTCTTTTCATAAAGTGTTGTCTAGCTCAAAAAAATACTATGTGACTAGTCGTACAAATTATTAACAAAACTTCCTCACCTAATAACGTATCCAAAAAGGTATAAAAGCCAGCATAATGAACTTTAACTACGAAGTGAAAAAAAGAAAAACTTAACAGAATGCACACAAAAAGGTTAAGTAATAATTAGTTTTCGCAATAAATGGCGTCAAATCTTCCTCATTTCGGTTTTTGTAATTCTTGATGAAAATGTTTGTTTCATCTGATTAAATTATCTCGAAAACTTTTTGTTTTCGGCCATACATATGGGGGGTTTTTGTCACATTTTAGGCCGCCTATCACCTCCTGCAAGGATATTGTCGAGTTCCCAGTAACCTTGTATACCCACAAAGAGTCCATAAAAAATAGTACTTAATAAGATTTTTTGCTGTTTCCAGTAAACTGGTGGCGCAGTTCAGCCGCGAGGAGACCTCCCTCTTGGTGCTGCGCGTGATGGTCGGCCTGATCATCCTGTACGACTGGGTGCACCCGGCGGGCGCCTTCTGCCGCTCCTCATCCGTCGACGTCAAGGGCTGCGTAAAGTTCCTGCAGCAGCAGACGCCGGCGAAAGCGGAGCCACTACTCAACGCACTCAGGTAAAACCTGGCGCCATAATAGCTTTAGATTAGAGTCCTTCCTACAGCCTTGAAGTATCGGTAGCCGACCGAATAGATGATCTGGTTGAATACGAAAAATCGTATCCTATAGCTCTGTTATTACACTACTGACGTGAACCTTAGAGCTGCTCCAATTCCCCCTCAGGTAAGAAACTACAGAAACTGCGTTGTTAAAATCGTGGCCTCAACTCATTAATCCCACTTCCTATTAACGTCTAGAGCTGCTCTAAGTTCCTGCAGCATCAGACGCTGTCAAAAGCGGACCCGTACTCAACGCCCTTAGGTAACATCAGGACCGTTACCCGTAGTTCCAACTGCCATACCCTAACTATCAGGGTCAGTAGATAGGGATTGTAGGACACCCCGCTACACTTTATACTGACACCCCCCACCAACTTTACGGTTATAAAGTTAGGTTTCAGACATCCTTGCGCAAGCACAAGGGACCATCTGCGTCAGGTCAGGACGCGCCGAAACACATTCTTCATCCGGTACTTTTAAGACTAGTGTCTCGAGCGAGTTGCTCCGTGGATACGTATACTCCACTTAATATCCAGATAGGTTACCGGAGCTATAAGCTCGCTCACTTCTCGTTGCACCAAAAGCACAACTCGCAGTTCCTCTGCTTGGGTCGTCAACCCTAAAGTCGACTACCAAATGCCCTCTTTGGTGGCGGAGTTGTAAACCCACTCACTTGTCAGTACCCATCCAGGCACCTCATCATTTCCAAAATCCTACGCGGCTGGTTGATTAGAACTGTAGGACACCCCGCTACACACGACTTTAAAGTTTATACTGACACCCCCTACCAACACATCCTTGCGCAAGCACAAGGGACCATCTACGTCAAGTCATAACGCCAGATCAGGACACGCCGAAGCCCTTTCTTCATCCGATACTTTTAAGACTAGTGTCTCGAGTGAGTTGCTCCGTGGACATGTATAGTCTACTATCTAATATCCAGAGAGGTTACCGGAGCTGTAAGCTCGCTCACTTCTCGTTGCACTAAGAGTACAAATCGCAGTTTCCACTGCTCGGGTCATCAACGTGACAGTCGACTACCAAATGTCCTTTTTGGTGGCGGAGTTGTAAGTCCACTCAATTCTCAGTACCCATCCAGGCACCTCATCAGTTCCAAAATCCTACGCGGCTGATTCAACCGGAGACATTGCATCTAGCGGGTGCCTTTTCTAGTTCTCCAGACTAATGCCGGTAATGTTGAAAGCCTACTCAATGAAAACCACCGAACAGAACAACCAACTATGGACAACTCACGTGCCCTGCAGATCCTTTCGCTTCGGGCGCCCTCTGGACCGCTACGACTCGCTCGCTGTGCACGAAATGAAAGCCTGGCCAGACCTCAACCAGGCAGACGAACATTTCCACTTCTACAGCTAACCACAAAGCCACCACCACGACTCTAAACCATGTCCGGGACCTGCCGGAGACGCCCGCGAAGGCATAACCGGCAGGGGGTCTAGGATCCGGAACTCCCGTGGTACAGAAAAGACAAACCCTTGACAAGACCCTTGAAAAGACAGCCGGACCCGTAGTTCCAGCTGCCATACCCTACCTATCAGGGTTAGTAGATGTAGGACAGTTAAAGGCTCGCTCACTTACAAGCTCATTTTATGACCCCACTAATAGCGCACGAGCCTTCCCTATGGATGGACAGGGAGAACGGGCCATAAGCCACCACGTGGGCCCAGTGCGGATTGGTGGTTCTTAACGACTGCTAATACAGCCAGGACCAACAGCTTTACGTTCCTTCTGCAGCACGGAGAAAACTACAACTAAAATAAACGCTAATACAACTTACTTATTGCTCCATCAGGTACACAACGAAACATCTGAACCATCAAACGACGCCGAAGAATATCAGGTCGCTGCTGGCGGCGTGAGGGCAGCACTCCAGCCTTGCATGTTGCTGTAGGGAATGAGACGACAATAAGCCGACGGGGACTCTCATGCGCACAGTTCAGTTGCTGATGTTTTACGTATACCTTTCCTTTGTCGACTGTTCGTTATACGCTTCTTAGCTAGCACGAACTTCTATCGCAATCGTAATGTAAAGTTAAACTTTTCTCTAGAGGTGGCAATATAGATGCCACCATAATTTGCACCTTATGCAGTTGCAATAGCATCGAAATCCAATGAATATAAATACGCTGTACCAATCCAATGGATATGACATGCTTATGTCATCTCCATCTCAATCTATTTTTTGGTTTTTTGCTGTTAGCCTCAGACACCCTTTTTTCAGCGTCACCGGACTTTTTGGGGGACGATGAGATACTTAAAGGGTTCCTCAATCCGTGTGATCTAAACACCGTCAAAGTGTTTCTTGAGGGTATAGCATCACGTAAGCGTGCCCCATTTCCCTACTAGATTCGCTGAGGGGTTCGGATCGGAACAGATAAATTCTATGATATGACGTACCTGCCGAATGTTAGTTCCATTTACCGACGTTGTGGCGCTGCAACAATTTCCATACATTTTTCTATTTTTTTAAATGAATGTCATCTATATCATACCACCATGATGCAATAAATAATTATGACTATGAATATGAAATAAAAATATAATATATTATTTTTACGCTGCGATACGAATACGATAGTGGTTCGTGCTTTGTTAAATATGATGGTAGTACGGACGTCCGCGCGTTTGGTTTACCCTTTAGAAGACTGTGTCCATATATTGGACACCATAAATAAATAAAATTCATTAACCGTTTATAAGGCTCTCTGCCTGCCAATCGGACAACATATAATAAAGATAAACAAACTGCTTTACCACAAAGCGATTGCTAAAGTTAGACAATGCTTAAAACAGATGCTGTCTCTTTTTAGCTAATATTTTTAGACAGAGACACAAAATTCTATACCCTTATTTAGCCATTGTTTAACTTTAAACACTGTTTTGTAGTATAGTCGACCATGAAATTGCTTTATCACTTTTGACAAAAACTTCCATTACAATAAAATGTCGCTAAGGCTCATTGTCAATAATGACAACGTATCTGTCACTTGGTCTTTTAAACAAAAATAGAACTTGTTGTTTTATTATATTCAAACAAAATTCACTTCTAAGGTGGTAAAGCAATTTCGTTGTCGTCTACACAAGGGATAAAATTCATCTGTTTCGACCACATTTGATACACACGATGGAGAAACAAAACTGTTTAGAAAAACCTACAATAGAAAATTGCATTAAAATTTCATTACAAATATACAACAACTACGTTTTATAAATAAACTACTTACATTCATCGATATGTTATACTAGATATCAAAATTCAAAATCATTTATTCAGTTTAGGCTACAAATAGCTCTTATGAACGTCATTTTATGCCATCGGTTCGTAAGTCTATCTACTCTGGGCGGGAGATCTTGTACTGAGAAGAACCGGCAAGAAACTCAGCAAGTGTCCAGCTCTTTTCTCCCTTACAGCGCGTTCATCGCGTTTTGAACACTCATTGTGTTCGAATCAGCTGTACTGCAGTCCGTACACCTTACTAGTGTGACTTTGCATTCATGGTGCGTGGGTGCGAACAGAGCGGCGCTAATAAATCGAAAAGTCGATTAATCAAAGTGAAATAAGAGAAAATAATAATTTTAGTCAAGTAAGTAAAACTTCCTAATAATCAAGTGAATAAATAGGTAATAACATCGCAATTCTACAATAGAAATAGTATTTATTCATTTAAATAAGACGCCATGACGCCTTCTACAATTACAGACTCTTGTTACTTTACGTTGAACGAAACGCGTAAGCGCTTTGAAATTCACGGCGCTTACAACGTTTTGGTCGCGAGAAAACTATGCTCTATTAGCGATGTATGTTTTTAGTTAGGTTAAACGACATAATAAAATGTTTTAGCGCTGCAGCGAACTTTAGTTCTAATTCCCAGTATTTGAACAAATAGTTTACAAGAACGTTCTTTGTCTATTCAAATATAAGTCAATGCATACATTTAACTTAATCCCTTATTACAAGGTAGTAAATCTATTTGTTTTAATTAAAATGTGGTACGCTGTACCTTGCATGCTGAAATTTTACAGGCGTTTCATGACGTAGCAAGCAAGATAATTCAACAATTTCTCAATGTCAAGGGATCGGCTGTTTACGCGGGCGGACGCTAGTTTCCTATAAAACATAGCAATGAACGAACATGTCGACACACTATTTACCTTTATAGATTTCTGTTATAGGTAGTTTACTTCATTAGCCATAACTAGACCCTAAACTAATACACCTTTCATTTAAAATCTCACAAATACGTCATCTATTTTGTATACTTACTAGGCATGTAACGCGTTTAGTAATCTAGATCGATTATAAGAAAAAATTAACATGTGTTTAAACAATTAAGGTAATTGTCTTTAACCAATAAAAAAGTATATGAATAAGCGGAATATATATATATATATTTTTCAAGATTTGTGAAACTGTAATCGTTGAGAAGTGTTTAATTAATTTTGAGCTTTATTTGTAGCTCTGTAAGGACGTAGGGGTGTAACCTGTATATGAGTACGCATGCTTTAAAAGCGATTTATGATAGGAATTGTTGAGAAAGTGTCCCCCTACTAATAACTATCCCCAAATGTGCAAGGTTATATAAATTATACTATACGTCACAGAATTTTATAGAGCAATCACTTGCAAAATGTAAGTTAGCTTTTATATACATTTATGTAAGTATGCTTAACATAGTGATTCCTTAAAGTTATTAAGAAAGAAAGTATTACTAAAAATAAAATAATGTAATTGTCTTCAATTGCCTTGAACTTCAACCGTGTGTACCTAATTCTGTTACAATATTCCTATTGTGCAATATGTCGTTTTGATTTGGGTCATGTTTTAAAGCGTAATTTTCCCTTGTTCCTACAATTGGCTCTGTTATTGAGCACCGTTTAAAGTTATTACCAAATTGATAGAATGCCTTTAAATATGCGAACATATTGTAAATAGCTTATTAACTACAGTATATAGAATGATGAAACATGAACAAATAATGGCAATCTTTAACGTAATATCCCGTATCCATTAAAGATTTAAATAATTTTAAAGAAAAATGTAGATATTCACCGATTTGTTAGTAGGTTATATCCTTACTGCTTACTGCCAGAGGTTTTAACTGAGTCAACGTTTTCGAGAGTACTGAATTTTATTCACCATTCGATAACTAAAAGCCAAAAGGGCAATGAGTAAATGTATGGAGGGTTGGTGCCTTTTTCAAAATGCTTGCATTCGAACGTGCCTTTTTTATGAACAGAGATGTATAAGCTAGACAAACAATCATGTTAGCTCAAAACCGTAACCTTTCAGAGATATGAGCGCATATTTATACTTGATTCATTCAAAGTAAATAACTGATTTCACTGACGAAAAAGTTAGAAATTAGTAGTTTTTTTTAGTTTAGTTGGACGTTTGACATTACTTCAGAGAATTTGGTTCTTTGCGACACTATTAGCGGGTAATATAAAGCAGCGTGTTTTTAAAAAACCGGCCAAGTGCGAGTCCGACACGCGCATGAAGGGTTCCGTACCATTATCTATAAAAATATTTCAAGTTTCTACCTGTTATCGTTATTAAGACCGACAAAAAAAATGAAAAAGAAAAACCGCGTTTGCTGTATGAAAGCCCCGCTTATATATTAATTTTATTTTAATTTAATTATTAATTTTTAAAGTGAATAATATAACTCAATATTCTGTGAATATTTCAAGCGTCTACCTGTTGCCGTTATCAATATCGAGCAAAAAAATCACGTTTGTTGTATGGGAGCCCCCTTAAATATTTATTTTATTCTGTTTTTTAGTATTTGCTGTTATAGCGGCAACAGAAGCACATCATCTGTGAAAATTTTAACTGTCTAATTATTATTTTCATGAGATACAGCCTGGTGACAGACAGACAGACGGACGGACAGCGGAGTCTTAGTAATAGGGTCCTGTTGTACCCTTTGGGCACGGAACCCTAAAAAAACAGTTTTGATTGCCGAAGAGGATACATTATTTTTCTAAAATCTATTGTCGTCTTTATTACTTTGAATGTTACATTCACAATGCTGTAAGTATAGTTACAAGATACAATTTTACTAGAAAAAATCAACCAGGCAGCGTCAGGAAGATCGAGTAGGAACCGAACTTACCATTTGTATTTGAATCCAATGGTCTGGGTTCTAATATCGTATTTTTATTTTATATCAAAATAACAATTGTGTATCAAATTGCAACTTACCTCGTTAGAAGGCGCGGCGCTGCTGCGTCTATGCTATATAATATTTATTCTCATTTCTATGTTCGAATGGTGAACAAACTCTCTCTCATCTCTTGGCTCAATACAACTTAGTAAAACGTAAGGCGGTATGTGGTAACCAATAATTGTTTTTGCATAAATCTTTGTAATTATATCTTTAATGTTAAACCATTTTTTTTTATTTGTTGATATTATAACTGAGAGTCGAATCGAGAATTAATTCTATCTAACAAATAATTAATTTCGCATAATAAACACTTCACTCTCCTAAAAAGACTGAAAAATATGAAAATGAAACTAGCACGGCGTTGTTCAGACCTATCTATTTAAGTTTTATTGTTACAAGTTACTACCTTGGTACAGGTGACTTTTAAATCAAGTGTAACATTGATCATACCTATATTCTTTAGTAGCTGCCAAAGTAGGTGCGCCTAGATTTGGTATGGTACCTACTGGCTTTTACAGTGCAGTGTAACTCAAGACGTAGTGATCGACATCCTCAGAAGGTTTCAAGAAGGGATGGCATCGCGCAAGCGTGTATCGTCCCCCCCCCCCCTGCTGCTTGTTTGGGTCGGATTCGAGACGTCCCCTCTAGGTTCTCCGAGGTTTACGCGTTGAGCGTCCTACGCGTTAGTGTGACTACCCCCCGAATCATACCATAAAGATTTAAATGTAGAATACAACTTCGACAGCTATGATCAATGTTAGACTTAAATCTCAAGTTACCTCGTCCAAGGTAAAGTTGATTGTTTATGATTCATGAGTACTTCATTGATATTTACCAATTAAGCTAAATTTATACGTTTGTAACATGCTTGCGGAGCAGATGATAATCGTAACCTTGCGTTATATTGTAAAGATATTAATTATATAAAAATAATTTAAAAAAAAACACATTATACCACTGCCTTGATGTTAACTATCTGTAATAATATTTAAATGAAAATTTATGATAATATCTCTGTTTGACGATTTGTGTTAAAAATCGAATGTAAGTAAATTGCATGTGAGTGAGTCAGTTTTGAGAATAAAAGTTATAAATATTTAATTTAGCCCAACGCTAAAGTTATTCACGATTTTATTAGTGTTTTACAATTTATTCATGCATTTTTTCATATTAAATCTTGTATTTACCGAATAAAGCCGCTATTTATAAACAACGCTCAAAAACTCATTTACGTAAACATGTAACACAATATTTAGATAGCTACATAAGATATTAAATAATTCTTTGTTATCTCAAACTCAATAGTGTAAATGCGTTTAAATATGTTTCATTGTAGTACCTATCTTTGATTATAAAATTCTATAAGTATAAAATTTTTATCGTTAATATGTATTTGAATGACTATTACTGTTTCATAGCATAGACAATTTTCACTTCGAGGCTAGATACAATTTATATTTATTCATATTATAGTTTTTAATGAGTTTAATAATTGTTATCCACTATACCATAATTATGTAAGCACAAACAAATCTTTTGTGTCTAGTATCGTAGGTATGTAGTCGACGCTTAAGGTAATGTTTCACATAGACAGCACCATTTATGAGTCACGTGAAGTTGATTAATTGTAGATATACGTCGCAAGAAAATAGCATAATTAGATAAAATAGCTTTTATATATACAACTTAACGTATTAAGTAATTTTATAATAGAATATTGGTTAATTTGGTATAGTTAGTTATGCTATAATGTTACACCAGTTTTCCGTCGCCAAAAAATAACATTGAAATTGCTTTGGCTAGATGCGACTTAAAACTTATGCATTAACGCGCACAAGTTTCACACTTAAAGCGTACCTTACCTTGCCGTACCTATGGACTATACTATAGTATTTTCTTGCGATGTGGCGACTGTTTTTAAACTTAAATATATATATCACTGAATTGCATTTAATCACGTCCTAGCAAGTCAAATAAGGAATTGATGAGTAAATCGTTTTTTATTGAGATTTCATTTTCAAAGTTAATACTGCCTGATTAATTTTTTACTTTAGGTATATTATTTATTATTTTCAAGTTATTGTATTCTACTTGATAATAATTTCTAAATAAGAATACTCCTCGTAGAGTCTAAACTTGTGTGGCATGTTGCTTTGTAACTTCCTATATATGTTTCCAATGATGAATGGAGATGCTTATTTCTCTTTAGTATTCTGTAAACAAGAAAACAAAAACTAAAATTTTCATATGTTTAACTAAAGCATTAATTAAGAAAGTGCCGCTTTATATTTGGTATGAAAAGTAATAAATTCGTTGTAACTTTAGAAAAATGTTTAGCATAATTATTTTATTTCTAATGAAAACATTGAGCAGAATAAAGTTATCAAAATGCTCCGTTCCATCTATGGTCTGAGAATAATTTCTGTTATCTAATTAAGGTGGTTTGTATTATAGACCTTACTTAGTTTCCTTTTATTTATTGTATATAATAAACACACCAAAGTTATGATTAATAAACTTTAATAGACTTGTATGTTTGATGTTTTATTTAGCGAATTTTTTCTCCTCTTTGGATGTGTTCTGTGGTCAATGGAAAACATTTGGCAAAAATAAAAACGTATAAGTACAGAACACTATATTTATTCTTATGTAAGTAATATTTACAAAAAAAGTACAATAAATTATTAACTTAACATTAGTCAATTGTTGGCTGGCCTTGGCTTCAATATCAGTTTGCCGGTCTCATCGCATGACATATTGAAGTCATTGAGGACCGAACGTGTCCTTGCAGTGATAATGCTAGGAGCTATCACCTTTCTGTGAACGCCCATCATGAACAACAACACTGTAATCAAAAATATAAATTAAGATTAGCCCTTTAAATTTTTCCTCCTTCCTATGATATGGGGTCCTTCAATAGAGGCATAAAGAAGCACCTTGTGGGCCAGCAGAGTGAGGTTAACTGATGCTATGTTTGTTTCCATGCTGCACTAGTTATCTTCGCGTCTTGACACCATTTCCACTTAACATCAGGTGGGATGGAGTCATTTGCAGAGCTAACTATATAAAAAAAAATGGTACTCTGTGGCCATATATTTAACCCTACACACTTTTTAACACGTTAAACGCCATGGGGGTCAAGGTTTGAGCCCCACTCAATTAGTACATAGGGCCAGCCAAAAACTAGAGATATGTGTTTTTTTTATGCAACCATACTTTTGTTTAATATGACAGGAAATACATCGAAACCCTTAACGCAATATCTAAATGTTGTGTTTTTTACATTTTACAGCGTAAAAACAACTGTCGCTCAATAGCTGTCCCCCGCGGCCTCCCAGTACAGAAATTCGAATTTCCGTTAGCGGGGGCCGCGCGGGTCGCGGTGTCGATCACTCCCGCCACACTAACGCGCCGCACAGTCACTGCTCCTATTAGTCACCCTTACGAAAATCTGTGAAATGGTACAAAAAAGTTGCTATCCATTTGCTCCTGAGCACTGCTGTTGTCAATGCTTTGATTTTATATCAGACTGTTACTGGAAAAAAAAATACAAATTGTCGAGTTCAGAAAAGAGATATTGCAAAGTTTGTTGACGCAAAAAGACGAGGAAAGAGAAGCTGTAAGACCAAAGAGAATGAAACACAAACTAACAAAGAATGACGGGCCTAATGTAAGAATTCGTCGCACTTGTCAGCAATGTTATAAAGAAAACGTCAAAGTCATGGGGCGGTTACTGGCGAAAAACAGAACAAGGAAAACTGTTACTTTTTGTGAGACCTGTCCCGACAAACCTTACCTGTGTCTTGATTGTTTCCACAAGTTGCACTAAAGGCTCATATTTTCGTTTATATGTTTTCACAAAATAAAGTCTGATTTAAATAAAAACTTGTTTCATTTTCAATATTCAATTTATTGAACGTCAGTAAAATAAATTAAAATTCATTCATTATTTCCGTAAAAGCATATTTCATGTAGTAAAAAAACATATAAGATATGTAGCTAAATTCACTGATTATAACACTATCAATAACATACTTATTATTTAGATAAATATATATTTTTTAAGTATCCCAACATTTTTTGTGTGGACTGTGTACTGAAAAACTAGTTAGGTCATAATAACTTGTAATATTTTTCTAAGTGTAGTCTTTGATTAAAAACCAACTAAATGTGGCTTTTCTCTGGGGCCGTGGGGGACTTGTTCAACAAAGATTTGTTCAATAAATGTATCCTCCAACTCAATACAGACGTTTGCAATTACTTCTAACCCGCGGTCATATGCTGTCCCCCGTGGCCTGAACGAAACATCCATGTGTCGGACAAACCTTGACCACCATGGCCTAAATGGAAAATCGTTAAAAACTTCATGGCGTTTAACGTGTTAATATTCTAAAATGTAAGAAGTCAAAATTGTTTCATATCTGGCTTAATATGTACAACCGCGTAACCAAAATTGTGGGGTTTGGGGGGGTCCCGCCCTCCCGCCCTCCCATAAATCGATATGCGAATTTCAAATGCAACCCAGATTCAAAATAGACCTTAAAATGTTGCATCTCCATGGGGGTAGGAGGGGATCTTACCTCCCCCCAAGCCCCCCATTTTGGTAACGCGGTTGTACATATTTACCCATTTCTGTTAGAGTATTAATGCTGTATTCACCTCAGCTGCTGTAAATACATATAATATAATCTTAATTGTTGGCACTGTGGTTCCAAATTCCAGCATATCAATGGTCCATTTAACTACAATCTACTTTGTATAAGGGGCAATGAGCCAAAGAGAAGAGAAGTAGGTAGATGCCTAGGTTATATAATTACCAAGCAAAGTTGATGTGAATGTGAAGAAAGGATGGTTCCACAATGACTGCGTCAGAGAAACTACTGGCGTCAGGGGATCAGTGAGCCAGTGCCACGCAGCCATGGCAGTACAGACAGATACCACTGCTAATAATACTGAAAAAAATTATTATTATTATTTATTAGTATTTTGTTTGTATGTCAAAACATATCACATACTGCCTTACAAATATACAAAGAATAAGGTCCGAATAGTTATTCCGTGTTTTGTCTTTTTTACTCTAAATTTGAAATAATGTTTAAATGACTGGAACAAAACACGGAATAACCATTCAAACTATTTGTTTATTTTTAAGGCACATACTCTTGACTTGGTACTTTAAGTCTGATTGAGTGAGTTTTACTTACTTCTCCATCTCATAGTGGCTGGTTGTAAACATCCTATCACCTCTGTCAGGCGGCGTTCAAAAGCCTTTAGGTCTGAAAATTTTATAAATAACATTAACTACATTTTTCACGACACATCATGCTTTGGATGACCTGTTTAGAAATTGGTTCCTGTTGTTGTTGTAGTTGGTAAACCCTGATAGGATTACCAAGTGTTATCCCTATTATGCTAGGTTTAATGTTCATGTGAAAACGTCTGCGCCTATCAGAAGCTCTGAACATATGTTAAATTGACTTTATATTTAAGTAGTTTGTCAGCTTTTACTTTACATAAATTCATTAAAAAATATTGATGAGACTAAGCAGATGATAAAACAAAAACTTTACCATCACAAGCTGTTTGTTCCAGGGACATTCTTACTCGGTTATTGGTTTTTGATAACTAGGTACTTTATTTCCTAGAAGTTTGTAGCTCACTAGCTATTACTATTTACAATTTACGGGCTTCTGCAATTTTAGAAAGAAACCAACCGATGTGACTCTTGTGACACTCACTTATGCACTCATTTGACAATTTGATTGACATTTGACATTGACATGCCGGTTGAGTGGTTTTTTTTTTAGTTGATGGCTTTGTGCGATTAGCACATTTAGCCAGTGTCAAAGTAATTTTTCTTACAAGTAATACCTACATAAATAAACAATATTTCCTTATATGATGATGATGAATGATATTAGAAATGGGAAGTGAGAAATGATATACCCCCCAACGCCTCGAGTATTTCAGTAAAGATGTGGGGCTTTACTAAGTCCTCACGCGAGCTTCTTGAGAGAATTTGAAAAGTAACGTTGCACTGTTTTGTTTCATTTGCCAACACTTATGCACACTCACAAACACTTAACGGTTAATAATCCACCATTATTTCACATTTAATATTCGACTTCACAAGTTTTAGAAAATAAAACAAAACCGCAGACATGACGCTTCACTTTCCCGCCAAGAAGTCCGGTTGAGTGGTTGACAAAAGAGAACTTGCATTGTTTTTTTTTGTGTATTGTTTTACGGCTCCGGATGAAATCGATGAAGCTTATTCGTCCGTTTTTTATTGTACATATTCTTATTCATGGTGAATAAATGAATATGAATATGAATATCTCAGTAAAGATGTGGGGCTTTACTAAATCTTCGGGCGGACTTCTTGAGAGAATTTGAAAAGTGAAGTTGCACTGTTTTGTATCATTTGCCAACACTCATGAGGACTTACGAACACCTAACGGTTAATAACCCACCATTATTTCACATTAATATTCGACATAATACAAATTTTAGAAAATAAAGCAAAACCGCAGACTTACATGGAAAAGTTCCTTATGTTTTGTGTCTTTTCATAAAATATAATTTCATCACTGTAAGAATTAGAGGGCCCAGCCTCCATACAAAAATGGAACATCTCCTTTTAACTATAAATGCCACAAAATTATTTTAGGGGAAAAAAATACGAAATAGTATGTTTTTGGGGAAAAATAAAATCTGATCTGGGGAAATTTCACATCCATAACCTGGAGACTGAGGTACCTACCATAACGTAAAGTATTAGGTAGGCGTAGGCACTACACATAGGGTTCGAAGTATCGGCTTCGGGTATCGATACCAAGTACTCATGTGGTATCGACGGACAAGGTATCGATACTCAAATAGTATCGGTTCTAAAGTATCGATACTACTCAGTATCGAGTATTTGCGTGAATCAATTAATTGGACCTGCAAACGCAGGAAAAACGAAGGAACCTAATTAATTAACCTAACATGTGGTGCAGGTCAAACCCTCGTGGGAGAGTACTCATACTCAAGAAACCTAGCGTATTAGTAGTAATTATGTATTACATACTTATTTTTAGAACTTTCTCTAATTCATAAAACTGTTAAAATGTGGTCAAAAAGGAAAGTAATTATACCAATGTGGCTCAAAAATGCAGTAAACTGCAACAAAATAAAAAATTAGTCAGATTTTAAAATATCGAAGAAAACTGTATAGTATCGTATATTTGCCTATCTCTTTGGAAATTGAAATGAATGAAAATATTACCAACTATGTTTGTTTTTGATAAGGCTATTATTCCAACATGCAATGATCCACTAAATAGGCTGTATGGCTTGATCCCTTTGCCTTTTCTTTAAAGGTAAAGCCACTAACCCCCGTATTTATAAACGAGTAAAAGGTCATACTGAAGCAAAGTAATTGCTTAAGTAAAATTTTATATTCTTTAGTAAACCGATGAAGTTATAAACGTCAAAATACTAAAATTCTTAGCCAAGCACTAGTCACCAATATCTTTACTCAAGCAATCTAGTTAGATTTCTCAAAAAATTCATAGTGACAAGCTTGCTGATTCATATGTCATACTCGTGAACAGGTGCCGCCTGTGGAGGCTGGTCTGCTCTTGCATACTATTATTTTTATTATTATTATCTATAGTTTAATTTTGTTTTTTTTCTTTCTTAGACAATGTTTGACCTTTATTAGTGCTGGGCCTCAATCGCGCTATTTGCCAACATCTCAAACTGACTCAAACGTTCAAACGTTAACGATAAAGTTTTGGTTCGGTTTTGGTTTAGCCGATGTCAAAAATGGTATCGCGCAAAATTTTCCTAACGATTAAACCAATGTCGTAGTGTTAGCGTTAGTGAATTTTCCTCAAAGTTGAATCGTTTAGTGCTTGCCACGAGTATTAAAAATACTAGGTGTGATATTTGTAATCGATACTCGATTAAGAATGTTGAAAACACCGCCACATTGTTTTAAACACGCAAAATTATGGTCTTAAGCAAAATTACAAGTAGAAACTATGAAAATACTCGACAGATATTGTAAAGAGCTAGAACTTAAAATTTATTTTCATTTTAACGTTTAAGTGTCTTTAAAAAAATATTTTTTTTTACTATAACTTAAGGATTAAGGGGGAAATTACATTTTTTTATTAATTGTCTATAATTTTTCATGAAATTAATTAATTAACACTTTATAAATCACCATTTACCACAAAAAAAACTAAACAATTGCCAGTTTGAACAAGATCCCTTTGGCCTGATCAATAAATGAGAACCAGTGACATTATATTTTGTAGGTACATACCTACCTACTTAAGTAAAACAAAACTATAGTGAAGATAGTGAAATAAATTACACGGTTCGCATTGCTTGGCTCTCAAATACTCACTAAATCATAGCAATGTAAACTGAACAAAAAAAATTAAATTGAAAATAAACCCAAACAAAATCCTTAGACTGAAAACATCACAGCCACAGAAAGTAATGGAAGATGTAAAAGAGCAAGGACTAAGCCACCCAGTGTTTGAATCAAAGGTGTGGAATGCGAAAATGCAGTGATGAAAACAGTCTCACCCCCTTACCCCATAAGTTTGATGATGAATAAAATATTCTGATTGAACAAAGAAATGGATTATCAAAGTCGACGTGGTACCTTACTGTTGCAGGCAGAGATATTATCGTATATTTATCTACTCTCATAGTACACCACCGGGAACAGCTAAAGTTAAGTTGGTGAAATAAACATCTATTGAAGACAAGCTAGTATAATGCATAATAATTATTGATCTTACATTGGATACTCCCTAATTTCTGCAGTGCCGAAGTTTATATTGTGCATGCTGAGTTAAAGCTGGTAGGACAAGGAAGCATAAAGTGTTCTTAAATAGAAGCAGAAGGCTCAATCAGATATCAATTTAGTTTTGAATGTAAATTGTATGCTCGGCAAATTAAATAAATATTACCTGTCATTATTTTATTTCCATTTGCTTTAGAATGTCAAATAAAAAAATTGTATTTATTAAATGTAAATGTGACTAAATTAATAATCATTCATTCATCTTATTTGTCTCTAGCTACTTCAACACCACAGTTAATTTCTGATATTTCCCAACTTAGTTGTGTGTTGTAACTAGTCGTAAGTGACCATAATATGAGATGACATCTGACAAATATATTAAATACATAGTCTGCTGCAGAATATTAGATTCGTTGTGCCTCATAAGACAATTTAAACAATTAATTCCTTACCTTATGCTAAGTTATTATTATAGACTGTTGTTCCCACAGTCAAACTGAGAATATACCTATTGGTTTTATGGGACTTTACTTTGCTTTATGGGTACAACAAACAAACATGCTTTACAAATATTATATTTCACAAATTAATAATTCTATTATATTAAATTAGTTAATTAATTATTAATTAATATTCTATTCTATGGCTTTGTAGACAATTTGGGAAAATAGTCTGAGAAAGTGGACCATTCAGGCAAGTGGACCATTTAGGAATGTGGACCTGACTGAGGTACCTGAAGGCTGTAATAATTAATTTTAATATTGAGGCTATAAAATAATAAAACACTTTACACTTTACACTTCACAATAATATGGTATTTTTAATCCATAAAATAATAATTTTAAAACATTGTTAAGTTTCTGACAATAGTAATGAAGCTTTTAGTATCAGAAACATAAGTAGGTGAATCTTATAAAATATTTTTATTTTTATATACCTAATTCTTTATGTTATTCAAATGAGAAAGCGCTTTGCTTTTCTCTCACTTATTAGTAAGTGATGATAATAATATGAAGTGATGGATGGTTTAAGCGCACTGCACATTGAAAGAACTAGCAGCTCTTCTTTTGTTTGGAAACGATAATGCTACCAATGTTGTTATTATGGTGACAGACAGATAAGTTGTTGGTAGTTAGCCAAGCAGACTTAAGATAGCCCTATTTTCAACCAAACTCAGCACATTAATATGTACATCTATTGGGAATTAAAACTGGGGCATATATCTTTGTCTGGCCTGTGGGATGATGCTAAAAGTTCATCCCAACACTCCTAAGGACAAACAGATGTACCTGGATATAAAAAGCAACTAGGCATTTTGCGAATTAGGGATTATGCGACTAAACAACTCCAAGCAACAAAACGAAAATTATATTCAGTAATTTGCCGACTAGTCATTAATATTGGCATAATTATCAGCTGGGGCACGAGCCTTTCCTATGAACGGATAGGGAGAACAGGATCATAAACCACCACGCGGGCACTACTGCGGATTGGTTGTTGTTAACGACTGCTAAAGCAGCCGGGACCTACGGCTTTACGTGCCTTCTGAAGCATGGAAGAGCTTGAGATGATAAACTGTGGGTCACCCATCCGATGACCAGCCTTTGCGAGAGTCGCTTAAATGTTTTGTTATCAAATCCATTTGTGTAGCTATTTATAACAGATTTGCTTAGTCGTAAATAACTGATTTGGTTAATAGTAGCAAAACTGATAAACCTTGGCCCTCGCAGAACGGGCGCGATAACCACTGCGCCATCGAGCTCCTGATTAATATGTACCTGCACCTTGGAATCAAATCTGGGGCATATAGGCATATAGATCTTTGGCCGACTGGTGGGTACACCCACCACAGAGGTCGTGTATAGTGGTACCATCGGATGCTAAAAGTTCATTCTAAGTCCGTACACAATATGTACCTAGATATGAAAAGCATGTGTAAACAACATATAAGTAAACATCAATTTAAAATGTGCGACACTCTGACCGTAATTGGCTTGCTAAAATTTCTAATGTTACTATAGTCCTAATATGCACACTTCAAACAAATTATCTTTAGCAATTTGCCGACTCCAGTCATTGATATGGGCATAGCAGACTACAATTTATTTATTTACCTAATTAACAACTAAAACATCTTTACTCTGGTACCTACAATAGTTAAAAACCTCAGAACAAATTTTAAGTTTTAATAAAAACCATTCCAAGTGTCATTCGACCAAAGAGTTAGTAATAATATTTATCAATAGTGTTGAAAAGAAGACGCAACTTAGAGCATCTTTCTTTACTTTAGCCTTACGCAACGATAATGCCAATGGAAAAGTACCTCTGGAGGAACTTTTTCAAAAACGTTCATTTGACAGCGTTAGTTAGGTTCCCAGCGTCACACCTATGTCACACCTTTGGTCGATACCGCTGTCAAAAACCTACCGCGATACGGATTTAAAAGAAAAACTTCGATCGCTCGTTAGCTCCAAAGATCGATCGTTGCGCCAACGTATTTACCAAATCATTGTCGTTAAAATATTTAGCGCGATACGAAATGTGTTGAACGTGACGTTTTTGGTCGAGGTTTGGTTTTGGTAATGTCGTTCCCAGCTTTTGTAATTTACCGCAATCGAGGCCCTGTATGACATTGTGAAAATTTTTAACTGTTAACTGATGTTTTGCAAATGTAGATATTATTATATTTTCTCTTTTGTTTTTTTTAATATGTGTGATTGTCCTTTATATTTTGTGTTTTTATTTGTGATGGAAAGTGTCCTTTTATGATAGGGCATTTTCCAATATTTTTGACGCTGTAAGGGAGAAAAGAGCTGGACACTTGCTGAGTTTCTTGCCGGTTCTTCTCAGTACAAGATCTCCCGCCCAGAGTAGACTTACGAACCGATGGCATAATGACTATCATAAGAGCTATTTGTAGCCTAAACTGAATAAATGATTTTGAATTTTGAATTTCTTTTTTTGAATCTTGTGACCAGCTAGTTTTGAGGTTATATTCCGTGTGAAAGTTTGTGTTTTGTCTAAAATAATATAAAATTTATGATTTTGATAATAAATATAATGTTTTTATTTAATTCATTAAGAAAACTTCTATTCTTATACTATAAACGTTACTTATTTATAAAATTAAATAAGATCTTAGTGACATTTTTAAGAACAAAGTAATTGCTAAGTAATGGCTTGTCTATAAATACGGGTGTAAATACCTACCTTCTACTATAAAACGTGACGTGACCACAATAAAACAAGTACCTACTCGGTATCGGGTATCGCTATCAAAAGTATCGATACCTACTCAGTATCGAAAGTATCGTTCTAACCCTAACTACACACCGTACTAGACTAGTACGTACTAGAGTACTAGGTATTATTCGGCAAGTTTTTGGTTTTGGTGCGGGTTCGGCGTTCGGGCTTTGTCTTTGCGCTTTCGGATCCAAGTCCAAGGTTCAATTATAGTTTGAGAACAAGACAAGCCAAATTAATTTTGTTGAATTGAAAAAGTGAGTTTTGTTGGCTTCATTACCATTTATTGTGGGGTCCAAGGTGCACATTAATATTAAGTTTGAGAAATATAAAAGTTGAAATTATAGAAAAGTTTTATTCGTTTTCTGCGACTTCTGCATTCATAATTTCATACACTTACAATATTATTTTTAATACCTACCTACAATAAGTTTCACCTACATATCTGAAACTTTTTACAATACCTATAAAAGTTGATTCTAACTTTTTGTCACCTTTTTTTGTTTTTATTTGTTCAAGTGTTTCCCTGTATATTCAACAATGTTAGGAGAGCATTGCCTGGTGCGAGACTTATGTCTGCTAAAGCTGGCCCTTTGGTTAATGTGGCTATTGACGATGACGAGATTGCGACGGTAACGATGCAGCGGCCACCCGTGAACAGCCTAAACCTTGAACTCCTACAGGACTTGGATAAGGCCCTCGACGAAGTTAGCAAGAACAAAGCTAAGGGGATGATTTTAGCATCTGTAAGTCATTCCAATTTTAAATATGAAAGTTAAAACCATGGTATGAAAAATAAGTAGCAACTCTAGATCAATGTAATAAAGTTTCTCTAATACCCTACAGACCTACTTGAATGATGTCACTGTAATTTTTACAGGCATCTCCAACTGTATTCTCAGCTGGACTGGACATAAAAGAAATGTATAAGCCTGATCCTAAACGAGTTGAATTATTTTGGACAACACTCCAAGGAGTTTGGTTGAAACTTTTTGGCTCAAATTTTGTGACTGCTGCAGCAATTAATGTAAGTACCTACCTACCTACCTATTCTTGCTTTAACTCTTTGTGTTCTCACATTACTAGACCCGTGGGGAGATGAGTCCATGATAGACATAACTTGCCCTAGCTTTAGTAATCTCAGTTAACTGATCATAGGTGATAGTTAAAGATTGTATGTTCTACCAGCTACTGGCTCAGTTACATAATTAGCTTTTGTTGTTTTAACCGTAACAATAATTTCTTTTTTTGCCAGAATATGGTAATGTTTGTTGTTCACAATATTTTTAATTTATTCTTTTGAATGTTAATGTGAACGTTTCAAAATCTTTTTGTCATAAGCAAGCTTAATGTTACTCCTTTAGTAATTTAATAAAATCACAATGATAAAACTAAGTTTTACCATTTTAGAAATTTTTGATAAAGATAGAATAGGTATTAAATAAAAAGCAATGATAATGTCATTTCTCCAATGCACTCATACTAGATGATGCTTAATACATTGTTCTTAGCATAGTGCCCAAGCAGGTACATGTGTACAGATTTTATGTTAGAATCATTTTATTTCACTGAATGTTACAGAGGAGCCATTATTGAGTTTATTGTTCATCTCGATAGAAGACTGCAATCTAAACCGTTGGTATTATCACAACTCTTTTTTTACTGAAGTGACCTGGCAATAAACTCATCTCAATAAACTCAGTAACTAAAATAAAATGACTAAACATGCTCCCTCACCAGGAGCATTCACCTGTAATGTAACATTTCAGATTAGATTTTGTATAGGTATTACATTACAATACTGCCTCTCAGACTTAGCAAGCATTCACCTTTAGTGTAATATTTAATTAAATTTTAATACATTTCAGGGCCACTCCCCGGCAGGTGGGTGTCTTCTCGCTATGTCGTGCGAGTACAGAGTGATGGCCACTGGCAAGTACTCCATCGGCTTGAACGAGACAGCTCTTGGCATTGTCGCACCTATGTGGTTCATGGACTCCATGTGCAACACCATTCCACAGAGGCAGGCGGAACTAGCTCTTACTACTGGCAAATTGTTTACCGTTGATGAAGCATTAAAGGTAAATAAAAAGCAGATCAAATTTTATTGAGAGACAGGCTGAACTGTATGCACTATGTGTATGTTGTTTGCTATAGATGAAACGGTAACTAAATGACTTCTTTTAAAGAAGCTTAGGTATAGTCAACCATGAAATTGTTTTATCACTTTTGACAAAAACTTCCGTAACAGTAAAATTTCGCTAAGGCTCATTGACAATAATGACAACGTATCTGTCACTTGGTCTTTTATACAAAATAGAACTTGTTGTTTTATTGTATGCAAATAAAATTCACTTCTAAGGTGGTAAAGCAATTTCATTGTCGACTATACATATAAGTTCTTTATGCCATTTATTTTTAACTACATGAATTCTGACAGCGCAGTAAAACAACAATATAATACGGTCATTAAAACTTTGATCAATAATGTACCTACTAGATTCCCAATGAACGCTTGAAAAACGAAACACGACTTTTGGGGCCATGGAGCCCTAATGACGTTTGTGGTGTTGACAGTAAATATTAAGTACAAATATATATTGCAACCTTAATTATTCTTTATCTTTATGTTTAAGAATTAATATTTTTGTAACGGATCCGGTTATCTAGTACATTATTGATCGAAAGTAATCAAAACCAACTCAATAATATTAACTCAACCCATGTCTTAACCTAAATGAAATGGTTACATTTACATCTTTGAGCAAAAACAATAAAAATATTAGGTTTTCGACAAGTCTAATTTATACTCATTGATTCTTAAATTAAATCTAATCTTGTTCCATTGAACATCTATGTAAATTGTTAATTTATTAATCCAAGTCTTTGATAACATATAAAATTGTTTATAAATTCCAGGTGGGCCTTATTGATGAAAGTGCCAACGGCAAAGATGAAGTTATAGCAAAGTGTAGACAATTCATTGAGAAATTCGACAATATCCCGCCGGTCGCGAGAGCATTCACCAAGCAGAAGATCAGGTCCCGTGCCATCGGCTGGCTCGTCAAAAATCGCCAGGCCGACCTACAGGAGTTCCTACAGTTCGTGACTAGTCCCATCGTGCAACAATCTCTTGAAATGTACATGATTATGCTTAAACAAAAGAGTGCTAAATAATTATAAGAACTTTTAAAAGATTTTTTTTTATTTGTAGGTAGGTAATGATAATAGGTAAATATTAACCCGAGATTAAATGTTGATATTAAAAACTATTATTTTTAAATTTGTTATGGCAAATGTTAAGAACCAATATAAAATTATGAATTTTATTTTGGTTCTTTGGTTTGGTGGTTTATTTGGTTATTGTGATAAATCAATAATAATATTAATAAAAGTGTATAATATAAACAATTTTTGGAGCTATTTATCATATATTTAATAAAATACTATATGTATTGTAACACAATGCATAATGCATCGTAAAACGCGTGTATTGTGGTCCAGAGCCAAATAATTGTTACAATTTGTTACCTACATACTGTATTTAATTATTTAAAAACCATCAAAGAAGTGAATACATACTTATGCTGCCCATAAATAATAAGCAAGCTGCTTTTGAATTTCTGAAGTGTTTATTTTATACCAAAATAAAGTATGACAATGTATGTATTGTTTTGATATTTTTGAAGTTTTATTTAGTTTTATTTTCGTAGGTACATATTGTAAGAAAATATTTGTGTCACTGTCAGTAAAAAATTAACCATATTTTATTGTAGATAAAGTTAATATTATATTGGCATGGCCACTTCTTACAAGTCCCATAGCAGCTTAGTTGCTCATATTAATGTGTTGTTTTTCTTACACTGTAGTAAAGTTTAACTTTTTTGAAAAAAAAAACACTAAATTTAGAATATTTATTTTTCGTAATTACATGTTCACGCTCGTGACTGTACGGTAGAACATGTTTGAACATTTTTCAGCACATTATTGATGTCAATGTATCACCTAGCTGTATTTGTATACGTATATATGTTTGCTACTTTAAAACGTACACCATTTTGTGTCAGTGGGCTGATTTTGACAATTTTCTCTGTCGCAATGATGATGTTATAAAAACATGTTAGAAGTCGTCGCCGAGCAAGGCCGCCGTCTCTGGGTCCACCGCCTCCGTAAGACCCATTTGCATGTCGGTCCACTCCTCCCTCTGGTTGTCTATGAAGTAGTTGATCTCCAGTACGCGGTCCCTGTTGCGCTTGACTTCGTTGCTGGAATAAGTACTCGGGCTCAATTTAATTCAAATTCTATGCGAAACTGTCGAGTTTCTTCAATGAATATTCAACCTTATGCCACATGCTTAAAGTTCAAAGTCTATTTAGGCAATTTGTCAGTTTGTGATAGGTCTGATGTGCCGGCGTGTGTACCTATGGGTAATGAGGATAAATTTGCACTGGCCGGAAATAGACAGGGTAGCCTGATTGGTAGTGTGAAACGGTTTGTCAGAACTCTGAAGGTGCACATCCCGGTTGGAATTATTTTTTCAACCCGTCCAGAAGCATTGGAATAAAACTTGTGGGATTTTTCACGTTATCGTGTCTTGAATAATTATTTTCGATAGTAGTTAAATCACGATTTTGGAAAAATTTTGACATGTAAGTAATTTGCTTATTTTTTATCTGAGAAATGGAAATGTCCGCCTGTCCATAATTTGTACTTTTTGGAGGTATAAAAAAACTTTACGATTTCAATAAATATGTAGTAAGTAATAAGTAGGTAGGTACTCATTTTTGTGACAGGTGGGTTTCACCCAATTAGGTATAACTCGCTAGGTGTCGTTGCTCTACTCTTATACAAATTGTAGTTAACTTCACCCGATCTATTATTTTACACGATCCGAGCGCAACCCCTCGGAGAATCTAGTAGGGTACGGAGACACGCACTAGTGCGTGATGCCATTCCCTCTAGAAAACCTTTGACGCTTGCCCCCCAAAAAAGTCCGGTGACGCTTAAAATGCCGTTTAAAGCAATATGCAAAATCTCTCAAAAAAAAAGGTTTTCTATAGTACCACAAAATGTCAAATTTCCTCAATAGTCTTTGAACCTTATGTCTTAGCCATATGGTTGAAAATATATTCAAGAAATATGAGTTTTAAATATGTTGATGTGCAGTCAGTCGTCTGTACAAAGGCTGCTGACTCACTCATTGGTGCCCTGTACGAGGTCGTCCCGCCATTTGTTGGCGCGCGTCATCAGCTGGTCGTCGCGCGCGTCAATGAACCGCATGTGGTTGTCCGACGACTGCGCCACCAGGTTCATCATCATGTCGCGGTCCATCATCACCTGTTGAAAACTCATCACCTTAAGCGCTGCGCAAACGTAACACACTTTTGTTATTGGCACAGGAGTTGCCGGTTACTGCCGGCAATTAACTCATTACATTAGATGTAGCTCATGTAGCACAAACGTAGACCCTTTTGTTACCGGCACGGGATGGCAGTTGCCGGTTGCTGCGGATAACTCATTACATTAGATGTATCTAAGTAGCACAAACGTAGACACTTGTTAGGTACCGGCACGGGATGGCAGTTGCCGGTTGCTGCGGATAACTCATTACATTAGATGTATCTAAGTAACACAAACGTAGACACTTGTTAGGTACCGGCACGGGATGGCAGTTGCCGGTTGCTGCTGATAACTCATTTTACATTAGATGTATCTAAGTAGCACAAACGTAGACACTTGTTAGGTACCGGCACGGGATGGCAGTTGCCGGTTGCTGCGGATAACTCATTACATTAGGCGGTACAAGAACGTAGACACTTTATTTTTACCGGCAGGGGATGGCAGTTGGTGGTTGCTGCCGATAACTCATCACATTAGGCGGTGCGCAAACGTACACACTTCATTCCTTAGGTGCTGCGCAAACGTAGGCGCTTTTGTTACAGGCACGGGACACCATGTGGTTGCTGTGTCCGGCTCCGGTTGCTACTACTGGATATTTGCTGTTGGTGCTACTGGACAAGTTGCTGGTTGCTACTTCTACTGGTTCTCCCTATCCATCCATAGGGAAGACTTGTGCCCCAGCAGTGGGGACATAAAAAGAGCTTAGGATGATGATGATGACGATGACTTCTACTGGTTGCTTGGTCTGGTTGTGTACCTATATAGTAATGTTAAATCATCGGTTTTCGAACTTATGTCAAGGCCCAGGGGCTCGACCGCCTAACCGATCGCTTTGACTTCGTGTGTGGTTTTGACGTCATCTTGTCGTTTCATGCCGCCTATGAAAAGCAATATCGAAAGCCTTTATCTTTTGATATTGCTTTCATAGGCGGTGCGAGGTGGCAAGATGACGTCATATCCCAAGTAGCACGTTAGTGAATTTTGCAACTGTAGGTAGCATATAAATCATGCAAGAGTGTACGGTATTACTTATAGATGCAAACAGCACTCAAATTTGCAAAAGAGTAACCTTTATCACTAACAGTTGCCTTTGAGTGATTTTTGTTCCTGCTTTTTTACTTATGGTAGCATTAAGAGCGTTTACGCCGCACACTAGCGCCGCCAATGAAAAATAAAACATATCTAGTAATTAGAGATAGAAAATCAAATTATGCTCAACAAACTATTTGAATGAAGTAATTTAGCATTTTTACGTCACCTAATGAACACCTGACATGTTATGGTTTAGTTAAATATGGCGTTAAAGTTAAAAGTGGCCGTAACGTCTTAATTAACTAAACCATAACATGTAAGGTGTTCATTAGGTGCCGTAAAAATGCTAAATTACTTCATTCAGATAGTTTGTTGAGCATAATTTGATTTTCTATCTCTAATTACTAGATATGTTTTTTTTTTTCATTAGTGGCGCTAGTGTGCGGCGTAAACGCTCTTAAGCCGAATTTATTACTTAAAGACACATAAAGGTTTTAATTTTCTCTCTTTTATCACTCAAAGAGGCATAATATGCCTCTTATCTTATGTCATATTATGACATCTTAAAATCCCCCCTAAAGAACTGTGCCCTAATCCTAATAGGTAGTAATTTTTCCTTATTTGGCATCTTTAGTACTAAATAAGTAGTATAAATGAGTTATTTATCACCTGTAGTGGCTCTAGAGTTATTATTGCAGCTCATTTGGAACCTAGTGTAATTGCCTTTGTAAGGTCTAATATACTCTAATATGCCACTGAAAAGCGTAGATCGGTTCCAAAATTTGGTACTTGAAAACCTTAAGCAACAATTTTTTCTCATTTAGAACCACTTAAGATCTAACAGTTCTAATAGATAGAAACGTAGAACTTATTTTTAATTGCGATTCAGTGTGCGGAACGTGCATATTATGTTTGTTTATAAATTAATGTATTACACTCAAAGTTTTTGTTAAAAAAGTCATAATAGCTAAAAAAAAACAAGCCAAAATGAATACTGTGAAGTGGGAAAAAGTTAAACGATGTGGTAATTATCATCGGCAAGTTGTACGTACATTCAAGAATATAATGGACGAGGAAATATGTGGTACTAGTTCATACCATGAAAATGTTATGAAACAATCAAAAGAGGATACTCCAATTGTTGAAAGGTAAGTAATTATCAATTAAATGCAAAATAAAAGGTACAACAAGCAGATTTGAATAATTTAGAGGCTTTCTGTTTTGTGCAATTTTGTCAAGAGAATTTTACTATCACTATCGCAGGTTCCGTACATATTAATAAATTTAAATAGAGTATGATTTGTATTTAAGTAAATTTCCTACGTTTTAGGTAATTGATTAGTTTATAAAACAGGTATCAAATCACTTAGTTCACTTTATATTGTTTTTAATCTATACTTATTTTATACAGGGTGTATATGACAGATTGGTAGGCAAGATAAGATCAGTTTATATTCATGAATTACACTTCTGGACGTCTATTTGTCAGATTTATACTATAAAAATTTTTTTTGCAGTTATGATCCTAGTGAAAGTTCAACTGAAATTATTGATGGAAATTCGACTGAAACAAGTGATGGAAATTTGGCTGAAAATGATAATGTGAATGATGAAACTTTTAAGGAAACCGACCTGTGAAAAAAAATTGTAGATGTGGTGATTTAGTTTTACATTTTAAAGATTTCATTATATCGAAAAGAAAAATAGACAGATTTTTTGTAACATCAAATTATGAGATAATGGAAACAAGATCAATCAGAGTTCAAGAATGCAAAATAATTGTCAAATGTAAATTGATTACTAATACAGAAAATGTTTTTGAGCTTCCTATCTTAAGATTTTCAAATACAAATTAACGTCATGTTTCCGAATGTATACGTTTTCCTGAAGATATAAAATATAAACTAGTAGCGATTAAATACAAAAAAGAAATATATTTGTTACCTTTGCTTCATACCTTTTTAAAATATTGATTATTCAATATGAGGTCCTAATAAAATCATGAGAAATCGAATAAGTCTTTCATTGACCACTCTGCATCGAACGCTCCCGTCGCCCCCAAATTACCTATACCTACTTACTTACTTAAGTTATTTTAAGATTTAAAATAAAACACATTCAAATTCATGTCATACACGGATTTTATTTTCAATCACACAACTAAAAATCCTGCGATGGTCTCATAATTATAAGCTTACGTGAGGATAACCGCAGCATCACAATTTGAGTTAAGTAATTGTTTTACACTTAAATCTTAATCAATTAAATGTAATCATGAATTATTCACACAACTTACAGTCTCATTATTTCTGTTACGTTCTACGTTGTTGTACACTATAATCCTAAATGTTCAATTTTTCATTTTTTAGAAGTCTTCTTAGTAGGCCAACGTAAAATTCCGTTATCCACCCATCCTTCCGGACAAATTGATAGTTTTTTGGAACCGTTTTCAAACGTTTCAACTATCAAAAACGGCATTCTGAAAACAAAATTCTATTACTGTAACTTTAAGTACATATTTTAATGCAGAATAAAATAAACATCATTATAAATTAAAATTTAGTAAATAACCTCTTCCCATGGGTGTCGTAAAAGCAACTAAGGGAAAACCAGGGCAGCAGCGTTCTCTGTGACGTTAACGTTACACCTTTACACTGCGCTCGCCAACCCGCCTGCTAAGCGTGGCGAGTATGGTATTTGCCCCCTATTAGGGAGACCTCATCAAACAGTGGATGTTACGGATATTTAAGAAGAAGTAAGTACCTAAAACCGTGAACCTAACAAGCGGAACGAAACTATGTATTATAAATACGAGACTAGGTACTCAGTTTGTTTATCTAGAGACTGTTGCTCTGATTGACTGACTGTAACAATATTACGTAAATATTTATTCTGGAGTTTGGTGTGTAATAGTCAGACCAGGGTTCGATTCCCATTGTAGACTTGCCAAAAATGATTTTGTGAGACTTTCTCTTATTTGGTATATTGCTGGCTAAATCATCTAATTGTTTATCAAAGCTGTCGGTCTGTGCTAATATCTAGGGTCTAGGCTCTTAGTGGCTCCTCAACGTTGTCTGATACCAGCGTTCGTGTGTTGTGAAATCGCTATCATAGATAGATTACATATACACAGAAAAAATATTAAAAATAAAAACATTAGTCTCGACTCGAATCACATGTACATAATACAGTCGGTGATTTGCTTAATTACAGAATGTAACGGAATGCGGTATCAACCTAAAACAGGCTACTTCTACTGGTCATACTGAAAAAGATCAAAATATTAAAAAATACTTGTCATATAATTATCCCGATTACCTGTTCAATTTACTAAAGAAAGTAATTTCGGCCTAAGTTCCTTGGTGAAAGTTGTTAAGTATGACCAGTAGGTACAATCCTGTTTAAGCTTGATACCTCCTTTCCGTTACACCATGTATATTATGTACTTCATCTAATCGAAAAAAAAATAACTTACACTATTACCTTTTACACTAATATTGTGATTATATGCCTAGTTCTACAAATTGATAAAAGTTACCTATTACAAGTTAGTTCGAACCTATTAGTGTAGGTAGGTAGGTACTAGGATATTTTATTGTAAAGAAGAACTGCTATTGAAAAATTACAAATTCAACACTATCAGTAGGGAATTGGGCAACGAATGAAGAAGTCGGAGATAATATTCCAGCCAACATTTACAAGTTAAGTAAATTTTAAACTTTAACGGGGATTAACGCAAACTAATTAGTAAAAAGTTAAGTTAAGTTAAGTAAATTTATTTTATTTACCTTAATAAATGGGTTTTGTACCCGTCTTAAGGATCCCCAATTCAACGCATAGACAGCGAGACCTGTAAAGTGAAAATAATCACTACTATGTACTAATGAGTGATTTTTGGCACTAAGAGCTCCATTAAAGCAACAAATGAGTGAAAATATGAACTGCAAGGTCTATTTTAAATCGCAATGATTAAAAATGGAGTCCTTGAAAAGCATCTTGTTGAATGTTATTATATTACAATAACATAAAATTAAATGAGTTTTGATAACTGTTTCTGATGTAGTTTGACATTATACTTTTTGTGAAACCATAATGTTAGGTTTTTAACGACCAAATTTTTATAAAATATTATCATATTTATTTGACCAGCGCATATTTTTTGATAATTTTTGATTAGATCGAAGGCGCATCAAAATTTACTATGTAAATATACCATGGTTTCACGATAAAAAACCATTTGCAAGGGCTCCATGATGTTATCCTGCGTTATAAATATACATATTTAATACTCACCAAATAGATGCAATAATCCAAATGCTGTCACAACACAATAGCACAAAGCACAATTAACCGTCCTTTGTTTATCTCCACCGAAAATAGGACTTGTTATGATCTCCTTTGTCACTTAACGAATGAACGGTATCGCTTTATCATTCAATCATTCATTCAAAGCGCGCAATTTGCACCGTGAGTTCCAAGTGCCTCTCAGGATAACAATTCGAACTCTTATGCATCGCTTTTGCATCTATAAATAAGTTGCAATTTTTCTCCCTTTGGTAACATACAGGTTGCTTATAGGTTCTAACCACCTTTATAGAACTTAATCACGGTGGATTTTATTACTAAAGTTTCCAAAAAAATACTATATGCAAGCTATTTGTCACCAAATGTGTTACTTGGGATACTATACGCGTAGTCAAAGCGATCGGTTAGGCGGTCGGGGGGCAGGGGATGAAGTTAAAATTATGGCGTCCAATATATTGCCAGAGCCATTTAAAGTGATAGTGATAATAAACAACTTTTTTCTTGTTATGAAAAAAAAAAGAAAATAGCAGAAGTCAATTCTTACCAAACTGCTTACTCGTAGTTACTTCCAGTGTGCGCATTTAGTAGGTATGAATTATGATATATGGGTAATGAATAAAAACTTCACGAACTTCGAACAGCTCCGCCGGCACGTCGCCGAGCATGGTCTTGTTCCCAAGCAGCTTCGACAGCGTCTCGAACTGGCGCATCGACCAAATGCCGTCGTTCTCGCGCCACGCACCGAACGCATTACGAGCCACTTCTAGTAGCTTCGTTATCATCTCTGTCATGTTCACGGCGAATTGCACGCGGGATTCCTGAAAATTATATTGATTGTTTTTTTTTTTGTTTTTGCAGAGTTTGGTAATTGCCTCAGGCTGCATGATAATGCGTCACCTTTTTTTGGGGCGGCGAGAAAGTTAAAGTAGGGTCCCTCAAGCCGTGTGAAACGAAACACCGTCAGAGATTTTCTAGAGAGAACGGCATCTCGCATTAGTGCGTGTCCCTGTTCTCTACCTACTAGATCTCTACTAGATTCTCCGAGGGGATCGGTTCGGATCGGGAGCAGTGCAAGCCGAGGGTGCCTCTGAAGACTAAGGACCTCGGCTTTCTAATGGTTGTCATTTAGCTTAAGATAGCTGTGGTGTATTGACAGGTTAAGTTATAAGAATCACGAACCAAACTAGGTAGACAAGTCAGGAATTGACATTCGCGGAATTGTCTTAGACCTTAGTGTCTTTGTATACTTTAAAAGTACATAACTTATACTGTATAATATAATATAATATAATAATATATATATTTATTATCACTATAAAATAGAGCTCATTTTGTCACCTTTTATGTGTGTACATAAACTTGTAAATAAATAAATAAATATTTTTTTAGAAGGGTGTCGATTGTACTCCATCACATCTTGTCTAAAAGACCCCATGTTGCAATAAAGAAAGAAACATACCTAATATGCATAGGTATGAAATATTTTAAAAATAGCAAGTTTTCCATATCAAAGACAGTCAGGCGTCTACAGATTACCTCGCATTGCTCGTACAGCTGCATTTCAGTGGACATCAGGCTTTTCCATAGCTCATAGAGTATTTCGTTGAAAGCGTCTCCCAGGTCGATGAGGGTTGGTTCCAGCTGGTCTATAGTCGCCTGCTTCGAGGTGAACTTCTGAATCAGCTCGTTCATTTGGGTCACTAGAGGCTTTTTCTTTTCTTCGAACTTAAGTACAATCCTAGACAATAGGTATTAGTAGTAGGTAATTAAACGTTTCGAACCCTTTACAGGGTCCGTTGTCATAAGGAGATCTTCAAAGAGTCCGTGGGTACAGGAGACCACGGACCCGGTAATAAAAACCAAGGGGGCCGATTTTTTAATCTCACCGATGATTTCGAAATTAAATGTGACACGATAAACACTTTGAAATATATTTTTTTTTGCATTACTTACAATTTGATTATTAAGACAATTACCGTTCGAGATTTTATTACGCCGAAAATTAGTTACCTGTGACTTTGAATAAGAGGAAAAGGAGCAATCGTAAATTGATTTAAATAGCGTAAAAAATGGTCACCAGTTCAAAAAGCGCACTCTGGTCCTCTGGATACGGGCCATGCGCTCTTGCTGCTATGGCATATGGCACAAAGAGGAGGACTAGAGTAACGGCACCAGTGATCGACACAATAAGCCCAGTTTTTGGCAGAGTTTACGTCTCCCAAAAAATAACACAGATTTTCATTGAAATATTACAGGTGACATTTATTTATTTATTTATTATTATTAGTTTTACGGGACGGACCCAATTACATAACTAACATACAGAATATAAAAATTATCATCATTATTTTATTGCACAACTATATAAAATTATAAAAACATTTAAACACAGATATAATACATAAGAACGCTATAAAGGACATTTAGTTTCACAGAAACATAAACACTCTGACTGGATAGTTGCCCAGCCATCTACAAATACATCACAGTCAGGTTGCTGACACAGGAGCGCATTGAGGCCGGTATGCATTTGAACGATGATGGGCGAGTGGTCGTGGCGTGATAGTGCGGCCTAAGGGTGGCGCGAACAGGCGGCGCGGCGTTGACGACAAGCGCGGCGCGGCGTTGACGACAAGCGCGGCGCCGATCGTAGTTGTCGGGCACATTCAAACTCGATAGTTTGGAAGCAGGTGGTCGATATTAAATTGCCGCTAAAGACTAAAATCAGTTGCTGAACCCTAATTTAAATAATGAAAGCATAAAAATGACTATCACTGGTACGTGCCACCACCCTATGTAGTTATCATCACAATTGCCTTTCCATTCTCCTATATATGTATACAAATGTATCTTAAGATACATTTGTATACATATATAGGAGAATGGAAAGGCAATTGTTCTACCAAGTTATTCTCATTATACAATAGACTGCCATTGAGAAGAACTTACTCCTTGCTCTTGGCAACGCTGTCAGCCAGAGCATTGTCCACTAGATCCTTGAACAGCTTGATTTCGTTTTGGCGAGCGTTGTACGCTTGCTGAGCGAACTCCACTAAGCCAGCCATCGTTTCTACGTATTGCTCTTTATATCTAGAATAAGAAGAAAATTTGTTTAAATTCAAAACAACAAACCTAGCAAATTTTTTTTTTTACCGATGTAGGTATTATAAAATCTTTTGACAAGGATTTCAAAGGAATCTGTCACAATAAAAGCGCGGCCGCGGCCCACAGACTTCGCCTGCGCTTTCATTGTTTTAGATCCTTAAGATTATCACTTTATTTTTATCTGTATCCAATTCAAGCTCATTTATTGATATTCACACGCATCTCCATAGTCTATTGTCTATATTCTAACATATTTATCTATATTTATTATATATACTTTATTTACTATATATTACTACTAGCTGTGCTCCGCGATTTCACCCGCGTTCTATTAGTCATAGCGTGATGTAATATGTAATGTAATATAGTATATCATCGTCATCATCATCATGAAAATGTGTTTGAGACTTGCAAAATATAAAATTGTTTTAAAATCCATGTCACGTGATTCCGAAACAATGTCAAAAACCCGTACCTCATTCCTTGGTTGTCTACATCAAGCCACAAACTGGATGACAGCGGGCGAAGAAGCAGTGGCGACGGCAGCGCTACGCGACTTGATTAGAATGCCTTGGTTCCTAATATACCCAGATAGGCCGTTCTCGTCGCATCATCCAATTTGTGGCCCAAGTTGTCAGCTTTCAGGTCCAAGGGTTTAGTTGGGCTTTGATAAGTTACGAGATAAGTCTTATGCGTATTGATAAATACTAAAAAGTAAAACATGTACTGTTCATAGAAGCCCAGCAGTTCGCCTCCGACTTGAAGCAGCAGGGAGCCATCCGGGTCCTTCTCGAACATCGACTCCAATAGCTCCGGCCCGCTCAGGTACTCTACGAAGGAGAGCGCGTAGAACTCCACCCGAGCGTCATACTCCTCTTTAGCGATCCTCTCCTTTTCCGTTTTCTCGTCTGATTCGTCGAGCCTCCGGAGTAGACCCCTATAAGAAGATCCTGTATTTTTATACTTTTTAATATCATTCTGATACGTCATTAGAAAATGCATTATGCATCCCACTGTGTTCTAGTCTCACCACCTGCCACCACCACCAGGGGCCCGACCGCCTAACCGATCGCTTTGACTTCGTGTGTTGTTTATGACGTCATCTTGTCGTTTCGTGCCGCCTATGAAAGCAATATCGCCTTTAGCTTTTGATATTGCTTTCATAGGCTGTGCGAGGTGGCAAGATGACGTCATAAACTATACGCGTTGTCAAAGCGATCGGTTAGGCGGTAGGCGGGGGCAGGTCAGACCCAGAGGTCCTGGGTTCGATTCCCAGCTGCAGCAGCGTACATGTTTGTGTTCTCGGTTTGGTCTCGGTGGTAGGGCTTGTTTGTCCGCCTGGCTAGCTACCACTGTCTTGTCTAAATATGTCGCCATAACATCAATGCTTGTAGCTTGTTAGCCAATAGCCAATCTTATCTCTAGCTGCCGGAACAACAAGCTTAAAAATTAGCAAAAAAAATAACTGAACAACCGTAGCGTTATTAAGAAGTGCGTGTACCAAATTATCATCACCTGAATACGGCTTGTCCGTTCTCCCTCTCCTCTTCAGTGATGATCTTGTAATCGAAATACGTCACCCTGGGAAGGGCGGACTTAAGGAACTGGCTTGACATAGGGTCGTCGCAGCACGGGTTGCCTTTGAAGCTCACTGACCGCAGCTTCCGGAATCTTCTCAAATATGCCATCTAAGAGGTGCTTACAATATTTTTTTCTAAATATTTCAACAAATGCTTACAAATGAATTCTTTGCAGGATTGTATTATAAATATATTTTTTAAATTAAAAGATATTAACTATGCATAGTAAAAGCCGGCCTTTTATGAAACAGTTCAATTCAAGATAAAAAAAATAAAGTCATATATAAGAAAAAACAAGGGACCATTACAAATCGTCACAGGAACTCACCTCCTTGTAATCTTCAATCAAATTATCACCAATACTAAAAACAAGTAGCTTTTCCAATGTCTCCATATTTTCCATCTTCCTTATTTTGTTATGGAACAATGTCAGAATTTCAAGTTCTACCAGCTCATCTAGATTTTCGATTTTCTCAATTTTGTTAAACGACAAGTCTAATTCGTTCAAACCTGTCAGCTGTTCTAAGTTATCGATTTTTTCTATCAAATTGTGGGCCAAAGTTAATTTCCTGAGTGATGTAAGCATCCAAAGGTGGTCTATTCGTAAGATGTTTTGGAACTCGAGCCGTACTATGGGGGCCTCGTCCAAATGGACGCCTTCCTCGGCGAAGAGCCTTCCAGCTTCCTCCAATGGACCTATGACGAATGAGGTTTGAATTAACGTGTTTAACTTAACATAATGTTATGAGTTTGAACTTGCTCACAGCATCCAGGAAAGAATACCCTCTAAACACAGAGAGGTTCAAAACCAACTAAGCCACCGAAAATGGCAGGCTGTAGGAAATCGACTTCGCTAGTCGATCTACTACAGCCGCCATAGTTGTTCCGGTGGACCTTACTTGCACTTGTCCCACCCTGATTCCAGCTGTAAAACAGGTGCTTCATATTTATCTGCCAACACTACCTTACGCAGAGTAAAAGTCCCACATAAGCCACCCCCCCCTCACGAATTTTACTCTGAGACTAATGCCTGATTTCACCATTGACCCCTAAGTTTTTAGGTGACCCCTAAACCGTGTTAGGTGACAGTTGTTGGAGCAAAACCGCCACCTAAAATGGCTTAGGGGTCACCTATAAAACTTAGGGGTCAATGGTGAAAATAGGCATAGACTCCTTATTCCCCTCTCCTACCTGCCCCCTATAAGCCAATACCATCCATGCCACTACTACAGCGATGATCGTGCCAGACCGAGCGACGGACAAAAGACCAAAAGGCAAGCACCGAGATAGTAAGCAGCTTCTTACCTATCCTATCTATTTGTACCCTTGAATGGCTTTAAGGTTTAATACGGATTCGGCATAAGCAACTTAATGAAAAAAAAAACGAACGAGTCTTACAGAAATCGCATATGATGTGTAACATTTGACATCTCACCTTTTGAAATTAATATTACCAAATATAATAAAGAATTAACAATGACTTAAGTAAGTATATTTTTTCCTTTTTTTTGATGTGTAACATCTTTCCGCTCGCTTTCTATAAATACAATTTGTGGGAATGATTTCGTAGAAAAGGGACGGAAGTAGGGTCGTAACAGTGAGATCGGCTCGCCTTCTACCTACAATAATTTGTGGGAGTGATTTTGTAGAAATATGATCGTAACAGTGTGATACTGCCGCACAATTTCAATACTCAATACTCAATACTTCATTGCATTCCATAATGTTTACACAATAAGATGGTAGGTTTTTACAATGGATCAATTATGGACCCTGTCGGGCACAGCACAGCACAGCTTTAGTAGGAGAGGGGAAGAGAGATCATTATTATTTTAATTATAATTATATCATATTTATTTGTATCATAATTTATCATTGATTAAAAATGAATTTATAATGTTATATTGAAATATTACACCTATGTATTTTTGTGTCGTTTGCCCAGCGAGCGGTACATAGAATATTTACTTACTATTAATGTTAATTTATGGACGCAGTGAGTACAACTTACTGTGTTTGTGATTGTGATATTTGAGGTGCTGACATTACGATCTATTTTCTCGAAACTTGCGCGGCAGGATAGTGACATGTCTTCTAATGAGTATTTACTTAATTCTCTTAAGGATGTGTAAAAAATATAGGCAGTCGGAAGCGCGCGCAAATTTAAAATCGATAATACGAACAAGACATATTAATCATATTATTATTTGTGACACAATGTTAATAGATAAATTAAAGTGACTTATTTGTGCCATCATTTTGATATGGCAAATATCTTCTAATAAGTAGGTATGTAGGTATTTACTGCATTCTCTTTAAGATTTGTAAAAAAATATACTTACGTCATTGTTAATTCTATATTCTATTTTATATTGAAATATAGATTTCAACCTTTTCGTGTGTAATAAACTTTTAAACTATATTAATAAATATTTACTGATGATATGTCTCAATAAAGTGCAGATCATTGATAATTTTCAAAATATAATGTTAAAATTGCATAATACTAAGGTGAAATGACAAATGTTACACATCATAAGCGACTAATACTGTAAGGCTCGTTTATTTTTTTGTCATCTTTTTTTCCTTTTTTTTCTTGTTTCCCGTTTTTTTCCGTTTTTTTTTAAATATAGTTTAAAAGTATTACACACGAAATGGTTGAAATCAATATTACAATAGAAAATAGAATATAGATTTACAAATCATAAAGAGAATGCAGTTAATACTCATTAGAAGACATGTCACACCATCAGCCAGCCAGGAATCGAACCTGGGTCTTCCGCAATCCGGGCGGCTGCTGAACCTTACAAAGAAGTCTTTTTTTAAAATTAATAGGTAGGTAGACGCTTGAATTATTAATCATTATTATTAGGAAGAGCCTTATGTCTATCAGTACTTACAAGTTATACTTACAAGTTCGTACATCTTGTTTTTACATTTTTTCTTAGGGTAATAATAATAATGAATCATTTTTCATCATTATCATATGATAATGACTATTAATGACGCATGATATCATAAACAGTAGGTACTGTAATTACGTACCGTATTCAAGAATACACCGCGTAAGCATAGCATTGTCAATAACGCCTGGTTCAATATTCGGATGTATTATTAAGCTGTTTAATGATTTTTTCTCCGTCTTCTTTTCCGCCATGACGGCAAATAATTTTAAACTTTTTAAGAAAAATGAACTTGTTTTTGGTGTATCGTATGCGTATCGCAGCAAAAAACTTTGTTTACATCTACTATTTATTTAGCTTGTTGTCAATGTAACCTATGACATTGTTGGTTGCTATGCCTCTTATTTATTGTTCTGAGTTGCTATGCAATGAATAAAAATGACAAGAAATAAACTAAATAACTATAAAATTCCAACAAATCTGGATATTCTAATAGACAGCTTGAGAATAAAATATTTTACGTTGCTAAGTTCAATATTTTAGTCAAACTTTCGCGCCTAATTTAATTTCCGGTGTTGCACGCATTTTCTTCGTTGTTATAGCGTTCCGAATCTTTTATTTCTAAGCTAGCCCCCACTTCAATGCCAATGTAATGGTCTCAATTCTCAGTATATTATTATTATTCTCTTTATTAAATATATATATCAGAATTTTTTTTACAATATTTTATATAAAAACATTTTTACAATATAAAATATTATAAAAAACTTAACTTATTAAATCTCTTTATTTATTTTTTTACATATTAATTTACATTTTTAATGCGTGCCGTATCGAGAAGAACTGCCTTCTGAATCAGGCCCTTGGTCTAGCCACCTAACGAGAGCCTCAAGAGATGTTGATCGAGGCTCTTGGCCATCAGGCCGTTGGCCGTAACAACAATCGACACGATGACAGCCGAGTCCACATTCCACATGTCGACAACCTCATGTGCTAAGTCAAGATATTTGATTTGTTTCTCTTTCTCAGCTTTCACGAGGTTCTCGTCATGGGGAATGGTGATATCGACAACCATCGTGCGGCGCGCTAATCGATCTATCACCACAATGTCTGGCTTATTGACTACAATAATCCTGTCGGTGATGATAGATCGATTCCAGCACAACGTGACATGGTCATGTTATTTTAATATTATATGAATGATAATATTAAAATAACATTATAAATACTAATTATTATTAGCTATAATTATTATTTTGAGGTAATGATTATTTTATGGGTTTCATTTTAAACCTCTCAACGCTTCCTTCTCTCATTACAAGACCCAAAAGATACGATGAACGAGATATGTTGAAAATGAACTAATTTTATCATTTATTACCTCTACGCTTGTGATTGAAAGGACGTCAAAATGTCGAGTGATTCCAGTTACGAAGAAGCACTTGCAGTTTGTGTTCTTTTATAGAAACAGAAAACTGCTGCGCAAGAAAAAAGTATTGGATTCATCTCTACCTTGAAAGAAACATAAATTGTAGAGCTTTTGTGGCAGCAAAAGAACTACAACAAACAAGACGGCAAAAAATTCTTAGCGTTTTACCGTATGTCTAAAGGGTCTTATATGCATCTATCGTATCTTATCTTTTGGGTGGCGAGTATCGTATCTTTTGGGTCTTGTAATGAGAGAAGGGGCTAAGTCTCAACGACGACGGGACCGTTTTATTTCTATTTGGATGTGTAGAAGAGTAGACTGTAATTGTTTCAAACTAAAGCTTATGTTAAGTTTATGTTACGTTGATTTGACAGTCTAAAATCTTGTCATTATTACATTATCTTTGTACATGAAAAGCAAAAAAAAAGTATTTTGACGTTTACCTTTGTTTATCTATTCCAAATCTATTCTGTGGATTACGATTTGTGTGGTGACAAGTGAAATCGGTGAAATCTATTTCGTAAATATTTGATTATTTTGTAAAAATGTCCTTCTTCGGGGTAGGAAATCCATTTTCTACGCCGGTCGGTCAAAAGATAGGTAAGATTGCGTAGAAACAAAGTTATATTACGTTTTCCTTGTCTCGTGACCAATGTTGGTATCCTAATGTTGCGCACAATATTTTTTTAAATTCTTTACGAATTTTTATAATGCCTTTGTACTATGTACTTTATAAAAAGAAAAGAATAACTTTCATACAAACTACATCTTATATTATAATAAAATGGCTTAATTATGTTAATTAGTTTGACCTCTTTGATTGTGTTCCATTTTTCCAGAACATGCTACAGATGGATCTCTACCGTCTGAAAATTGGGCACTTAACATGGAAATATGTGATATTATTAACAGTACAGCTGATGGTCCTAAAGATGCAATCAAAGCTATAAGGAAAAGGTTGACCCAGAGTGCAGGGAAAAACTACACTGTGGTTATGTATACTTTAACAGTGCTTGAAACCTGTGTGAAAAATTGTGGAAGATCTTTGCATGTCTTGGTGTGCAATAAGGAGTTTATATCTGAACTGGTAAGCTAATTTACTTTTTAAATTTCTCAGAAGCTAGACAAGTCATTAGTAAGAAGTTTTTTTATTCTTAACCAACATAGCCCGAAAAGTTGCTAAGCTCAACTGGCAGTGAGAAGGGCCCATTGCTCGCAGGACTGCCCTCAAAAGTCAACATAACCCTGGCCATCGTTCAAATTTGCCGTATCTTTACGGCAGAGTAATTGAAAGTTGGACCGCTTCGATCCGTGCCACTGTGAGAAGCCCCGGCAGACATTTTAAGCAATATCGTATTCCATACATAATGCCATGGCATACAAGGGTCATTCAAATAAAAAAAAATTAATACCTTACACATAGCTTGATTTATTACATTTCAACATCAACCATAAACATAGTGATTAAATTCTCTTTGATCAACCCGCCCTTAGAAAACCCTATAAGATTCACATACACAAAAATAAATCATTGTCAAGTTCTTCTTTAACTTTTTATCTAATCTATCATTATATTTATTTTATCAAACAGAGAACAATGTCAATGAACGTTTGCAATATCTATTATTTATTTATCTGATAAACTGAGGTCAGCTTAAGACAGGCAGCAAATATTGTTGTTTAGCCACTAAATCATAATTGTAATGTTGCTATTGAACCAGATGTATATTTAGAAATGTAATAATAAAACTTCAGACTTCAGATCTTAACAGTTATGACCTTCTTTAATGGATGAAGAAACTTTGTACTAATTTATTTGTCTCACCCAAACAGGTTTTGACAAATTAATGTATCATTAATATACAATAACAACTTACGAAATGTTAGGTAATATCTTAACTCTGTTTAGTTTTTAAACTGTTATTGAATATTACTTATTCACATCAATGGCACTCAAGAAAAAATATCGTCTTGGTCTTGTAGTTATAGTTAATAAAAGTGATACTCTACAGACATAAATGTATCTATTATATGAAAAATTATTTACAGGTGAAGCTGATTGGCCCAAAAAATGATCCACCAACAGTTGTACAAGAAAAAGTACTGAGCCTCATTCAGTGCTGGGCGGACGCTTTCCAAAATCAGCCAGATTTACAGGTACTGACTAAGTTATGTGATAATTCAACAGAATTAATGTCAAGGACTTTGGTTGCAAAGACATGAAAACAAGAAATACTATTCAAATGGGTAGATTTTAGCTAAGTTGTGTCTGATATGGCAATATACATTTATAGACAAACATGAATGCCATTGTAAATGTGTTTTGTGTGTTGATAAGTTATTTAGTAAGCATAGCACAATCCATGCTTGGTTTAGATGTAGATCTTTCTATGAATATCTTCAAATACCAACAATGAAATCCAATTACATAATTAAAGTAATCTGTAAATAAAATTGTTACCTGACCCACTTTGTGAACTGATGTCATGTCATAAGTAATTCTAGGAGCACAAACAAGTAATACTCTAATAAAGATATAAGATATTTAAAAATCATCTTTAATCTACTATCACCCACAATGGGGGATATTATTTTTGAGACATAGTGCTAAGCATCTGAATATGCAACTGGTTTATTCATAGTTCCCAACAAATTATCAATGGGTGCAACTTGTCTCATAATATAAGCATGGCTAACCGGTCTGGTCAACCTTTGTTCTTAAGTATCACATAAGTACACAGATGACACAGTAAAACGCAAATGATGGCTGCAGTTTCATGATAAACTAGCGTCTGCTACCGTGCATTCATTGTAAATGTGATCACTGCTACATTCTTCCAAACAGATTGATCTTCTATCTCCCGCGCTCAATGTCTGCGACCGAGCTTTCATTGTTTGATGTCGTCAGTCAGGATCAGGATATCATATTGTCTGTGTTCATTGTGTAAAAGGTTGACCACCGCCGGGCCCAGACACAATATAATATCAATTGTTTGTCGGTCAAATGGTGTTTTAGGTTTTAACACCAAAGAATAGTATAATAGTTAAGACTTTGTAAGGCATATTTAAATATACTATTGGTTTTTCATTTTATCGCAATCACATAATCGCTGCCTCATAAAGGGTTAATAAATCTAATTGACTTAGATTTCTGTAATTCACAGGGTGTCGCGCTAATTTACAATGAGTTGCGAACGAAAGGTGTGGAATTCCCCATGACCGACTTGGACGCGATGGCTCCGATTTTCACACCTCAAAGGGTAACTATACTGTTTTATAAGTTGCAGATGTAAACTCCCGTCAATTCACTCGCACAACTTATCTGCTAAAGGCAAAGTATTTAAATAAAATCAATTGCACGATGAAAATGGAAAAAAGAGATGTGTATTTACGAGTGTGCCTTTACGCTCACTAGCTCCTGTAGTTCGTTATCTGCCTTTTTTGTATTATATAAATTAGTATGCAAATGACTTAAAATGACTAGTGACTCCGCTTCACCTGTTATTAAGTCTGGACTCTTACGAAGACAGTAAAGCAGGCTTATGACTGCCGACCTGCAAAGACCTCGGAGGCTATGATATGTTATCTTTAAAAGTATGTTAGTACTAATAGAAATAGAAATCATTTCATTCAGGCAACAAATAATCTACAGATGGTAAGTTACATAGAGGCCCATATTGTAAATACCTTACAGACTAACATACATACAATGAAAATTTTTCGTGGAAATTTTTTCAATATTTGTGTTTTTGTAATTTGTTCGCAACAAAATTTGCGTTAAAAATTATATAAGTAAACAAAACAAAAACATTTTTTACATACAATTTTATGTTTTTATTTCAATTTAATGTACTTATGTTCTGTACGTGGTAGTTGAGGCTGCTTTTAGTGCAAGATAGCTAAGCGGTGCGCGAGGAAAAATCTAATAAAATTGGTTCCTTTTCCTTGCGCTGCTGTAAAATAGAGTAAGTGAAGCTTTGGTGGGATGGCACAAAAAAATGAGACTGTAGTAAGCTTCATACAAACGTGCTATAGCAATCTGCACGGAATCTCGCGACAGTTCGCAACAGTCCGAGCTTATCTTATCTTAGTAAAGTAAGTAAACAGCCTATAACTGTCCAACTACTGGACAAAGGCCTCCATCATTGAAATCAAGTCATCGCTGCAATTGATGGGTAATGGATTAATCACCACGCTTGCCAAATGCGGGATGGTGATCACAAACCCGGGCTATGCATCGAAAAATCCGAAATACATTTTTCCCAACCTGGGAATTGAACCCGGGACCTTCGGGAATCCGATCCGAATCCCTCGGAGAATCTAATAGGGAACGGAGGACACGCACTGGTGTGCGTGATGCCATTCCTTTTAGAAAACCTCTAAGGTGTTTCATTTTACACGGCTTAAGGAACCCTTTAACTTTCTCGTCGCCCCCAAAAAAGTCCAGTAAAGCTGAAAAGGCCGCAGGAGGCAATCGGCAACTCTCCAAAACCGATCGCAGCTGTTGCGAAATTCCGTGTCTGTGAGAGATGTCTATGTGTGTGTTGCTGGGGCGCGTTTGTATGAAGCTTACCTTGTAGTCTCCATATTTTGTGCTGATAAAGTATATAAAAAAAAATTAAACAACATCGCATACATTGCCCTGACTCCAAAGACAGTGGCTTAAAAAGAAACACTAAGGTCGACTGAATTGAAAAATATGTATGGAAAGTAGACAACATCAATGTTTCGTAGTCCCCTGATCCCTCATCCAAAACTAGATCGATTTAATTACTTTTCATAAAAAAATTAAAGAAACGCTTGGCTGTGTCCTCGTCAAATTTGGGAAACAGTGGAAAATCTGGCCAATATTAAAAGTTTTTAAAGGTTCATATTTTTTAAAATAATTAATTTATGAAAAAAAGCAAAACAGGGACACAGCCAAAGCTTTTCTTTAATTTTTAATACATACATATTTTTCAATTCAGTCGACCTTAGTTCCTCTTAAGCATTTGTGTTATGGAAATCAGAAACAACGACGACGGCACCACCAACCACCAAGACCCGAGAAAATATAGAAAAAGTACGTTTTCCCACATTTATTCCCGATTCCACGATACCACGATTCCCGGACGGAACCGAACCCGATGACCTCGGAGATGGCAACACCAGAAACCGGCGTGTAAGCCACACTCGACTACAACAATAATGTCAAAACGAGATTATGTTTTTACTTTCCCATACAAAGCCTCTATTCACCAAGCATGGTTTATATGGAAATGTAGAAAAAAAATCTCGTTTTTTGATCAATATTTTTTGAGGAAAGTTGTTCAGTTTCATGGTCTGAGCAACCCACCTGCGTTCGGGTCTAAGACGGTTAAAAAAGAACGATGTATAAACCACTGCATGCTACAGCTGTTCCCTTGGTACGCAGAGCGTTCCCGACGGCCCCGAGCCAGTGCTGGTGGGTTCTCCACAGCGCGTCCCACCGCCGCCGGCCTCGCCTACGCGACCTAACCCTGAACTACCCACGCCTGCTGTAAGTCAACTAATTATACGTATAAATCCTTTAATGTACACACATTTGTCAAAATTTGAACGAAAAAGCATCCTAAGTGCTGTTGACATATACCCTTTCCTGTTTTTAACAGATTTATGTATGAATTGCCTTTTGATTAAGTTTTACAGCTGTATGTATTTTGAAAATAAGTAGTTATTATTATGGATCCCGCCAGGTGACTTTATCGGAGAGCCAGGCCAGCAAGCTGCGTGCAGATCTGTCGGTGGTGGAAGGCAATATGACCGTCATGGCTGATATGTTAAACGAGCTGTCTACTCAGCCACCAGCATCTCATCACGCTAGCGACATCGACCTGCTGAACGTAAGTCTCATGGGCGTATATAAAGGGGCGGGGCTTAGAGTATCTGGACCGCCCTTTTAGCATCAGCGTAAAAAATATTGAACACACTGCAAAATGTCTCTAGTTGATTACGAGGAGAATAATAATCGCAAAACAATGCTCGAGAGCACAATTTGTAGGTACTCGTAGAATAATAGTAGGTACGTAGACCCGGTCATGAAAATTTCAGTTATAATACAGATAAATAAATAGATGACGTCTTGTTTTTTGCCTTTTAGTTCTTTTATTTTGCCTTTTTGTCATGGCAGTCGTGTTTTTTCATTTTTTAATTTAAAATTCCTAACGGGTAAGCACTTGGCTCTCATCTCACTTGAAGTTAAGTGACGATAAGGCCTAAAATGGAAGTGCACTTCACCCGGAATCCTTAACTACTGAGGTGCTGACTATTTTATCTCTAGCTGCCGGAACACTACAAAGCAACTAACTTTGATGGTATAGCGGCATATTTACATAACATACATGACGGCCATGGCCTCCTTCTGTGAAGCGGTAATTTCACACAAGGAGGCCGCGGAGAGGGTCTGCGAGGAATCTATTCATGAGGACCTAATCCGCCGCAGACGAAATGGGAGAAGGAGGCGGCAGTATGCCCGCCTCATTCCCCCGCATTGAGGTGACGGTCAGGGACGGGGAATCCCTGGCCTTCCACTAGCCTCAGGACGTCTGGAGCACGCTCAAACATCCTCGGGCGTGCTCTCTCTGGCGGGCCGCCACTAGGGTGAACACTGGTGTCTGCCAAACCGGTGAACCCAGTCATCCTGGCGGCACGTGAAGGGGATGTACAGTGGTTTTTAGTGGGTAGGCCCCTCCTCCTCCCGAATCCCTGTCGAGACCCTCGGGTCTGGGCAGAGAGGCGGGAGCTGAAGGGGAGAACCCCACATAACCATCCGCGCCTCCCCGAGCGCAGTGGTACTCGGCCAACGACTTCCACTGTTCAAAAAAAAAAAAAGGCCGACAAAGAAGCTCTCTAATCGAGTCTCCGGGTCTGAGACCGGTGGCCTTGACCTCAGAGGCGGTGTTCCGCTCTCCATCCAACCGAACGCCTCGGTGAATCTAGGGAATATGATTGCGTGAAGCCATGCTATCTAGAATTTTTTTAGACACTGTCAAAACTACTTTTTGAATAGAAATTGTATGGGAATTGCAAACTTATGACGTCACTATTGTGTTCCGTCAATTAAGTGTTTATTAATAACTTTTTAGGTTACAGAAACATGCTTAAGAGCGTTTACGCCGCATACTAGCGCCGCCAATGAAAAAAAAAATCTAGTAATTAGAGATAGAAAATAAAATTATGCTCAACAAACTATTTAAACGAAGTAATTTAGCATTTTTACGTCACCTAATGAACATCTGACTTGTTATGGTTTAGTTAAATAAGACGTTACAGCTAAAAATGGCCACTTTTAACTATAACGCTGTTTTTAACTAAACCATAACATGTCAGATGTTCATTAGGTGACGTAAAAATGCTGAATTACTTCATTCAAATAGTTTGTTGAGCATAATTTGATTTTCTATCTCTAATTACTAGATATGTTTATTTTTTATTGGCGGCGCTAGTGTGCGGCGTAAACGCTCTTAAAGGTCAAATAAAAAATAGGTAAATGTTTTAAGAGCTGCCACGTGATGTCATTAATACGTTTCATCATCAGCCTTTACTAGTCCACTGCTGGATATAGACTTCAAGTGCATGTTAACACGTTTAATGTTGTAGAATTAATTACTTTTGTAGTCAACTTCCTTATTAAACCGAGGCCCATATCATTAACCTCACACTTTGTTATTTTTTATTTCTCTTTTTGTTTAATCTTATTTTTTCTCTTGTGTGTATACTGTCTGCCTCTTCTATTTTTTTTGTATTTATGTATGTTGTTAATGTTAATTGTTAACCTTTTTACCGCCAACAACTTCTATAGAAGTTCGAGATTTTCGTGCCGCCCACGCCAGCACTTCTATAGAAGTTCTTCTTTGTACCTACTTTACTAAAATACATTTATACGTTGGCGTACAGAGCGAGACATCGCGTGCAGGATAGTTGGGCGGTGAAAAGGTTAATAAAAAAAAAACTTAGTTTCTTTTCTTACTTTCTTATTTATAATAAATCACTCGTGTAAACAGGAGTTAGCAGACACGCTCCGCGCCATGCAGACCCGCGTGGCGGAGTTAGTGCGACGGCTGGCCGGAGAGTCCGCTTTCACTGCTGAGTTGTTGCACGCCAACGATACGCTCAACAACCTGCTGCTACGGCACTCGCGGTTCATCAACAACAGGTGAGGTAGCACATTGAAAGTACCTTTCTCCTTTCATCGCCAGGAAGGTTATCTTTTAATATCACCGGTGATCTCTAAATTAAATGTGAGACTTATTCGTGGCGCTGAGTGTTCGAGACCACTGTCCACCTTTTGTCTCTATCTACTGACCCTGATAGGTAGGGTATGGCAGTTGGAACTACGGGTCCGGCTGTCTTTTCAAGGGTACCACGGGAGTTCGGATCCTGAGCCCCCCCTGCTGGTTATGCCTTCGCGGGTTTCTCCGGCAGGTCCCGGACATGGGTTGGACTCGTGGTGTCATGTGGTTAGCTGTAGAAGTGGGAATGTTCGTCTGCCTGGTTGAGGTCTAGCCAGGCTTCCATTTCGTGCACAGCGAGCGGGTCCGAGTAGCGATCCGGAGGGGACCTGAAGCGAAAGGATCTGCGAGACACGTGAGTTGTCCATAGTTGGTTGTTCTGCTCGGTGGTTTTCATTGAGTAGGCTTCCAACATCTCCGGCACTAGTCTGGAGATCTAGTAGAGGCGCACGCTAGACGCAATACCTCCGGCGAAGCCAGCCGCGTAGGATTGAGGAACTGGCGAGGTACCTGGATGGGTACTGAGAAGTGAGTGGGCTTACAACTCCGCCACCAAAGAGGACATTTGGTAGTCGACTTTAGAAGTTGACGACCCGAGCAGTGGAAACTGCGAGTTGTATATACTCTTAGTGCAACGAGAAGTGAGCGAGTAACCTATCTGGATATTAGGTAGTGGACTATACGTGTCCACAAGGCAACTCGCTCGAGACACTAGTCTTAAGAGTTCCGGATGAAGAATGCGCTTCGGCGCGTCCTGATCTGGCGTTATGACCTGACGCAGATGGTCCCTTGTGCTTGCGCAAGGTTGTGTGAAATGACACCTAACTTATAACCTAACGGTTGGTGGGGGGTGTCAATACAAACTTTAAAGTCGTGTGTAGCGGGGTTGTCCACCTCTGATGTCACAAAGGAAGCGCCGGATATCAGGGAACTACTGCTGAAGTTGGATCAGGCAGATGGCGGAGGTTATGGTTGGCTTTACGTAGCATGCCCTTGGAAGTGCGAACATCTGCGACACGCGAGTCTCCATCCGACCCCGGGTATAGATTTTCGATACGTGCCATACACCATTACAAAATTGGTAGATAGGCCTCCTTGACGATAAACAATTCTCCTTCTTGAAGTCCCTTTGCCACTTAAATCTTCTTATCACTTTTTTTTTCGACCTCCTTGGCTGAGTGGTTTGTACGCCGGTTTTCATGGTGTCGCCATCTCTGAGGTCACGGGTTCGATCCCCGGTCGGGTCAATTTAGAAATTATTGGTCTGGGTGTTTGCTACCTAAGTATGTATTTAAGTATTTTAAGTATGTTTATCCGTTGTCTAGTAACCATTTAACGAGTTTCATAACGAAGCTTCTCTTGGGCTAGATAATTGGTTAGTGAGTGTGGGAAAATTTATTTATTTTATTTATTTATTTTAGAGGGGGCAGGGGGGACTTAAGATTTCTGAAGCCGTGTGATCGAAAATCCGTCAGCGGGTTTCCTGATGGAATGGCACCACGCACTAGTGCGTGGCCCGTTCCCTACTAGTCTGCAAAAAAGAAACAAAAAAAAACGATGGCCAAAGTTAGACAATGCTTAAAACACATGCTGTCACTTTGTAGCTAAACACGTTTTTAGCCAGTACAAGGGTTAATGTATAGTCGACCATGAAATTGCTTTATCACTTTTGACAAAAACTTCCATTACAATAAAATTTCACTAAGGCTCATTGTCAATAATGACAACGTATCAGTCACTTGTTCTTATAAACAAAAATAGAACTTGTTGTTTTATTATATGCAAACAAAATTCACTTCTAAGGTGGTAAAGCAATTTCATTGTCGACTATACAATAATGGGACTTTCACGATAAGGGCTAGATGATAGTTGCTTTTTTGTTGCCAGGAACGCAGCAACAGGGGCTACGCCCTCCGCCATTCTGGGGGCGGCCATGGGAGTTCCCGGCACCAACGACCCACGTGAGTCGTGTTTATTTTTTTATTTAAATGGCACAACTACAGAATACAATTATTATTCAGTGCATTGACACATGCGTGTATTATAAACAGATCATGTATCAGTTTATAATAACAGCAGGTATTATAAACTAGGCCTCACATTAAAATTGAATTCTGGCGACTGTTGCGCACCGCGTTTACATGGAATAGTTTAACAAATGGAATAATACTTGTACTTTTAACAAACAAAGTCGTCGAAATGTTTTATTATTAAATTAAAAAAACGAAAAAATTCACTCCTTGGAATTGAACCTGTACCTTATGACATGCCGGGTCAGGTGCACTACCAACTATACTATCGTGGCACTGTCCAACCCGCCGAAATTAATCAACACTATATACTCTTACTTTTGTAAGCCAAAGGAGCCCTATTCAATGTACAACTACGTCGTCAACATCCGATCTTAATATTTTTACAGATATTAAAGATCAGTAAAAAATTAAGCAAGCTATATTTCTGATTATGATTATTTATATAATCATAATCAGATATAGCAGTATTCAGTAACAATTTCAAGACATATTTATACTAGTTGCCGCTCGTGGTTTCACCCGCGTGGTTCCCTTTCCTGTGGGAATATCTTTATAAAAAGTATCCTATGTGTCATTCCCGGTTATAAACTATCTGTATGCCGAATTTCATCCAAATCCATTCAGTAGTTTTTACGTGAAAGAGTAACAAACATCCATACTTACAAACTTTCGCGTTTATAATATTAGTAGGATATATTTTGAAATTGTTACTGAATATTGCTTAGAAGTCTGAAGACTTTTGCTTAATATACATAGCTTACATATACATAGAATCTGGTAAATCTTGCTAAAATAAAATATATTTTTTTTATGCAGAAAGTAAAAATACTATACACATTGTTACAGCAAAGAAGAGTGAGGACGACGCATTGATTGACCTTAGCGACGACATACCTGATATCGCCAAACTAAGTAAGTCCATAGTATTGGTTTCAGGGAATTTGTTCCTTTTATATTGATAAAAAATTAAAAGATAAAAGTTACTTTATTTGCTTGCGCACGTGTATAAAAATATATTAAATGAAAGATTCAACATCCCATACCATAATCGGTGTACAAATTAAGATAAAAATTCAAATATAAATCCATGCTTATGAATAAAATAAAAATTAATATTCCTCATTTCAATTTATTCGGGAGCGTTCCGTTTAACGCAGAAAGAGCTTATCGTATCTTTTGGTTTGGCAGTATGGTGGTGGGGGTGCAAGAGATTCAATAGTTTGTAAGATGGGATCCCAGGCCATCTTCTATATAAAATTAACGCAAATTTTGTTGCGAACAAATTACAAAAACACAAATGTTGAAAAAAAATCCACGAGCAGGATTTGAACCCGCACCCTTCTGACATACCGGGTCAGGTGCTCTTCCAATTGAGCTATCGTGGTTCTAACTAGCCCGCCGAAAGCAATTGGAAGAGCACCTGACCCGGTATGTCAGAAGGGTGCGGGTTCAAATCCTGCTCGTGGAAATTTTTTCAACATTTGTGTTTTTCATCTTCTATATTTTAGTTATTATTTATTTATTTATGGACGTGAAACAAAGTGTACTCCGAACACATTCTTACAGGAGGATGAACCCTATAACTGTTACACTGACGCTGCTGTAATACACTGCCGGCTGCCACGGCTACTTGCCTTTTTTATAGTTGGATAGGCTTGCATTTGGCTACTATTTCACCTGATAGTAAGTGATGATGTAGCCTACGATGTAACATGCTTGCCTAGAAGGTACCTATTCACTCGCGATTTGAAGACCCCAATGTTATATTTGATGGGAAACAGACTGAGGCAAGGGGTTCCACAGCTTTGCGGTACGTAAGAAAAACGTGGACGCATAACGCTTCGTACGCATGGGTGGAATCTCTATTGTATAACTATGGCGTCGCGCAGTTTGTCTGGTTGTCCTGAGATAAAAAGGTGATGGAGGAATCAAATTGAACAATTCCAATGCAGTGTGCATTGGAGTTGTTCAATCCGAAGTGAATCCGATAAAAAATCGAAAGACTTGCGACCTGGCGCCGACATTCTAAGCTCTGTAGCTTGGTGTCAAACAAATCGCCATCGTTTATAAGCTTTCTGACTCTCCTGTCAGTTGACTCCAGTGCTCCTAGTTGGTATTTGGCGGAACCGTCCCAAAGGTGAGAACAATACTCCATACACGACCGGACTTGTGCTTGACACAGAGTAAGCAGTTGTCCCGGTGTGAAGTACCTTCTCACCTTCAAGAGGATACCCAGCTTCTTTGCGACAAGTTGTGACTTCCATTCAAGGTAGGAGTTAAAATTTAGAGTCGATGACAGTTTCGTACCTAGAAGCTCAAGATGGTCGCAAATGGGAACATATTCACCTCGTAAAGCAGGAGTCAAGGTGAAAGGACTCCGTTTAGCGGAAAACAGACACGCCTGTGTTTTGGTGGCGTTGAACTTGACCAGATTCGCGATACCCCAATCGGATACTTCCTTTAATGAGTTCAAACTCAACCATGGTCTCTCTCAAAGACTGGATCTGAGCTCCACCAGTTCGTGCGTTGGATGTATCTTTAAGACAGTGCTGGCATCTGCGTACCCAAGTATATCGGGTTTTAACAGGTCGTTGATGTGCAACAAAAAAAGTGTCGCAGAGAGTACTGACCCCTGTGGGACCCCAGCGTTAATCGCAAATTGATCGAATCGGTGACTACTCGAATCGATCTATCCCGCAGAAAGTCAGAAATCCAAGCACACAGAGTAGCAGGTAAGCCAAATGATGGAAGTTAATTGATAAGGCTGTCGTGCCAAACTCTGTCGAAAGCCTTAGAGATGTCCAGGGAAACGGCAAGCCTTTCATCATAATGCTCGATGGCCTCGCTACAGATGTGTGTGACGTATGCTAGAAGGTCTCCCGTGGACCGGTTTCGGCGAAAACCTATTGACGGTCACTAAGGAGATCCTTCGCTTCTAGATAAGTCAAGAGCCTGTAATTCAGAACACGTTCCATAGTTTTACAGAGAATGGAAGTGATTGATATTGGCCTGTAGTTGGCGGGTTCGGCACGACTACCTTTTTTGGGCACTGGTTGAACGTTAGCCGACTTCCATGTTTTTGGCACTATACCAGTCCAAGGAAAGGTGAAAGAGGCTTGTTAGAATTGGTGCCAACTCCGGCGCACACGTCCTCAAGACTATAGCTGGAATCCCATCCGGGCCGCTAGCTTTGTTCACGTCAAGATTGCGTAGTGTTTTACGAACCTCCATCTGGCGTATGCGGATTTCGGACATGGTCGTTTCGCAAACCGCTGCAATTGCGGGTATGGCACCACCAGCATCAAGACGCGAAGATTCTGCGAAGAGAGTGGCAAATAAATTAGCCTTCTCAGTGGCGGTGTGAGCCAGTAGCCCATCTGGTTTCAGTAGTGGAGGAAGAGAGGTCAAAAGTGTTATCTATTTTTTTGTTACTGATGTTGGAACTTGGCGTGCATTAACATAAAATAACAGAAAAAGTTTGAAATCAGACTATTTATATTACTATTGAAATTAGTAAAAAAAAAGTAAGTAAACAGCCTATAATTGTCCCACTGCTGGGCAAAGGCCTCCATCATTGAAATCAAGTCGTCGCTACAATTGATGGGTAATGGCTTAATCACCACGCTTGCCAAATGCGGTTTGGTGATCACAAACCCGGGCTATGCATCGAAAAATCCGAAAATACATTTTGCCCGACCTGGGAATTGAACCCGGAACCTTCGGGTATCGGAACGAGCGCTCTGCCACTGGGCTACCGAGGGAAATTAGTAAAAGTTATTTTAATTAAATATGTGGTGTTTGCGTAAACTTTATAAAAAAAAAGTGTAATAGAGCGTGTGTATAATATATTGTATGTAACAGGTGTGCAGGCAGACAAGTCGCCGGGCAGCTCGAAGGACGAGTTCGACATGTTCGCGCAGTCGCGCAACGTCACCTACGAAAACACCAAGACAGGGTACGTGCTTTGTACATTTGCAGAACTTTAATTTTTGAATAGATTAGTTACTCAATGTTTTGTGTTTCTTCGTACGAATCAAAGTTATATTTAAATGACATTACCAAAAATCTTCATAATAACTCTAAGCTTCTGCTTAGTTTATTTTTGTGTATTCATGTTTTGAGTATTTTTAGCGTTTTATTTCTTAATTAGGAATGTTGAAAACAACAACAATTAATTCCAGAACGTTGAGGGCCTTACAAATATACAGAAATAAGATTTGAATAGATATTCCGTGTTTTGTTCCTGTCATGTAAACATCATTTCAAAAGATACTTATAATAACGTAATAAGAGGGACGGTACGGTCGACATCTGTCGGGCATGCCGCCGTCCTGGAGAATCACTCCGACATATTATTTCTGGTTGTTCTCATCTTGCTAACGGAGAGTATTTGCACAGACACAACCAAGTAGCCAGAATAATTCACCAGCAACTTGCTCTTGGATATAGCCTTGTTGAATCGGAGGTGCCGTACTATAAGTACGCACCTGCGCCAGTACTCGAAAATGGTCATGCAACGCTCTACTGGGATCGCTCTATCATTACGGACAGGACTATTGTCGCCAATAAGCCTGATATCGTGGTGGTCGACCGATCCCAGCGCCGGGCAATACTGGTTGATATCACCATACCTCATGATGAGAACCTCGTGAAAGCCGAGAAGGACAAGCTCAGTAAGTACCTTGACTTGGCTCACGAGGTTACCGCCATGTGGGATGTGGATTCAACCATTATTGTACCGATAGTCGTTTCGGCAAACGGTCTTTTAGCCAAGAGCCTCGATCAACACCTTGAGAGGCTCTCGCTGAAAGGTTGGGTCAAGGGTCAGATGCAAAAGGCAGTACTCCTTGACACGGCACGTATTGTCAGGAGGTTCCTCACTCTGCAGCCCTGACCATCGGTAGTTTGGGCCCTGCCTCGCTGCTGGCGGTACTCTAGGATTAGGTTTTTATAATGTTTTATTGCTTTTTTATTAAAATATTGTAAAAATCTAGTTTTAAGGAAAAAAATGAATAAAGAGTATAATAATAATAATAATACTTTATTGACTTAAGAAAATACATATAAGACATAAAACAATGTTAACATTTTTTAATATAATAACGATTTGAAGCTTATTCTCTGTTTATTTGTAAGACACTAAACGTATTAATGAATCATTAATTTCTGAACTTTTAACGTATAAATGAAACCATAACAATATGACCGGTGCAGAGGCAGCAGCTACGCCGACAACCTCGAAGACCAAACCACCACCAGCCTCGCCGTCGCTGCCAGCCAGCGCGCCACCCAGGGGCAGCCGCTGGTGAGTGATACCCTTATCTTATCTCATCTTATCTTATCTTATCTTATCTTATCTTATTTTTATTCCTTACGGGTTCCTTACATTCCAAGAGTGGCCTGAGCCGAGTACGCAAACACTGGGAAACGAAACCCAGACCTCTGGGTATGGAGACCGGTGGTGATCTTAACCATTAGACCATAGAGGCGATTAGGTGTCTATAGTCTGTGTGCAGGCTGTTGTCATATTGTCATGTACATGTCCTTTACGTCGTTATTTTTAGTTTACTTAAAACCTGACAATCAATCATTCAGTTTTGAGAAGAAAGTCAAACTCGTTGGTGCATTTAAGTAAAAACATAAAAAACTATTTAAATTTTGGAAAACATCCTGTTTTCTTATCTCGAAATCGTTTTATTTGTTGTTTTTCAAGATGTCCCAACTTAAAATGTACAATTTTCTTAAATTTTTTTTGTTTAGCAGGCATTGGTGGTGGAATGTAGAATTATTAACTAGTTTATTATTATGTATTTCTAAGTATATTGTATCTCTGTTGTTTATGTAATTGTTGGTTTCGTAATTATTTTATCTAATCTATATTAGCTTATTTTTTATTTTTATTATTTGTTTTTGACAGCCCTCAGGTATCGATGAAAGGGAAATAGATGAGATAGCCGCTTGGTTAGCACAAGAAAAGGTGTGTCATTATTATTTTTATATCATTTTATTATTTTCTTTCACCACCACCACTAACCACCAGCTTATTTCATGTCCCCACTGCTGGGGCACGAGCCCTATGGATGGATAAGGAGAACGGGCCTTGAACCACCACGCGGGCCCAGTGCGGATTGGTGGATGTTAACGACTGCTAATGCAGCCAAGACCAAAGCTTTACATGCCTTCCGAAACACGAAGGAGCTCGAGATGATATTTTTTTGGTCAGCCATTCGATAACTGACCTTTGCGAAAGTTGCTTAACCTCAGCAATCGTAGACCGGGCGCGGTAACCACAGCGCCATCGAGCTACTCCATTATTACATATTATTGTCTTTAATTTATTTTTTGTTATTTATGTATTTTTTTTGTTTTGCTCACTCAATATATAATCACTGAGCCAATAAATACACAATTGTTATTTTATTTTATTTCACATTAAATTTATGTATTGTTAAATCGCACAGAAATATTGTAATGTTTGTAAGAGTACTGTATCCATTGTAGTTTTTCCCTGCTAAATAAACACTGACGAAATAGACAACCACATAGCGATAGATGTTAAGCGCCATTTGTACATTATCAAATTCTGTTCAAATGACTGTAACTTGCACTACGATTCGTCATTTAACACATTTATTTGATCGTTTTTCAGCTTCGCCATACTTACCAACCAATAAAAGTCACACTTAGCACTCTACGAGCTTAAAATAAATGTTGCGTTTATTCAACAAGTTTCAAATATACTTTTTTCTTATTTAATGAAAATAGTAATAATTCATAAAGTTTTTTTGTATTTATGTTTTTTAAGTATCGGAGACACTTAAACAATCATACAATAAAGGATCTAACGATTAGACTACATTTTTTCATTATGTTTACATAAATTCCATTATAGGCTGCCTCAGAAGCCAACGGCACGCAAGAAAGCGTCACCAGCAGCGACTTCGACAAGTTTCTAGCGGAGCGCGCGGCCGCAGCCGAAAACCTACCCAACGCCTCAGACAATAGAGCCCAAACCACCCCGCAGCAAACGCCCAGACACCGGCAAATCAAAAAAGAGGATCAAGACGCCATGTTTGCGCTCTGATGCGCTCCAAGTATCAACACTGTTCGGCCGCAGTATGCACGTGGATGAGTACTAAGTTTACTATTTTTTTTGCATCGAATTATGTATTTTTTAACAAAAAAAAATGGATTTGCCCCGATGTTTTGAGAATCATGTGGTGGTTAGTTGGCCACAAGTTTATAATATTTAAATGGTGTCAATGGTTAGTCGGCCACAAGTTTATAATATTTAAATGGTGTCAACCAACATGCCTTTTTATCGCTTTTAATACTTTACACATATACTTATTAAACACTTAAAATAGTACAGAGGTTGATCCTTTAACTAACTGTGTGCTCGAATCGTTAAAAAGAATTAATTGATTCTGTATATTAATCACCAATTTATTATTATGTTAAGTATCAATAAGTTTAGGCCGACTGTACTAAATCAAGAATGCTTTCGTATTGAATACTTATACCGTTTGGTGCCTGGCTTTTTATAGTTGTAATTGAAATATTTTAAGATGACCCAAAGTTTTCTAAAAATCAACTTCTTATTATACTGTATTTATTTAGACGTAATTTCACAATGTATTTAGTGTTCATTTCATATTGAGCGCTAAATGTCTTAGAGCGTAACATTGCGATGCAGTGTTCTGATGTTGTTGCTAACTTCATTACTGTTGTAAAGCACAGCAGTACCAATGTACATTTCATACTGCACGGTTTGCCAACCAATTCGTCTACCAACTAACGATGGACAATCTTCTGCACGTTATACTCGTAAAACGATAAAATTTATTTGTCTGTCATCAATAAGTTTCAGACCTAAGAAGTGATATTTATAATTCGTAAAAGGTTTGTCAAAACCAATAGACCAGTTTCTTGGCAGACTGTGCATTTTGTGATTTTTAAACAACCATAGTCGCCCTTATTTCAGCATTTTAACGTAGTAAAGCATTTTGTTTTCATTTAATCTCTATTCATAAGCATAGTACGAACGATTATCGAAATTGTGTCGTAAAACTTGTAGTAATCGTAAAAAAGGAGTACTGTTTGGAAGTGAGTACAGCGCCACGACGTCCGTATATGGAACTAACAATTGACAGATGTCATTTCATAGAATGTATGACGTTATCATCACGACTCCAAGATTACGTTACGATTTTAATAATAGTTTGTGTTTATGTTTATGTACTGTTTATGTACCTTAGATGATACACACGCACTTTTAAAAATAAATGAACCATAACACTTTGAAGTTGTTTGTAAGGTTATATTTTGTTTTCTGCCAAAAACTATTAAATGTTGTAACCCAAGTAGCATTTTATTCTCTTTAAAAGGCCACATTTATTTCACTGGTGACTTAGCATTTACAGTGGTCACAGTTGGTTCATCGGCTGCAATAAAGTGAACATGTCCATCTATACCTGTGTAAGGCATGTATAGGGGTGTAAATGTGGCCTATTATGTAACTATTGGCGTTTTGTCAGGACAACATTACTCTTCTAGCCAGCTTTCATTTTCAAAGCTGAACAAGAGCGGTTTAAGAGAAGTAAAATTCGGCATAGGCTGTTCAGAGGTTCACATATACGGTGTTAGATTGCTGGCATTATAATATAACACATGTGAACATTATTGCAGCCCAAAGCTGTTATATGTAACCTTTTATGAAGCGCTATTCAGTTGTTAGTGTTAGCAGGTCTAGTTTGTGATATATTAATCAGCTAATAAATTATTCTGTAAAAGAAGCGTTTAATGAGTTCACATGTACATGAAAGGTATTTACACGCACCACTATTGATATCTAGTAGCACTGATAGCAGTTTATTTGTTCACGAGGACTACACTGTTATCCTCTATTGGTACACATGTGAACCTTTCTAGAGCTGACGTCATTATAATGGTACACGCGTGAAACTTTAAAGAGGTCACAACACTAATTTTGAGTTATAATGGTTCACTGTAGATGGAGACAATGACCACCATTTTCACTTTTAATAACCTATAATATTTCTATATTAATTTATGATTTTGTCACTTAACACGGAGTTTTCGTTATTAATTTTATGGTTGATGTTTAAATACAAAACCATACAACGATTTAAATGCCAATAAAACAAAAATATGAAATATTGCTTTGTTTGTATCTGCTTATTTCGATATATTTATTTGATAAAAAGGCATATAGCCGAGGCGCGTGAAAATTTTAACTATAAATATGTATGTACTTTACAATAAATTTACATTACCCCGTAATATTAACACAATATTATATATAAACACAGTGTACTACCAGTAACAATAAATCACATCAAAATGGCTGTAAGACACGATTCGACGATGGCCATGGCCGTAAGTTATCACAAATTAATATTTATTAAAAAATGTGGTACCAAAGTGATTATTTGAGGAAAAAGCGGCCTAATAGTTGGTTTTAGGTACACTTGTGGTTTGGGTTTTGGATAATCGGCTGTATAATTGTTCACTTGTTACTTATTATAACTCACTTGTCTGTATGAATAACCACACGGAATCTAATATAGTGCCGTTCGACAGCTTTAAGACCACAGTTCTCTCTTTAAACTACCATTAAAGATCTACTATATTGCTAACGTGAACCTTTTGTACACTCAAAGCTGAAAAATTTGTGCCCAAATGGGTGGTACAAGGGCTGTATAGCATGCTATACAGCTCTTGTGCAGCTCACATAGACAGCTTAAATAATAAATGTGTACCGTAAGTCAACCGCTATAGGACCCCCAATGCTACTTGGGAAGCTTAGATAAATGATTGGTCTCGCTGCGCTCGACTAGATACCGCCGGCGTACTTGTTAAATGCGGCAAAAAATACTACGCCGAAGTTGGCGTACCCGAGTCAGTCACCTGCTGTCAGTCGCGTTGCGTCGCGCTTTGTTAAATTTTGGTCATAAACCGAAGTAAAATACCAGTTTGCGTAGTTAAACTGTGTAAAAATAATACTACAAGAAATAAGAAGGACACCGTTCTTACACACACTACAATATTGAGTTGCCGCATTCACGGAGCTATTGTTTCTAGGTAGCGCGGTATCTAGTCCAACGCAGCGAGACCAATCATTCATCTAAGGTTGTAAGGTTGTTAAAAACAGTTTACTTATTTATTTACCGCCTACTAAGGCTATTTTTGACACCTTTTCTATGATTTACATTTACTTTACCCAGGTTTTTTATAAAATTTTCTATATTATTTTGGAAACCCGCATTGCCCGCAAAGGTTGGTCCTTTTTGAAATATTTATATTATACATTTTAAAATGAAAGTATGTCTACGATTCCAACTGACTGGTATTATTTTGCCATCCTCTACAAAATTATATTTATATAACACAAGTTTAGTTGATAAATCGGATAGGATTTTCAACAAAAAAATATACTATTCAACTTAAAACACTTCAATGTATTTGTACTACATAAAAGCTTTATAAAATATGCCGCATCATTGACTAATTGTCTACACTAGAATAAGTTATTTAATACTGTTAAAATTAAGTAGAAATCTTTAATATATTACGTGTAGATTGCATCTGCCCATGGGAGCATTTAATACAAGATAATTCGTATTTTGACCGTCAGACAAAAAAATACGGTTTTAATATTAAAGTGATGATGGTATAAGGATGGATGGTACGAGATTGTGATAGAGTATTTATTGGTTTATAATTGATGATATATTATTATGTTCTCATACATAAATTATATATACTTACTTTTTTGTATATACTTTTATTCAAAATGAAATTAAAAAGTTGTTTTTTTGGTTGTTTTTATTGCTAGTTTTAATTTATTATTTGTCAATCGGGGGATACTGAATACCTTGACGGTATAAAAGTATTGTGAAAATAGTTTCAAAGCTTTGTATCATTTGATAACTTCTAATAAAATAATATGTAGTCGTTAAGCCTTTTTTATATAAATTACTGAGCATTTTTCTTCCAATTAACTCATATAAATCAATGACTACAATTTTATAAGCAATTTATATTTTACAATTATATTATCGTGACAGAAAACGTTTGCCAGATCGCACACAGCACCCAGACACAATGTGAGAGGAAGACTGAATATGGTGGTGTATTTAAGATCTTTCCGACCTCCTTAGTCCTAATCAGAACAGCCACAATATGCACTTTTAATTAAATAGTTAAGACCATTTGTGTATGTATGATGTTCGGTTTTGATCATTACTTCCTATGTAATAAAGCGTATTTTCAAGTGAACTTGGAGTCGACAATAATGATTGCACACTGACTGTAACGAACCTTATCTCGACACTTATTGTAAATGCTGTTTTTAAAACATGTTTTTTGATAAATAAATTTTAATATTTATTTATCAATTTTTTTTAATGGATTCGAATTCTGGTGTATGATTCATCGCTTTTAGGGGTTTTCTCCAATCTCCATGGCCAGTACTACAGAACGACAAAGTCGTAGTTCAAACCAACTCAGAATAAAAACTATTTTAAGTAATATGAATAGTAACAATATGAAAAAGTAGTTTTATGTTTCTTGTATGAATAAATATGAACTGCTAACACGTATATGTGTGAGTATGTGTTTATCCTTAGTCTAAATTAGGGTACTACATATTGCAACTATGAAGGTGTGCTACTTTACTTTCTAACACAATTTAACACTTCTAAAGATGATGTGACATTATATTAACAAAGTTACCTTAAATTAAATCATGTAAATTACCCTTATACCAAAGTAACTGAACTAACGATTATTGTATAAACTTAATCATTCCATTGTCTCAATTAAATGTTCTTTTGGTGTAAATGTGATAATTTGAAAAGAACAAGCTTAATGTTAATTATTAAAAAAAAGAGTTATTTTATGTTGTATTAATCGTTGTATTTAAGATAATAAAATTAAATATCATACCGAATCTTTGTTTTGATTGGTTTACTTGATTTTGTACGTCGTTCCTGCACACTCTTGGATTGAAGTGGATTATAGACATCAATTCGTCAGTCTGGGACAAAGCGGTGATAAATGGCCAAAGGAAGTATTTTCGAAGTTAGCCCAGCAGCGCCACACCTACATCTCCTATCTAAACTATAGCACAAGCTCATATTTTCAAACCATGAGACAAATTGTAATTTTCGATCGATTCGATTCGAAGTAATCACTATTCTAGGCATCAAAAAGCTATATTTAGGCTGAGGCTGAGGGGGATCTCTGTATTTGAATTCTGTCCGCATCAATCGAATTTGCTAATTTTATATTTTGGTGACAAAATGCAGTAACAATCAACACTTAAGTAAGGGTCAAGTGAAATTAGTTACGCCTGCCAAATCCAACATAAACTCCATTTGTTGCACTTGCTAAGATTTTTTATCAGGCACTTTTTAGCTACTATGATCCATAATTTATTCTCTTGATACTGCATTTTGTCACCAAAATATGGAACTAGAACATTTGATGGAGCAGACAGAGCGCTCAAATTAGTTATTGAGATACCTCTTGTCCCAGTCTATAACGGGCATTTTATTATAATTTATTATAGTTGCAAACGTACTCGTATATGCTTTCGTTTAGAGTCCGGTAGCCTTTGATAACCGCAGTCAATGATATTATAAACTATAGATATGTTATGTTCATAGTAATTTGCGTTTTAAATATCTGTTCCGAGCAGTCAAAAACTGCACACATTGACAAGTTTCACTGATAAGTAAAATAAAAATACGAAATAGCACGCAAATGAAAGAGATAGCTATAATTTTAATGATTGCACTTCACATGTTTCTAGTTCATAGAGTAACATTTATAGTCATAGGACTAATTTACAAGGCGTCCTAATTAGGCGTTTTTGAGTCTTCACAACGTGCGCGCTTAAAACATATTTAAAATATAATATCATTGACCGCAGTAATCAAGTTAAATAGTAAGTTCAGTCTTAAGGTAGAAATCAATAAAATACAGAAAGTAAATTAAATTTGTTTATTTATCAATTTCTGTATCCACAATAGACACAACAAATGCAGACGTGGCATTGAAATACTAGAATGGGCATAATTTATTTACATTTACCATTTGAAATGCATTGAAATTCATAGTCAGAATTTAATCTGATAAATCGGCACTTTTAAATTTGACAGAGAAGCACCTCAAAATATAATCCAACCTCATAATAGAAACGTAAAATGCATACAAAAATACAACAATAAGTCGACCTTATAAAATATTTTCTTGTGATGAGTAAAAAAAACAGACATTATTTGTTTACAAAAATAACTATAGCGTTCACACTTAACAAAAAGAGGAATAAAAACTTGTTCGTTGTAACTCAGCGTAACGTAACTCATAAGGAATGTGAGAAGAAAAATATACCATTATGATACAGAAATTATAAACTCAATTGATTGTACCGTACATAAAATAAATTATGCATCTGTTATTACGTAATAAGTTTATTACCGAATAAATTAGTTGGGCACATGTGAGAGATCGAACTCGACAACAGAGTATTCCACATAAATATCAACGGGTGCTATTTGGGAATAGACAATTTGTATATTCAACAAAAGACATACAACCTCGACACAATTTAGAGAACAATTGGACAGTCTAGCAAACGAAATGCGAAGTTAGGTGACTGAATAAGTATAAAAGTAACTATATCTATACAGAACTATGCTATGGAAGTCTCGTAAGAGCGTATTGGCCGCCTCGTGCTTATAACTCGTCTCTGGTTGGCGTTTCCTCCTCTTCGTCGAATTCACTCTGCAGACAAAAGAGTAGTTAGTAAATAACCTATATGACTGTCCCACTGCTGGGCAAGGCCTCTATTATTGAAGTCGTCACTACAATTGATGGGTGGCTTGATAACAATGCTAGCTTGTTGGTAATATTTCGAAACATACTTTGATAATGAGGTATTAGACGAATTAATGTTAATATGAAACTCTGTTAGATACATTAGGTACAGAGAAATAATTTCTCAGATTCTCATAATGTTAACATATTAAACAAAAACACTTTAAAATATTTATCACTAATTCGTGTATCTAAACAAATTTTAAATATTGCTTAGAGTTTTAAGAGCGTTTACGCCGCACACTAGCGCCACTAAGAAAAAAAAACATATCTAGTAATTAGAGATAGAAAATCAAATTATGCTCAACAAACTATTTGAATGAAGTAATTTAGCATTTGTATGTCACCTAATGAACACCTGACATGTTATGGTTTAGATAAATATGGCGTTATAGTTCAAAGTGGCCGTAACGTCTTATTTAACTAATCCATAACATTTGAGGTGTTCATTAGGTGACGTAAAAATGCTAAATTACTTCATTCAAATAGTTTGTTGAGCATAATTTGATTTTCTATCTCTAATTACTAGACTTTTTTTTTCATTGGCGGCGCTAGTGTGCGGCGTAAACGCTCTTAAATTCGGATACATTTTGCAGTTTTTCTTTGGACAGGGTTTCACAAGATATAAAAAAAAATGTGCAGGCGTGCAACAAAAAAATATTATTTTTACAGGAACCTCTCGCTTAATGCGGTTAAATGCGCGCGGTATCAAGCACCATCGCTTTTTCCATTTTCATTATTATATATAAATAAAATTTATATCTTACCACGCTAGGCCCGGCCTCCGGCACGGCGCCGTCCGTCTCCACGAACTTGGTGAGACCGGCAAGCGTCCGCTCGCCGTTATAGTCGCGCACCTGGGTAATAATACACACGGTTACACAATGTCATACGGTATACAACAATGCAAAAATAGTAAGACAATTAGAAAAACACAAATGTTGAAAAAAAAAATTCCACATGCAGGATTTGAACCTGCACCCTTCTGACATACCGGGTCAGGTGCTCTCCCAATTGCTATCGTGGTTCTAACCAGCCCGCCGAAATTATTCAACACTATTTACTTTCAAAGCCAAAGGGCGCCATTCAATGTCAACAATTAAAATCCGATCATAATATTTTTACAAATCCTAAGATCACTTAAGAAGCAGGCAAGCTATTTATAAAATGTTTTTGTTTTTTTTTTAAAACATTTTGGTTAGACAATTTTTTTTTTAATTTATTCGCCATCTTTTCATTAAATTATAATGATCGTTTTTACAACTTTAAAATTTTTACACAACTTTACAGTTTTTTACATAAACTTACACTACTTATTTCTATTTATTAAATTAGCAGTTTTGACCACTTTAATAATATACTCTAGCAAATCTTTTCTATATTTCTTACTTTTAATCAAAGCACTGATTGTCTTTATCAGTTGAGCGTTAATGGGGCAATCGAATAATAAATGTTGTATGGTCTCGTCATTGGTGTTGCATTCGCACAGCGGGCTCTCTTTGTACTTGAATCTATGCAGATATTCGGAGAACCTGCCATGTCCAGTCAGTGCTTGTGTAGTGACACAAGCACAGGAGTGACAGGAGTCATCAAAATCCAAGACGTGACTTTGTAAAAGCGTATGAATTTATTTGACTACATTAAAATAACATTATTTTTATAATCTATTACCTAATATACTACAATTACTTTGTGATTCTATTTTATACGTTAGATTAGGTTTACCCAATAAAATCTCGCTTATCACACATTTATCATAATTTTAAAACATTACAATAAAATAAACGTACTCCTTTACAAGGTCATTTCATAACAAATAAATACTAGTGTTGGAATAGTAAACCAAGTGAAGCTCAATTGATATTCAATTACCAATCGATTAATTTAATTTCCCATTTTTCATTATAGCTTTATTAATGAATTTATATTAAGTAATCATTATATGTTAAGTATTATACAAAAATAGTGTTATACTAAATGAATGTTATGTGTTTTAATTATTATATCATGTAAATGTTATATTAAACGGCTGTTATATTAAATGAATTTAGTTCAATCGTTTGTTATACGTTTCAAAATTATGTACATATTTTAAAATTATATCATTCCATCATTATAATAAATAAGTGTTATATTAAACAAAACTATAACATTTGATTGTATATGTTGTTATATTATACATTACACACCCGCTGTATTGTATATTCAACCTAGGAATTGAAACCAGGATCTGTAGATATCGGAGCCGAGCGCGCTGGCGCACGACCACCGAGACTGTCTGAGACTGAGAATTACTATGAGCGCTTCTAGTATCCCACGCCGATAAAAAATTCTAGAACAGTAATTACCTGGTTGTCCTTAGTGTAGAGCTTGATGGTGGGGAAGGAGGTGATCTTGGTGTGCTCCAGCTCGTTAGCGGTGGCGTCGATCTTGGCGATCACCACATCCTCGTCGGCCTGGAAGTGCTCGCCCAGCTTCTCGTAGATGGGCACCAGCTGTTTGCAGTGTCCGCACCTGGGAGTAAATGGGCTCACAGTTAGACAACCCTTACTTATCAATTTATTTAAATATTTTTACTTTAATTAAAACGGTATCAAAACACCGAAAAGAACTGACAATCTAACATTACAATAACAATTATTTAATACAATTAAAAAAAACAATATAACACAGCAATAATAAAATGAAATTTGATCTATTACATAAATATTAAGTGATCAGAGTAGGAAGAATTAAGTACAGACAGCAGCAGATCAACCTACCACAAAATGTCAAATTTCTTTAAATAATTTTGAACCTTAGCGTTTGGGTATAAAGATCAATATCGATTTGAGAAATTTGACAGTTTTGGATAGATTAATGTGCAGGCGTGTGTACAATGACATCTGAATACTTTGATTTAAAACGGCGGTCAACGCATTTGTATGACCGCGCTAAAAAGACGGCATAAATGTTTTTTTTACAGGACTTCGATAATTGAAGCGTATGATGGCAATGTAGCATCGTCTTTGTAACTCTCCGATTCATCTAAGTAACTAGGTGAGTTTGCAATTTTGTCATTCACATCCTCATTATCGTTATCGTGATTGAATGATGGATGAGTCTCACTCTCAAACGCATATCTTTCTAAAATAAAATAGTGCTAATTGCTGCTATTGGTCCGATCCTATACTATCTTAACTCTAGCCTACTTCCTATCTACAGGGTGTCCCACAAATGGCACGCCAGGCTGACACTGAAGATAGCTATAAACCTATGCGATAAAAAAATAAAAACAAACTAAAAGTGGAGTGAATAAAAAAGTGGCATTTCCTCCAAAACTATGAGACTTTTACTAGAGTCATGTTATTTCTATCTGATAGGTTTATAGCTAAGCTATCTTCAGTGTCAGCCTGGCGTGCCATTTTTGGGACACCCTGTATACTTAACTTTACATAGGTTACTTATTCATCTGTTGTTTCTAAGTGACAGTATCTTTAATGTTGCTATTATCGTTGTCACAAAATGCGTGGGCTCATTACATTATACAGTCGGCGACGCAACGCGATCATCTACATAATACATTCCGAGCCATTGGACAAAAGGCAGACACGCCGCTTGACGCAATCTCGAATTAATTGTGGATCAGTGAATACGGTATAACGAATCAACCCTCCTTACAGACACTTGTGCAAATAACACATACGCTCGCACAAACATTACTCAATTGTAACATTAACTTAACTTGGCATAGAAACTCAACGAAAATGGCGATTGTGCAACAAAAACAACCTGTTGTTAAAATTTATTAATGACTTCTCTTTTTTATACACTTGTGCAAATTGTACCTACACCACCTTGTTCAAATATGGCTCAATTGTAACCTGAACTTGGCATAAAAACTCAGTAAAAATGTAGAGAGATTGTGCAAAAGAATGAAACTGTTGGTAACATGTACAATTAAAGACTTCTCTCTTTTATACACTTGTGCAAATCATATCTATACCACCTTGTTAAAAATGGCTTATTTGTAACCTGAACTTGGCATAGAAACTTAGTAAAAATGGCAAGTGATTGTGCAACAGAAAGAAACTTGTTAAAATTAATTAAAGACTTCTCTCTTTTATACACTTGCGCAAATTATACCTACACCACCTTGTTCAAACATGACTATTGAGTCATGTTTGAACAACAACAACAACAATTGTGTAACCTTAACTTGACATAGTAACTTAGTAAAAATGTCAAGCGATTGTGCAACAGAAATAAACTATTACAATATAATAGTTAAAAACTATCTTTCATACACTTGTGCAAACGATATCTACACCGCCTCCTTTAAAATTACTCCATTGTAACCTTAACTTGGCATAGAAACTTAGTAAAAATTGAAATTGCGCAACAATTGATTAAATAAATAATTAAAGGCATATTGTTACAATTTCATTACGCCCTTGTTCGCGGTCGGTTTTTTCATTATCGTAAGCAAACATTGTTACGCAAGTGCACTACCGAATCGTCGATAGCGATGGTAGGTACTGAAAAATGTAACATAGACGGATAGCAACTAAAATCGCACTTTAAGAGTACCGAGTTAAAGTTGAAAACTTCAAAGTCAAACGAAAACTAGATAGTGATATTTTTCTTAGGTAAAAATACGTAGAATACCTAACGATACAAGATAAAATTTTACTGCTATTTTCTCGAGTGGGAATCGAACCCGCGACCCTTGTATTACCGGTCCAATGCTCTGACCGCTAATGAGCTACTGACACCCCAGAAGCGTTGGACGAGCTTTATGACTAGTTGATTTTTTCTAGTAAAATTTTATCTTGTAACTACATAATTATGGAATTGTGCATGTAAAAACTTCAAAGTCCAGTTTCTTTTCATATGATGTTAACCTGGTTGCCTATTATTGGAAATGCAACTGACCCGGTTTGTTCGAAGGAAAGGAGTCGATTTTTTAACACCATTTTGAATTGATAGTAAACACAATAACAATTGTCATACAATCAATAATGCATTTAATATTGCAAAATAAAAAGCCTTTTAAAGGCACCTGGCCCGGTTTGTTCAGAGAAAAGGTGTTAATTTTTTGAAAAAGTAGTAAACACAATAATTATGTCATACAATCAATAATGCATTAACAATATAATTACTTACAACAAAGAGCGAGATAAAAGAAAAGTAAATGATTAAATGACAGAGACAACAATATGCAAAGGTCATATTTATGAGGGCGTGGAACTATGCAAATGACATTGCTAATGATAAAAAATACTACTGTAGATTGTACAATGCACAGTGCGCATGTGTGCACACTAACTACCACAAGTGGAGTTTGATAGCGCAGTTGCTTTAGCGTTCAGGTTAAGATCATGAAAGTTGTCGCTATTTTCGCAATTAAGAATCACACGATGAGTGACCAAATTATAACTACAATAAATTTAAATAAAAATTGCTTTTATTAAATACTAGCACTATTCCCGCTACTTTGTTCACGTAAATTTCGTATGACACACATTAAACTTTCATTTCCAAATAAAAGAATAGACACATTATACAACCTTTCTTCATCAAAATAAAAACTTTCCTAGACTCACACCAATTATCTAGCCCAAGAGAAGCTTCGTTATGAAACTCGTTAAATGGTTACTAGATAACGGATTATCATACTTAAAATACTTAAATACATACTCTTATTATACACAGAAAACACCCAGACTCGAGACATTTTAGAAAAACAATAATTTCTAAATTGACCCGACCGGGGATCGAACCCGGGACCTCAGAGATGGCGACACCACGAAAACCGGTGTACAAACCACTCGACCAAGGAGGTCGTCAAATAAAAATAAAATAACCTACGTTACCCGCATAAAAAGGAACATCCCATCAGTGACATTTAAAATGGAACTGTTAACAGTGTGCGAGTGCGTAACATCTAAAAAAAACCCACTTAAATAGCGAAGCGAGCTAAAGTGCGTCTTGTCCTCTGATAATAAAAGCAATTATTATAAGCATCTCGCAAAATATTATCTCCCACACGTCAAAGGATTCCTTTATCTGTGCAATCTTTATACATGCAGATAACATAAACAAAGAGCGAGATACGTGGTAAGATGATGCGTAGGTAGGCAAACAGATCATAATCATCTCAGCCATAAACCGTCCACTACTGGAGAAAGGCCTGCCCTAAGGATCTCCAAATCAAACGAGCTTTGCTCAGAATAATGAGACTTCAGAAAGTAAGCTCAATACAAACGCACTCCCTCTTACGGACGCGGAATCTTGGACCCCGCCCGATCCTCTAAATGCCACTACACATTTACAGAATACACTAAACATGCACACTAGTTTAGGCCCAAGACACCGTACTCGTAGAACGAGGGTACGAAGAACCGGTTCACACGCGCTCTATACCAGGTACAGACATGTACCTGGGCGCTTTTCTCCACCACCACGGCCCGGTCAACCCGAGCCGAGGTCCGAGCCTTTAGAGGCGCCCTCAGGTTGTTCCGCACTTAAGTGCGTGACGCCGTTACCTCTAGAAAACCTCCGAAGGTGATTCGTTTCGCACGGCTTGAGGAACTCTTTCAGTTTCTCGCCGCCCCTAAAAAAGCCCGGTGAATCTGAAAATGCCGTTTGAGGCAATCAGCAATCTCTCTCAAAAAAATATATCGGAATTTCGGACCATCTCAAACCAGTCTGTGCGCAGCTGTTGCGAGACTCTGAGTCCGTGAGGGGTTGCCTACGTGTGCGTTGCTCGAGTGCGATATGGATTAAGCTTACTTTCTAGGGTTTCCTTATTTATATAATACTAGTGGCCGCTCGCGGTTTCACCCGCGTGGTTCCCGTTCCCGTGGGAATATCGAGATAAAAAGTATCCTATGTGTTATTCCCGGTTATAAACTATCTGTATGCCGAATTTCATCCAAATCCATTCAGTAGTTTTTACGTGAAAGAGTAACAAACATCCAAACAAACTTTCGCGTTTATAATATTAATAGGATATTCTTTATTGCACAAAAAACACATAAAGAGAACAGTTTAGCAAAGGTGGACTTATCACTAAAAGAGATCTCTTCCCTTTATGATCAGAAAGATGACGCAGCATGACTATAAGGAAAGTCTACGTGGCAAAATACCTGAGCAGTAATTAAGGTGAAAAAGGGGAGCATCATGTTTATCATCAAAAATATCTCAAAAAAATAACAACAGTACAATACATATACAATACATATGCTACAATATTTTTAATGGGTTTTGTGTTGTTCGCATCCAGCGGCTACCCAGATACATGCTCGGGTTGAATACGAGAAACCTTGGTTCAATCCATGGGGATTAAACCAGCTACGTTACACTACCCAAACCTAACACAAGCGTATTAACTTTGCAGCCTAATTAACAGAACTATGATTAATGTGATAAAAGCACAATGAGATGACCTTTATGATAGAAAAGAAAAGTAAATACTTTTCTACCTAAGGACGTTCGAGGGCGTACAACTGTGCAAATAACATAGCTAGAGCGGCAATAACAAAAAAATTACTACCGTAGAACAATGTGCATGCTATATGGACGCTAAACATTACTTTGCAAAGACACATGACTGTGCAAATTGCACGAATTATCTTACCCATACTGGTTTTTAACTTTTTTGATACATACACAGTTGCCTTTTAAGAATGTAACATAGCACATTCTTGTAAGTCAAGTATTAAGTTTTTATGTAGACAAAAGAGAAAAAGTTGTGAGACTCTTTAAGTTGCTTTGTTTTTTGATCATTCAGTTTATTTATTTAATTTATGGCGTACACAACAGGTAACAATCGTAGCTTTGTTTTGCTAGGCTAGTTTAAAATGATTGTTGTTGAAAATAAATAACCTCTCTATACTCTCTATAATTAGTCTAGACGACAGGTAAAGAATGTCTCAGGGCTACAATACAAGTCCGCCCTGTTCTTTATTTTTGCAATAAATACAATTTTGCACTAAACTTTTTTTTTTGTAGATTGCTGATTGCCTCAAACGGCATTTACCGCGCTTTTTTGGGGGCGGCGATAAACATAAAGGGTTCCTCAAGCCGTATGAAATGAATCACCTTCGGAGGTTTTATAGAGGGAACGGCATCACGCACTTTTCCCTTCGGAGAATCTTCTCCGAAGGGTTCGGATCGGGGAGCTAAACGTGTCTATATCTGTGCACTTGCGTTTTGCCACTTAGCCACAATGCGGGTTGACAATCACAAATCCGGGCTATGCATCGAAAAACCCGAAATACACTACGCCCAATCTGTGAATCAACCAGGTAACAACTATGAACTCTCAGTGTTGTAGCTGTTGTGAAAATGAGACGCGTGTATAGCGGCGTATAAGGTTGCCAGATCACCAAACCTAATAGCCGGACAGACCAGCCAGTTCGGCCGGACATTTGGGTAAAAAGGCCGGACACCCTATATTATTGAGGATTTTGTGTCTCAGTATTATTTATTTATTTATTTATTTATTTATTTATTTCCACACTTACATCTATCATTACAGGATTAACCCAATACAATAGAGTAACATAATAGGTAATAGATTAATAGGTAGTACGACAAAAAATATATGTAAAATCAAGCTTTTTTATTATTACCATAAATCATGTTAAATTCTAATAAAATATAAATAAAATCGAATGCCAAATCAATCTTAAGTACTTTATTATTAATCAGTCAAAAAAAGTAAAAATGTAAGAAGCCCAACAAAAGCCGGACACCGTTTATTAGGGCCGGACACGCAATCAAAAAGCCTAAGTATGTCCGGCTTTATCCGGACGCCTGGCAACGCTAGCGGCGTATATACATGCGTCTCGTTTTCACAACTACAATATCAACATTGCAATAGTACTGCTTTAAGAGCTAGCTAGAGATCACTTGGCCACTGTTACGGAGTAAATACCCTTTTGCAAATATTTCCTTTTATAACTTTCTTTTATATGGTCAACCTTCGTTTGATTTATTTTTATCTTGTCATGTCTTGTCATCGTCGTCGTATGTTATTCTTTTAATTATAATTACACGTTTTACTTTGCCTTCTCTTTCCTCCTTACATTCCACCCTTTCGTTACAGCAATCGAGGCGTTTAAACACTAACCCTTGTCTGCAAAACAGTGTTTGAAGTTAAACAAATGGCTAAATACGTGTCTCTATCTAAAAATATTAGCTTAAAAGTGACAGCGTCTTTTTTAACCTTTTTACCGCCAACAAGTTCGAGAAGTTCGAGATTTTCGTGCCGTCCACGCCAGCACTTCTATAGAAGTTCTTCTTTGTACCTACTTTATTAAAATACATTTATACGTTGGCGTACAGCGGGACATCGCGTGCAGGATAGTTGGGCGGTGAAAAGGTTAAGCATTTTCTAACTTTGGCCATCATTTTTTTTTAGTTGATGGCTTCGTGCGAATAGCACATTTAGCCAGTGTCAAAGTAATTTTTATTACAAGTAATACATAAATAAACAATATTTCTTTCCTGTATGATGATGATGAATGATAATAGAAATGAGAAATGATATATCCCCCAACCTCTCGAGTATCTCAGTAAAGATGTTGGGCTTTACTAAGTCCTCGGGCGTACTTCTTGAGAGAATTTGAAAAGTGACGTTGCACTGTTTTGTTTCATTCGCCAACACTTAACGGTTAATAATCCACCATTATTTCACATTAATATTCGACTTAACACAAATTTTAGAAAATATAACAAAACCGCAGACATGACTCTTCACTTTCCCGCCAAGAAGTCCTTAGCCATCGTTTTGTAGTAAAGCAATTTAAATTTAAAAAAAAACATTAACAGCATTGCCAACTCACCACGGCGCGTAGAACTCGACCAGCACCTTCTTGTTGGTATCGAACACCACCTCATCGAAGTTGGTAGCGACCAGCATCGTGACCGGCTTGGCGGCCCAGTCGTCGGGCAGGTCCTCGCTGAGTAGGTGCTGTTTCAGCTTGCCGTCGAAGAAGGACTGCACGAACTCCTGCACACGGACAAATTGGGACATTCAATGCGGGCACTACTAGTTGCATGAACTACTAAACACAAAAAATTAAATTCAAAATCATTTATTCAGTTATGAATGCCACTGTGACATCGGTTCGCAAGTCTACACAGGGCGGGAGAGCCTGAGAAGAACCGGCAACAAACTCAGCAAGGGCATTTCCTATTGAAAAATGCCCTCATAGACCTACTTGCATACACAACTAGTGACATGTACTGCTAGTTGCATTTACTACTAGTGGCATGCACTTATCAGTTGCATGCAATATTAGTTGCATACATATTAGTTGCACAATTCCGTTTTTATTTCTACAACGTAGTGCTTGGCTTTGTATGGCCTGATGGAAAACGGCCACTGTAGCTAGTGAACGTTTGCGATACAAATGCTAAACCCTCAACCTTGAAACTTCTCACATTACTATGTCTTGTAATTTCTTTAGATCTAGTACCCTTCAGACCGGAGCACAGGAATACGAAACAATGCTTTATTTTGATTGCAAAATATATATTTTTAATAAGTTAAATAACGCTTACACTAATTTATCTAACCTAAACTGAGAGTATTCACTTAGATACTAGAGATAAATAATATAGATAAACATAAAAAGGGGGTTTAAGAACTAATTCGTTAAGCAGAAAGAAAGTTCCAATCGGTCAAAGTGTGTTTTTACCGCGTGTTTTTGTTCTGATTTGTCAAGCAATGCAAAAGTAATAATTAGTCAAGTCTCAATTTTGTTTCGATTTGCTAAGCCTTATTTTTGTTTCAACTGGTCAAGCCAATAAAAAGTTCTGAATTGCCAAATGTTGTTAATTTACTTGGTCAATTAATAATAATTTCGCAACATTTTACTTTTGCCCTACTCCTGTAGGTCACGTGATAGGTTAGAAATTTAAGTTTGTCATGAAGTTTAAGGTTATTTTTTTTTATTAGACAACAGAAATACTAGCTGCCCTACTCCCGTAGGTCACGCGAAAATTGTGTTCAAGTAAAAAAAAACATGAGACAATCTTTTTATTGGCTTGACCAGTTGAAACAAAAATAAGGCTTGGCAAATCGAAACAAAATTGGGACTTAACTAATTATTACTTTTGCATTGCTTGACAAATCAGAACAAAAACACGCGGTAAATTGACCAATTGGAACTTTCTTTCTGCTTGACGAATTAGTTCCTAAATCAAAAAGGGTCATTTAACATTCTTAGTTTTTCTTCAGACCGTAGTGATACTGATAAAAGCAGCGCGCTCTGCTATGTACAACGAATGGTAATCGCATACCTAAGACCTTTAGGGAAGTAAGCACTAGACGTTATAGCAAGCCTTGAACATAATAAAATCTAGCTACATTTTATTCCCTAAAATTTATTTTAGTTGACCTGTCTATTCGACAGAGTTTAGTAAAATCAATAGCGCCTCATTAAAATCGAATTATTACCATAATGCGATCGTTTAAAAACACCTGTGCTTAGCAGGGTCACCTTATAGCAAACCTATTACGGTGAGACGTCATGCCTGAAATGCGTATCGTATTCAACGCAATTGTGTACCAAATAAGCCTTTATGTGGAACCTTAAGGCAATAGCAATAAAGTTCATAACCCGATACAAGTCGAAGACGATTAATAACACATCCAAGGTTGTTTACTGCTAATAAAATACCATATCCAATTATCGACTATAGTACAGCGACTGTAAAAGTGAAAATGCCATTTCATGGGAAATAAAAACTTCATGATGTAGTATGCGCTTAATTATTATTTACTAGCAATAATTTGAATACGACCCATTAATGGTACTCATTAAAAGTTGCTCAAGTCTAGATTTGAGCTAAATTGTTGTCATGTCTGTGGCTGGCATTATAGTAAAATGCTATACAGGGTGTCCCAAAAATGGCACGCCAGGCTGACACTGAAGATAGCTTAGCTATAAACCTATCAGATAAAAAAAAATAAACAAAAAAAATAATAATAATAAAAAATAAAATAAAAAAAAAACATACTAAAACTGGAGTTTTTAGAAAAGAAAAAAGTGGCATTTTCTCCAAAACTAGGAGATTTTTACTAGAGTCATGTTATTTTTATCTGATAGGTTTATAGCTAAGCTATCTCCAGTGTCAGCCTGGCGTGCCATTTTTGGGACACCCTGTATAGATATAGACATAAAATAAAATTTATAAAAATAATAAATAGTATAATTCTAGAGAATATAAGAGTAAAGCCTCCTGACATATAGGCATTATTAGGCCTGATATCTATCAAAGCAGAGAGAAAATTGTGTTGTACTATAATAAGAAAAAAGGAGATATATATTATCAACCTCTAAAGCATTTTTCTCGTATTTTCTATTGTCTTGTTTCTGCGTTGATTTTTTTTCTTTCTTTCTTTAATGGTGGCGACCGACCAGAGCGTTCATCGTAACGTAACCGTAACGTACCATTCGCGGCGAGCTTGATACGTCATTGCTGACTGATCGACAACAGGGCGAAGCTCGCGGCTCGCGGCTCGGTTCACTGTACTGACCTTGCGAATGTTCGCATCAAACATGTTACTTAACTTACGACATCAGTCTCCACCTTTCTGATGTTATTATGACAGGCTACTTAAGCGTCAACTCACCTCCACAGTGTTGGCGTTAAGTTCGTCGCTGGCAGGCTTGTATTTGGCCATGTCTTGCTCCAGGGCGATGAGGCGGGCGGACGGTACTTCTTCCTTTTTCATGCCGAAGAACTCGAGGATTCTGCACAAACACATAGAGATTATATAATATTATGTTAGTGTATAATGTGATAAATGACTGCCCATAGCACGGTTAAACGGAGCCGAGATCCTACCATAAGGGCGCGGTCCCTTAGGGTATAGCTATTTTGTAGTTCAATTTTAAAATATTTTGTATATAAAGACCTCTGTGTTTTGCTAAGGCGCTTAAAATCTGTAGTATAAAGATGGCATTCAATGATGAAAATAAGGCGCTTCGCTTTTAAAATTGGTGAAATTTGTATGACGACACAAACGCCTAATCCTGAAAAAATCTTTAAGGCACTTTCAATTTAAAAGGATGGCGCCGTTAATAAGCTATCACGATTGTAACCTATATAAATCCTATATTAGTCTAGTATTAGTGATCTGGCGTTATGACCTGACGTTGATGATATAACTATTTAAACTATCATGGTCTCTTGCATTAGATAAATTATTAACGGGATTCTTAGCATATTTATTATATGTGTAAGTAATTAAAAAAGACAGTAATTCCGTGATCATGGCGCATGCTACTGTGCCGATATATCGGATCGGATACTCACATACAATAAACATGGTAAGAATGCCGTTAATAATTTCTGACGTTGTTAGTCTCTTGTGCAAGGTTGTCTGACCCCTACTTTGTAGCCTGACGGTCGGTAGGGGTGTCATTAAAAACTTTAAAGTCGTATATAGCAGGGCCGTAACCTATATTAAGTATAACAGTACCTTTGGTGGTCATCCTCGTCGGTGTCGATGGCGACGCACATGATCCTGTCACGGTAGTTCTTGCACACCGGCTTCAGCTGTTCCAAGTACTTCTCGAAGTCACCGTTCTTCTGCACACATTCAGAAAGCATTAAGTACAGGTCAGTATTCAGGTCTCACATAACACACAATGTAATGTTTAACAAATTTCATTTTTATACAACGTTATTTTTAGTTTATACGAAACCTGAAAACTGTTTGTTCAGAATCAGTAACAGAATTGATTTCAATATTTTTTATACCATGTTACATTTTGACCAAATAATATTTACAAAATCTCAATTATAGTATACCCTACTAAAAACACACAAAGGGACAGCACAAAAAGCTTGTAACTTCGTGAGTTTTTAAGATATTTTTTTAATTTTTTTTGTACTGATTCTTTAAATGAAAATATTTGACCCGTGTTTCGGTTTTCGTATAAACTAAAAATAAGGTTGTATATTATTTTCATTTATTTCAATGTGCCTTCATCTCAATTATTGGTAAATAAAGATAAGGCTGAATGTGGAAGCTGCTGGCTTATCTCAAACCATTGGAATAAAACAATGCTGCTAACATTGTCCTTAAGGCGATAGTCTTAACTAAGATGGTGATAGATAACCAACCCAACCAAATACAACAGCTATACTGTTGAAAAAATCCGTTGCGAAAATGCGACAAAAATACATTTAAAGTTAAAACTTAAAGCTTTACAATACAAGGTTCACTCGAATTTCAAACTTGTTGCAAGTTATTTTGGTTCATATTATGAAAGCTTTGATTCTGCTCTCACTTTTAGTTATTTAGTAAAATAGCGGGCCTCACTATTCGCCGTAAACACGCGTATCCCATGATGCCGTGGGAACTTTTAAATACAGAAATTCAACTGTCAATTTTCAAGTTTGTAAGTTTTAAAGTAATTGAGAAGCACGATGGCGCAGTGGTTAACGCGCTAGGTCTGCAATTGCTAAAGTTAAAGAACTGTAAAGAACAAAAAAACACTAAGAAACTGCAAAGGCCGGTCATCGGATGGGTGACCAAAAGCCAAAAAAACAAAAACCGTTAGTCGCGGCCGCATTAGCAGTCGTTTAGAAACAAGATGGCCTGTTCTCCCTGTGGCATTTCCATTTATATGGAAGGCGAGTGCCCTTATGGCGCTTTGCAAACGGCGAGGCGGGGCAGCCTTTGGCCGCGAAGCAATAAAGACCGGAGGACCGCCGAGCACCGGCGGGGCGGTCTTTTTTGCCCTCTGTGTGCCGTTTGCAAAGCGCCTAAAAGTAGGCACATACAATGAACAGGTAGTATTGTAATTCAGACTGTATAGTGCCTAGTGCGAGTATTGTAATTCAGACTGTATAGTGCCTAGTGCGAGTATTGTAATTCAGATTGTATAGTGCCTAGTGCGAGTATTAATCACCATTCGAGCACGTTAACGAAACGCGAGAATATGTATAGCGTTGAAGCTGCAAGGAACGAAGATTTGCAATTTCACCGTACAAAATCTCGTTTTCGTTAACGTCATCGAATGTTAAACGAAAACTCTCAATCACCACTCATTACTTAGGACTGTTGAGCCATTAGCAACTATACGTCACTCATATGTGTACTGCAAATCGATTTACCTAACAAACTACAATCATAATGGCTACTAATTTAGTAAATTCGTCACACAGATATGAAATGGCAACACTCTGATCAAAGTTGATTGACTCGAAACGGATACGGTTTATGACATTTATCATTTATTCTCACTAAGAATTACAAAAGAATTCACTTACATGAGAAAAACCAAATTATTACATTTTAGATAAATACGTACATAAAGACGCTAGTTCTGTTACAAATTTTATTAAAACAACACATAGCAAACAACAAAATTGTTTAACTTGTTTTTTTTACTATATAAGAATGATTCAGTTTCTTTAATGCGTCTCAAAATGTTGCTGCGTATTTATAGTATGAACAAGATACAAAGAAAAGGCATAATATGAGTCATTCATTACTTCGCAATTAAAACAAAGCTTTGTGTCTGCTCATATAAACATACAAACAAAAATAAGACTAGGTATCTTACTTTTCAAATCAATAGATAATTCCTTTATTATTGATAACACTATAAATAACTACGTAGCATTTGTAAAATAACTGTAAAACAGTCGTTAACGACCTTAACATAAACGGTTACTTATAGACGGATGCTTTACGGGTGAATGACCTGTTCGGGTCATTGCTTCTCCTAATGTGGAGTTGCGCTATCTCGACGACCCAGGAAAGTGACAAATCTAATTAAAAATTAAAACTTCTTCATTAAACTGGACTGGACTTCACGAGGGTGCTGTGGTAATCGCTGTCGGTCTGCGATTGGTAAAGTTAAGCAACTTTCGCACAGGCTGGTCATCGGATGGGTGGCCAAAAACTTATCATTTCGTACTCCTCAGTGCTTCGGAAGTCACGGCAAGGCATTGGTCCTGACGGCAAAACCGTCGTTAGCAACCACCAATCCGCTCCGGATCAGTGTGGTGGTTTATGTTATGTTATGTTATGTTATGTTATGTATGACCCGTCACCCTGTAGTGTTTCCATCTACAAGGTAGGCTTGTGCCCCAGCAATGAAGGACATAAAAAGAGCTTATATATGAATCACTATTTCTTAATTAAAATCGTAAATGACATTACATGCTTCTTTCAAATTCGTAGGTAGGTAGATAAACTATATACCGTTATTCCGAGACTGCCATTAGCATTGGTGACATCATTATATATACTTTCTTGTATTAATCTAATGATAATACTCTACAGGAACTTGATGACGTAGCGACTTGCACGTTTGGGTTGCGATTTGATAAGCTAAGCAACTTTCGCAAATGTCGGGTCAGTGGATTGGTGACCAAATCAAAACATACACAATAGCTCCACGTTGGAACCGATTGTTATCGTAAGATAGCAAATGTTAAAAGCCACGATCCCGCATTGAGTCAGTCACCACGACTGGGTTTATATGCCATATTTCCCAATTGCTGTTATTTTTATAGAAAGTCCAGGTCCAAGCAATAATAGGATGTTTAATAGCTAATACTAGAGTTAAAAGGTCACGGACAATGACAACTGTGAAACGAACGACGCGACGTACCTAGACTTTCGTAAGTCCTACCATAACAAAAAATTACATTCAAAAAAATATAGCACAGTGAAATTATGATATTATCAACTTTCAAAATCTTGATATGATTGATATTAGTATACCATCGAAAACTGGTTTACATCGCCCAAAGCACATAACATTCGTGAGAGTAAAGAAACTGGAACTTAACATACTCTTTATAAGATAAGAGAGTAGAACTGTTATTCGCACACAGATATTAAATATGCGACACTATTTTTCAATACAATCTCTTTGTTCAATCCAGTTCCGAGATAAATACTTTCACTACGAGTAGATTACTCTTACTTGCTCTCGCGCGCGCCGTACTTGAACTTCGCGAACTTTCACCGGTGACTCGTATCTCAAAAGATTATCTGTAGTCTTAGCCATTCAAGATTGGAGGGTCTCATTATTTGAAAGGAACGAAAAGAACGCAATTTTTACATTTAGGGCTTTTGTTAGAAAACTATGTGTGTCTGTGACGGCGTTTTAAGGTAAACAAGAGTATGTTTAGAATATTGCGTCTTTGTTTAAAAGTATTGGCAGCATCTGTTATAGACATTAATCTAATTTTAGACATTGTTTACTGGTATGGCAGTATTGTGCCCTGTATAAATACGTATAATAATTTTAACCCCTGATTTTATTTTATTTTATGTTTAAAGAATATTTATTTCTTATTAAAAACCATACAGTCACTTACATAAGAAATTATTAATATAGTGTAGGTATGTCTAACTGTCCAGTAGTTAGCAGCATATTGGGTTTGGGAATCATCTCTCAAGCAGGTTCGAGTCAATTTGTGTACTTACATGGAATTTGAACCGTATCATACGAAAACACTGCTATAGTAAGAGCATCGATGTTACTGATGTATCCATTTGGTTAGTGGCGCATGCGTAAGCAGGCGCGTGGCTAGCGAGCGACTGACTACTGACCGGCACCGGATTTTACTTTAGTATTTGCTTAAATTATGTAAATACTATGTACATACATGAATAACACTGAATAACATAACTCTGATGATACAAAAAATATTTTTCTACAGTTTAGTTGAAAGGTACAACTCGCGCGCCTCAATTTTAAATGTGAAAATTATCGCACTGCCTGCGGAGAGTTTCAGCAGACACAGACGTTCCAAGAGTAAAAGTTAAAGCCTTACCTTAGATAGGAACAACAGGAGGTGGTATTTGATCTGTCCACCGAAGATTTTGGAGGCAGTCTCATGGGAGAACTCAACAATGATAGGCATGCTCTGCACAAACACCCAGGTCTTGAACAGATCCTCGTCGAACTTCTCGGCAACATACTTGACGCGGGGCTCCTCGAACTGTTGACAATAAACAGTTTTAGATTTTATTACAATAGGACAAAGGGTAGTTTTTTTATGCACAAAAGTGTTTAAGCTTAGCTTTTCTTGTATAAATACTAGATATAAATGAATACCAAAATGAGATAAGGTACATCAAAGCAAAAAGGAAGGTAGTGTTCAATTTGCCGGAAGATATAACCTTCCTAACTATATACCTTGCCTTTCTTTTTTTGTGAAAAACTTATATTTTACAATACAATCATATTCAATATTCAATTATAAATCAATCAATTTTAAATGACTCCAAACCAAGGAAAATTTATATTTTATCAGCATAACTAATCAATCAACATTTACAAGGCAATTATGAATTACTTTAAATAGCAATTCTGATATTACAAATGATCAACAGCATGGCTTCTATTAATATTGATATAAAGGTAAATTTAATTATAGAGTTATAGTTTTACTACTGATTAAAAATATTAAAAACAGTGAAATGTATATATCAAGCTCATTTGACCCACTGTTTTATGAGATGACCTTAAGTAAATTTATAAGACTACAAGTGTCAATTTTTATCTGCTTTTGTCTACACTAAAATGCATTACTAATTGAAATAAGGTTTTTACCTGTAGAATAAAAAAACTCAAGTGTTCACACAATCAACAAGAAGCCAAACTTTTTTTCCATATGTAATGCTAGTTTATGCAAATTACATGGAACTGGTTTCTACTACTAGACTGATAGTTATGATGTCACTGCTCTTTATACATTTAATGATTTAGATATGTTAACGAAATAAAATTGGATGATTCTCTAAACTTTATACAAAAACTACACTGATGAATTTTATAAAAAAGTGTTTTACTTAAAAAAATATATATGTTGAACAAATACGTAATGACAGTATTTTGGCATTGTTATGTTTACTGGCTTAAAATGTTGTTATATTAAAATTGTATTTATTTTAAATTAACCAAACATTTGCCAAGCTTCTCATAATTTAATTCAATATTATTTTATTAATAAATTGCTACTAGTCCTTGGTATGTCCATGACCTTATGGTACTTACTAACAAGGTATACAGGGTGGAATTTTGTAATGCCACTTGAAGGGAAAGTACTTTTAATACTGTAGATAGAACATTTTACTCAAAGAAAACATTCCTTTATTTATGAAAAGAAAGAAAAGTGCATTCAAAGACATTCGAAATTTCGAGTAACAAATTAGTTAGTTTATCATTTTTTGTAAATTATTAAAATAATTTAACATTTCATGGTTTCCTTTCATTTGATTTATCAAATTTGTTAAAGATTACATCCTTATAATTGACCCTAACAATAGATGCAATAAAATTACAGGGTGTAATTTTTACAGATTTTAGTTGGTTCATTTCACGGGTGTGGCAAGCAAATTTTTGAAAATCTTTGAATGCAGTTTTCTTTCTTATCAAAAATAAAGGAATGTTCTCTTTGAGTAAAATGTTCTATTAGAGTACTTTCCCTTCAGGTGGCATTACAAAATTCCAAAATTCCATTCTGTATATTGGTAAGTAGTGGAATTAATTTTGCTTAGATAGGTAGTTATTTTAATATTTTAACTTGTAAGAAATATAGGTAATCTAGTAACAAGATGACCCTGACTTAAGGTCAATGTTAAATTTCATTATCTACAATACCTTTTGAGTTGACTTGCTTATGAAGTTAAATTAGATTAACTTTTTTTAAATTAAGTTTTACTTTACAATACACTGCTAAATATTCAAATATAAATATGTGCTGTTTGGTGAAATAATATGATGGTTGTAACATGATAACAGTTATGCTAGGTATTATGTCACTCTAACCTTTATCTTGCTTATAAGGGCCAACAAACTTATTATCTAATGAGGATTCAACAAAATATGTATTTGCACTATTGTTGGCTTTTTGTTGACAAAAATAATAGTTTACTGAAATTGAAATATTTTGATATACTTTATGATATAGGATCAATATAAAGTAAAACTATAATATAAATTGCTGAGACTTCTAGTCTTATTATTCTAGTCCTATTTGACATGACTATTGTCCATAAGAAAATAGGTAGTTAGAAATATAGTAGCTTAAATAAGGAGGAAAAAATTAAAGTAAAAAATACTTACATTCTTGAAGAGAATAACATCTTCATCCTCAGCTTCCAATTCTTTTATAACCTTCTCGTCAGTGACAAGAGCAAACACTTGGTCATCAACAGAAGTGGCAACTACAAGGAACGCCTTAGCCTTCTCAGTCTCTTTGTCAGTGAAGAAACCGAACACAACAACAGGGCTGGCGGCAGTCAATTCCTTGGCTTGTTCTACTGTGGTGACTTCCAAGGCAGGAGGTCCAGTCTTCTTCTTCAACCAAGCAACAATGTCATCAGCTTGGCGGCCACCTAAGTAACAGGTTCAGAATTAGAATTGGTATAAACTGTTAGTAAACTTTGAATAAGCATAACGAATCAGAACCCGTTGATAATTACAACTACTAGAAACTAGCTTATAGTTACAGTAAATTACAAAATTACCTGTGTAATCAACAGGGCTGCCGTTTCTGAAGAATTTGAGAGTAGGATAACCCCTGACTCCGTAGTTTTCTGCGAGGTCTTGTTCCTGTGTTGCATCAACTTTAGCAAGTTTAATGGGAGATTCTTCCTCCAGTAGCTTAGTGGCAGCCTTTGCGTACTCCGGCGCGAGGGACTTGCAGTGTCCGCACCATGGTGCATCTGACGAGAACACAATAAATCTATAAGTAGGTACCGACGACCGCACCATGCCGGCATGAGATAAAACTTACTGACGTGTCACCAATTCTAACCAAAGTCTATGATAGAAACACAATTTAAGTAAGAAAAATTATGATTTCAATGATAATCACGAGAAATTAGATGAAACTTACAGAATTCCACTAGGACAAAATCGTTCGTCGACACAACACCGTCAAAGTTGCCTTTTGTTAGGACAAGTACATTTTCCTCTGTGGTGACTTCGTCTCCGAGAACAAAGCCCGTAAGGGCTAATACGGTAAATAGTATAACACGCATTTTAACTACTTATTTTGACTCTTTTAACTGAGCCTCCTCGGAAGACGAAATACAACCAAATGCCGAAAATCGCCACTTCATTTACTCCTTCACACTTTGACGTGGCAGCGTTGATCGTGTGTATGGCTCTGATTGGTGGATTATCTTATTTTGTACAGATAAAATAAAAAAGCAGCAAACCGGGTTTCATGACTAAATAACGTGCCAAATTTAATTTAACAAAAAGTAATTTAATTAGTTAAGTATATAATAGAAGGTAAACAAAAGACTATCAAATCTTTTTAATTACATTAGATAAGTTTGATTGCTTTATTGTCGTTGTTTTGCACGGATATGTTAACGCATCTCTATTATCCGTAAAATACATCAGCTGATTTTGACGTCTTTTTGACATAATCTATCTTGTCAACTCGATGACAACAACGGTGAACGAACGGCAAGAAGAAAACTAAAGAAAAAATGTTATCCAGAATCCAGATCAAGAAAAATCTCCCTTTAGTCCAGTCTCGTTTTCCTAGTGGTTAACTATAAAAATTGAAGTGATATTTTTTTTTATTCCGATTACATTAAATTTCTGATTGAAATTATTGGATACTGAGTACCTACCTTTAAAATAATAGGAAATATGTGAGACGGACGGCTAAGGTTAGTTATAATAACTTATGATAGCACTATTATTGCGAATGAACATTGAAAATGTATCAGTTTACTATACTAATGATGTAACTATTACCTGATAGCTAAGTTACACGTACACACAGCGGTTTACGAAGTTTTAATACATCAAATTTGTCAAACATAATATTATGACAATAAACAAACCATATTAGGTACCTACGTGTACGCATGAAACTTTACTGTTTTAACTATAATAACTCACTGGCGGTCACACTAGGTAACACACTAGTATAATCGCCAATACTGGCACTAGATACTAAACAGATTTATTTTAGAAGTTTTAAAATTGGACTCTGTCCAATTTTTATAGTCAAATTCTTCCTGGTATCATAAAACGAAGACAAATCTATTCAACAACACTGGTTTTCGCGAATACTAGTCAGATCACATTTTTCTAAGCCAAGTCATTGGCAACCGTATCTACCAAGGTAAGAAAAGTTACGTCACACTACAGAAAAAAATATTATAAACGAGAATTAAACATTTATTTGACATGTTAATAATAAGAAAATTGTATTTTATTTGATTAGTTATTTATAATACTATTTCCATACTTTATGAAATAGAATTAGCAAGCCCTAGCATACTTTTAAAAAGTTTACAAATATGTTCTGCTGTTGGAACAGTTTATAATTTCCATGGTAAATTGTATGTTTAAGAACCAACTGATGAATTATCAAACTATAGTTCTATTAAGCATAAACATTGTTGTTACATCATTAGAATAGTAATTTTATATTTTTTAGGCTCCTTTAAAAATAGTTGCTTATTTTTTTTTTTTACTTTTCCAGATGCCAGAGTTAACTGTGACATCGGAGATATATGAGGAGTATGATTACAGAACAAAAACTGCTCCGAGCACAGGGGGGAGTGAGTAGAACATTTTTTATAAAGTTTATACAAGTACTACATACTTGCGCTTTTTCTATGTCATAATAAAAAAAATATATTAAATTTAATTATCTTTTGAAAGTATTTCACAAAATGGAACCCCTAAGAGATCAAAATGTCTTACTGTGTCTGTCGAAAGCGATTTCTAGGAAACCTCTTGAAAGATAGGCATGAAATTTTAGCACATACATGAAATTTGGTGGTTTAAACTTGGTTGAATTTGGATTTTAAGGGCTAAAATTTATAATTTTAAAAATAATGTTTTCTTTTCAATTGTGGGAAATAATCGTTGCAAATTTAAAATCTCATATGTGTCTTTTGGGTCAAAAGAGGCTTTATTATACATAATATTGTAATTGCTTATCCCTCTAAAAATAAAACAAAATATTCTCTAAAAAATTTAAGTTCTATTCGTTTTTTTATGACATACACTTTTGTCACTTCATCATCATCATCATCATCTCAGCCAAAAGACGTCCACTGCTGCAGCTGCAGCAGCAGCAGCTGGACAAAGGCCTCCCCCAAGGATCTCAACAACGACCGGTTTTGTGCTGCTCGCATCCATCGGCTTCCCGCGACCTTCACCAGATCGTCAGTCTACCTTGTTGAAGGCCTGCCCATACTGCGCTTTCCGGTACGCGGTCGCCAATCAAGGACTATCCCGCCCCAGCGGCCATCAGTCCTGCGAGCAATGTGCCCTGCCCACTGCCACTTGAGCTTAGAAACTCTTCGGGCTATGTCGGTTACCTTTGTTCTTCTGCGGATTCGATCACGCAGAGAAACCCCGAGCTTAGCCCTCTCCATTGCTGTTTGAGTGACCTTGAGCCTTTTTATGAGGCCCATAGTGAGCGACTACGTCTCAGTCCCGTATGTCATCACTGGCAACACACACTGGTCAAAGACTTTCGTCTTGAGACACTGCGGTATATCGGACGAGAAGATATTTCGTAGTTTACCGAACCGTAGTTTTAGGCTGGGCACAGCCTAATTGGATTCGACGATTGACCTCTTTGCTGAAGTTGGACCTACCTAGCTGGACTGCATGTCCCAGGTAAACATAATCGTCCACAACTTCAAGGGCAGAGTCCCCAACCTTCAGAGGAGTGGGTACGACACGTGAGTTCGACATAACTTTCGTCTTCTCCATGTTCATTTTAAGACCCACTTGTTGAGAGACTCTGTTGAGGTCACCGAGCCTTGCGCCGAGGTCTTCCAGGGTCTCAACCATGACCACTATATCGTCAGCAAATCGAAGGTAAGTGATGTATACGCCGTTGACATTGATACCGAGTCCTTTCCAGTCCAAAAGCTTGTAAACATCTTCCAGTGCAGCAGTGAACAGTTTCGGATATATCACCTCTCCCTGTCTCACTCCTCGCTGCAACTGGATAGGTTTCGAGCTCTGGTCCTGAAGACGAACTGACATAGTGGCGCTTTCATACAAACACTTCAACACTTCGATGTACCGGTTGTCAATTTGGCACCACTGGAAAGACTGTAGCACGGCCCATGTTTCAATTGAATCGAAGGCTTTTTCATAGTCCACAAACGCTAAGTAAAGAGGCTGGTTATACTCTTCGGTCTCCTGTATAACCTGCCGCAGCGTATGTATGTGGTCTATGGTGCTGAAGCCTTTTCGGAAACCGGCTTGTTCGATAGGCTGGAAGTCATCAAACCTGCGTGCGAGACGATTCATTATGACTCTCGAAAACAGCTTGTAGACGTGATTTAGAAGTGAGATGGGCCTGTAGTTCTTCAGCAGGGTTTTGTCGCCCTTTTTAAAGAACAGTACTACCATTTGTCACTTATGGAGAAATGGATGAAATAAAATAGGTAAAACATTTTCCATTTTACTAAACTTTTGTTAAAATAAGATTGCTAATATTTTCGTTAGTTTGTTTTATAAATCATGTTAATTTTTATTTTAGATGTCATTTCGGAGTTTCCGTTTCTGCTGCCTAAAAGTAGTGGGCTTGCCAGGTTCGACGAAGATGATGACTTGGATGTTGATAGACCCCTGAAGGAAATTATAAAAATTGGTATGAAACTTTTGAATTGAAATACCCTTTGAATTTTGTTGAGTTTCATAGCTTGACATTGAGCGTCTTACAAATAAACAGAGAGTAAGCTACGAATAGTAATTCAGTTTTTTATCTCTTTTACTCTAATTTCAAATGACGTTTACATGACGAGAACAAAACACTGAATAAGTATTCAGAGCTTCATCATCATCATGAAATTAAAGTGAAAAAAAAATTAAGTGCTGAGCTGATTGCCAGTTTTTTTCACTATTCTATATCTATGCAGTTACTTACTTACTTACTCCGCTGGCTCAGTGACCCGTTGTGGATCTTGGCCTCCGTCACAACAAGACGCCAATCTTCCCTACTTTCTACCCTAGACCACAGATTAAGTCGGATAGAGAGACCTATATAGAGTTATAGTCTATCCGGTGGCGTAAGGGCTAAGAGCCATAAAGATAAGCTAATTAGTCATCTATTGTATAACAGCATAAGTGATTACTTATGTATCATTAAAGCTTACGTAAAATGTTTGTGTTAAGGTTCAATATCGAACGACACGACTAAAATTGCAAATATAATAACAAATATTGGAGGGTAGGGTTGCAACAATCGGGAAATTTCTAACTAGTATTACGTTGTAATTAACTAATTTAGTGATTACGTGTATACGCTATTTAACTGTTTTGCTAAAAATGTTTCGTCCGTGGGAAGATAAAAAGGTAATCGGCAGTACAAGTTTTCGGACTTATTTAAATAGTGAAAGTATGCAAATAGTCAAGAATGTGTACAATGTAGTAATATTTATGTTGTATTATTTTTACTCTTGTTACATTTTTGACAATCCTATGCAGAAGTGAGGATGTCTTTTGTTTAAGAAAAATTAATGCATTTTAAGCTTTAATATAAGGGTTTTTGTGTCGAATCTCATTTCGTCGTATTAAGACTTATCACCTTTCGAAATAAAAATGTCATTGTAATAAGTTTTATGGCTCCTAGCCCTTACGCCGCCGGATAGACTATACAGTTAACTATAATTTGTATGGGATGAAAGAAGCACCATCCACCACAATCTAACAACAAGTTAGTTTCACAATTTCGGCACAAGATGGCGCTACTTTGATTCTATGCAAATTGTAGTTAGCTTTACTAACGACAGTGACGAAAGTTCGCACTAGACACAGTTCTATTTTTGAACGTCCCCGATCTTGTATCAGTGATCTAGTTTCGTCGATTTTTCCATAATCCAAATGTAAAAATGATGTTACTGGAACAGTGTTCTATTTATTTTTGACATTTCAATTCACGGCCATTCATCATCATCATCATCATAAGCAGCCCGTATCAGTCCACTGTTGGACATAATCCTCTCCATCAGGCTCAGGCTCGATCTTCATGTAGAAGTAAGAACTATATTAAACTCATACAAACAATTTATAAAATCTATTTTCTATTACAATTTGTAAAATAGCGAATCAACGCTACCTAGTGTCGAACTTGTGTAACTAACACCTTATGTAAGACCGCACGCGCAGACCAATAGGTCTGTGTGTAAGACCTTAATTTTGTGTACATGGCAGCTTAATATATACTAATAAAGAGGTAACATTTGTGACTTTGTTTGTTTGTTTTTGTTTTTTATTATATATAATATATATATAGTATAATATAGTATATAGCTATAATATAATATATTATATATATATATATATATATTATATTATATGTTATATAATATATATATAGTTGTTTTAGCAGTCGGGAATTTTTTTTAATGATCAAATTGTAAATAATGCACAAAATATTAAATTTCATGGCGCTTTTAATTTCGAGATGATCTAAATTCGCTATAGTCGTTCGTGGTTTGATCCATTAGGAGCTCCATTAGGAGCTATGGGGAGCACAAAAGTAACGACTAAAAACGATTTTTTAAAATATAAATTCTTAATAACTTTTTAGGTTACAGAAATTCATGCTTACGTCAAATAAAAAATTAGGTCAAGAAAAGAACTGTTATTTGATTTCATTTATACGTTTGATAATCTGGAATTAATGATTGTTGTTGTCAACATTATATTCGTTCGGCTACCGAAGCTTGACCCTTCGAATTTGTCCTTTCAGAACACAGTTCGAGAACCAAAATAGCTTTAGTGGGTTTGCAAGTATGGAGAGGTGCATTCCTTTTGGGTGATCTGCTCATCCACCTGGGGGTCAAGGGGCAGTTGACAGGGAAGACTGTTATGGAGTTAGGAGCTGGTACTGGGCTCACCAGTTTTGTGGCTGCTCTATATGCGAAGAAAGTTATATGTACAGGTTGGTTATTATGACTACTTCACTGTGTTATTTTTTTATTGTATAGATTTATTACAGTAGTGGTTTTAAATATTTCACAATGAAGAACTTGATGGCGCAGTGGTTAACGCGCCTGGACTGCGATTGATGAAGTTAAGGAACTTTCGCCAAGGCCACTCACCGGATCGTGACCAAAAATTGTCATCTCGAGCTCTTCCGTGCTTCGGAAGGCACGTAAACCCGTTGGTTCCGGCTGCATTAGCTGTCGTTAACAATCACCAATCCGCACTGGGCACGCATGGTGGTTTATGGCCTGTTCTCCCTATCCATCCAAAGGGAATTAAGGTTTGAGTCCCAGCAGTGGGACAAAATGAGCTGGTATTGGTGATGAACTGATGATGAATAGAGAAGAATTTGACCTTCATCTCATCAGGTGGTAAGAGATGGAAACCAGGAATTCTCAACTACTGAGGCACTGGCTATCTTATCTTTAAATGTCTATCTGCTACCAACATTGTTTAATGGCGTCTGAGACAGATATGGTGGTGGTAGCTAGCCAGGCTGACTTAAGCAAGCACTAACACCTATACAAAACCCTGTAGGTACTACACTGGCCTGCAAAATTAAGTATCACACTTTTAAAATTGCAATAACTTTTTAAGTACACAAGATATACTTTCGAAGCAAAAAGGAAAAATGTTACTAATGTATAATTTACTTCAGTTTCAAAGAAAGCTGATAAAAATTGCTGCAAAACGTTTTTATTTAAAAATCTCTAACTTCTATAGTTTAGAAAATAAATAAACATTAAAAGTGTAGTACTTAGTTTTGCAGGCCAGTGTAGTTAAAAACATACAAAAATCTGTTCCAGATTTTTAAATTGCATTCTATTATTTTCAGATATAGACATTGGTGGTATTCTAGGACTAATTAAGTTAAACGCCAAATATAATTCAAAATATATCAAATCGGAGTTCAAAGTGATGCCACTGGATTTCACGGAAACATGGAGTCAACAGCTAACGAACGAAATTAGAGAAACTGATGTTATTATAGCTGCAGATGGTAAGCAGGAACTGTTTGGTTATTAATTTATTAATTCGTGCCTCAGAAGAAACGTAAAGCCGTTGGTCCCGGCTGTATTAAGAGTCGTTGCTACTTAAATCAATTTTGTTAAAAAATATTATTTGACATTACATTAGAAATATTAGGGGCCCATACCGAATAGTATCGTCGGAGTATGCGTAAGACAGCATGATGTCCCAGCATGTTGCCCCAAAGAAGCTTCGTCTCCCACCCTAGATTCCTACAACGTTATCAAGCCTTTCATTATTACATAAGGAGGAGCTCTTCTTGAAAGAGACACCAACAATTTTTCATTTCGAGCTCCTCCGTGCTTTAGAAGGCACGTAAAGCCGTTGGTCCCGGCTGCATTAGCAGTCGTTAACAACCACCAACTGCACTAGGGCCCGCGTGGTGGTTTATGGCCCGTTCTTTCTGTTGTGTTTTCATCCATAGGGAAGGCTTGGGCCCCAGTAGTGGAGGCAAAATGAACTGATGATGAGGATTCATATTTATCTAGTTACCCGAGGGCGGATCCAGGATTTTTTTCTAGGAGGGGCACAAGGGGCGGACGAGCAAAAAATCAACAATAACTGTTAGAAATAAACTTGAAGTATCATACTTCAAGTTTATTTCTACAAGTTCTAGTATGTATAGGAAGGTTTATGAAAGTGTCAAAACAATAGAAAAATTAAATGTTTAATAAAGACAGTTTTCATTTATGTTTCCTTCTAAAGATGTCCAGCACTTCATTAGCGTCCATTTTATGATATGCATTAAAGCCAATCCATTCCAACGCTCTTCTGTCATGTCATGTCATCCTGCGCTTACCCCCGACCGTACCGCTCTCGCAAACGCTGATTATTATCTTTTATACGCAAGCGCGTGAAAGAGATGCAACTAACAAAATTCACAAGTCCTGCCAGACATAGACAAGAGTTTCACTCATGTTCTTTCTGTTATTTTATACATATATTTTAACAACAGGGGGCAAGGGGGCACGTGCCCCCTTGCTCCCGCTTAAATCCGCCCTTGTTGTTACCTAGTGCGAGTCTTATTTGCAATTCGATCACGTTAATGAACACTAGAATTTGTATCTTGTTTACCCGCCTTACACAGCGCTGCTCTTTGATTACACGAAACCGCTTAATGTAGCGGACGCCTTAGTTAGGAGCTAGATTGATCTGCATCTGAGTCTGAGTGGTAGAGCCACGCTGCGTTGCAGCACGAAATGGGCCGGCTTGCCCCGGCAAAATACCACCCTTTCACAGAATATCGGCGTGAAACAACGGCACTCGTTGCTGTTGTGTTTCGTCCGGTGAGTGAAAGTACCGGAGGCCCATCTTTCACCCCTCCCCCCTCCCAATTCCTATTCCCTCCTCAAGATCCAACTCCTTCTTTAAGGTCGGCAACGCATCCGCGATTACTTTGGTTTTGCGGGGTGTCCATGGGCGGCGGTGATTGCTTTCCATCAGGTGACCCGCCTGCTCGTTTGCCTCCTTTTAACATTAAAAAAAAAAATCTTTTTATTTTTTCTATTTTATAGATTATTATTAATCCGCTATTAACTTTATAATAATAGTCCTATTAACCAATCTAGAAAAGCCTGATTCTAGGTATGGGTTCACGTTAGTAGTCTAACGGCTAACAGCTAACATAGTAGAGGATCCGCACTAGAATCGACCTTCACCCATTATTTTATATCAAATATATTAGAAAGTATATCTCGAGTGGGTGTCTAAAAAATTCCAGGCCAGACTATGATTAATAAAAAACTTTAAAATGACTTTTTATTAAATATTGCACTCATGAGTTTAACGAATAACTTTAATACCAACCGAAAGTATGAAGCCTATAGAGTATACAAACGTTGGGTTGTCTATTTTTTTTCCTGGCATAACTACTGGGTTGGCAGTATAAACACGTTAATCGAAATACCTCACCTTCACCTATTTGTTTAATGAATAAATCTTATATCAAAATGAGCGCTGTTTAATTGCGAATCGATGATATAGGGTTGTCTGTAAAAAATCTGGCCTGAATGACGGTTGTCGAGTTTTGAAAGGTGAAAATTTTATGCGTGTGAAAACTTGTGACAAAGAGGTCCGAGCTAAATATCCCTTGCGATAGAAGAGGACGCAGCATTGTAGCTGAGCGCGATGTGACCGCCGCACTGTAGGCTGGATTCCGGCTTTCATAGACATCCGATCAGTAATCTCAAAAATGGTGACTTTTATGACTGCATATGTTTCAGACGGTTTGGTTGACGACGTCTATTTCCCTGAATATCTAAATCTGCGAATGTCTAAGTCCACGAATGTCTAAATCCGCGAACGTCTTAATCCGCGAATGTCTTAATCCGCGTATGTCGATTTCCACGTATTACTGAGTTATTGATGATTGGGCGAGGCCGACGTCCAGCAGTGGACTGATATTGGCCGATCGTGATGATGATAATAGTAATAACGCCTATTTCACCATACACTGACATACACAGATAGGTAGGAATATAAGATGGACAGGCGGTTAAAAAAAAAAAAAAACTCGTACAATACGAGTACAGTCGGCAGCAGAAATAGCTATGCAAAAAAAATAAAGGATCAAAATTATCTAGACACGATTCTACTCTCAAGAGAATAAAGCTTGTGTAAATTATTTTGAACACATGTTCAACAAAATAACATTATTTTGCGTAGCTATTTCTGCTGCTGACTGTACTCGTATTTTACGTATGAATAAGATCCAAACTAAACACTGTCTTTGCGACTAGACATTCAGGGAATGGACGTATGGCGACTTGACATTCGGGGAAAATAGACTTGCGGCTACTATAGGTAGACCGCTTAACTGAGTCCTCGCCTGCGGTAGGTACGCGGGGCGGGAGGTACGTAGAGCTCGGCAGAACTCGTGGCAACGAGTACGAGCGTTTTGCGACGCGGCGAACGGATTTCTAGTTCATTGCGCGTTAACCTACGGCAGACATAGTGAGCAGTGATAGAAAAAACGCAATGAACTAGAAATCCGTTTGCCGCGTCGCAATACGTCAGTAGTCGTGGTCGGGCGGTAAGGTGGTACACACGTGATAATTTTAACAAGATTCATCTGAAGATAAGCAATTATAAATAGAGGTGCCTGCCTACCTAGTTAATCAACTGTTTTGAGAAAAGTAAAAAAAAAACTGTTTTTTACTTTGCGGCCGTTATTTATTATAGAATATTTGATAAATACAATGGTAATGAACTTGTGTACTATTTATTAAGCAATATTAAAATAATATGTCAATCACTTGTATCCATATCAATATCACTGGAACTTGATTCTTCACATCGAAGCAGCCATCATCAGAATCATCTGAATCGTCCTGCACGTTAAAAATAAAATGAACAATATCATGTATTAATTATCAATTGTGTAAAACTGAGTGGCTTTTCTTCTCACCACGCCTTTTGTGAAATCGTCTATTCCTATTCGTTTTTTGCGAATCTGTTTTAATCTACGCGGTGATTAAAATTTTTTCGTTGTCTTTAAATAATTTTCCTTGTTGTACAATTCTAGATATAGACTTTTCCGATAGTCCTGTAACTTTTGCTTCGGTTTTGTTTAAAGAAATATCTTCTTGATATTCAGCAGAATTTGGATTTAATTCTTTTTTCTAAAATATTCGTATACGTTAAAAGCCATTTGCTTGCACTGTATTGACTTGACTTGACTATTAATTTTATGTCCGAAGATATTTCGACTCATCTTGGGAATATAATACCTCCTACCTCCGCGCCCTTGTACCCCACAGGCGAGGACTCAGTGACTTTGGTAATCGAATCGATCCAATCGAAGGGCGCGAGTAATGAATTGTATGTAATAAAATGTATTGTAATATTGCATGATTTGGTAACGACATAGGTAATTTTTTTTTGATGTCGTTACTTATATAACAGCTGTGCAGTTTCTTGCGCCCATTCTTCCATTCTTCTCCATAGCTAAAATATAGGTGCTCTGAATGGGTAGTAGGTAAAAAAATGTTCGGACGGAAAGTAACACCTATATTTATAATTGCTTATCTTCAGATGAATCTTGTTGAAATTATCACGTGTCTATCACTTTACCGCCATGCCAAGACCACTGACGTCTTGCGATGAGGCGAGCGATTTGTAGTTCATTGCGTTATTTCTATAGCCGTTGACTATGACTAACGTTGTATAGCGCGCAATGAACTAGAAATCCGTTCGCCGCGTCGCAGGTAGCTCGTGTTCGTGGGTCTGCCACTATACGTACTTGCCGCCCCGCGTACCTACCGTAGGCGAGGACTCATTTAAGCGGTCTTGCTATAGACATTCAGGGAATAGACGTATGGCGACTTGACATCCGGAGAATGGATGTATGGCGACTAGACATTCGGGGAATCAGACGTCGTCAACCAAACCGGTTTCGGAAGACCAAATACATACTACAAAATTGTATCATTATAGTACAGACTTATAAACGGCTCACTGAGAATTTTTTATTCGTAAATTTGTATGGAGCTGACAGTATAAAAAATTATATCTCCGGTCTCGCACAATAATCATTTTTCAGGGAGTCAATCTTTAAATTATTTATATATACATTGCATAATAAGGCCAGAGGTGCTAAACCGTTTTTATAAATAATCAAACTTTTTTTTTTGTATTGTATCATAACTTTAATTTTATTCCAGCTTGGCATCTATATAACTAGCGCAATAAAAATAATACGACCACGAAAATATATGAAGATATAATAAAAACATATTTTAGTGACAATTATTAAACTTTTTTTAAAATAAGTAATCGATTTTTTGTTTTGTATCTCAAATTATTTAATTATATTCCAGTTTTCCAGCTGTAACTATGGCCTACACTACATAATGAGTAGGATCATCATTAATAAATAATTACGTCGAAAAACATTTCAAACATTAATCATTAACATTATGTATACTGTGCAATTTGCAAATAATTAATTAATTACATATGTCATACAGACTTAACATTAAAAAATGGTCTGTAAGAGGAAAAGAAGATCAAAATGTAAGAGATGCAAAAAAGAAGATAATTCAAAATCGTTTTAAAACTGAACACTGCTCACTTATTGATGTAGTGAAGCATGGACATGGTACTACCAATGACGGTAACAGCGAGAAGGTTTTTTAAAGATCCAGAGAAATCTTCTGATATAACAGGGCTCGATACCGAACTGATTCATAGGTTTGCTGTTATTTTGCAAGCGGTAACTTCCGGTGAGCATGTGGATACTGTAATTCAAAGATTATGCATACAAAACTGCTGAAAGGTACGTGTCCTTGTATAATTATTGGAACTACATGTCTGCAACCGTGCACAAACTGGAGCTGACATCATTACTTGTAATGCGATTGTACCAATTGGAAACCTTTCTGAAGAAGCTTCGAAAGCCCGCAACAAGGATTTCCGAAAATTCAGAGAACACAACTCACGTAAGAAGAGTAGAGTGAGTTCCAATGAACGAGGAGCTCGATGGCGCAGTGGTCAGTTCCATACAAATTTTTGAATAAAAAAATCTCAGTAAGCCGTTATAAGTCTGTACTAGAGTGATACAATTTTGTAGTAGGCATGATTTTGGTCTTCCGAAACATATGCAGGCATAAAAGTCACCACTTTCGTGATTACTGATCAGATGTCTATGAAAGCCGGAATCCAGCGTACAGTACGCCGGCTGAAAGTAAAAAAAATAATTATTGATTGTAACTTTTTTCAATGATTACATTTTTGTATTAATGTTATATTGTAATGTAACTTTTGTACGTAAAACGAGATCCTTAGAGTATGTTTTTTACCATTTCGTTTTATTTTTATTTATTTTCCTGAAATAACAAGAAAATTTCGAGGGTATATCATTTCTCACTTCTCATTTCTATTATCATTCATCATCATCTATACAAGAAGGAAATATTATTTATTTATATATTACTTGTAAGAAAAATTACTTTGACACTGGCTAAATGTGCTAATCGCACGAAGCCATCAACAAAAGAAAAAAAGACATTAGAAAAGCGAAGTTGCCAAGGTACAAAAAGTTTAGGGTTGCTATTTTATGAATTTTTATTATCTGACCTTTTTTTATTATATAATACAATGTTTGGGTTAAAAAATACATTAATACATGGAAAGGTTTCTTATTTTGTGCTCTTTTCATAAATAATTTCATCACTGTAAGAATTAGGGCGCCCAGCCTCCATACAAAATTGGAACATCTCCTTTGATATAAAAAATACTTTTCATCCATTAAACATGGGTGAAGGTTGTTTCTAGTTCGGATCTAAGACTAACAGCTATAGAGATGAGGATTCAAGTCTTCTCTTTGCTTTTTAAAGAAATCAAAAAATCTTTGCAGTTATCTACGACGATGACGTCACCGCAGCGTTCGTCACGACCGTCCAGAGAATATTGAATATGGAACCGCCGAAAACACTGTATATGGTGTTGGAGAAACGTTACGTGTTCACTATAGAACACATGGACTCAGTGGCGCCCTGCTACGAAACATTCCTGACCTTGCTGGACAAGGTCAAGTCGGACCACGCGCATTCCACCTGGACCACCGAACAACTACCTCTAGATTTTCCAAAATATTTCACCTATGACAGAGTCAAAGAATTGGTCCTATGGAAAATATCGTCCGCACCAAACTAAAGACTAAACTGTGATATTAAAAACTATTTTGCTGTACCCCAAAAGAGTTTCATTAAATCAAAATAGATATATGAAAAACAATCTTATATATTTCAATTTGGGTGACTTGATTTAACTCTGTTAGAAACAACATTGTTACCCTACCAATTCGCTGAAGATTTCCATCAATAAATAAAACAAGACAATACGAAACTTAATAATAATTTAAACATGGTACAAGATGTAAATGCTATAAAAGATACCGAAATAACTTAATATTTTTATCGATCCTTGACTTACTGGCTCACCGTTATCTATCACTCAATACATAATGGATTATAATCTAGACTTAACATTATTTTTGCGTGGGCCAAAATTCATTGTACTTGGTTAAAAATGTTTTCCTCAATTCGGAGTTTCTGGCTTGCTGGTCCTTCTCTTTGCTCAAGGTCTCGACGCTCTGACCGACGCACAGGTCACCGCTGAAGTGGATGATCACCACTTGGGTGTTGAAGGTCACGTTTTTGTCTGGACTCTGCTTCGCGTAGGCTTGAGGGTTGAACTCCAATGGGAACGGTAGTGCCAAGTCCGCTGCTGGAAGTAAGGCAAACTTAAATTTGTATCTTAAACTTTTGTCCGCCATCGACGGCAATAATTCTACCAGGCAGCGAACACTACCTGCACGCACCCTGCCTATATTCCGAAGGCAGTTTGATCCACCTCCACTCGTGATCAAGATCTCATATATATTATATATATATATAATCGACAAGCGATAGCGTGCCCTGTACGCCAACTGTCTTTGGAGTCAGAGCAATGTATATGATGATGTCTAACATTCATTTATTTATTTACTAGCGGCCCGCGCGCTTGAGTAAACACCCGTATTCTATAAAACCTTATAGCAGCGCCATCTACCGGGTCCAATTAAGTATATGCATTTATTATACATAAACTTCCTCTTCAATCACTATCTATTTCTGAAAACTGCATTAAAATCTTGATATACAATGTTATTTTTAGTTTATACGAAACCTGAAAACTGTTTGTTCAGAATCAGTAATAGAATCGATTTCAATATTTTTTATACCATGTTACATTTTGACCAAATAATATTTACAAAATCTCAAATAAATTATACCCTACTAAAAACACACAACGGGGCAGCACAAAAAGCTTGTAACTTCGTGAGTTTTCAAGATATTATTTTAATTTTTTTGTACTGATTCTTTAAATGAAAATATTTGACCCGTGTTTCGGTTTTCGTATAAACTAAAAATAAGGTTGTATATCACCTTAAACGCCATATGTCCGACAAACAATTGAATTTCTATTGTGTCTGCGACCCGCGGCGTTCAACCTGATATAAATCTTCTGTGCGTCTGTATGTTATTGAACTCCTTCTAAACGACTGGACCGATTTGGATGAAATTTTCTGTGTGTTCAAGTGGATTCGAGAATGGTTTAGATTTACAATTGGACCCGGTAGATGGCGCTGCTATAGGGGTTCATCATGGGATACGGGTGTTCTTAAGCGGACGAATGAGTTGTTTGCTTTGTTGTCATGGAAACTGTCAAAGCGGTACGAAGTCCGCCGGTCAACAGTACTATGTAAAGATTGAATGAATGAACGCGGACTGACGTGCGGTGTACTCTTCGGGCGGGTGCTGCGCGTCGCCCGTGCACTCGGGCCCGCAGCGACCGTCCTTCAGGATACCGCGCATCACCGTCAGCTTGCTCAGCGCCTTCTCGGTTAGCTTGCTGTTCTGCTCGTTCTTGTGCTTGTCTATGTTCCGGAGGAACTTCTTCATCTAAATTGTAAATCAAAATCAATATCAATTTTTTTATTGCTAACTAAGTCATCCCTCCACCATAGGAGTCATCCTCCACTAAGTCCCTTCCTCCATAGGTGTACACGTGCTGCTCTCCGGAGTCATCGCTCCACTGTCACACATATCCCATCGCGCACAAAGAAATTTGGTGACTCGTTTCTTTGTCGTACCTCCAAAAGATGGAATAGTCTACCAGCACACATTTTCCCTCCTTCCTATGATATGGGGTCCTTCAAACGAGGCGTGAAGAGGCACCTTGTGGGCCGGCAGAGTGAGGTTGACTGATGCTGCGTTGTTTTCACGCTGCACCAGTTGTCTTCGCGTCTGGACTCCATTTCCACTTAACATCAGGTGGTATGGAGTCATTTGCCGGGCTAGGAATTAAAAAAAAGTGTAAGTTTTAAAGGTGTTACATTTTTTAAAGGAACTTTAAAACTAAGTCGCCCTTTTCGGACACGGTAATTTTATAGAGAGCGCTGCGGCTGCACGTTAAACAACACCATAAGGAGACTGCATAACGTAAGCTTTTATACAAAGGCGCTCGAGCGACGCACGAGATCTCACGGGACACTGATGCCAATTTTCACCTATGACCCCTAAGTTTTGGTAGGGTTGCCAACCATACTTTAAAATAACGTATCCTACGTTATTTTTCATCCCCATACTTTATTATTTTTAATAAAAATAAAAAATAATATAAATAATGCGTGCGTTTGAACAAAATATTCCTGTTGACTTAATTTCTGAATGATATTCAGGTGAAGTGAAACGAAACCCAACGCATAAATAAATTTTTCTTCAAATATTTTTTTATACTTACTAGTTAGTGATAGATATACTTTAATTTTCTGAAAAATTGTTGTTGTTGCTGTTGGCAACCCTAGTTTTAGGTCCCCTAAGCCATTTTAGGTTTGCTCTAACAACTGTCACCTAACATGGCTTAGGTGACCCCACCTAAGCCATGTTAGGTGCCTGACCGATTTATAAGCATCTAAATTTTTTTAGTAGATTAGTCTTAACACACACTTCAATATTGTAGTTAATTCTGGGTCTCCTTATTTTGATGTAAAACTATCAAAAACCGTAATTTTTCTTCATTAAATGTTTAACCTTAAGCCAAGGGCATAGAGTTCAAAGTCTGTTGAAGAAATTTGACAATTATTATAATTATTATGTGTGGTAGCCTCCTCGATGTGCAGCCGTGTCTACAATCCACGTTATAAAAAAAAACTATTTTTAAACCAAGCAGAAACGTGTTTCATCCGGAATCTTCAACCTTGAGGAAGGAATTGGCAAACTAAAATCCGATCATAACATATTCATCTCATCATCATAACATATTTGTTAGGTAGGTACATGTTAAATAAAACATACAGTTTTTTGAAAAACCCATTGAGATCGCCATAGATTGATGCGCCAACGTAGTTACATAAACCGATCAGATACAAGAAATTAGAGAATGTAATAAGTAGTAGGTAACCTATGTATTAAAATAAATTTTACCGTTTTCGATATTTTTTTTGGCGGGTCAGGGTATGACATCTTGGGCTCTCCAGGGTTGCTACCGACGACGTACATCGTGCTTTTCGGTATATCAAAGTCGGAGTACCCGGACGTCTGTCCTTCAACAGGCTCCTTCTGCCTTCCAGACAGGGTCGAGGACTTGCTGTTCGTAGGCACGTAACCCGACTTCGTGGCATTTTCAGACTGCGACTTCTGTATCGAGGACTTATTCTTGCCTCTATGCTTCCTCTGTACAGGCGAATCGTCCTCATTGGACAAACTCTCCTCAGACGTGGACGGAAACACCTCGTTAAGACTTAGCACCTCTACGTTGCACTCATCGAGATTCGAAGGATTTTCAATGTCAGCCAGTTGACAAAGTTGGTCGGTGGAATGGATGCTGATAAAGGATTTCTGTACGGAACATAAAGGAGACTCTTCCTCGCCTGAAGACGACGTCTTCTTTGACACAGTAACTGTAAACGTAATAATGGTTAGGTTAAGTTTGTTAGCGCGTGCCTAGTGCGAGTTTTATTTGAGATTCGATCACAGTAACTAAAACGAAAATTAGTATGGCGTTGAAGCAGCAGCGCCTCCTGGCGGCATACGAGAAGAGTTTTATTTTTTTTAATGTTAAAAGGAGGCAAACTAGCAGGCGGGTCACCTAATGGAAAATAATCACCGCCGCCCATGGACACCCGCAAAACCAAAGTTATCGCAGATGCGTTGCCAACCTTGGAAAGGAGTTGGATCTTGAGGAGGGAGTAGGAATTGGGAGGGGGGAGGGGTGAGAGATGGGCCTCCGGTACTTTCACTCACCGGACGAAACACAACAGCAACGAGTGCCGTTGTTGCACGCCGATATTAATGTTAATGTTTTGCCAAACAAATTTTCATTTTCGTAAACGTAGGGTCGAATAAAATACGGATAATAAACCAAACTCACACTAGGCACTCAGCATATTTAAGTAAAATACTTACCAGCATATGTGCGGCTCTCCGTAGGGAAACACCTTATTGTTTCTCCTGAATACAAAGAACACATTAAGAGCGTTTACGCCGAGCGCGAGACCTTAAGTTTAGGTTTTTAAGTCCAAATATCACGCACACAGAAACGGGCTGTGAGCGCGCGTGAGTGTGTGCGTAGAGTAGGCTAGTTCTGCTCACTATAGTCAAACTCACTACTTTGATCCGTTCGAATTTAGTTTTTCGGTATACTTAGAAATTATTGAAGTGAAATCTTTTTTAGCGGCGTTGTACACTTTTTTGTAATGGGTAAAAAATGTTAAATTCGCATCAAGACACGTGACCTGATCGAAAATGTAAGACGTAAAATCGTAAGACGGATGGAGAGTAGACAGCCGGCGCGGTGTAGGAGAGGAAGTATCCCCCTCACTTTCTACGGCGCGGCGAAAATGTATGCCTGTTGTTTCGTTTAGGCGGCGCAGGGCGCTTGCGCGAATAAGTTGTCATGTTTGTGTACGATAGCACAATAAATAAATATTGTATTCTACCACATAAATGATAGTACTTTTATACTGATAATTGAAGCAATTCGTGCAAAATTATTCCCTAACCATTCCAAAATATCAAAAATGCACAACGTTAATATTCAAGTTTTCACTTCTGCCGGCACTCCCGGGGTGCCACCCTTCGTTTATTTATTTTTAACTATGGGCGTAAACAGATGACTAAACTACGGATACACGAAATAAGTACCTAAGTATAATATTATATTGTATGTATTTTTATTAATGTTGTAATTAATCTTATATCACAAAATTATAATCAATACCTATCTGTTCCTCAACGATTTATTTTGGACGAATTGATTTGACGACGACACATTTTTTTTTTTTTATTCATAGCTCGGCAAATGTTGATGTTAAGTGGAAATGGAGTCCCTGTTGTTCCCTGCATGACGTTGACAGTTGACAGTTTGTTGATGGTTTGAGATACGAAACATTTAAGAATCCTTCTTATTTAAGTTTTTCTTCCAATATTTTACAAAGAAATGATTAATTGTATGGGCAGTCAAATAAATTGACCGATTTTTTAGAATATATCAATAATAATATGTTGTCTATTACCAAGCCCAATTTTGCTAATCTCCTTTTAAAATAAATTTTGTATAAAAATTACTTGGAAAATATGAGCCACATAAGCACAAAGCGCATCATGCAGCAATAAAATAGGTGCTGTCAAAACTCGGTCAAGTTATTTGACTGCCCATACAATTAATCATTTCTTTGTAATACATTGGAAGAAAAACTTTAATAAGTAGGATTCTAAAAACCATAATAATAGCTAAGGATACTTTAAAAAATTAAAAAAGCAATACACTTATTAACAAAATAAATAATTAGTCTACAAAAGTCGCACTGCTAGCCTATGATATATGATATGATGCTGGATATGGCGAGGAGATTGGGCCATAGCCCATAGCGCACACTGGCACGGGTGCGGAGCAGTCGTGACAAAAACTGGGACCAACGGTTTTACGTGTCTTGCAAAGGAGGGGAGAGAGAAACACACACATAGATGGTATTTCCCACCTATCCCGTGGGCCAGTTTAAAAGAGCATCTAACCTCTTTGGCATACCTACATGTCCGCCATTTTGAAAAATACGTGTTTTGGCGGCCAGTGATGAAACGCATGTCAATCGACAGAGTAAGTGATTACAAACAAAAAGTGTTCCGTGATGAAATCTCTAAGTGATACGGTTTCTGAGATATTAGACTCCAAAAACAAATATTTTATTTTAATTTATTTGGTTTCCTTGAATGACAAATTAAGTATATGTCGGCGGCGAGGTTGTTTGTAGGTAGAACAGTCGAGCAAACTCGGATTCGTTGATAACACAGTTAATCTTGGATCTTCAAAATAAAGACGCAGTCGTATTCCTTACAGTCAATTTAATGTTATTTTAACATCAGAATTAAATTATTTAAAAATAGTTGGCCGATGCAAATGGATTTTAGAAACGAAGTGAGTTCTGCGCGTGCGTACTCTCCGGCCGCTACCGTTCAAATGTGTCCAGCAGGGGGATGACAGTCCCTAACATTGCTAATTTAACAAGGAAGCTAGGGCCATCTAGTTTTATGCACCCGAAACTTTGTCTTAACTTAGTTTAATCAAATGCCGATAGATGTCGCTACTAAGATGTAAATTTATAATTTCTTAATATTTTAAAAGTTATAAAATAATTGTTTTTCTTTAATATTTTTAAACAGAAAACATATGCATATATGAAATTTTAATTGGTTTCATTGAAATTAATTCATATTTTGATAGGGCAACATAGCCTTGATGTAGTCGCCACACTTGTGAAACTAAAAACAAAATGTCACAATATTGGTCGTAACTGTCGCTTGCGTATGCGCTTGTTATTTTCCCAGTTTTTCCGATCAATTTTGTGCCTATAATAAGTGTTTTCTTTGCTGTAGACGTTGAGTTGAGATCCATTCTCCTCCGTCCTAATGTTGAGTGCACTTTGACTGCGATACGGACGCTATTTAGTTTATATTGTGTTGTTTTTGTTGGACTTTTGTGTTACCAAAATCGACACCATGCCTGGTTACCGTTGTGTTCTTGGATGTGAACAGACTAGTAAGCTCTATAGCTTTGAGTCAAAATGTATTTCGTTTGAGTCAAAAATGTATTTTGTTCCATAAAATGCCAGCCAATTTTGACTCACAGCAACTCTTAAAAATAATAGAGGTTTTAGTATAAAATTGCCCATTTTTTGTTACACACTAAACTTATAAAGCTATAACTTATGATTCAACAAATGCTTTAGTTGTTTATTATTATATCGAATCATGACCACTATGTTCAATAATGTATGAGATAGAATAATAATGAGAATGTTATTTTTATTTCTTTAATATTGAAAAGAGACTGCTTTTTTGGTAAGCGGAAATTACCACTTTCTTCGTTGTAACTTAGCTGAGACTAACTTTTTTTTCTAAATACCTATGGCATTAGTTAGCCAAGTATTCATAATGTATAGTAACTTTAACAGTCAATAGAAACATTAATGTTCGCGGTTGTTAATAAAATAAGAAAATCTTTGTAAGTATACAAGTAGCAATTTCCTAAAAAAATTGTATACTATTCGGCAATTTCATACTTTTAACACCTAATATGTATATGACGATGAATAACCTAAAATATTCATCAAACTATAAATTATATATCCAGTTTCCATATTCAAGAAATCATTAGTTATACGTTAAACAAAAGTAATGCTTAATTTAAAAAAAATGTCTTAGTTCTACAATCACATCCCTTGTATATGGAAACTGATAAACAGATTATGTTTAAAATAGGCTACATTACATTATGTACCAACAGTATGTAAAATTTGTATTACATGTGTAATAAATTCGTAATAATAATTGTGTTTTTTATTTTAACAAAATCCTACTTTCTGCTTACCAATAATAATTAATTGTTTTGTTCTAGTCAACACTTAAATTGTAACATTGTTATTAATTTGTAATGAAATCAATAAATAATCATTACAAAATAACAATGTTACAATTTAGTGTTTACTAGAACAAAACAGTTAGTACCTACCTACATATTCAAAAGCAGCTATAGCTATATATAAAATTAGTTTCGGGTGCAAATATGTAGAGGCGCTGTTTCAAATCGGTTGGTAAAAAAATCCCGCAAGAGGTCTCTCTATTTCCGTAGTATTATTATACTTTATGGTGTCCAGTCCGTTGTTGCGCCAACTGACGTTGACGTTCCGCGTACCATAGAGCATAGGCTGCGCAGACCACACTCAAGTATAGACTATACTTGTCGTTTCTAAGCGATGCTAGCGCCATGTCTCCGGCATATATAATACGAAACATACATATATACATATACATTATACATATCAGTCAGCTCATAGCTTCTTAGCTGCGGCCTAGGACGGCGTCCCTCTATACAGGTGGCTGTACTGAACTGAGTTCACAAAACAAACACCGTGATCCCGGTGGACCGGTGGACATGATAATGCAAATAACAATAACAATAAACACAACGTAACAAAAAACTGCTCGTGAGGAAAATAACCATTCGTGCACTCACACCAGAGGTTAGAAGCCGAATGAAACGAATCACTATATAAAAAATGTTTTTTTTTGCTTAACTTTCTGTTTTTGGAGTCAAATATCTCAGAAACCGTATCACTTAGAGGTTTCATCACAGAACACTTTTTGTTTGTAATCACATACTCTGTCGATTGACATGTATTTCACCACTGGCCGCCAAAACACGTTTTTTTCAAAATGGCGGACATGTAGGTATGTCAGGTTCCATACAAAAATGATCGAACCTCTTTAATTTGTTTATGCTCTCACCAATTATCTAACTCAAGATAAGTATTCTTAAGAAACTCGTTAGTATAGTAAGATAATGGATAAATGCATAGACATGCATGCATGCATAAACATAGAAAAAACACCTAGACCCGAAATAAATTTAGAAAAACAGTCCTTCTCTAAATTAACGCGACCGGGAATTGAACCCGGGGCTTCGGAGACGGCGCGACGCCCGACCCGGCGTGCTAACCACACGACCACGGAGGTCGTCCAATTTAAAAATGTTGCAATTCATCAAAAGTAACATAAAATAATTTATTCACTAAAGTACTAAGATTTGCTTATCGCGCTATAAATTTGAACTATCTTCGAAGTTACGGCAATTGTTCGACAATCGTCGGGTAGAGCGTCGAGCGACGTGACCACTCTCTCAGAGGCCTCGCGGCGGACTGATTTGACACTAATATAACGCAGAGTTTTGTAGTAGTTTTAGAGCAGTTTTAAAATATTTATAGAAAAATTATAGAGCTAATTTAGTAAAAAGAATTTTGCGCATAATTTAAAGAACACTTTTTTCTATAATAAAAAGCTTTTATCTCATATTTATATAGTAAGTATATTAGAGAAAACAATTATTTTATCACCTATAATTTCTTTAAAAATTCAAAATGTTTGGATTTTTATAGTTTTTGTTAGTAACCAAAATCTAAAAATGTTTTCAACAAACTATTTTGCTGAAGATCTTTCAAATTGAAATAAAATTTTTGTTCTTAGGTTTGGCAGTAATTTAAACACATTTTTAAGCTTCGAAGTTGACGCGGAAAGTCAAATTATGAAAACCTCTGTTCAATTATCTTGTTATAAATTCCAAAATATCCATAAATCTAAAAATGTTTTCAACAAACTATTTTGATGACAAGATCGCCTAATGATATAAGTAATTAACATATTTGTAAAGTAAATATTCATAGATATTAAGAGGTTTGAAAAGTACAGTTTTTGAGCAAAACGGCGTAAACGCTCTTAAAGCTTAGGTACATTCATTAATGTTTTACAATAACGAATGACTCGGTTGTTGCATTTTACCTTCGTCTTCATTTCTTTCAGTGGACTGATGCGTGTCTATTTTAATTTTGTCTGCAAATTTGTGGTTATTCTTCGAATATGACATATTTTTAACAACAAATTTCAGTTGGTGAACTTTGTCAAATGGCTTTTCATTTTTCTCTTTACAGGGCGCTCTTGACAATTCTAATTTTAATATTCGCGTCAAAAAGGTTTTGTGCTTCATCAAACTCCTTTTTGTTAAATGTATTTGGGTACCGAGTCATATTCCTGTTTCGTCGGATTCCCTGATTCGTCGGATTTTCAATATCAAATGAAACTATGGAATTAACGTGAATTCGGTCCTCAGTAACTGAATGAATAAAAAAAGGGAAGGTTTATTGGGAATTCTGTGGTTAATCGGTTATCCCATCCCTCAACGGCATTATTAGTTCGGAATTCGTCTTCGTTGACTGAAATCTGAATTATTTATATGTCTAGAATAAAACCTCCTTCTTATTGGGAAAATAGTAATTTATGTATTTTTTTAATATAATTTATGTAAGTGACGCTCGCGGTTTCATCCGCGTGGTTCCCGTTCCCGTGGGAATATCGGGATAAAAGTATCCTATGTGTTAATCTAGGTTATAAACTATCTGTATGCCGAATTTCATCCAAATCCATTCAGTAGTTTTTACGTGAAAGAGTAACAAACATCCATCCATACTTACAAACTTTCGCGTTTATAATATTAGTAGGATTGATTCTAACGAATCAGGAATACGACGAATCAGATTCCGATATTTTATAGTGACGAAAGGTTCCCTCTTGTATTTAGTATATTTTTTTTAATGAAAGTAGTTTCTAGTAGTATTAGTAGGTAGTAGAAGCAGTGAAAAGTACTGTAAGTAGTAGTAAAAGAATATTGCGACGAGGATTCCCTTTCAGTAAAAAATAGGATGTTCGTTTTTTTAGAATGAATTGATGTTGGCCTCTGGTCCGTGGTTGGGTATTTCGTCAAACCAACATAATGTACAGACGGCAGCAGATCAACCTACCACAAAATGCCAAATTTCTTTAATAAATATTGAACCTTAGAGTTTGGGTATAAAGATCAATATCGATTATAGAAATTTGACAGTTTTGGATAGGTTGATGTGCAGGCGTGTGTACCTACCTAGCTACATGGTAACCGGTCTTCTTGTTACTCTTCGGACGACATACATGGTGTTTTGCTTCTAAATTAGTGATAATCAAGAAGCGTGTGAAAAGGGCTTTTAACTTCGGTAACTCACCTCCCCGTATGCTGCAGGCTCATAGGTGTTGACGGCTATCTACATCTAGGGTAGCGGCACCGTGTCCGACAGGAACCAGGAATCGAAATTATGTTTTACTTTGATCATTAACAATAGGTACGGGTCGGCAACTGATTTTAATATTTAGCAACGATTGAATACAGACCGTCGCGTCGGGTCTTTACGTCGCCTATTCCACAAAGTTTAAAAACGAAAGTCTTCAATCAGTGTGTCCACCGGTCATGTAGAGTTTCTCTGAAAGTTCGACTTCGGAATGAGGTGATCCGACAGAGAACGAAAGTAATCGACATAGCCCATCGGATCAGCAAGCTGAAGTGGCAGTGGGCCGGTTACATTAGCCGCAGAACCGAGAACCGTAGGGGTAAACGAGTTCTCGAGATGGAGACCGCATATCGGCAAACGTAGTGTAGGACGACCTCAAACTAGGTGGAGCGACGATCTTCGCAAGGTGGCAGGTAAGAGCCGGATGAGAGTAGCCGCGGATCGTGCTTAGTGACGTGCACTTGGAGAGGCCTATGTCCAGCAGTGGGCTAGTATAGGATAATGATGTTGTTGATGATGATGATGATGATGATGAATACAGACCACCCGCTTCCTAGCTGTCATCCCATTCCATTTGAATGAAAATTTGTGTTATTATTGTCGAGCACTGGTCTTAGTGTCAAACACTGGTGCCGCTAAGATATCATGCGCAAGCGCGGATCTACCGTTGTGGGCACAGTGGGCATGCCCACTACCCTACTGAGATCGAAGATGTTCTTTTTGTGCTATTTGTATTTTAAAACTGGACGAGTATATATGTATTATGTATACGTTTTGTTTGTTTTATTGTTGTGTTGTGCAGGTCAATAAATGTTTCTTTATCTTTATCTGCGGTTATATTCAATCCCTAAAAATTAGCAATGAACCGTGTGCGTGTGTGATTCTGAACGTACACACGCCTGCACATCAACCTACCACAAACTGTCAAATTTCCTCAATAGACATTGATCTTTATGACTGAGATATATGATTGAAAATGTATTGAAGAAATTTGTCAGTTTTGGATAGGTTGAAGTGCTGGCCTACCTAGAGCAGCGCACCACAAACGCATTCACAGCTAAACCTTACCAAATCCAGAAGTCAACATTTTGATTACGACTCGCACATGACCGATTTTTGGGCCGCCGTACCCACAGCCATTTTTGTGTGATGGATCCGCGCTTGCCATGGTAAGCGCTAGTGAACTAGAACCGGTCTTCGTAGGTACTCATCGGTGACGTGCACGAGTTCACCACGGGATATCGAAAATCATTTCGCAGTTTGACATGATAAGGCCGACAAAACATTTGGCCTTTATATTACTGATCGATTAAACAACTGACTAAAATATATTTTGTCGATATAACCATTGACATTCCTATATTGATCGAATGAACGTTTGGTCGACCGTCGAATGGACGTTTAGTAAATAAAAGCTTTTAAAAAGAATTGTAAACTCCTCTTTGAGAGAAAGCTAAGAAAATACTAAGGTGCATTGTACCTACCTACATGTCTAGTTGTAATACTGCTAATTACACATTATTAACAATTACCCACAACTTCATAAACTCCATAAAACAAGTATATAACAAAATTAATAAGTAAGCACAATATTTTTAATCCCATTAAGATCGAGAGGCCTTAGATCTATTTGACAAGCGATAAAAAGCTTAAAGTCCCAACTTTACCAAACGCCCATTCGACCAAACGTTTATTCGAGCAAACGTTCATTCGATCAATTATAGAAATGTCAATGGTTATATCGACAAAATATATTTTAGTCAGTTGTTTTTTCGATCAGTAACAGAAAAGCCAAATGTTTAGTCGACCAATAGGCCAAACGGCGAAATGAATTTCGATATCCCGTGGTAACCTCGACGTGCACGGTGTTTCGCTTCTAATAGGGTTGTGTAAATAGGCACAACATAAGAAGACCCAGAATGTAAGCTAAATACATACCGCGCTCAAGCGCTCAACCCATAGACAGGTTCAGGGATGGGGAAATGGCGGCCTGCGACAAGATTCAATCTGCCCGCGATTGTAACCCGCCATTGTAATTATAATTAAAAAAACAATAGATTTATTAGAGGAGGTCGATGGCGCAGTGGTAAGTGCCCGGTCTGCGAATGCTGAGGTTAAGCAACTTTCGCAAAAGTCGGTCATCGGATGGGTAACCAAAAATGTATCATCTCGAGCTTCTCCATGCTTCGGATGGCACGTATAGCCGTTGGTCCCGTAGCAGTCATTAACAACCACCAACACTGGGCTTGCTTGGTAACCACCAAGTAGGTATAGCCCGTTCTCTCATCCATCCATAGGGAAAGCTCGTGCCTCAGTAGTGGGGACATAAAATGAGCTAATGATGAATGATGAGATTTATTATAGGAACTTGATTATGGTTGTTATCTATTTGTCTCAGAATAAAGGCTCCTTGGCCTGCAAAATGTTATAATTATTTAAATATGGCCCCATCTCAAAATCTATTTCCCCATCCCTGCAATAGTTTGTATAGATACCACACTTGTTTGTATAAAGCTTATTCTTCTGCAGTTTCCTTTTTGTGGAATAGGGCTTTCAAAATAGGTAAAGTATAAACACTTGGCAGCTCCCCGGAGGCTTCAGACTTAGAGCATTGCTTCAGATGTCTATTGGCGGCGATGCTTATATGCTTACGTCTTAGGTAACTTATAGATGAGTGTTGGTTGACAGCTGTCTACATCTGCATGTGATTACTTTTTACGACATTAGTCTGGACTCGAGAACTAATTATCTATATTATTATTATTTTAATATTAGCAAAATACCTCTCGCCTATAAGTCCGGCAATAGCACAGTCGGCAGGGTCAGGGCACGAGAAAGAGAAATCGGCGGACAATGCGCGCGTATCAAGTACCACAGCTTTTGCATTATTATTATTATGGTTTATCGCAAAAATGGATAGTAATTCAGCACATGGTGATCCATTACTCTATGATTACTTTTGTCTATGAAAACGTAAGTACACACGCCTGCACAACAGCTACCACAAACTCTCAAATCTCCTTAGTAGACTTTGGACTTTATGAGTAATGACATACAGTTGAATATTTATTGAAGAAATTTGACAGTTTTGGATAGGTTTAAGTTTAGGCGTCTGTACATTATACGAAGCATGTGTGCTGATGATTAAGACTCGAAACCACGAGGATAGGAGGATTTCGATAAAGGAAAAGTTAAAAGGACCAGGAGTGCTAAAAGTAAAATCCGAATATCGAAAATAATTGTTATATATTTCATTTCATCGTAAGTACACGTAACTTACTGAACATTACTCAAAATGGAACATTACAAAATAACAAAATAATGTTGTTTTTATTCAAATTAACACGCAAAATGGAAATACATAAAACTCAGCAATTAAATATAGGCTCTACAATATCTAGAAAATGTTATTGAGTTGTGTATAAAGTAGTTACTAGCGTAACAGTCTAATTATCTTCAAGTGCCATTCACAAAGTACAATAGGACATACATATTAAAAATTTAACATTGTATAAGATCGCAAAAACATGAGAAAGAGAAAAGAAGATTTAAGTCTATCCATCTATCAAAATACTAAAGTATTTATGCGCCCTTGAAATAAAACATTAAAGGAAGATTCACACCTAACAGTATGATGCGGAGATTAAGTTGTAACCGGCATTTGTTTATTTTAGTTTTTTATTAAATATCAAATGAAGTTGTTAGTTGAAGCTAGAGCTTCGTTGTTTGCTAGTCAGTCAAGAGAATTTCGCGTAATGCGTGAGTTGTTCCTAAAAATTTATTTATGAAAAAAACATCGTCGTTTTCAAAAGCTCCGTCATCAGTAAGGTGTGAATCACACATAGGGTGTGAATCACACACTTAAGAGCGTTTACGCCGCACACTAGCGCCACCAATAAAAAAAACATATCTAGTAATTAGAGATAGAAAATCAAATTATGCTCAACAAACTATTTGAATGAAGTAATTTAGCATTTTTACGTCACCTAATGAACACCTGACATGTTATCGTTTAGTTAAATAAGACGTTACGGCCACTTTTAACTATAACGCCGTATTTAACTAAACCTTAACATGTCAGGTGTTCATTAGGTGACGTAAAAATGCTAAATTACTTCATTCAAATAGTTTGTTGAGCATAATTTGATTTTCTATCTCTAATTACTAGATATGTTTTTTTTTATTGACGGCGCTACTAGTGTGCGGCGTAAACGCTCTTAACATTCTTGTGGGTGTTAATGGGTGTAAATTCTAACCCACAAGAATGTTCGCTAAATATCTAAGGTATTAAAATATTGCTCATACTAAATCGGGCAATTAGACCTAACACTTACCCAACATTCCATAATACAAAAATGTATCATTTTTCCTTAATTCATGCTAAACCATGTTATAAATATAATATTAATTAAACTTTAATGATAATTATTATGCGGTAAATCTATAACTAACACGGCCAAACTAAATATTTGTGATAATGCTCACCCTATTCACAGTTTTACTTCAATTATTTAGAGTTTAATAAACCTCTAAAATAACCAATCACAGACATAAAATAGTATTAAAATGTTTCAGAAGAAGGGAATTGCGAATAGAACAACCGAATTTGCCTAAACCTGGCCAGTGTAACTAACTGGTAAGACATATAATAATAAGGGGTTAGATAGATATCAGATTTCGAATAAAAGTATAAGATTTAAGCCAGTACGGAGACGATTTGTGAAGCAAAATCCTTCTCTTATTTAAACTTAACATTTTTACTCCTCAGACGCGATCGCGACGTGTGTTCATTCTGAACGGAGCCGAAGTTATTCTTGTTACACTTAAAATGTAGGCGCATTTTGAAACGTTTCACCAACTGTTTTAATTATCCCATACTCATAGACATGTGAGTTAGAGCTATTTTTCATAATATCAAAGGATATTCAGTAAAAACAATTCACTTTTATTTAGCAATTCACTCTTCGTATATTCGTCAAAAAAAGATTACCGGAGCGGTTCGTCGCAATTAGGCAGACGACGGAATTTCTTGTCATTCAAAATAGATATCGCTACTACTCATCTAACTAACTATCGCTGATATCGCGCATTGACCAACGAGATAGCACACGAGACAGAAAGTAACAAAACAAGCGGACGAAAGTCCGTCGTCTGCGTACTCCCTAAGATCGTTTGTACCGTGCGTGTTCGACTTAACCGTCACGTCATGTCTACATTTTAAAAATACATTAGCGTAAGCGTAATGATGGCAGTGTTTAATTTCACAAATACAATAGAGATGCAGTGCATTCATAGATCTTATAACGAAAAAAGGGTACATTTTATATAATGAGCTTGCACACCTCAAAATCTACCTACCTCACTACCACTTCAATTTGGTATAGTTTCATGCAAATTGTGTAATCGTCTGTTGTTACATATTTAATCAGTTCGTTAGGTTAAACCCTAACCAGTCGACATTATTAGTTGGTATTTTACACATCTAAATATTTAAAATTGAAAAGTAGGAAATCTGATTTGATGCATTAGCGATTGTAAATATTTGTAGGCCCGAATTATAAGTCGGTGATGACGAGTGATATCATGTCTGACGTTTCAAGAAGACAATTTAGGAAGTAGTAATTGACAGAAATGGAGTTTTCCCTATGTAATTAAGACGTAATAATGGATAACTAGCGGTTCGCTAATGACTTCGCCTGTCAATTTTGAAATCCTTTCTTAACATGCCTACACCTCATAAGGTGTGTGCATTGTGTTTGTAGGTTTTATTTTATGAGCTTTAGAGGACAAATGTCTCGCAACAAGTGTCGCCAGAGATGAACGGCACAAGAGAAGTCGGGCGGCATCGGGACACGTCGGGCGAACTCCCGTTCGTGTGCAAGAGTTTAAAAAAGGCACCAACCCTGCATACAAATTGCCCATAGCCTTTAAGTTTTATTCTACCCTATTTATATTTTTTTATATGGCGGGTCTGGCTATGTATGTTAAGTATCTTCGTTGGGTGGTCCCCGGAAATATCCGCTTATAGTTAAGTATATAAACGTTTATGAAGTTTACTTGTATGGAAGCTAGGAATTGTTGTATTTTTAAATACAAAATGTGCTATCTAATTCATTGACAGCTCTACTTTTTTGGGTCTCTGGCATTGTCGCAAGACAAATGTTCCTTAGTGAATAAGAGGCATAAAGTTCTTAAGATTTTATGATGAGTCAGTCAGTCAGTAAGTGACTGATATCACTTTTATAACAAACATTAAAACGTGTACAACAATAAGTATTTACCATCCTACTAATAATAACTTCCAAAACATATTTTCTTGACACAATTCAAATCTAGCATCGATACTAAGTAATGTGACTAACACGAGAAAGTTAAATGTGTAATAATTAATAACGAGTAGGTACGTACTAAAGTAGTCGACGAGATCATGTGTGGGCATCGCTCGCCTCATCATGAAGTTCTTTAATTCGATTTCTTATAACTTACTCCTTTTAAAATGTTACTTTAACTTAATAAAAACACGTCTAAGTGGAAAATAAACCTTATCAAGTATAACCTCGAATTCTGTATACAGGTATATTATCCTTGAAGTGACAATACCTCCTAACTATATTTGTTGACTTATAATTCAATTTCACATTGACACAACTATTTTATTACAGTAATTCATTTTTAAAAGTTTATACAAGTTTACAATCACTTTATAAGAATAACTTTCTACAACTATTTTAATGTAAATATCTCTTAACTACAGCTTAAAGCGTTTCTACAGTAAAAAGGTATTGTCACTTCAACAACAATATGTATTAAAGTCATCAATGCAATATAAGGCAGAATCTCATACTGCCGTCATAAGGAAAAAGGGCACAACTAACATTTTTTAAAATTTTAGTTAGATACATATTTGGAATCAGGAGAAAAAGGCCTATCTTTTCAAACCCATTTTTCTCCTGATTTGAAAAATGTTAGATGTGCCTTTTTTAATTATGACGGCAGCATAGCTGTTTGTGAGTAACGCTACTAATATTATTGTATGTATGTCAGTTCGTTCATCTATACGTTTCTACCCTTATGAGTTGCTATAATTAATGCTATCAATACGTATAATTATGTATTAATTATGTGGCCCAAACAGTGAGGTCAAGTATTGGCAGTGTCGTAAATTTATTTGTAATTTGTTCAAACATGCGTATTTCATTTTGTCACGCTTCTTTCCTTCAAAAAGGCAACATTCATACGTATTCATTTACACGTAAGTTAATAACTAATGATCGATTTCAATAATCACAGTTAAGAATGTTTTTCACTCCGTTAAAAGATATTGATTAAAAGACGACGTTCAATTAATGCAGCACAACTGTCTAGAGATCTAAGATCAGGGAAATGGATATAACACGAGTCATTCATAACTTAGTAACTTAATTGTCATCCATTTCATGGACTTAGTTTTTACTTACAAAATAAAATTCCTAATCAATTCAGATAGAAAAAAAAGTATTGTTATCAACTCATTTCGTTTAAAAATTATAATAGTAATTTGATATGTAGCCAAATCATAAAACATAACGAAACCGCAAACATGCAAAATCATTCGAATTCAGCTAATTCACTAGATACTCTTTCGACCAAAAAGTGTGTAATCGCTCGACGAACAATTACTTAATTTTATTAAACACATTAAAAAATTGTAAACTACTATAAGGTTTTCAGTACAGCGACTTTCTGGCAACCGGCGGGCACTCATGCAAAACTCAGCGGTTTTTACGGCAACGACGCTACGTGCTTCTTGGTTGTACTTAAGAGTTTCGAGACCCGTCTATAGCCGACCCTATACCGCTATACGGAGCTTTTCCTCTCCGATATAGACGATCGTTTGCGACTCTGTATGCTGCCAGAGGACATTTTCCTTTTGGTCTCGACATGACTTGGGCCTGGATCCGCGGATTTGTTGAAGTTTGAGCTAACACTGCCCATTCTATTTGCGTTCTGTAGGTTCGAGGTTTTCCGTCTGACGGAGGGCGAGGCTTCTACGTTGTTCAACTTGGCCGTGGCGACTTGGGGTTTCTGGTCAATGATAACCGGCTGCTGATACTTGCCCACCGCGTGCCAATGCTCGCGCTGAGCCTTCAGCGACACCCTCATCTTCTCTTTGGCTTCGGCGTTGTCTGCCAGCATTTGGTTGAGCACCTGCACCGTTTGATATAACGCCACCGGACTGAGCAAACCAAAGTCGTGCAACGAACACATGTGCAGTATGAAGTTCCTGTAAAGATTCTTCTCTAGCAACTCCTTACCCTTCATCTGTAGGAACATTTGGCAGGCGAGCGGGATCTGGCAGTCGCCCACGTAGTTGTACTTCATCACGTGGAGGTTCCACATCTTCATGAGCTCTTTCTCCCCTTCGTTGACGTCGGTGAACTCGTCTATCATCATCATGGTCTTCTGCTGCAGCCATAGTGGGTCGGTCTCGCTTTCAGAGTCTATGTCTAACTCGTTTGGATAGACGGGGAGACAGGTGATCGTGTGGTGGTACAATCTGTAAGCGAATTAAAGGGAGTACTGGTTTATGCGTTTAGGACAATGCTTTATTAGCAAAAGACTCGACTTAACAACGCTGGCCAATCTAAAAGGCCGCTGCCGCTGGAACCTTTAATCACTGAGAAAGTGGATTTACATTTAAATAATTTGTATTCGGTTAATTCTTCCACCAGCTCAGTATTGGGTATTATCAGTATTTTGTAATGGGCGTGTGTTGTGCTATTCACGGTTGGTTAAGCTCCATAAACGACAAAAAGAAATTCTCATATGAATTTGACAATAAACGATAAAATTACAAGCATGAAATTTTATTTTCCTTCGACTATCCCTTTAGTATATGAGGCGATTGGCAAAGATTCAATTTCCCGTTGGCTACGACTCATATTATACATAATACTTTTTGTTATTGAAACTGATTCATTTTTATTTCTTTCTAACTATTAATTTAATAATAATCTTAGAAAAACGCTCTCAGAGTTTATAACGTTTTTGTTTATAAGCACTCAAAATAAATTCGATGCCGCTATGAAAAGGTTATCTCATATTGCCGCCTCATGCATCCCCGAACGCACTACGATTAAGGCAAAATGGCGCGAACCTTAGCATGTCTTATTTCAGTCGCACAAGCATGGTACGCGTTCATTTGCACGAGCTTATGACTGTATGCGTAATAGGTAATTAGAACGCGTTTGTTTCATACATTTTGTCGAGAGTGACCGAGGTGTGGTATGGTCGAGTTCACAATCTGAACCTGGTTGGACATCTATCACTTACCTGTTGTGTCCTGTGAGGTATGGCTGTTGCGCTTTCATTAGCTCACTCATAGGCGCGCGACGTCTCGCCCCAGGCTCCTACGCCAGCACGAGGAGGGCGAGAATAGTCCCGTATCTTACGGCCGTTGCCACCAATACACTATTATCCAGCTCCAGAAACTCAGCAAGACTATACTTAGGCTTCCACGCCAGCACGTGGGTGAGATTAGTATGCCGGGCCCCACACAAAGTCCCTAGCACTACACTTCAACAACCTTATTTCTTCGTACTTACCCATTGTGTCCCGTAACATACGGCCGTTGCGCTTTTATCAGCTCGCTATCGTCCAGCTTCAAGAACTCGGCAAAACTATTTCTAGGCGTGCGGCGCGGCGTCTCGCCCCGGGTCGGTCGAGAGGTACGGCGAGCTTCAACCAGTTCTAATAGACTACCATAGACTTCTTTTCCTCACACCTACCTGTTGCGTTTTCACTATGGAAGAACTCACAATCTAAATCGGAATGGACATCTATCACTCACCTATTGTGTCCCGTAAGATAGGGCCGTTGCGCTTCTACCAGCTCGCTATCATCCAGTTCCAGGAACTCGGCAAGACTATGTCTAGGAGCGCGGCGTCTCGCCCTAGGCCTCCACGCCAGCACGTGGGTGAGACTAGTCCGGCGCGCGGGTCCCCGGGCTCCGCCCCGGCCGCGGCCCGCGCCCGCTATGAGGTCGTGCGGGGAACCAGTGTATGAGCCGTCGTATAACTCGTTGATGGAGACGTCGATGCGAGCGCCGCCCGGGATCGGCTGCGGGACGAGTTATATTATGATGACACATCGAAGAAGTTTATACAGCGACTACTTAGTTCGACTATGACTTCACATGTGGTTTTGCGATCATTCTGCATTTCGTTTTACATTTAGACCGCAGCCATGGAACCAGCGTCTTGCGACGAGGCGAGCGGTTTTTAAGTCTATGCGCTTTTTAGAATTCGCTCACCGCGTCGCAAGACGCCAGTGGTTGTGGCCGACTGGTTAGATCGTCGTCGGTGTTTTTATTTTGGGTAAGAAACTGTCTTATATCAAGGGAATTTTCGAATAATGTCACACTTAAAAAAAAGGAGAAAATAAACTATTGGTTTTACCAGTACAACGTCTCCCGCCGTATATTTTAAGAACCGATAGCAAAGCCACTTTCTTAAGAGCTGAAGTTCTCCTCGCCAACATGATTTAGAAATGGCAAAAGGATATAGCATATACAGTCAGGTCTTCAGTATTTTTTCATGAAATTGCGATTAATGCGATTAATGCAATAATGTGCAATAATAAAGCAATAATCCCCCAAAACCCTTAAAAAAGTTCTAGTGAAATTGGATGTAGGAATTTACTGAAAATTTTATTCCACTATTTTGTTTCTTTATTTTTACAAGCTTTTATTTAACTTGCAATGTATGTATGATTTTCCGGGTGGAATCTTGCAACTCAATTTTGAAGCAGATATCTTCCACCGATTGAGCTGAAATTTTGTATACACGTTCAGTTTGGATGGCAATGCATGGTTAATTGTGTGACGTTATTCTAAATCCAAGATGGCGGCACACCCAAGATGGCGGACTAATTATTTTGAATGCATTTCTAAAGTATGGGTATCAAATGAAAGAGCTTGTTGAGAATCCCTCGAAAAATAAAATGACGTCACTCTAAATCTAATATGGCTGACTTCTAAAGGTTGAAACTCAATTTTGAAGCAGATATATTCAACCGATTGAGCTGAAATTTTGTATACACGTTCAGTTTGGATGGCAATGCATGGATAATTGTGTGACGTCATTCTAAATCCAAGATGGCGGCACACCCAAGATGGCGGACTAATTATTTTTAAGGCATTCTTACAATATGGGTATTTAATGAAAGGGCGGGCTGAGAATAGCTCAAGTGACATCACTCTAAATCTAATATGGCGAACTAAGATTTTAATGCTTGCCTACAATATGGGTATCAAATGAAAGGACGATAACTAAAAAGTAAAAAATAAATTTAAAGTAAAAAACCTTTTTAAAAAACAAGTTTATATTTAAATGCGCTAAAAAGAAAAAAAAGAAACTTTTACTTTAAAACCTTTACTATCAACTTATAACGTCATTACACAATTTATATGATATAAAAGCTTGTAGCAAGATTTATTTATTTACTTATTTCTTTTATGGATTACAAACAAATGTGTCACATAAATTGGCTTATTAATAACGTTGTACTATATATAAAGATTGCGTAGATAAACAAGTAAATTAAATAACTTGATGTGATTGATTTTAACTATTAAAATTTTCAATCTAAGTAAATACAAGTACTTAAATCTTGCGCCAAGCTTTTATATCATATAAATTGTGTAATGACGTTATTATGTAACTGTTGATAGTAAAAGGTAAAAGTTATTTTTTTTCTTTTTAGCGCATTTAAATAAAAGCTTGTTTTTATATTTTATCTTTAATTATAACTCATACAACAAAAAGACTAGTGACAATCCAAAATAGTTACACAAATTTTATAAAAGTAAAGAAAATTGAAAACATCCTTATTTACTGCCTTGTCAAGAATATAAGATTTTTTTTCCAAATATATAGCATAAAAGATAAAAATTAAGGCACACTCACAAAGTAGGTGAAATTGAATCTGGAATGGCAGAGCTTGAGGTGCTTGAGCAGCGAGTAGAGCGCGCCGCAGTCGAGCGAGCACCACGGGCAGTGCAGGTCGTCGCACGCCTCCGTCTGCTGCCGCGAGTTGTTATTGTACAGGAACTGGTAGATGATCTGCTGGCGTTTGGACTCACCCTCGCTGGTCTCTTTGGACTTCTCACCTGGTAAACGATGGTTAGCATTGAGTTTTTTGGTATAAGATGTAATAACAACTAGCGTTTTAACTGTATGATTGGTATAAGTTATGGAAGAGCGTTGTCCTGTTACAGGCATAACATTAATGCTTAAAAGGTGACTACTCAGTAGTTCCTCAGTGGCTATCCTCAGTACAGTGGCGGTACCTTCAAATAAGCCGAAAAGCCCGGTTTGCCCTAGCAAAAACTCAATCCTACAAATGTAAATCGCACTCAATAACAATCACGTAATATTTTTTACGAATATTAATTTTCCTTGACAATACTCAAATATTCTATTAAAAAAAAATCGATTAATAAGTCTCTAAACACAAATCTAGAACAATAACTTTGAGGTAGAAACCGTACGAGTCTTTTCGTCTCACTCGCACCTCCTGGCTTGCAAGTTGGCTTCGCGAACTTTGTATATCCGTCTCAACTAACGTCAACAAAAGTACTACCACAGTCTATATAATTCTTACAGTCGGCCAAAGGGCACGTCTAGACAGAGCAATCGTGTGGGGTGTGCGGGGCGAGCGGGGCGCGGTGCGACTCGGGCTCGCCATACACTTCACTCGGAACACACGCGTCAGGAGTGGCGCATTCTACTAAAACGCGTGTAGTCAATTTTAATTTATTTTTATAACATTTAAAATGGTTCACATGTGCTGTGAGAGACAGCATATTGTCATCTTTTCACGTTAACAAAAATTTGTCTTCTATGTAAAAGGTAAGTGTCTAATACATTAATATTTTATTTTGTTGTTTCTAGAATGTGCTTGTGTTTCTGATCTTTGCATTATAATAAGCGTAACGTCTTTTTCAATATGTTTTTTTAATGGATAAAAGCCATTTTGGATTTTTTTAATATTTAGGCAAGATTTATTAAGCTATTAAAATCGAGATCAAAAATGGTGGACGCAACTTTTTGATATAAAATCAATATGTATATTATTATGTTTATGGTTTTCGGGGGTGCCGATTTCGAATACAACATCTATTTCGAGATTCAAGATGGCGGACGTGACTTTTTTATGTAAAATCAATATGGTAATGACTTCCACGGTTTTCGGTGGTGCCGATTTCGAATACAACATCTATTTCGAGATTCAAGATGGCGGACGTGATTTTTTATGTAAAATAATTATGGGTATCACTCCCATGGTTTTCGGGGGTGCCGATTTCGAATACAACATCTATTTCGAGATGTAAGATGGCGGACGCGACTTTTAAATAAAATCATATAATTTAATAGTAAAGACTTACTTTCAGATGCAAGGTTTGGATTGAGGCATGTGGGAGACCTGATTTAATAGGGAAAACTTCCCATAGCCTAAACCTATATTACACATCACCTATATTTGTAGCCTACATTTTAAAGAAAATATTTGGCATATATGGCAAGAAGAAATTGAGGAAAACAGTGATTCCTGTGCTACTTTTTACTTATTAAAGTCACACGTTCAATTGAAATACAAACGAAAATACAAATATTTTAAGTAATGTAGTCCTAGATTTAACACAAAAACGTATTCTTATTCTAAGTACTAGTATTGTTTTTTTGTTAAAAATAAATCGTTTTGTAATCTTATATTTCTTTTACTTATGGATCCTGATATACATAAACGTACCTACCAATAAGCAAAATATGAAATAGACTAAAAATGAACGTAGGTCCAGACGATGGCGGCATTTCGCGCAACTTTAAAGGCGTTGAACCACTTATCATCACTTAACATCAGGTTAGATGAAGGTCAAATGCTAACCAGTAATATATAAAAATAAAAAATACTGCAACTAATTACTAAATAAGTTTTTTATAAAGTAAATAAACACATTTGATGTGATTTTTATATAAGAAAACAAAGACTGTAACATCTATTATTTACTTATTTATTCTTAACTTTTTATAATGGAAATATGTGTTTTTATATGTTTGTTACTGAGTCGTCTACGACGAATGCGTATCCGTTGGTCGTAGGACGTAGCCGCTCTATTGTCAGTATACCCTTTGATTTCACTGGATCTGCATGATAGTAGCAAACAACTTTAATAAACACATCACACCTGGTGGTTGAATATTTAATATGAGACTCGTCAACCAATAAAGATCCAACTAAACGGGCACAATAGAAAGGATAAATAATTATAAGGAAATATTCACCATTTTTAAGTTCACTAGTGCTGCCTTTCTGCATAGAGTGTCTGTCTTTGCTGCTGCTTGAATCTTTTTTGTGCCCGTTGGTTTCACTGCTTTGTTGGTACAACTTAGGTCGATTTACAAGTCCGTTTGTCGGTTCCTGACTCCAGCTAAGCTTTAGTTTGAGGAGGGGACGTACTTTGAATATGTCAAATGGATTTGTTTCAGAGTGTAAATCATTTTCCTGAAACAAAAGATGTTATCATTTGTTGAGTTTAGAGGTGGTGGACACAATTAATTGAATTGACATATTATTAATGAATGAGAGTAGCCGCGGATCGTGCTCAGCACGCGTGCACTTGAAGACGCTTATGTCCAGCAGTGGACTAGTGTAGATTGATGATGATTATTATGTATCACAACTTTGTTGGTAATATGAATATGGTTCATCATCATCTGCCTACACACGTCCACTACTGGACATAAGCCTTTAATTTTGAGCACGTTTTTCTCGGAAGCGGCAAATCCGAGTTGTTGTACTTTTCGTTAGCGTGGCAGAATTACTGCCTTACAGTACATCCAAATGCTTTTAATAATAACAATAAATATTTTAATTTCATCACTTATTTTTTATTTTATATAAATTTTGCATTGCACTACAATAAAGTATGATTCCTGGTCGGGTCAATTTAGAAATTATTGTTTTTCTAAATTGTCTCGGGTCTGGGTGTTTTCTATGTATAATAAGTATGTATAGCTAGATAATTGGTGTGTGAGTGTAGGAAAATTTATTTATTATAAGACACACCAGCAGAAACAGCGAGGCTCCAAACAAGTTAAAAATGCAGGCAAAATTAAATGATCTTTGTCATAATAAATTAGAAATAATATTGCTTTCAATTAACAAAATTATAAAATATATCTACTTACATTAGGTATTGTTTCCCATTGAGCCATCAGAGCTTTGTGTGGTGATCTCGCAATAGTCGCACTCCTTCCACCAGGGGTAGCATCATGGAGCACCAGGTCGTACTCTCCATTAGTGAGGAGGCAACGATTGTGCTTGTCGTAGACAATCAACTCACTACCATAGAGTTTAGTCCATTTATTTTCACTAGACGTAGAGTTGAGGTGGTCTGATGATGTAGCTGATTTTAGCCTTTTTGTCACTGGTTCTGAAAATAATTGTTTTTGTATTATTTTTACAAGCAAACAGTCAATTTTAGTTTATGATTAGCATAGTTGCATGTACAAACTATTGTAATTTAAAATATTATTTTTAGTATCAATGAACTGTTTTCAATCTCCTCTTTTTTCATTTCAAGTCAATACAGTAGCTGCATACACAACATATAATCTTTTACTTGCTTAGCTTATGTAGCTAGCAGATTCTTTCATTAATTAATTGAATACAGGATTATGACTATGAAATAACTAGAAAAGAAGCTTACCTTCATTATCCCCATTGGTAATTTCACTAGAACTAGATGCTCCATTGGCTGTGTTGTTCCCTGAAGCCCTTGTGACGGTCACTCTTAACATGAGCATGTAGGACTTGACATTGGGCCCCTGGGATGGGCTGAATGTGTCACTGGAGATGCTTACTGCCGATGCCATAGCAGGAGGCTCTGATGTTGATGGGTTAAGGGGCACTGAACAACTCCCCACCTAGAAAGTGTTTTCAAAGACAAATTTAAAGAAATAGTCTTTTAGACACAGCCTCAAACTCAAATTTTCAATACAATAACTGTATTTCACTGCAAGCACTGGCATAATGGAAATTATGCTAATTTTAAGAAGATAATTCAATGTTTGAGAGAACATTACTCACTGAAACTTCAACAATTGCAGATGAACTTTCTTTTCGTTTCTTGTGACAAATTTTTAACAATAACGTTTCGACTTTCACTTGGTAGTCTTTAGGATCATCAAGGCTTTTGTCATAGAAACCTAGAAATGTCAGGGTCATGTAACCTCCTAAACTGTTTGGCTGGAGCTCAGTGCTCTTTTTCAGGGTGATTTTATCAAGTAACGAGTCCACTTTAAAGCCAATACGGCTTCTATTATTTCTAGACATTCGACGCTTCATGTACGATAACGTTCTGTTAAGAAATATCGGCTGAAAGTAAGAAAATACTCAGTTTAACGGTATATCGCAAGCGCCAATTTAAGCTTAGTATAGCGTCGTAGCTTACTTACCGATAGCATGTTACGTGTCCGTAGGAATCTATATATTTGAGTAGGCTCTGAAAAGCACGACAAGATAAATAATAGAACAAACAATTGCAAGGAAATGCTAAGTCAACATTACTCATGTAACTCACTTTCAAATGCTTGTAAAAACAATTCATGGTCAGCTTGCAAATGGTCAATTTTTGAGCTTTTGTTATTTTCGTTATCTTTATCACGTTTCTTTGGAGGCATTTCTGGAGTTTTTATACAGAAACTGTTAGTGAAACCGCCAAGTTCATCAGTTCGTTGACATGACAGCGTCAGGTCAATCAAGCAAAGACAAGGATCATAGACAGTATGTTTTTTTTAATGTCGTCGACTTGTCATAGGTTAACAAAAATAACTTCTTCCTACCATCAGCTACTGGGTTTTCCGCCTATGGTCAAACGTGCGATTTGTCAAAATATCCTTTTTAAACCGTTTAATCACAGTCATTATACGTCTGTGGGTTTAATGCTCTTAATAAGACTACCATGAATAATAATAATAATTCCTCACTCTGCAGCCCTGACCACCGGTAGTTTGGGCCCTGCCTCGCTGCTAGCGGTACTCTAGGATTAGGTTTTTATCACAGACGTATAAGAAGAAGCAGACGTAACATTACAATAAAAAAGCGTGCCAATTACGCCTACAGACAAACGTCACGCACACATTTACAATAAAAGGGGCCGAACTCAGGCACGCAAGGGACCTCAAGTACCTACATCTATAGTAATGTTATAAAGAGGATAATATTAAAAAGAAATTTGAAGATACTCATTCGATTTTACCAGTAGAATGCTAACGTTATCTATCATTGAGTGTCAGGCTATCTCTGTATCTACCTATATCTGCACGTGACGACGCCACATCATTAACTTGAATAAATTGTATGAACAGTTGGTAAACTAAAAAAACCGTCCAATTGCGAGTTGGACTCGCGCACGAAGGGTCCCGTACCATTATCTCGTGTAATTGTTCTATAAAAATCATGTCTGTTGTATGGGAGCCCCCTTAAATATTTATTTTATTCTGTTTTTTAGTATTTGTTGTTATAGCGGCAACAGAAATACATCATTGTGAAAATTAAATTTCAACTGTCTTAACTATCACGGTTCATTAGATACAGCCTGGTGACAGACGGACGGACGGAAGGACAGCGGAGTCTTAGTAATAGGGTTCCCGTTTTACCCTTTGGGTACGGAACCCTTAAAATAAAATAAATAAAAACAACAACATACTCTGCTGGTATTTTTTTTAACAAAATAATAATTACAATAATTAATAATCTGTAAAAAATTGTATGCAAAATTAATGTGAAAACATGTATGTCCTCTTGGCAAACACTATTGGCAAACTCTTTTGACATCTCAGAGTATAGGGAGTGGCTGAAAACCAGCGTTGGTTAAGGTCTAGGCCTCAACTAACTTAGGCTGAGCCATTTCCTTTTGTCTTTTCTTATATTATTTTTTTCATATTTTTTTTTTTTTTTTTTTTCCCCTGTGTGGTGCCGGGGATAAAGAATTGCACCACCCCATCTCTTCCCGTGGGTGTCGTAAAAGCCGACTAAGGGACCATTCCAGAGGATGGGCAGCAGCATCTCTCTGAGGTTACCCTCAACCTACTGCGATCGCCAACCCGCCTGCCAAGCGTGGCGATTACGGCAAATACCCCTCATATCCTTGGGGGAGGCCTTTGTCCAGCAGTGGACGTCTTTTGGCTGAGATGATGATGATAAATTATTTTTATATAAATTGGTTTTTAAGTATTAATTGCACTGTATATAGAATATAATGTAGAAAGACAATAAATATATTTCTATTTCTATTTCTAATAATGTCACAATGTTTAAAACTAGTGATAAGACCGCCGCGCCGGGTGGTCAGCGACCCTGACTGCGAAACCAAAGGTTGAAGATGAAGATGACGATGAAGGTTTCTGAAAATAAATAAATTTATTACTTTTTGTATATTTCAAAGTAATGCAGTTGAGTGACTGAGACCCATCTTCGTCATGTTATACCATTTGATACTGTACAACAATGTAATATTTATATTAACTCACATAATGTAGTACACTTGAGGTACTCGGCTGTAAATTTTACAAATTCTTCAAAACATGATCTCCACTGGCATTTCTTTTTACTGGACCTTTAAGTAAAGATTATATAAATTCTGAAAAACAAATTTAAAAAGTTATTATTTTATGCACATTTTCATACAAGAATACATCCCCACGACTAGCATTGGGTTAAAGGGGTAGGATAGGGTTTCATCATCATCAACAGCCTACACACGTCCACTGCTGGACATAGGCCTAGGATAAATTAAATAAAAAGTTAAAGTTAAGTTAAATTTAAAGTTCAATAGCTTTCAATATTTCCTTTAACTCAAGATGGTTTGGATAGGTAGGTACGTAAAAAAGATATATGGACACTTACTTCTTCTCGGTACGATGAATCGACAATTGTTGGAATCGCACTAGGAGCAAGAACTGTACGGAAGCCACTGTGATCCAGTAAATGAGCTTCAAAATGCTTCACTAGATGATTTGGGCTGCCAATGTTCTTTTTTCATATTACTCAACCAGGCATTTTTTTAAATAATCATCCTTTGGAAACCTGAAAACGATTTCATTATTAAAATTTATCCATAAAGAAATATTAAATTGCATACTTTAATCTAATCAATCTTCAAAAATATTCCTAATAAGGCCCTGTAAAATTGTACAAGTATATGAAACGTCAAACGAGATCGGGGTTAATAATTAATTGGCTATCGTTACCACAATAATCTTTCAGAAACTATTTTACGTTTAGTTTTTACGAGATTTGCACTTTTAACAATTATTCACTGCTTCTACAATGCCAAAAGATTAATAATAATCACTTAAGTAAGTAATTTCAGGTGTTTTCCTACATGAGGAGTTGCCGCACAAAGGTGCACTACACTTCACCATTTTATTTTTGTACTTTTGGCTCTTAAACTTTATAAGATCGCTAAAATAAGCGAAAAGCAATCTCCTGTACGCCGCTTGATGACAAGTTTAGGATGACATTTGTCGCTTATTGTAGCTTAACAAGATGGCGTTTTGCCTCACGTCGCATTTTGTCTATGTGTATGGAAGTGTTGCAACAGTAAAAAGAAACGAGATAGTCTTATTAATTTGTGGTTGGAGAGAAAGAAGTAGAAATATTATTTTATTCTCATGTATGTAGTTGTGAAATAATGTTTGGTCTGCTTCTTATTATACGTCTGTGGTTTTTATAATGTTTTATTGCTTTTATATTAAAATATTGTAAAAATCTAGTTTTAAGGAAAAAAATGAATAAAGAGTATATTAATAATAAGTTTTCCTACACTCACACCAATTATCTAGCCCAAGTTAATGCTCTAAGAGCCCTAGAGAAGCTTCGTTTTGAAACTCGTTAGTGGTTACTAGACAACGGAAAAACATACTTAATATCCATGGTTATGAACAAATTTAAAAAAAATAAATTAAATACCTATTTAAGGACTTCTTGGCGGGAAAGTGAAGACTCGTCTGCGGTTTTGTTGTATTTTCTAAAATTTGTGTTATGTCGAATATTAATGTGAAATAATGGTGAATTAGTAACCGCTAAGTGAGTGAGTGTTAGCAAATGAAACAAAACAGTGCAACTTCATTTTTCAAATTCTTTCAAGAAGTCCGCGTGTATAGTAAAGACCAAAGCCCCACATCTTCACTGAGATACTCTAGGGGTTGGGGTTGGGGCGTATATCATTTCTCACTTCTCATTTCTATTATAATTCATCATCATCATACAGGAAGGAAATATTGTTTATTTCTGCTGTCCGTTAAGGTGGCGTTCACATGGTCGATTTCATTTTTTAGTATGTACGCTGGCGTCACGATCAAGCTGGGGCGGCGTACGTACCCAACCGTTCTCAAAAACTACTTATATTATAGCAATGAAATTTACATACGTATTTAGTGCTTAATTTAATTAGTGCCCGCACTATGCAATATTTCATAAGAATTACTCTTTTAAAAGGAACGGAGATATCGTACCAGACTTGTGAATGACATTTCGAGCTGGCATCTAGAGACAACGTACTCTTAGTAGTACTTACAGAAAACGAACTTTTATTTTTATAATTGTTTTATTATATTAGTAGTGCGTGAAATTCTGACTATGTCAGTATAAATTGTTTATGCGAGAAACAGTGGAACTATACAGGATTCCCGCCATAATTTTACAGATGATCGTAATTGGTACACTTAATAACTAAAAAATACTTTTAACACGGAGCAAGTATTAAGGAACCGATTGATTAATAAAACGATTTCAGTGTAAATTAGAATAGCGACCGTCGACTGACGAGAATAGGGGTGCGGGCCGTAGTAGGTAGATAAGAGCGCAGCGGGCGGACGTTAAGTTGATGAACTTACGTAAACTTGTACTATTATGTATTTTGTGGTAAAGTGGCTTACTCTTACGCATACGTATACTTTGTTGCAATATTATTTTGCAATGTTAATAAACTATTATTAGATACCTACCGATCAAGTTTAAGATACTCGCAGGTACTGCTCAAAGTGGGCACCTTCAAGTTCTATGCACAAATGAGCACGGCGCCTTAAGTTTCTAGCTAAGTTTTGCAGCACACTACGATTTGACCTTACACTCTCAAAAGCCATTAAAATATTTTGTTTTAACTGCACAACACTCGTGATTTCGTCTTTATAAACCATTCTTTTTATGTCTCCCCACAAATAAAAGTCACATGGAGTCAAGTCTGGCGCCCTCGGAGGCCAGGGCACTGGCCCACCTCGGCCAATCCACTGGGTTTCAAACACTTCGTCCAAATAATCGTCGTAGACTGTTCCCACTAATTGCGTATAATCGTACCATCTCCACAAGTTCTACGTTGGAATAATTTTCCTTTATTTTAATTTTTTTACACAAAACAACACGACTGAGAACACGTTTCGCTCAAAATTCACTAGGGCTTAACAAACGTGTCACTCGTTCGGGGCTGCGCGGCACACTGGCTTTGATGCGAGGCGAGCGGCGTGCGCCCGCCGCCCGCCGCTTGCCGCGCCGACAAAGCTGCGGGCGCGCAGCGAAGCTCGAGCTTGTTGCTACCTACGCGTGGTCGGGTGGGCGGGCGTACGCGAACGAGTGTTTATTTTTTATTGCTACGCAGACGTGCGATTCTTATTTACTGATTTTTAAAATATGATTATTATTTTTTCATATTTTTTTTATAATGTATTTGTAATAAGTATAAGCAATATGACTGCTGCTATGAATATGGCGTGAATGCAAATCAACAAGTTGTATAAAACAAATATGTAAAGTTCTAGGAACAAAATTAAATATATGGTTGTCATACAATTAATATTATATTTTTGTATCTTATTACAAGGATAGATGTCGTACGTAACTTTTTTAAAGTAAGGTTATTTGTTTAGCCTATTTTTCGTTCTTATTGTCATTAAGAGTACTTTGTCTTTTGACGCCAGCTCGAAATGTCATTTACAAGTCATAATCGATATCTCCGTTCCTTTAAGAGCAATCTTTATGAAATTTTGCATAGCGCGGGCACTAATTAGGCACTAAATAAGTGTGTAAATTTCGTTTCGTGGTATATTAAAAGTAGTTTTCGAGAACGGTCTTGGGTAGTACGCCAGCTTGATCGTGATGCCAGCGTACACACTAAAAAGGTCTTTATTTCTTAAACTAAAGATGCACTAATTATTTTGTTTGCTGTAATTATGCACTAATTATGCATTAAAAGAGGGCATAACAACAAACGTGAAATCGACCATGTGGACGCTACCATAATGGACACTATTTATGTATTACTTGTAAGAAAAACTTTGACACTGGCTAAATGTGCTAATCGCACGAAGCCATCAACAAAAGGAAAAAGCTTCTGACTGACACTGACAGTCAGTCAGTGTCAGTCAGAAATTCAGAATGCAGTCAGAATAAATCGCTCTGAATAGGATTCCTTATTCAGAGATAAATCGCAGATGTTCGCTCGCATTTATTCAAAATGTGAAAATAAGTTAAATTATTTTATTTATAAAAATGTATAAAACAATTGGTAAAAGAGGAATATGTAGAAGATTACGAGTCATCCAAAAAAGTGCCATAGCAAGAGGTTTAAGTTTAGAAACTTTAAAACATTTTAATTACATTTCTAGATTTAATGAAGTCAAGGGATCAAATAGAAGTGTAGCTGTGGCAATAGTAGCTGGGTTCGTAATTTTAGTGCTAAGCGGTAGTTTAATTAGCACTATATTGAGCTCAAGGTGTTTATTGCCAAGTAACTATCTTGTGTGGGAGGCTACTAGACCTTTAGCTAATTGTTCCTACTGTGAGAATGTTACGAAGCCTCTAGTATTGAGAAACGTTACTAGGCGGGAATTTGCTGTAAGGGAATTGCTATATCATCAATATAATTAGTTTTCTTTACAACAGTCCCCCTGATACATTTTAATATTTTTTCAGAAATATGCATATTCTTCTAAGCCAATAGTTATAAAAAATGCAATAGCAAAGTGGAGAGCATCAAAAGAGTTCAGTTTTGAACTATTTAAAAGGTTGTATCAAAAAACTGCTGGCAGCTATGAAAGCCTCGAAGAAGGATGTCAGTTTCTTAACTTTAAAACTGACTTGTTTTCATTGAAAGAAGTCTTTGATATGCCAAATGCCAGAGCTAGGAATGAACCAGGGCAAAAGCCTTGGTATGTGGGATGGTAGTGTATCATGATTTTAAACTCAAAAAAAATAAATTAATGCTTCTTCCTATTTGACTATTATCAATTTACAAGTGAACACACTATTAATTTTTTATATGCTCAAGCAAGTGTATCACTATAACTATGGTATCAGTTTATTAAGTCCAGTAAATCTACAATAAAAACCAATTGTAAATAAAATAGTACATAGATTTACTATCATGTAAATTATTTTACAAGAATGGAAATCAAACAAATTATACCTATTACCTACCTAACATAACATGACAAATCAAAAGACAAGAAATATAACATAAGTTAATAAACCAAATAAATATCTATATAGGGTAATTAAATACTGATTAAACTTAACACCACCATCACTAGTATTTTGTTAGAAAGATATTACCATAATTTTATTATGGATTCATTTTACATAGACCCAATAGTGTTTGTCTGATTACAGGGGCAATTGCCATCCAGATATTTTAGCCAAAGTAAGAGAGTATTATAGTATTCCAGATTTCTTGCCAGAAGATGCAGAGTTTTCAGCTACAGAAAATATATTTTTTGGATATGAAATAGGAGCTGTTATGCATGTAATCATTACATTTACTTTATATATTACAAATTAATTTTAATAATAATATTGTATTATATTGAAACTAAAAAATTAAATTGTAAAAGAAAAATTGCCTCAGATGGGAATTGAACCCATAACATTTCAATTTGGGTGACAGCTCTTCCATCTAAGCTACCAAAACAGTGGTTTTCCCTGTTGGTTATTTTAAGAAGTGCCCATTAAAATATCTTCTTAAAAGTTCTTTTTTTAGTTTTGTTTTATATGTATAGTTTTTTAAATAAAAAAACAGCAATTTAAAAGTTATTATATTATCTAAAAAGAACATTATTATTTATATTCAAAATCATTTATGGTTCTATTTGATATTGGTTTTAGTTGGACTACATATCCAGGCTTATGTGGCAAGGACAAGTGAAAGGAAGCAAGATCTGGTCATTGGCACCGGTGCCAGAGTGTGACTGTGTTTGCCAGAAGTTTCAGTATCATGTGGAAGCAGGAGATATTGGTAGGCTACCATTTCCTCCAACTTACCAAAATGTTGAATGGCTGTTAACCTTTTTACCGCCAACAACTTCTATAGAAGTTCGAGATTTTCGTGCCGCCCACGCCAGCACTTCTATAAAAGTTCTTCTTTGCACCTACTTTATTAAAATACATTTATACGTTGGCGTACAGCGGGACATCGCGTGCAGGATAGTTGGGCGGTGAAAAGGTTAATTCCATAATACCTACACACCCTTTTTTCTTAAAACCTTTTTACCTTTGATAATTTTTCATACAATATTTAAATTATTATTATTATTACTACTTATTTCAGTGTTATTGGACACACGGATCTGGTATCATGCAACCAGTATTCCCAAAGGGGAACTATCCTTGACTGTGCAATCGGAGTATGGGTGATTGCAATATTGTTACCAACAAAAGATGTTTATTGTACAAAATGTAGTTTTACATATCCAGAGGCCAAATTGCAACTGTAGTACCTTATTTATATTTTACAATTTTACACTATTGTGCTATTATTTATATTATTATGAAGTGCCATTGTATAATGTAGTGCAACTATTTTATAAGCTAAGGACTGAAAAGTCAGTATTTATTTGTCGTGGTTTTAAATAAACTTTTCTATACTCATAATGCGGTTTTGTTTTAAGATACCTCAATAGAAGCGGTTGTTATAACAAAAGTACCTACCTAACTACCGGGCTAAAAATTATAAGCAAGTAAATTTACCGCAAAGTAGGCTATGTTTACTGCAAACAAAATAAAAAAAAGTTAGGCAATAGATTTTGTTATTTGTAGCATCCTTGTCGTGAGTGAGTACTCGCGATCGCGAATCCGATACGCACACGGCGCGTGTAAAGCCGCACTGTCGGCCGTGTGATTCTGACATCGTCACGTAAGATGGGATAGTGCTTTACTTTATCAAGAAAACATTAAAATAAAACAAAATCTGTTTAAAACATTGTATCTCTCTAATTCTATGATCAAAAGTATTCAGTGAAGGATTGATTTCAATACCAATATGCATAATAATTTAAATGCATAAATTTAGATTCACTACAATGATCACAATACACTAAACATCAATAGAAATATTAGACAGTCGATTTTGCAATATGATTTTGACCAATCCTCCACTCAAGTGACTCAGTATTGTAAAGTTTACATAATAGAGATCAGATTTGAAACTCGAAAGGGACAATAAGCTCTTTATAGATGTGTCTGCCATCAGAGTACAGTGACATCCTACAAATATCCTTACATAAGTAGCAGTATTGTACAGCTTACTGAACCCAAATGCATAAAATGCAAACTTACAACAATAATAAATAATTTCTCATTTGACCAGATAGATGCCAGTATCTGAATGGACAATTTTAATTGACATGGCATAGTGTTATCTATCACAAAAGAAATGATACTATTACATTGTACCAGTTAGAGACGAATTCAATACACATTTAATTTTCATATTGCAACTACCCAATGAGATTATGGGAAGATAGACATTGATGACTGAAGAATTAGTTGAGTATTTAGAAGAATTGCCACACTCCAAGTACAGCATCTTTTATGGCTTCTATGTACTGTGCTGGCACCCAGTACACCCAATACCTGGAGGCCTCCGTAGGCCCCAGCTGAAGTCCCTAAAATGGAAACAAAAATATCACATACTTACCTTATTTAACAATCTTACTTATCGTAACTTTTGGTATCCTATGCTTACTTCAAAGTTCTAATTCTTTCAAACCAATATTAATGAAACTATATAGATTTATGGGAAATAAAGAGATACTGACAATGTAATAGAGAAAAAAGTGTACTTTAATTTGCATAAATTCAGAAACACAAACGTTTTATCTAAATATCTTCTATTAACTGTTAATTACTTGTCAGGATTGTAATTTGTTGGTCAATAGAAGAATGTTAAAAATTAATGATGTGATAAACTCAAATTTGATCTAAATAAAGGTATGTAGTAAATAATGTAAGCAGCTGCTGGAAATGTGCCAAGTATGCTTTTAGATCAACATTGGTTTTGTAGAAATTTCCACTATGAGTTTTAAAACTTACCATGATGTGGTACTCCTCATGCTCCTTTATAGGTTCAGATGTGATGCCTGGAAAACAAAGAGAATTAAGATTTCAACACCCTTGTTTTAAAAGAAAATTGCATTTTATAATAATGAAATCTATATTTATTACAGTAAATTACTATGAATTAAAGATTAAGTGACTTATCTTAGTAGTTAAAATGTCTTACTTTTTATTGAAGTCATGGCAAGTTTTTCGGTGCGCTCCTTTGTGCCCAACCAAAGCTGGTCTTGCTCTGGTTTGAAGGTGAGCCTGACTTTTCCGCCATGTTTATTTAGCATCCCGCTTAATGGAATTGGAGGCAGAGGTTCCTGTACATAAACAAATACCTTATTTGAAATTCTAGTGAAACCATTTCACTCTCATTATTAACTATAATCATGTTTTTGTTATGTTAGTAATTCTGCAGTCTGGATGGAGGTTTTACCTTAACTCCTTTGATTCCTGGCATGACATCGGGTGGGATGCCCTTATCTAAAACTTTCCTGTGGATTTTTTGCACGCACAGCGGCTCTTTACTTGACTGGCTGCTGGCTTTTTCTTCTAGTATTTCCTACAAATAATATAATTTAAATTATTATTAAATATAAGAAAAAAAATTGCAGTTGATCTAAGAGTATACACTGTAGGTACCTTTGGTGCACTTTTGACAGCTAGAATGTCATCCATTTTAGAGCCAACCAGCATCACTTTGCCACCCTTCACAATTCCAGCATTTCGCAGCGTCATTGTGTCTCGGGCCATGCCTTTGATAATTAGTTTTTGAGCCGATTGCGGCACACCGCATATTCTCTCCAAATGCGCCTTTAGTTCTAATACAGATGCATCATAGGCAAATGTAATGTCATGTTTTCCTTTGTTAAAAACTACTGTAAATTCGACTTGTTCTGGTATCACACAGATTTCAGTGTCTTCGACAGTTTCAGAGGAGCCTGGGGTGCTCTCCGCGGGAGCTTCCATGTGCGATTTTTCTGTATCTACCTCGGTTTTGCTGTCTACGACATTTTTGGACGAGCCGTTTGATAGGAGAGAATTTGGATCTCGATTCTCAGTTGAATCTCCCTTTTCAGATGCTAGTAAACAATAGTAAAACGTGAGTTAGCAATATTTTTAGAACAAAAGCTCTTGGGTACAGTAGGTCTTAAAACAATGACATATTTCTAGACTAAAACTGTCTGTATAACTTTGGAAACTTACCAATAAATTCCATAATTTTATATTAACCAATCACTATCACAAATAAAATTCAAAAAACCACTATTTGTTTTGAAAAATAATTAAAATATAGCCAACTGGCTGACGTGAAGCAACAAATTTTTACCACAGACAGATGATAAAATAAAATGTCATGTCATTTTCATTGAGTTTTGTGAAGTCCAAAACACAGTTACAATTTTATCATTACTCACGCACCAGAAAATCCCATATTTTAAAGTAAATGTAATAGTATATTGTATGGATGGAGATTCTTAAATACTGTAAGACGTAAAGATCAAACAATATTATATTATCATTGTCTATTTTCTTAATAAAGTATGGTAAAAAGATTTATTTGTGTCATTTAGGAATTTATATGGTAATGATTAAAAAGGGATGTGTTTAAGATTATGGAATATGTTTATGATTATGCTCACTCATACACATAAGAGTGCTCACAATAATGTTTCGGACCGATACTTTACCTAGCATTCAGAAATCATAATTAGAGACTACCTAGGTACCTATAACTTTGAAAATGCATTATTGATCGCGGTCAATGCAATAGCTATGCATGTATTTTGATCAAGTTGACAAAGAAGGTGTTTTATCGAATCATAGTTAAATATAATATGTATTTAACATATCAATACCCATAATCAAGAGCATAACACATTTTTAAAATGTAATCCATACAATATTTGTTATTGACTTTTAGACGTACGTTTGTCTCTGGTTTAATAGCATGTCCGTTTCCATGGCGCCGTTTTTGTAAACAAAGCTGACGTACCGTACAATGCAGGTTGAAAAAGTTGTTCATTAATAACTTTATAAAACAGTTCCAAAACTATTTCGAATTGAAATTAATATACCCACAGTTTAAGAGAAACGTAATTTTATTACAGGATGAGTTTTAACCTCGATGACCCATTAGCTGGGATACTCAGTGACGGTAGTGACGATAGTTTCTTTGATGATGATATCTTGGGTAAAAAGAAACCTTCGAAAACAAAGGCAACTCCTGAGAAAAAAAATGCCTTGTTCGACTTAGAGCCTGACAAGCCTAAGCCTATTCCAAAGATAGAATCTTTATTCGACAACAGAAAAACTGATTCAGTTAAGGTAGAAGATTCTAAACCTACAAGTTTTAAGGCTCATTCTCCAGCTCCTTTTAAACGAGCTCTTTCTAAAGAATCCATTGATGTTCAAAAAGTAGAAAGTAAAGCAAAATCTATTCTTGATACAGCCAAATCTCCGTCTAAGCCCAAAATAAATGTAAGCATTAATTCACTTGATATACTAGGTGAATTGGATGAGCCTAAAAATCAGACAAGTAAAACTTTAGAAAGAGGTAAAAGCTCTCAATCGCTTTTAGATGATATACTAGGTGGACCTTCAGTGAAGCCGTCTACCAGTCAAGTAAATAGACCGACAACAGCCGCTAAAAGTCAAGAGTTTGACTTTGACTCTATTATAGGAAAATCTGAAACAAAGTTCACTGCTGCAAATAAGCCCACAGCACAAAAACCAGCAGCCAAAGCTGAAAAACCTGCCAAAGAAGATAAAGCTACTAAGAAAAAGTCGAGTGAAGATTGGTTAGGTATTTTTAACGATAAATTTGAGAATGAGGACGTTGCCGAAATGCCTGCGTGGCTTAGTGGAGAAGCAACCAAGAAAAAATCTGAACCCGAGAAAGTTGCTGAACCATCTATCAAACAACCCACTAAGACCGAGGGAAGAATTAATGTCCAAGAGGAAAGAAAAGAGAAAGATTTACCAGTAGAACAAATTTCAGAAACTTTTAACAAAGTTGCAGCAGCTTCTGTGCTACAAAGTAGCAATGAAGATTTAGCGGCGGAAGGGGCGACAATGTATCTACAGCAGCAGGAATCACAACTGATGGTTGCTTTGCAATTGAAAGCACAGGAGGAGAAATTAGCTGCAATGCAAAGTAAGAAAAGTATTATAGAATTAAACTACCTAAGCTTGGTTTCGCTCTCTCTCCTCCTCAAACGTTATCAGCCCAATGCTGAGTGTAGGTTTCTTCCAATGTACGCTATTCCTTCTGGTCTTGCGTCTTTTTTTTTTAATTTATTAGTTTTAGGCAGGCATTTGACTACACCTCACCTGATGTTAAGGAACGGTGCCTTTCTCATCCAATCTAGTATTACACCCCCCCCCCCCCCCCCCTAGCTCGTGTCGGAGTGGAGGGTCGTAGGAGCGGGATCAACAAAACCGGCATATGGGCCCACGAGCTCTTCCAGGATTTCTGTGATGTACCAGTGAGCAGTCAGCGACCCTTGCCCGCAAGCACCTCGAGCCCAGGAAACGCAAACAAGGTTGGTTTTGCCGTCGGCCGACCTGCCGCCTCAGAACATACAAGAACCGCCCCTGTATTCTACCGTCTCCTGGATGTAGGCTTGGATGAAACGTTCACTCTGTCTTCTTTACCCGTATCAGCACTACGAGCCGCTATCTTCTTCTCCCTCAGTCTTCGTCTAACCGTAGACATGCTCACGGTTGTTCTGCGAGCTGCCTGGAGCTGGGGTTGCAACTCAACAGCATTTGAGAACCGATTTCTCAAATTCGTCGACACAATTAATCGGTGGTCTCTCTCCGAGGTGCAGTGACTACCAGAACTATGCCTCCGGACGTTGGTAAAATTTTCGAACTTAAAAACGGCTTAAGTTCAGTTGCCGAACGGCATAACACTGCCGCATCCCTGATTGCAGAAGTGCAATCACTTGGGCGGCTTCATCAGCAGTGGTATCCTCTTCAAGGTCGTTTTTCTTCTGAAAGATGTTCTCGTATGTTCTCTTTAACGGTTAGATAGCGGTGACCCCCATTGAACCTGTATTGACTCTTTTATACCCACAAAAAGTAGCGCAACTAGCGGCCTATTTGAAAAGGAAAATTGCCATTTTTTTAAAAATCACATTTGTGGTGTTAAGTTTTTGAGTAATAAACTGATACCTATGTGTTTTTTAATGTTTTTTTATTAGGCTTTGAAATTACACCAATATCGGTGGGGTTTTAAGGGTATTGATAATGCTTCAAAGTTATTTTCATAGAGGTGCGATTTTTTTGACGCCGAGTGTAGGTAGTTATATTTTGGATGGTATCAAAACAAGTCAGTGACTTAAAACTGGGTAGCGCTGCTTTGATCTTACATAAATAAATTTTAACTTTTTAACGTTGTAACGTTTAAAATAATCTATTAATTTTGATATACACTAAGTATATCAGTATGTATGTATGTATGTAGCAACATGAAGTTTTTATGCAACTGCTTGAAAAAGTATAGGTACTTATAAAATTTTATCAGTGCGCCAGAAGGAGAGCCAACGGCTGCATCGTGAGGCGGCGCTTGCACATCATGAGCAGTTAGACGCAATGCTGCATCGGCAGACGCAGCACCGGCTGCAAATGCAGACCATCATCAATGCGCACCAAGAGAGGATCACGCAACGCATCCAGGTACACCAGCTAAGAAGTTTAATGGTTGAACAATAAAATTGTTATTATTTACGCTCACATTCCTAAGTTTCGAAGCAGGTGTACCTACCGTCCATTACTGATAGGCATGTCTACTATGATAAACTAAAATAACACATGAGGTGTAGATGTGGTTATTCATTAAAATACAGAGGGCGATCTTGTTATATTTAAAATAAAGGGAACTGCCTATGGGGTTTTCGGTCTAGCTTTATGGGCAATCACGCGTAAGTTTATGTTTGCAGACATAAACGTAAATACGTGAATACCTCGTGAAGGAACTACAAAGGCAGATAAATTTATTGGAGTTAAGGTTTCTTGGGTTTGTAGTTTTCTAGCCGCTAGACCAAACAATCGTCAACTATGTCACAGCAACGCATAGATAGCGAATTAGAAGATCCTTATGAGGACTTTTAAGTGTTACACTTTAAAAAGCTATACGTATTGGCTACTAACATACTTTTAGTTTAGTAACGCAGTTGATTTCAGCGTACGCTCTTTTTCAGTCTCTATTGGGTACAGTGAATGTTGATGATTCTAATGATGTGGTCGATGATGTTGGCGACGTAACAAACGAACGCAAAGAGACTCCTCATATGAAAGAGAAAAAGCAATTATTGCAACTCGTACAATCACTTCAAGAGAATCATGATAAAGAGATAGATCTTATGGAAACTTCGTACAGGTAGGTAATAATTATTGAATTATTTTCATTGGTGACATAATGAATAGCTGGATTATCATAAAATCTATAATAATACATTTGTAAAACGCCATAAAGGCTAAAATTATGAAAAATAAGAGATAGATAATACTAGCTATAATTTAATTATGAATATTAAATCCTATCCCTTTTTTAAATGTAGACGACAACTAGCATTCCTAGAAGTCTCTTTGAACCAATCTGAAGAAAGAATGAAAGAGGAAAGCGACAAGTTAACAAAATTCTATGCAGACAAGATAAATTGGCTTGAAGAACATCACTTAATGTACAAAAGCTTGACCGAGGGTAACTTAACTTCTCTCACGGAACGACATAGGGCTGAAACGGAAATGTTGAGACAGCAGCATTTGGAAAATGTTAAAGTCTTACAAGAACATCACGCTGCGCTTATGGAAAACATCAAGTGAGTCTTATTTATTAGTGCTAAATAATGTTGTACAAAGCTGTGGTAATGTTAATAATAGAGGTGTAATCACTTGTAAGGACAATTTATGGGAACCAACTTTAACATCGCTCGGTAGCCAATTATTCTGTTTCTCAGTGTCGAAGATTTCTAATATTAAGATAACGGTGAAGTTCGTTATCATCTTCGTTTGTAGGCTTACCGTCAGATGAAATGAAGACATTTTCGGTTGTGTTGTGATGAACTATCTTTATGTCATAGGAATGCAGTTAGGCAAGAGCAAACCCTTATACAGGACACTACGGTATTTTCTTTAAACCTTCAGGAATTAGTATCTGATGTTAAGGAAAACAAAGCTCACAATGAGGAACTTCTGAAGAGTGTCCAGAATTTGGTTGAAAGTACTCAAAGAGGTACAGAACGGACTTTACACGCAAGAGAGACACAAGTTAATGGTAATGTACCAGTCAGAATAATAAAAAAAATAGTGAGTTTTTTGAAAACAGGTGAAGCAGAAAAGGCCGTCCTGGCTGTTCTTTTCAGTGTCACTGGACTTCGCAGAATAACAAAGAAAAGAAAAACAGGGGATTTACTGTTTAGTAACTAGTAAAAGTAGTCTCAGGCAAAGTAAATATTACGCTATTACTAAGAAACCAATAAAAAGTTATAAACATAAGTTTTTTTTTCTCCTTTTTCTTTAATTAGGTAGTTGTTTCATCCCCTTTCAGCATGCATGATATACATCTATTATGTACAATCTTAAAGAGACGCCAAAACAAAATGTCTACATTAGTTTAGTTGGTAAGAACCAAACGCTTAAAATTTTACCAATATTGTAAACATTTCAGATATGATTCAACAGCTGAAAGTTGATCGTGAAAACTTCGAGAAGGAAAAGACAGAAAGCAGAGATATGGTTAATTTACTCGAAAAGAGGTTAAAACAAATGACAACGGTGCAGTACGATAAACCTAGTAATTTTATTTTTTTTAATTTTCGTTATATTAATCTATGTCTATTATCACAGATGATTGAAGAGGAGTCGGCATCTTTGAAACAAAAGAAAATGGAACTTGAATTTGAGAAAGCCACATTCAGCAAGCAGACTGAATTTGCAAAAAACGTTTTAAAGAAACAAGATGATGAAATAAAGGTATTTTTGGACTACATAATGAATGGTCCAGCTAATATTATTATTATATTGCTAATGTACGGCCATACCATAGTGTGAGCCATACTTTACTATCTGATTTAATGAGTTTCTTGCCGGTTCTTCTCAGTACAAGATCTCCCGCCCAGAGTAGACTTACGAACCGATGGCATAGTGACAATCACAACAGCTACATGTAGCCTAAAATGATTTTGAATTTTGAATTTTGAATGACGATATCATTACAATTTCTAGATGTTACGAGAAGATATCCAGAAAGAGTATCAAGAAAAGATTGCAAAAATAAATGAAGAAAAGTCTAAAGCAGAAAAAGACAGCGCTTTAATTGTAAAAGAAAAATCTTCAATAAATAGTATAAAGCAGGAACTGGAGGTACGTTCCATTTTCTTAAACTTTTATAAATCGTCCCTACAAATATATTTATTAAAATAATCTTTATAAATCAAGTTTTTTTTCGTTTTGTGATTTTTCCAACAGAAAATGAAACTTGAGTTACAAGCTCAGCTAGAAGAAGTAAGTGAAGAAAGATTAAAAGTAAATTTAGAAAAACAGCAGGTGCACATGGAGGAACAAAGAGTGATGGCAAAGTACGGCTGTTATTATATTACATTTCTTGATACGTATTTAATTTTTTTATTTAATAATTACTAATATTTTCAATAAATTTTAGAACTCGCGATTTAGATATGTTAGCTAAAGCAGCAATTGAAAAACAATCGCAAGCTGATAAAAAGTATACAGAGGCTGAATTCATACAGTCTAAATATGAAGAGAGAATCAGACGTATTCAAGAACACGTTGTTTCACTTAACAATAGAGAAAAACAGATAGCCAAAGAAAAGGTGGCATTGTCTAGAGAAAGACTGAGTCTCCACAATGAGAGAAAGAAAGTGGAAAACAGACAGCAGTGCTCGTTATGTAGATCTGGACAATATGTACCGCAGTATAACTTTGAAAGTTCTTTTCCAGACAGTTTCCTAAATGTGTCTGTGTCGCGAGACCATGGGGACACAAACGTGAATTCAGCTATGAGTGCTATTGCAAATGAAATGGTGAGTCTCAAGATGAGTAAAAATTTTGACTTGAGACACAGGTATGACAACCATTCTGCTGCTGACGACGGAGCTGCAATGGAAGATAATTTACAAACTATGCAGAATACAGAGTCGGGAATGTTTAAGGTAACAGGGAGTGTCTTACAATTTCTGGCAAAACTTTAATATTTTATTTTTATAACTCAGTTAAAACTATTTAAAAGAACTTAGTTTTTTTACCAAATCGAAAATTCTTGACTATTATATCTATTTTTTAAACAGGTTCCTTGATTTTTATGATTATTTTTGTTACAGGACTATAATATGGATCCTAAGCTAACGATGCTTCGATTAGACGTTCAACAGGTACTAAATAATTTAGAACAAAGTAAAAAAGATGACAATAATGATAATATCGACTAAAATAAGTTTCACTATTTACTTCATGTTGATGTGAATTAATTACAACGGGATAGTTCAAATAAAAGGCTGAATAATTATCATATTTAATTTAATTTATGTGAATGACTATATTATTAGAAGAATATTTTTTTAAACATTTACATTATTTATTAATCATGTTATCAAAATGTACACAAATGCCTAAATCTAATTTACATCTTAATATTATAAATATCTCATTGTAAAAATATAGGTAAACAATTCTCTTATTTATTTATAAAAGGATAGTATTTAAGGTACTAAAGATTGAAGCTTATTTCTTTCAATAGTTTAACACGCTTCCTTAAAATGGCTTTAGGCATTTTTTCTATAGTTCCTAGTATCTATATATTTTACAAATAACAAACATCGCACCACAATTCATACACTCCAGTCTTTCATAATAATTGCTTTATGTAGTTCATAATCTTTATGGACGGCCTGGCCTTTGTATATTTATTATTAACAAAATTCACCTACTTTGAACAGATCTCTATCGTTATACTAACTAGGTATATTTAGGCTACATATTTCCATTTAATTTAAAAAAATTGCAATAACTACAATACACTTCGAATTAGCACAAAGGAACAATTAGTTTACATTTTGCTTGTAAAAAGTGAGCTATACACAATATTTACATTAAATATTATTATAATAATATACATAAGCTAATTAGGTTTCGTGAAGTCTGACAATGATTTTCATTATATTTTTTACTGCAACACATTTTTATTAGTCGATACTATTTCTTTTAAGTATTTTAAACAGTTATATAATTCTCTGTTTTTTTTTATCACAGCAAAAACACTAATATCAATAGTTATACATTTTTCGAACAAATATTTCTAATTCCATCAATGAACACTTCTTACTAAGACTAATAACGAAATCAACACATAACTAAACAAGGTGAGAATCTTTGAACTAAACTCATGCGTTACGATGACTTTGCACCTACTTCTTTTTGATATTTAACTTCAAGTAGTTGAGGGTAGTTTTCCACTATAGCCAACAAGATGCCATCGATGTAATTTCGCAGTTGTACATTTACGTCTTGCTGTTCCTTCAAAGCTTTCTGCAGCTGAAATAAATAAAAATAAAGTTTACTGAACGGATTTTGGTATTAAAAACGCCCACGATATAGTTTTGTATGATGTATGATGAAACGTCAGTTTTGTTTGATTAAACTGTATGTGGCAATGTTTATGTGGACGACATTGTTACGGATGTATGAATGCAACATGAAAAAGGTACCATTTCGATTTTGAGCAAAACAAAATGATATTACCTAATAATGTAGACCAAGCGTCATGCATTAGTTAGTGAGATGAATATTTAGAAGTATAAGCATGCACAGTTAGTAAATGTAATCGTACCTTTTCCATCTCTATGCTGAGATCGGTTTGTGTATCGCTACCATCGAGCTGCAAAAATGCATACATAAAAATATAGCTTTGCAAATAAGTCAGTAATAATAAGTAAAGGCTCATAATAAAGCAAAGCATTAATTATGTCGTGAAACTGATGAAAGGAAGTAAATTTCCAAAAATCAAAATACCTAGTAATTATCATGATGAAGATTTTAATATAACGAATATGCTTTTTAAGTTAACACGAACACTACAGATTTAAAAGATGCAAAATATGAAAACCGTGGTATCCACGAACCATGCAAAGGGTACAAATTCAAAATGTCAGGCTAAATAAATGCGGGTAGATCCTTATTTTATTTATAATGTGCTATTATTCTTGTTTTCTAGTTTTAATTACAATACGTTCACAAGCCTGTCTCAGTTTTCTACCAAGAGAGTCAAAATCTTTTAATTTTATTAAATGAATAGGATCATTCATTTGGTATTCTTGTTATAACTCTATGTATTTGGCTATACAAAGCGTGGCGTTCGCGATGAATGTACAATTGTGATGGTGTGTGTTGAAAGGATAAGATAAAACATTCATAAGTAGGATCGGCATTAAACTCGTTACCAATTTACAGTTTTGATTCGGTCGTGTTTGATTCATGATAAGGTTTATTTTTGTGTGCATTTAGAGATATTTTTAATTCATAGAAAGATTTATCTAAATTGTAAAAGAAATTTTCCGACTGTACCTACTTGTGTACTGTTTGGTGTTCACTACACTATACATTAAATTAAGTTCACTTTTTACGTACCTACCGACACTTTGGTATTTGTGACTATGCAAACAGTTCGATAAGTCGGGTAAAATAATGCGTAACGCAAAAACGCTAATACATACACAGTGTTTTGTTTTTCAATATTTTTGTCATTCACAAAGAATTTATTTCAAAATTTTGTAAAAAAGCGTGAGAAGGGACTGGAACCCTAAATTATTTGCTAACCAAGTGCTCTTCGAATCAAGCTTATTATATCACATTTAACCTAATATATCCGTTTTTTTTTATTCTTACCTCGTCGTCGCTCATCTGTGAGAGCTCGTGCGCCAAAGAGTTGGTGGCGACGAGGGGCCCGCTGACACCGTCCAGCAGGCTGCGGCCCTCTTCCACGCCCCGGGTGAGGATTTGCGCCTGCAACTCCTCTTGCGCCTCTGATAGAGCTTTGGAAGAAACAATGGAAAAATAATTTTAGGTTTACTTGGATGATCTAGTTGTGGCATACTTTAGTTAGCCGATTTTGCAGGTGAATCAAAGCCAATTCTAAAAAAATAACGTGAGTCTATAGAGCTGAAAGGACCGAGGATACAAAAATAATTAAAAGTAATTGAAGAGAAGTTGATAGTGGCAAAAAATATACTTGCTAGGCACTGCAAAAGAAATTTAGAATTGTCCTTCCAAGGAGAGAATTATTTTAACTGCAATATGGAGGGAAAGAACACAGAGAAAATAATGCAAAGTCCCTTCCCTATCCCTATTCCCTATCCCTTTGCAAAGTTTCTGCCTTTCGTTCGTTGTGAACTTCAGCAACTATAGCCTAAATATATTTATACTGCTTAATAAAAAGGGTACACAGCCAAAATAAAGGAGTCTTAAATATATTCTTACATTTGTTCTGCGTCCGTAGCAGCGTCAGTTCCTTTCTTAGCTCGTCGAGGCGAGGGTCGGGCGGCGGCGGAGGCGCTTCCCTCAGCCTCTGCAGCTCCAGCTTCGCAGTAGCAAGCAGTTCTGCTGTGGCAGCCGCCGTTTCTCGCTCCTTTCTCTCCGATTCTCTTGCCGCGTTGAGTTGTGCTGCTAGTTCTCCGACTTGTTCTTGAGCTTCGCGATGAGCGCGAGCTGCCATGTCAGCGTTCGCTCTCAGTGTTTCTGCTACACCACGAAGTCTTCCAACCTGCAATTTGTTATTGTATTTGGTTGCTTAAGCTGTTTGTGTTTTGTTCAAAATCAAATATGTACGGTTAATAATTTTTACATTTTCATGATATTCTAAGGTCAAACCGTTTTTATCTTTACAATTAAGTAGTAAAGTCTACAGATTTAAAAATAATTAGACGAAAATGTAAGTAAAAAATAATTTCAAAATGGCTGTTTAGTAACAATATCAAACTAATATTTTTTATCTGAGGATTGATAAACTGTCCTCTAATTACTTAATTAACCAATAATAGTTAATTAAGCCGTCGATTAATTGAAGTGTTTGATTAAATTTATAACACCATCCACAAATTCTAGGCTACTTAGAAAGGCTTGCGTGTTTCAGCATAAATTAATGCGGCGTTTAGTAGGTGCAGATTAACCGATTCCGCGCGGAAGTCCATGTGGCAAAAGAAGAAATGGCGCCGGAGAGGCGCCATCCGCAAGGGATCCGTTAAATTGTTTGATGTCAAGAAATAATTGGTTTGTTTTCGTGAGCCAAAAAAACAAGGCAGATTTATTTTTGCTCCTAAGCACTTATACCAATCCACCATGTATCAACAGAGATGTTATGAATGACATTGCGTATAGAATTTGTATCGAAAACTACCTACTGATAAAAGAAAAAATATATTCTTAACTATGCTATACTACAAGGCTATACTCTATACAAGGCTATAAGTACTGATATAGTTATCCTTGATGTGAGCTATTTTGCCTTATCAGATTTAAGATTAACTATTCATTGTTTTCTTGGCAACCTATATAACTTCGGTGTATAAAGCATTGACTTGATTTTTGCCGAATGCATAATGTGCATTGTTGTACATTCTTCCCACCTTAAGGTGATGCAGCAGTCAGTGCAGTTAGTGCTTCTGAAGGCATGTTGAGCTGTTGGTTGGTGCCAGTTGTTATAGTAAGATTGCAGTCACTATCCGGAGGAAGGAGGAAGGACGAAGGACACGAAATCTCGAACCGACCATCTCAAAAAAGTCCGAGAGCAGCAGCTATTCTCTAAGCAAAACAGCGTTGACCTCGACATTGAACTCGCTCATAACTTGCAAACGAATGTAGACTTTATTACTATAGAAATAGGTTGAAATTCGTTTGCAAGTTATGAGCGAGTTCAACGTTGAGTTCGACGCTGTTTTGCTTAGAGAATAGCGCTGCGCTGTTGCGAGATGTCAGGGGATGATGACAGGGGTGTCAGTGAGAGATTGTCAATGTGTGCGTTGGTCGAGTGCGTTTGTATGAAGCTTATTTCCTGGGCTCTCTTATTTTGTGCTACAACCCACTATTGCGCTGATTTGGGCCCGCGTGGTGGGCATGACATGTCACTCTTCTAGAAAAGATTTTTATGTTGTTGATTACAAAATTTCTAATTTACACTCATCATTTTTGATTCAAGCAACAAGAGCCTATTAAAGGTCTATTTAACCATTTGATTGCTCCGATCCATTTGATGCTGACTGTATCTAAGGTACGTGGGCAAGTACTAGTCTAGTCGGATGAGGAGACCGGAGACCCGAGGGCGCCTCTAAAGGCAGCTCTCAGCTTGGTTTAATATTGGAGCCAGTTTTTCTGATAAGGGAATACCCGTGGGCGCCTCTAAGCTAGAATCTCGGCTCAGGTCGACCTGACGGTCAAGCGTATCGTGACTATGTCCCGATCCACAAAGTGCAGTTAAAAAAAATTTAAATATTTTATTTAAAAAAAAAACAGGTTGACTCCCTCCCTTTAAGTTAAACAATAACCTGTATTGGGAGAGAGCCACTCTTCACTAAGAATAATAACACAACTCACTCACACACAACAGTTGAACTATACCTACTCGTAGTTCATGTACGAAGGACCCCGGGGCTTATTGTCTAATTTCAATCTATTCAAGAACTACCTACTAACTAAATCACAACTTTCAGTGATTGCGATCACGACGCGTTTTTGAATTTATTTGGAATAGTCTGCAAAATTACAAGCGTATGTAAGCGACAAGCAATGTATAACCTTTGAAAGATATCGTGATAAAGATTGAAATTGGACATTAAGCCCCTGAGTCCAGAGTGGGTAGTTTTAAGGCTGATGATTCTTTACCTCCTGCTTGAGGTCGGAGGCCTCAGTCTCAGCGGAGGCCAGCCTGTCGCTGAGGACGGTGAGCTGAGCGTCCCTCTCGCGCTCCACCCGCGCGATCGCTTCACGGCATCTCTTCTGCTCTTCTGCGATTCGTTCTTCGCACCTGCACTCGATCTAGAAGGGAACATTAAATCTAGTATTATTGCTTTTTATAAAGAATCAAATGCGTCGAATAAGCTATATTCTGTTTAAAGTTTCTTAAAATACCACATTACAACATAGAAATCGTCAAAAACTTAAATGGATATTTTTGTAAAAATAATATTTGCATTACTAATTTTTTGGATAAACAGGTGTTTGAAAAAGCCTAGGGATAAAATATCAATTTTTTAATAAATAACAATCATAATACTATGGGACAAACGGGATTGCTCGCAGGGGGAGGAGTTGGTCTTGGGGGGAGTTTGCTGATTGCTTCAAGCACCATTTTCAGCGTCATCGGACTTTTTATTCAACCTTAAAGCACTAAAAAAACTAAATTGCCACAAAGAAAATTAACAAAAAGCTGCCGAGCCCCTCGTAGGTATCATCGCGCCGACCGTCGGCCCTCCCATTGGTTCCAGTGCCTGCAGGCGGACTGTCCGGTCTTCCTCAAAGCTTTGAAGAACTTGATCGTGACCGATGATATGAATGTAAAGGGAGTGAGTGGGAGGACAGTGGAATAAACGGTCATTTTGCGTCGACCCCAAGTAATATGAGACTATAATAGGGCTATTGACCTGATTCTCTCTCTGAGGGTTATTGTTCTTCAATATTCTATTGAATATTGAAGAACTTAATTGCCCTTTTTTACATCTTACGGGTAAGCATATGGCCTTCATCTCACCTGATCTTGAGTGAGAGATGATAAAGCCGAAGGTGGAAGCGCACTTCACCCAGAACCTTCTACTACTGAGGCACTGGCTATCTTATCTCTAGTTGCCTGAACACAACAATGCTACAAACATTGATGTTATGGCGATATATTTAGATAAGATGGTGGTAGCTAGCCAGGCGGACAAACAAGCCCTACCACCAACCAAACTGAGTACACAAACATGTACCCCCCGCTGAGAATCGAACCCGGGACCTCTGGGTTTAAACCGGTGGTAGGCGGTAGATACAGAAAAGCAATAATAAATAGTTACCTCTCGTATCTGCTCGTCGAGCATGTGCACGCGCGCCTGCAGTACCGCGTTGTCGGCCTTCGCCCTTGCGTACCGCTCGTCCGCGGTGCTCTGCGTGTCCGCCAGTGACGTCACCTGCTGCTGCAGCAGCTGCACCTGCCAAAAGGTTTTTAATTAAAACCTTTTTTGAATTGGACATTTGATAGGGATGTATTGCTGCAACTACGTGATATTTTACGTACTGTTAAAAAACAATAATTTTCGAGGCCGAGTAATATATAATGTTAATCGCCTCTGAGTCTGAATGCCTAGTGTGAGTTTCATTTGACTTTCGATCACTTTAACGAAAACTGAAATTAGTATGGCATTGAAGCCTCCTAGCGAGTAAAAATTTTGTCATATAAATTTTCGTTTTCGTAAACGTAATCGAATCAATACGGATAGTAAACAAAAGTCATACGCACACTGTGGGCTAGTGGTAAAACGGAGGTGGTAAGGTGGTAATGATAGGTGGTAGTATATAGGCGTTTAATTTTCAAAGTAATTAATGTTTAAAATGCTAGAGAGTGTTTGTTTATTTTGTTTCCTTAGCGACAAATATGTGTGATTTTAAATCCAGGATATCCTTGGAGAGTTAGACAGTGGCAAGAGCTACATTTCCACACGAAATAAATCTAGAACGAAAACCTATAGATGGTAGGTAGGTTAGTATAAGCTTGTAAAACGCCACATAAACGAAGGCATAGTACTTAAGTTTATATTTTCAAGTTACGAGCTCACTTTCGTAACAATTTTTCTTTTTTTTTTTATCATTGGCGCTTGAAGTTGTTTTAAGTTGCATTGTTTGTTAGCTTTTTGAGTTTGATCCAAGTATGATCTACATAAATAGGATAAATACCGGTATTGTATTTCCCTGCGTTTTAGGTTTTCCCTATTAATCAGCACGTTTTAATGATATGAATATTATATTTCCAGACTCCCAGTAACTTAATACCCAGTTACTATTTAAGTGTTTCTACTGTTGTATACAATTAAAAATGATGTGCTCTGAGTTTTCCAAATAAATAAATTTATTAACAGTTTTATAATATTTTTTATTACTGTTTAGAATATTTCTTAGAAATAGTACGGTGTCTAATTAAAAAACCCACGATTGAAAGAATTTAGCCTCATCAATGTTAATTCTGACGGATGTTTCTTTAATTAAACCTATATACTTGCAGCTCATTATTTATTTAACCTTAAAGTTAAATTACAATGTTAAATTACAGCAAAGCTCTTATGTTATGTTTAATGTGTAGTAACTCTGGGTCTGAGGACTGAAAATCGTAGTAATCTGTCTAGGCAGGTAAGTATCTAGTATTTGAGTAGGTAGGTAAGTTAATATACTTAATTATAACGAGCCATATGCTAAGTGAAACAACACGGACTTTTAATGCTTGAATGGACTTCATGTAAAAGTGTGCGAGCGAACATTCACCCGCGCTATTCTGAACTATAAAGTCATTAATAAAATTGTTGTTGGTTTGATTGAAGCATATAATACCTTCTAGTATGGATCATATAGTAAATCAGTTTATTAGCTACTTTATTTTAATTTTAAATATAGATAGATTCAATTCTTGCTCATTAACCTTTTTACCGCCAACAACTTCTATAGAAGTTCGAGATTTTCGTGCCGTCCACGCCAGCACTTCTATATAAGTTCTTCTTTGTACCTACTTTATTAAAATACATTTATACGTTGGCGTACAGCGGGACATCGCGTGCAGGATAGTTGAGCGGTGAAAAGGTTAAAATTCACTACTCTAAAGAGACAATGAGATTGTGCGGCCAATATCTGTCTCTATTTACACAGAATGCAGAATCCATGGTCAGCTTTCATCATCCAATTCTGATATCAGTTGTTAAGCCGATACATAATCTATTTCGCTTGCTAGTCCTTTATGTAAAATTGTACCTAATGCAATTGAACCAACTAAAGTAATACATTTATGTAAAGAAACAAAATTGTTCAATTTATCTTAAACAAAGATTTCTGCCAATTAGAAACATTGTCCTGCATTTCTGCAGTCTAGGTGGAATACCTACGTCAGTGCGAAAGCCGTATCATCGAATGTTGTTAGTACGAAAACCTTCCATCGACATGTCTATACTGCGACGCCTTGTTAAATCGACGTCTTGCTACTGCGATGTTTCGTTACATCGAAAAACTGTACCGCGAACGATTTTACTGCGAAAATATTATACTGCGAAGCCTTGTTTAAGAGCGTTTACGCCGCACACTAGCGCCGCCAATGAAAAAAAAAACATATCTAGTAATTAGAGATAGAAAATCAAATTATGCTCAACAAACTATCTGAATAAAGTAATTTAGCATTTTTACGTCACCTAATAAACACCTGACATGTTATGGTTTAGTTAAATAAGACGTTATAGTTAAAAATGGCCGTAACGTCTTATTTAACTAAACCATAACATGTGAGGTGTTCATTAGGTGACGTAAAAATGCTAAATTACTTCATTCAAATAGTTTGTTGAGCATAATTTGATTTTCTATCTCTAATTACTAGATATGTTTTTTTTTTCATTAGTGGCGCTAGTGTGCGGCGTAAACGCTCTTAATCGACGTCTTGTTACTGCGATGTTATGTTACTTAATCAAAACTCACTTTAAACGATCTTACTGCGAAAACCAAGTACAAAGATTTTCTTTTCAATGTAGGTATATTATTCGTACTTTATTTAAATAATCTCCCGAAAATATTGTAAACCACAAGTGTTCTTTCGCAGATGACATGTCAGTAATATTCCTTTGCACGCATGAAAAAGACTTTTACACTAATTTAAATAGAATAATAAATACAATAGCTAATTGGCTTAGTGACCATAATTTACTACCTAATTTTTTTCTAAACTTATACATTTTAGACCCTTTCAGCAAAAATGACTGAATATTAACTTCACTGTCCAAATTAATTTTCTAAAAACTAACCTTAGATATTGTATTGAAAAGAAAATCTATGTAGGTACTTGGTTTTCGCAGTAAGATCGTTCAAAGTGAGTTTTTCCTAAGTAACATAACATCGCAGTAACAAGACGTCGTCGATTAAGGGTGCGCCGTCCGTAAGTGACAAGTGTCATATGTTTTATTTGAAATGTCGTCGTCCATATTTATTTGATGCCGCGCGGCCATACTAATTTTGTATGGGGAATTTAAGGTGCTTAATAAAAAATAATTATTTAAATAACCACTTGATGAATCGAAAATGTAGTCTAGCAATTTGTAGTTTATCCATTGATGATTGTTTAGACAAAATCAAAGGTACAATAATTTAGATAAACTATAAGAAATCTACTAAACGCCGCCACTCGTTTTCATGATTTTTGCCCAACTTTAAATGATATTGTAGAAAAAACTATAGCGTGTTATGAATTTATGGTTCTGACCACACATGAAATTGTAAACACGTTCCCTATGATACTAACTATATATTTTGTTCATTTAATACGATAGTATTTTCAATTATATTTACTTAACCGTAACTGCATTTTTGGCATTTTTTGGTCGGCCCACCCTTAAACAAGGCTTCGCAGTATAATATTTTCGCAGTAAAATCGTTCGCAGTACAGTTTTTCGATGTAACGAAACATCGCAGTAACAAGACGTCGATTTAACAAGGCGTCGCAGTATAGACATGTCGATGGAAGGTTTTCGTACTAAAAACATTCGATGATACGGCTTTCGCACTGACGTAGGTATTCCGTCTAGGTGGCAGGGTATGAGATGTTAAATTACTTGACATAGAGGCACAAATCTAAGATTTTTCTTTTTTTTTAATTATTAACGTGTTAGCTCTTGGCCATCACCTCACCTGATGTTAAGTGATGATAAGGCCAAAGATAGAATCGCACTTCACCCGGAATCCCCGACTACTGAAGCACTGGCTATCTTATCTCTAGCTGCGGGAACACAACAATGCTACAAACATTCATGTTATGGCGATATATTATGTAGATAAGATGGTGGTAGCTAACCAGGCGGAAAAACGAGCCCTACCACTAACCAACTATGAGTCGAAGAGTTTATCAACTTGTTTGTCGACTCAGTCTCAAGAAAAACACATTATAGTTATTACCATGTTGTCTCATTGAGCTGCATTACGTATCTAACAAGCTGTGACACACAGGAAGGCGATGATTTAGTGTCTTAGACATCAATGAGCATATATTGCGATGACCAATAAAAAGACCCAAGTGCTAAATGGAAACATTGACAAATGTGTTTCGTTTGTACAACAGATACGATAAAAATAAGGCGTTTCAATAGATATTTCTCGTAAGTATTACTTAGTCATTCATGAAAATATACTCCACACATGAAAGAGTATGACAGTAATTTTTATTAGAATGAGTATGTTGATCGCAAGCCAACTAGTGATTCACTTTGTGGAGAATACGTTTCTGTATCGTATGATATTTTCGTCAGGGTTGTAGAAACCATCTGCTTTCTGCTGATCAAAGTCAATGAAGTGTTAAGTTACTTACAAATCACCCCTCACCCCTTGTTAACCTAGATCGTGCTCATCCTGCTCTTACAAATTAAAAATTCTAAAACAATTTATTTTAAATTAACCACGGCACAGTATTTATTTTGAGGCCAAGACTCACTTTTGTGCTGAGCCATTGGAGTAAGTAAGTAACTACAATATAGACAGAATCTCCTTGTGGTGTCTCCATCCATAGGAAAGGCTCGTGCCAGTGCCAGTAGCACATACAAGTGCTGGTGATGATGATGGCGATGATGATGATGATGGCGATGATGATGATGATAGACAGAATAAAAAAAAATGAAAAAAGTTTATTTCAACAAAAATAGGATAATACAGGATTATACAGTGTACCATAAAGCAACATTACATCCTACTTTGTTGTAAAGATATATCAACCGTTTATCTGTGACATCAACACTAAAAAAATCAATAATCATTCAGTTACGTGCTGGATCATCATCATTTTTTTTATTTTATATTTATTAAAATTTTTGCAACATAAATATTACATGGCGGACTTAATGCCTGAGGCATTCTCTACCAGTCAACCATAGGGTGGTGCTGAGATAACATTGGTAGGTGCAATTAAGATATATTATAAATAATTTAAATGTAAGTAATATAATGCACAAATATTATATAAACATAAACATATATGTGTATTGTAAATACGTAAACTACAATAAATAAACATACATAAGATTCGTAATTCACCACTTTGTCCGCATCATCATCAGCTCATTTTATGTCCCCACTGCTGGGGCACGAGCCTACCCTATGGGTATGGATGGATAGGATGAACGGGCCATAAATTGTTAACGACTGCTAACGCAGCCGGGACCAACGGCTTAACGTGCCTTCCGAAGCACGGAGGGGCTCGAGATGATACATTTTTAGTCACTCATCCGATGACCGGCCTTTGCAAAAGTTGCTTAACCTCAGCACTCGCAGACCGGGAGCGTTAACCACTGCGCCATCGAGCTCCTCATCGTAGCTGTGTGCAAGGTATTTATTGAAACCCGTGTCGCATTTGCGGTGGCTCAATTTAAAGCCATCATTTTCTATCATGCGATGACGGAATGGACGGTTTTACTTTCAAGCAAGAAACGATAGCTGCTACTACTTTTTAATTTAATTTGTACGTACGAGTCATTCTGGTATTAAGTGTTTCAATAAGAGCTTCATAGAAAATTTATTTAACAATAAGTATAAACAAATGGCATGTGAAGTAAGGAGGACCAGGAATATTAAAATTTTGTCACCCATCCGGTTACCGGAATCACGAAAGTTACTTAGCTTTCAAGACCGTACGTAACTCAAACTCGCTACCTAGCTTAACTTCATAAGTTTTTTAAGCATTGAAGAATAAGACAGCTTCTATCCATCGATGTGAGTAGCAGAATATCGGTGAAAGTGAAACTAATTGCGTTCCATCGAATATCTTTGTTAATTGTCGCTATTGCTATCGCAAATATAACATCTCGATATTTCGTACGATGAAATGAAATTATACATTGCTTCGATGCATTGCCAAAACTAGTAAACGCAGAATTTATCCCAGTTAGATATTGACATAGATAGGTTTTTTTTTAAATAATGCTCTTTTAATTTGATTAGTGTTATATCATTATGGAGTTTTTCTTAAGAGTCTTTATACAATACCTACCCTTATTTAATACAAGCTTAAAACGATCAACATTAATTTTCTTTAAACCAACAGGTCAATTCCAATTAAACTTTCTATGCGTAAGGAAAAACAGAGATGTAGTGCAAAACATTTAAAAAAAAGTGAATGAAACTGAGTAGGTATCCTATTCGTATGCTATTTAAGAGCGTTTACGCCGCACACTAGCCGCTAATTATGCTCAACAAACTATTTGAATGAAGTAATTTAGCATTTTTACGTCACTTAATGAACAGCTGACATGTTATGGTTTAGTTAAATAAGACGTTACAGCTAAATACGGCCACTTTTAACTATAACACCGTATTCAACTAAACCATAACATGTCAGATGTTCACACGGCGGCAGATCAACCTACCCAAAACTGTCAAATTTCTACAATCAATTTTGAATCTTATTGTTTGGATATAAGGATCAATATTCATTGGAGAAATTTGACAGATTTGGGTAGGTTTATCTGCCGACGACTGTTCATTAGGTGACTTCATTCAAATAGTTTGTTGAGCATAATTTGATTTTCTATTTATTACTAGATGTTTTTTTTTCATTAGCGGCGCTAGTGTGCGGCGTAAACGCTCTTAAGTCCGCAGTGAACTTTAAAAAAGTAAACAAAAAAAAAAACAGAATTTAATTAGCTGATTACGTTTAAGGGTATAAATTGATATTATGAAATGAGGAAGTCACATTTTGTGGTACTGAAAACATGGGAAAGTGAGAAAAGCATTTAGGTATAATAAATATTTACTATCATTATGTTTGATCAGGTATTGTTTTGACTATCTATAGAATATCCCACAAGGCCAAAGTGATAACAACACTGGACACGCAGCGGGCATATCATCCAAGTGTTGACAAACGATATGAGATGAGGTCATACAAGTCGGGTCTACAATTAAATTTTTATTATTACTGAACATTGCCACCGGTTTGAGATGTAATGACTTCGTGTGTATTTGCTTTTTGTCTGAATAATAATTTATTTATTTATTTATAGGAAGACCAACAGCTATGACACAACTTAAAAACTTAAAAATAATAACAGAAAGCCAATTATAGGTCCTCACTAATAAAAACAGAATTTATAACAATGCACTTAACAAGAAAAACACACACTTAAATTTATTCATTAAACTACTCAAAAAATAATTGGCTCATGAGCCGTTTCGCGGATGCATCGCTTGTGTTAAAAAGGTCAAAATCTAGTTTTTTAGATAAGGCATTGAAATTGTTACTCGCACGCCAGATATACGTGTTCTGCCTATAGTTGGAAGAGGAAGGGGGCAGATATAAAAGCGGGCTAAACCGAAGGAGCTTAGTGGGCGCTCTGAAAGTGATTTGAGACAGTAGATCAGTAGATAATTAGGTAAACGTTTGCAAAGCAATAGAAAAATTTAAGAATGAGTTAGCTATTTATTTTTAACGTATTCGAAGTAGTAGAAAGGTTCGCTATCAGGGAGCCTAGTGTGAATTTTATTTGACATTTGATCACGTTAACAAAAACGATAATTAGTATGGCATTGAAGCATTGCCTCCTGGCGACGTACGAGAAGAGTTACAATTTTGCCCTCAGAATACTTGTATGAGTAGATAGGATTATGTTAATGACACATCTATTAATATAGCTTAACATATACCTATATAGCACGAGACATTATTGTAAATTAGAACCGGAGACAGAAATAGCCGTAACGAGTTTCTTGCAGCTTCTTCTCGGTACAAAGTATCCATCCTGTGCCTCCTGGCGACATACGAGAAGAGTTACAATTTTGCCCTCAGAATACTTGTATGAGTAGATAGGATTATGTTAGTGACACATCTATTAATATAGCTTAACATATGCCTGTAGCGCGAGACATTATTGTAAATTAGGACCTGAGACAGAAATAGCCGTGACGAGTTTCTTGCGGCTTCTTCTCCGTACAAAGTATCCATCCCGTTAAATAGTCATTTATATTTACTAGGCAACCTAATGTGAAAATATGGCTTAGAGAATTAGTAAAGTTTTTTTCACGGTTTCCCGCCAAAGAACTACCAGTACATTTAAATCGTTGTAAAAATTCAAAACCCAAAATCATTTATTCCTTTTAGGCTACAAATAGCTGTTATGAATGTCACTGATGTCACATGCCATCGGTTCGCAAGTCTAATATTCTGGACGGGAGAACTTGTAATCTCGTAAATTTCCATGTCCATACTCTACGTTTTTAAGTTACTGAAAATAAGTAACTAAAAGTGGAGCTATTTGTTTAAAAATTGTAAAACGACAATGTTAACCGTTCACTGGCATCAGTTGTTTTAATTAGAAACAATGAAAGCGGTCCGCGTAACCGATCGAGCGGTAATAGCCAGCTAGTGTAAAGCGAGTATTAAGTACTACTATTTGTTATTAGAGATGTAGGTACTTTTTATTCCTTAGTTAATGGCATTGTTTATAGCATATTTATAGCCGGTGTCAAAAACAATATTTCCTTTGTTATAAATATAAATAGAAATATAATTTCTTTATTTTCATAACTGTGTACAATATCATCATCATCATCATCATCATCACCTCATTTTGTGTCCCCACTGCTGGGGTACGATGGATCCCTTCCCTATGTATGGATAGGGAGAACGGGCCGTAAACCACCACGCGGGCCCAGTGCGGATTGGTGATTGTTAACGACTGTTAATGCAGACGGAACCAACGGCTTTACGTGCCTTCCGAAGCACGGAGGAGCTCGAGATGATAAATTTTTGGTCACCCATCCGAAGACCGGCCTATGCGAAAGTTGCTTAACCTCAGCACTCGCAGACCGGGCGCGTTAAGCACTGCGCTATCGAGCTCCTCCTACAATGTACAATATACACACAGTGTATATACAATATAATTTTTATTATATTAAATAGTATCAATAGTTTATCTATTTGGAACGTACAATTGTTTTGTAAGTAATACCTTTGTATTAGCATAGTATCTGTAGAAAATATTTAAATTATATGTTATGTTATTATTTTTTTATATTTTACGGGTAAGTACAGTGCCTTGATCTCACCTGATGTAATGTGATGATAAGGCCAATGATGGAAGCGCACTTCGCCCGGGAACCTCAACTAGTGAGGCACTGGCTATTATAGCTAGCTGCCGGAACACAACAATTCTACAAACATTGATGTTATGGTATATTTAGTTATGATGGTGGTAGCTAGCCAGGTGAACTAACAAGCCCTACCATCACCAACCAAACCGAGTACACAAACATGTACCCCCCGCTGGGAATCAAACCCGGGACCTCTGGGTCTAAACCGTGGTCTTAGCCACTAGACCACAGAGGCGGTGGTTATGATGATGACGAATGATAATAGTAATGAGTACCTGGTGCTAAATAGTGCACTTCGATGCACTTCGAAAACGTATAGTTTACTTAAGATTAGGCAAACACTAGACATTTAAATAAAATGTCAGGATAAAATGTGTGAAACAAACGCGAGTTAGTTGTTTTATTTAAATGACAATGCACTGTTTTATTCATTTGCCAATAGGTACCTACTCATGGTACATACGAACAGTTGACGGTTATTAATCCACCAATATTTCACATTTATGTTCGACATAACACAAGTTTTAGAAAATAAAACAAAACCGCAGACATGCGCACAGTTGGCCTGAAACCCAGAGGTCCTAAGTTCAATGCCTGACCTAGGAATTTGTCGAATATAGTCTTTTGGATTTTGTTGATGCATAGCATAGCCTGGGTTTGTGATCAGATGATCACCAATTTGGCAAGAAGTCTATAGGATCTTACAGCTTTCATTTATGGTCATTGTGCACGGTTTGTTAATTTTGGTTTGTTAACCATTTCAAACCAGCTTGCGTGTCTAAAAAACACGATTGTGACTCTATGATGACGTTCAATGTTGTCATCAATATATTACGTGAAGCAAAAACTTTGTACCCCTTTTTTACGAAAAATGCGCGGACGGAGGAGTATGAAATTTTGCAATATAGAGAAGGTTATCCAAATGTTAATTTAAAAAAAAATTATGCATAAAAATACATTAAATCAATAAAACAAACATTACACACACTACCATGTATTTGAAACACACGTATATTCTCTTTTTAAAAATTTCAAAAATGCAAGAGGATCGGCCGAAATCTGTCAATGCCAATCCCAACCACAGAATAAGTAGGTAATAGTATACTTCCCAGCTCACATTCTATCTTTTTAAATTTTTCATTGCTTAGGATACATGCAGCCTTAATAAAATTACGGTCGAATTTCGACCACTGGGCGACCACTAGTTTAAGTAGATTTACTATTTTCACCGTGTAGGTTTCATTACGTCACAAAACAATATAATAATATTGACATCAAAATAACCAAATTGTTACCTACTATAAAATATGTTTATACGATTAAATATTTAGATCAGTAACAAGCAAATACGCTAATTAAAACATGATGTGCACACATGTATTCAGATAAGGACGTAAATGTAACTTTGACCTCATTTTAATTTGTATCATTCCTGTGTATTTTGTCTTTAACTGTATTTTTTGTTTGCAGTGCCACTTAATGTAAGTAGTTACTTTAGTGAATAGTTCTAGATTCCAATAGCTGTCGAAGTTTGACCAGCTTTTAGTTGGCACACCTCTAGTTCTTATCGTTGAGTGTAATCAAGGAGATTTAATATAGTAGGTAGTTAAATGTCTTTGAGTGTAATCAATAGTTAACAAAATAGCCAACCAAGTGTGGTCGTGACTTCCTCGTGTACACTCTTGCTTCGGAGACTTGTCTTACCACTTTCCAGCGATTGTTAACTCAAGACACAGTCAACATATCGCGTGTGAACCTTGCTCTTATGACTTTGTAATAAGATCGATATTAGCGATGACAGAAAGGTTTTGCGAGGAGTTTTACTACACAAATTGGTGTTTGCGGTCTCTCAGTTAGTGCCTATGATTTGTGCAAACGCTTCCTATTTTGTTTTAACTTTAAACGTGATTAGAATATGTTTTAAATATGCGTTTTAAAAAACAGTTAAAACGAGAGTCCGGAAAAGTTTATAACAATTTCTCCATAAGTGGAATTTAAACCACCATTCTTTGACATATCCGAATCAATTATGGGGTGTAATTAAGCCATTGGTTTTTCAACACTTTTTTGAATTTTGTTTTATGTTGCATTTGCTTAATATATTTATACCTATTTATATACCTTCCTATATTTACAGTTACGAAGAAATTTATTATTAATTATTTAAAAGTAATCACATCAGATTTTTGAAATATGTCTAGAATGCCTGTATGTTACAGACCTTCTTCATTAAAATACCTATCACTATATTATGTAACAATCCACTAAGCGGAATCATAGATTGAAGTAACATTGCTTTTACTAGAAGAAACATTATAGGTTAGAATTACTATTTGGAAACGATAATAAACTTTCCTTTCGAAGGAAAGTAGGAGGCATTTTTTAGAATCTCCTGTTTTTGAATGACTGGAAGGTACCTAACTTATATTATGTTATGATAACTATACTATCACAATATTACTTAAATATAACCTATAAAAAATTAATGAAATTAACCCAAATTACGACAACTTTGTAATATCTTCGAAAAATATGTTAGATTTTGCTTTTTTATTTACCGGATATATCTTTTTGACTGTTTAGGGCTTCTATTTTTCTACTCTTCACAATGAGTGAATGAGGTACCTACAATGTGTAAAGCTTTACCACTCGGTTCATCGCATACTTACTGTCAACGATCCTAGACAACTGTTCCCACATTGACGACGTAGGAACATGCCCCAAGGCGAGGTGTAGATGAACTTCAAAGCAGTTCAAAGACATCGTAATGTTTACTAAGTTTACGCGGACACTAACATTATAATGAAACACACTGTACAGTTACGAGCATAAACATGTATACACTTTTGCTAGTTTTGACTCTTATTCCATTGTATTAAGAGTTAAATTGTTCACATGTTCATGTTCGTATTCGTGACTGTACCTATGCAGATTTCTCGTGGCCTGTCGTGTTTACTTATTATCCCACAACACGGGAGAGACAAAAGTAGTGATTTGTTTACTGCAACAGAGTCCCTTTAGGGCACATTTTTCAATTTTTGTTTTTTGTTCAACGTAAGTTTATACAAAAGCCAAGCGCCATTTTATCATCTTATAAATGACGATGAAAGATGATAAAGCGTACTTCACCCGAAATCTACCGATACTGTCAAGACAGTGCATCTAGTTATCATTATCATAAGCTCACATTGTGCCCCCACTGCTGGGGCACGAGCCTTTTCCTATTGATGGATAGGGAGTACGGGCCCTAAAACACCACGCGGTTCAGTACGGATTGGTGGTTGTTAACGACTGCTAATGCAGCCGGGACCAACGGCTTTACGTGCCTTCCGAAGCACTGAGAAGCTCGAGACGATAAATTTTTGGCCTTTGCGCAAGTTGCTCAACCTCAGCACTCACAGACCGGGCGTGTTAACCACGCGCCATCGAGCTCCTCGTACAATCTTCATTCTATTTCTATCCATAGTACATGTCATTAGCCATTTGGTCAAGGTTCAGCGCACATTGCGGTCAGGTCCCAGCCGACGTCCCAGCAGTGGGTCGCTTGCGGTGCGTCGTTCCGCCGCCGCGGTGCCCAATCGATATGCATTGACTGTCGCATTCCCGGCGAATGCCACTAACGGTGTTGCAGGTCAACGGCCTTTTTAATTTGATTAATTACACTATTAGCTGGACGCTATTAGGCAGACACTATTAGGCAGTGGCGGTTCGTTTGTAGTAAATACCTACAATGCTATTGTCTGATTTACAGAACGAGGGTATTGTCTTGTCTGATGATGTAATATTTTTCTGTGTTTGTTTGAACGTGTACTTTGTTTTCCTTAATTATATTTTCATCAGGCATCAACAGCTCTTCACAAATTAGTTAAAGAGTAATTGCGGCATGCGTAAAAGCAAGTTAACACTATTTAACAAGGTAAACATAGAACTGTCATTGAAACATACTTATACGATTTTAAACATACACTGATAGATAAATATTATAAAAAACTTAATGTTGGAATGTTGTCACTTCTGGAAAAGTACATTCATAAAATTAACTCTCGTTGTTAAAGGTCTATCTAGTCTTTAAATACCTGTTCGTCACAAAATCTTTGCCGTATTTAGCAAAATCATTGTTTGATATTCTCTCTAGCCGATAGCCTAGTCCCAGAGAACACGGCACATTAATCGAACGATACGACTTCAAATTTATTATAATGAATACAACACAGACGTAGGCTTGATAAGGTTGCTATGGAAAGTTATTCCTCGTCGAATACTTCTACAAATATGGTTTAATCGTAAAGCTGCGCGCGCGCAATCTCATTGATGTTTTAGACTGCACAACTTTCTACACAGAGCAATCGAGAAAGGAACGATGGCTATGTGAATTGTGCATTTCCGCTGCCATATTTATTTTCTCTTAAATATTACCTCTCCAAAAGGGGAGAAATATTACCTCTACAAATAGAAAACAGTTTTGTACATGAAGTATCGTAATAATAACGTTAGACTGTACTTGGAAATATACTAAGACATTGCACTCAAACTATTTAGATTACTTTCGTGGACTTATTGTAAAACTATTGTATATGTAGGTATTTAATAAAAAAATACATGATATGATAGCACTCCGGCACTTAAGCCCTCAAAAATATTGTCAAACTTATGGCAGCCATCTTCATTGAGGACGAAGAGTGAATAGAAGAGTGTGAAGTGCTAATGAGGCAGGTAAACCTCGGCAGGCCCCAGTAAGATAAGATAAGACAGAGCTTCAAATATTCAGCTATTAGTAGTTGGTTACAGCTTTACAACAGTGTATTCAGGTATCCTAAACAATAAAATGGGAAGTTATTTTGAGCCATTTTACTGGCTTACACAACACGCAATGCTATATCTGCCTTATTATTAGCTTGCAGTGTTCCGTGCACTGGCCGTGGCACACATTTATGATTAAAATTGCTAATGCACAAAGCCAAATGTCAATTTCCGGATATCTTCGCACGCAAGTATTGATGCAGCTAAGCAATTGGATAAGTTGGTATCAAGAATGACGAAAAATCTGTGATACTAACTATAGAGAATTTCAACGAGAGCTTAAGAAAGGCATTGAGAGTACCTTTAAGCTACTCTCACAGTCGCACTATCCCTGTGACTTAGTATAAAACAATATGTTAGAATAAAATAATATGTAAATTATACAGTTCATAGGTAATAAGAGTATTTATTGTTCAATGTTACTTTTTCGCCAAAATAAATAATCATGAGTAGAGTTCTTAGAATTTTATTCTGGAGCCAATATCCGCCATACAAGAACAAACCAAATTTGATTGACAATAAGACAATATCTAATCGATGATCTATCGATTGTCAACTTATTTACTTTATGTACAGCTATGAGTAGCAATATGTTTACATAACGATAACAAAAAAACAGTTAGGGCCATAGATAAGAATAGGTTGGGGCAGGTATAACATATCCTGAATCACCATCTGCCTACTACAGAAACTTTAGCATAAGTAACAAGTCAAAATACAAATAAATACATTACATAAATTGCTGTGCCTGCATAAACAGTTTTAAGTAATTCGTGTTGATAGCAATGTTAGAAACCAAAGAAATGACCTAAATAAAACCTAGTTATGTTAATAGTACTTGTATGCCTCGTTATAATACATACCTACCTATTCACTTTCAATGCATAATGATATTTTATCGTATAAGGGTTTGTATTAAAAAGTTGTTAATACTAAAGTATGTCATAATATTATTATATATAAATAACATAACATGACCATTGTTTTCTATTAATGGAAAACTAATTTACATAATCAATAACGGCTAAAGGTATTTCAAGCGTAGCCGGTGGCTGTTTTATTTTCATTATTATGATTAAGTACGTTTTCGCGACAACTTTCGTTGAGCCTAGCTAGTGGAATAAATTAAATTACGAGTATTGTATGCTGAGGTTTTGTCTGTCTGAAAAATTCTTCGATCGTGTGAAAAATTTTAACATTGTTTCAAACTAAAAAAACGACGAGAGGTTCTTGAACTTTGAATTCCGTAATATTCATGTTAACGTACCTACCTATTTTTTAGTTTATCTTTCTTCCGGTCCACATAGGTTTATAAATCCAAAATTTTTACTTTTAGGTAAAGCAATTTGGTTTAATTGCGTGTTTTCGCCAAGTTTCGTAACACAGTTAAACGAAATAAAAGGAAACTGATAAATCAGCGACCACTAAACAAGATAAAGAATTAGATAAGTATGATAAAGATAAAACACATGACGAACCTAAAGTGGATATAACTGATGGGGCCGCAGCCGAACTCGTGAAGGATGAAGATAAGGGGTGTTTGATCGATGAAGCCGCTGTACACTAGCAAATGCTAAATGAAGAGACCCAGAAGGCAGGCTTAATAGCATACCACGCTCGAGCGACGCACACATAGACCCCTTGCACACTTGCCCCTTGAACAGCTCGGAACATTCCAAGAAGGAGCAGCTGCTGTGAGATTCCGTGACCGTGTGAGGTTGTCTATGTTTGCGTTGCTCAAGCGCGTTTAAAGCTTACCTTTTGCTGTCTCTTTATTTTATGATACTAGCAAAATGGAGTGGTTAGCGTGACATCAGAGAATAACAAAAGCCACGATAGCATCGCCGTCCGCGGTACCGGGTTGAGCCGCCGCGCCGCCGCCGCGATGTCTCGCTCCAATCGCCCGAAAAAACACTTTTGTTTTCGATTATATTCCGTAGCAGATGGATACGCATCGCCTGCGACTGGACACTCGGAACAATGATGGTAATCTTATTGTCCATTCAGAGATGAGTTTTTGGGATGTAATAACATTTTGAGAGAAATGAAATTTATTTGTATATGCAGGTACATTATCTACCTATAGCTAAACACATCATCTATTGTGATCTATTGTTGCATACCTATAAGGCCATGGTTATGAGTAATAAGTACTATATGAATCAATTAAGGACAATATCCAAGCATTGGAAACGGGTAAATTGATAGACGTCAATTGTTATGACGTGCTTGTAGCATATTTGGGCGTTTACATCTGTTATTGTTTTAAGGTTTATAAACGTATCTTACTTGATCGGACAGATTGTCACACCACTGATGGGCTGCAGTTTTCTTGCCACCATTGAGTCCGTTGGTCAAGTGGGGGGTCAAAGGCCCCCCAGTGAAGAGATCCTCAGTGAGGCTTGCATCAGAGGTAATCCTGGGGCGGAGCTCCGGGGACTCTTGAGGACCCACGAAGTCAAACTGGCCATCCCACATGTCATACTCCAGTTCCAAGCTGTCTTCCACCTCAACAGATTCACCCATCGTGCCTCTAGACCGGCTGAACAAACCCGATTTAAACATTTAAGCAGACGTTCATTCACAAATTATTTTATCTTTGGATTTTTTTCAATATTGCACTTCACCTTAATTTTACGTTATTATTAATAAATTACACTATCCCGTAATTCAATTATGACTTTGATGAAGATTAGAATGATAAATTTTTGATAAAGCTTTAATGGCACTTGAATGTTCGCAGCTCCAAAACAACTTTTTGTTCCAACTTAATTACGAAGTTCCTTGCGTTCACGTAACACTGCACTGCACTCGACGCTTGATCACTTTGATGTCACATTTTACGCATCACACGAGTCATACAAGCCACAACTCCCCTTTATTCACTACTCTAAGTCTATTAATTGTTGTCGTAAACAAGAATCAAAATATCGGGCAAGAGCAGACTCCGACGAAGTCGATTCAAAATTTTCAACGGTTGCTCGGACATCCTCTTCGTGAACGGATCTTTTTACTTCACTATCGCTTCCAATTGATTTGTGGTTGTGTTTCTAAATTGACGTTCGATTCCGAGAAACTCGAGCGGAGTCGTAACTTTTTGGACGATGGACGCAGACACGTCGCGTTGGCACACAGTCGCGGTCGACACTGAACAGCAGGCGTTCGCCGGCTGCCCCACCCAACTCGATTATCAGGGGACGGCGGCGGCGACGCCACTGCGCCATACAAATAAACTTTATTTGCTCCCTGCACATATGCAGCCGTCCGACAGATAGTTCCGAGGCAATAACCCCTTTCATAAGTTCCCCCCAGTCTGGATACATCTCGTAATTTTACGCACGAGGGCCCACCATGATTGCACGAATTGGACATGTCAGATAGGACCATTAGGGAGGTTCAGTTTTGCAGATGATGTATTTTTGCACAACCGAAAACGATTTCCTTTCTTATTGCTTGTAAATAACTTTCCTGAAACTACTTGTAATACAAACATTTTTGAAAGAGCATATATTAAACTTTCCTACTACGAGTATAGGTACTTAAATAGCAATTTTATGAAGACCAAACTTAAACGTGTCAATCATCTAGACAAGTCAATACTAATGAAATCATACATTTAATTTAATTTATTGCATCTTCGCGAGTACACATAGAAAGTAAACATAAAACTACCACGTCATGAAGTAAGAAGAATCATTAAATTTCTATGCGCATATAATGTGCAAAAACTTGCTCCACCGTTAATTTCATGTTGCCCGAGCTATCTTGAGTTCATTTGATTATTGGCTGGTTCAAACCATCAACAGACGAATTGCTAGAGACGTTATATCATGCATATAGGTACCTGTAATATTAACAGAGACATTAAAACAGGCAGCCGCAAAAAGTAACAGTATGGTTAATAATAGTAAAAAACGGAGTTATTTAATCCGAGCTGCAATTGAGGTTAGATATTGTTCTTGGTGTGTGAAATCGGACGGAGTGTTGAATTGAACAAAATCTTACCAGCTGCTGTAATATTGCAGATACTTGAAGCGACGTTTGTAATGACGACGGAACGGCAGGAACTGGATAAAGTTAAACTAATATACATTCTGATATGAATGTAAATAATTGAAAATAAAGCGGCTAAAGATTATGAGAAAACATTGTAACAAGTAGAACTCCTTTATATAAGCAACATAATACGGGCTAAATTTAAATTTTTACATATTTCACTTAACATACACTATTCATTATCTAAACACAATCCTCTTTTAAAACTCAGTAAGGATAGAGTACTTACGCATGCTGCGCCTGACATGGCAATACTAAGCAATTCATTTTTATCTCAAGTGCTCTTCAAATTACTTTAAAGTGGCTAATTGGAGTCATGAAGATAGACTCGGAGTTCAAGGATATTTTGTTAAAGCTTAATATAGATCGTGACCTATGGGGAAGGATACATAAATACGAGTATATAGTTCAGTTATATACCTACATTGACGAACAAACGGCTTATTCACTACTGGCTATTTTACGTTGGTATTGAAGGTCATATATTTACATAAATTTGAGTTTTTTGAGAAGTTCAAAGTTCACATTATTATATTATTAAAAGGCGTTAAAAATATATAAATATTTTTTTACGTAAACAGAACAGAGTAACTGTTTAACATATATGAAAACAGAAAATTAATTACTGTATACTTTAAATGGTCTGCGGGGCTGTGAACCGGTTAAATATTTAAGAAAACGTATTTACATAGACGTCAAGCAATTTTTTTTTCTTTGAACCTTTGTCGCTTGGGAGTTAAAGAGTGAAATTAATAGAACTAGCTAACTCAACCAAGACCATGATTTGATTGTATTAATAAGGTGTACTAGAAAAATAATGTAAACGGAAGCTACTATTATCTCTTCTGTGGTTACGGAACTTACGGACACAAATGTATTGTGAAAACTAAAATAAAAATTACAACTGGTCAAAATCTTCTTGTTGGACAAGCCAGTATAGAAACTCTATTATACAACATGGGTAACAATAGTTAGTGACGGAACAATACATTCAAATTCATACGTTTTTGTAATATATTATTATGTGGGCGTGGTAAAGTGTTTCTTACAAATAAATGCTCAATCAGTGTGTGTAAGGAATGTTTGTAAGAATTATTGTATAGGCGATTGTCGCGTGCCACGGGAGAGTTAAACAAAAGAAATTAATTATAGATTACTATCCAACCGGCCATCATCGCTCGTTATGTCATACATTTACGATAATCTATTTGATCGGCAAACATGTGCCGTGTGTAAGTAAGCATGATTTCACCGTCGTTTAATCTTTAATGCTCTAAGCGTTTAATAGAAGTTTGTAAACATTGATTACCTACATCTTCTTCATATATAACATTCAGAAACCAATTATAAAAGATAATAGATTCCTTTGTAATCCCATATGTTTGCTTATTTATTTAATACAAAAGCCTTCGTCTGCGTTGATTTCGTATTTTACCGTAAAAAAATTATACTTATTTTTTTATATAAAAAAATATACCCTATGTTATCTGCAAGGACTGCATCGTTCTATCTGTTAAAGATTTTTTTGGAATTAGACCATTAGTTTCAAAGATTACCCTCCTCAACAAGAAAAGTCACAAACTATACCTCTTTACTTTTATTATTAGTAGTCATAGTCATAGATATATTGATTGCATCACGTTGTATAAAGATCGTGGACGAGATAGGAGAGTGGACGAGTTAGTAAGTGGACGAGATAGGAAATTGGACGAAGTCGTCCTGAAGGTGTCAAACAATTGAATTTCTATTGTCTGGGACCCGCGGCGTTCAACCTGTTAAGATATATTATTCAGTATAGAGTATAGATGATACAGATAGATAACTTTAAGTATGCTACTAACGTAGGTAGAAGCTTTAAAAAAAAATCGTGGAAATTTTTTCAACATTTGTGTTTTTGTAATTTGTTCGCAACAAAATTTGCGTTAAAAATTATATAAACATTTTATAGAAGCTTTAAGTTAGGAAATAAATGCTCTACATTAAATAGTTATTGTTAAACTTTTTTATTGCGACGACGACGTAGCTATTGTAGCGTACCTACTTATAGTTTTATGAATTTTAAGCTACAAAACTTTATTTCCATTATTTTTGGTGAACATTGATCAAGCCTCTACCTACAGCATGGCAAAATTTTACTCTCGTCGTTTGTCACCAAAAACCGCTACACTACAAAACAAATTCTCGTTTTCGCCGAAGTGCTCGAATGGAGAATAAATCCCGCTTAGTACATCCAGGGTGCCAAGTGCGAGTTTACGAGAATTCGCCATTCGATCACGTTTACGAAAACGAGAATGTGTAAGGCAAAATTTTACCTCTTCTCGTATGTCGCTAGGAGGCGCTGTTTCAATGCTTTACTGATTTTCGTATTCGTAAACGTATTCGAATAAATTCGGATAGTAAACAATCACACAGGCGCCCTACTTTAATGATTAAGATGGTTATCGAGTAATCCTCCCTCGCATTTCATTGCGTGATCCCCCTTTAACTCATTACAATTCATGGAACGTGGGGGACGGATGAAGTAGGGTGTACAAATAGTGTTAAGTGCTCCCTTAGAAACCATTCCTGTCCTCCCTAACTTCGGTACTTCTAGTAACGCTTCGAACAAATGAAATTATTTAAATACGTTTTTTTAATTATCTTAGCATCTATTTATTTTAACACAATAAAAATTGTAGAGTAGTGTGTTTGTTTCACTAGCTAAATATAGCAGACATTAAAAAGAAAAAAAATCAAGTCCCTTCAAAGCTACTGAAACAAAAGGACAATTCCGCGAACAAAAAAGTTAGTCAATTTAAAAAAAAACATTGTGCGATAAAGACACAAAATAATTAATAATCATTGTTATTACTGAAGCCTAAGTAACATAGTCCTAATTAAAGGTGTATAATAATATTAACAACCGGTATTGAATTTTAGAAGTAATACACCTATCAATAAGTGAGAAAAACGGCAATTTCAATCTTTTTAACTTGCTTTGTTACAGATTATCTTTTGTCGTAGATTGTAGCTAAATTTGAAATATACAAATATGATACTTTATTAAAGATTCCAAGGTAATTTGAAGCCGAAGCTATAAAAAAAGAGTATTATAAAGAAGAGGAGAAAACTATTCTAGAATTTTGGCCTATAAAGTAAAAGTAGATAGTGTTGATTAACTTCGGCGAGTTGGATTGAGCCACGATAGCATAGTTGGCAGTGCACCTGACCCGGCATGTCATGGGGTGCGGGTTCGAATCCCGCTCGTGGATTTTTTTCAACACTTTGTCTTTTTCAAAGAGGAGAAAGTAAAAAATAAATAAAAAAAGTAAGAAATAAAAGTTTCAATAAAGTATCAAACGCTTGAGTCACTTATTTAAAAGTATGCTATTATAAGTTTATTCGCCGTCCAATTCAATGCGAGAAATCGTAAGTCAACTATCATGTAAGGCTATACCGGGTTAGTCTCTACTGACGTGAACCCACTTCCAGCAGGAGCGTTTAGCTAACTGATTAGGTTAACAGAGTGCCTAGTGAGAGTTTTATTGTCATTTGATTGTGTGGCAAAATCCCTCCTTTTTTGTCACCAGGACGCGAAGCAGCGCCTGCGCACTAGACAGAGTATTTAACAAGAAACATTGTATATTGAACGAGAATCTTCAACTACTGTAGGTATATTAAAAATAAAAAGAGCAACAATATTTAATGACATTATAATGATGTTTCAATATTTATGCTCGGCTGTTCCGCATTTTTAGCGCAAACAATGGTGTTCGACCTACACCCAGTTCAAGGTTATTTTCAAGATGTAGGTGCAAAAATTATATAAGATTCAAGTTGAATACAAGGAGATGTTATATGCTAGATGTTTTATTCATTACGAACTGAACTTCAGAGTCCCGAACAAGTAGATGGAATCGTATCATCATCAGGCTCATTAACCAGTTATCCTATCATTTTCTCTAAGGACAGCCATTCTTCAATCACGCCGAAACGGCTGACCGGATTTGGCGGATATTTGGTACAATGCTCTACTTTTAATCTAATCCTAGACTTACTTAATAAAATATTTTCGCATTTGTAATTTGAAGATTATGGAATAACACGAGTGGTGATTTACGTAAATTTCAATACGTGTTAGCTTTATAATTCTCTAGTCGTTTAAGAAGTAAAGTGTCGTCATACGTGTAGAATTAAAAAACCTGCCTCAGTCGAGCAAGCAAACGTTCTAAGCTAATTACTGCCATAACACGTGAATTCAGGGCAAGAACGTCGACGGGTCACGTCATTCATTCGCTTTATATAGACACCAAAGGATCCGCGGGGTAGCTTATCGCATCTGTTGTTTTGCGCTATTATTAACTTTTAAATTATTTTAAAGACTTAAGAACACAAGAAAATATATTTGAAAGCCACGTTTGGGTCAATAAATAAATTATTTATTTGTGGAAATGGAATTGCACCTGTATTTAAAAAACAGCCAAGTGCGAGTCGGACTCGCGCACGAAGGGTTCCGTACCATTATCTGTAAAAAAACTGCAAAAATATTATGTCTGTTGTATGGGAGCCCCCTTAAAAAATTATTTTATACAGTTTTTTAGTTGTTGTTATAGCGGCAACATAAACACATCATCTGTGACCATTTTAACTGTCTAACTATCACGGTACATGAGATGAGAGAGCATGAGATGAGAGCCTGGGGCCCGACCGCCTAACCGATCGCTTTGACTTCGTGTGTGGTTTATGACGTCATATTGTCGTTTCGTGCCGAATATGAAAGCAATATCGAAAGCTATAACCTTTAGCTTTTGATATTCAAAGGCGATGCGAGGTGGCAAGATGACTTCATAAACGATACGCGTAGTCAAAGCGATCGGTTAGGCGGTCGGGGGGCAAGTGACAGATGGACAGATGGACAGCGGAGTCTTAGTAATACGGGACCCCCGTTTTACCCTTTGGGTACGGAACCCTAAAAAAAGGATTACCTACTGCTTATGGTATGCAACCGTTTTCAGTGTAGGTAGCATTGCTGTGTTCCGACAGTTAGAGATAAGAAAGCCAGTTTTTCAGTTATGGATTCCGGATGAAGTGGTCTACCTTCAGCGTTATCGTTATTTACCATCGAGTGAGATGAAGTCTAAACGCTCCAGAGTTGAGAAATAAAAATAACTAGTGGTCGCCCAGTGGTCGAAATTCGACCGTAATTTTATAATGGCTGCACGGATTGTATCATAGGCAATGAAAAATTCAAAAAGATAAATAAATAAATAAATTTTCCTACACTCACACCAATTATCTAGCCCAAGAGAAGCTACGTCATGAAACTCGTTATATGGTTACTAGACAACGGATAAACATACTTAAAATACTTAAATACATACTTATTGAAAAGATTATAATATGCGTGTGTGTCAAATACGTGGTGGTGTGTGTAAAGTTTGTTTTATTGACTTAATGTATTTTTATGCATAATTAAAAAAAAAATAACATTCGGATAACTATAAGTGTGCGAAATTTCACACTCCTCCGTCCGCGCAATTTTCGTAAAAAAGGGGTACAAAGTTTTTGCTTCACGTATTAATAAATAGATAGTCACACATTCCCAGTCTTAAAAGGAGGCGCGTTGTGACAGTTTTTTTCGTCACCGCATGTGTATCTTAGTCTCTCATGGAATTACGTGACAATTATCGTGATCACAGTCATTATCTACTCCAGATCTCTTCACACTTCACACTTCTCATAGACAAGAGACACATCTTCTAGCCTCAAAAACATTGTGAATTCTCACAGTTGGTCTGTCTGTGCCCTAAATTAGTGATGTTGCTCCTAAGATGGCGCCAATTACTAAATCGAATGACCTAAAATATTGCTAGTGGTGGTCTGAAACTTTTTGTGCGTAACCAATTTTTCTGAATTATATTTTTGGAGATTTAGTTATTATAGCTACAATAACTTGTCCAGACTTTCTTTGCAGTGCCACATCAAAGGAGATTGACCATTTTTGACATCGTTTTGTATCAAAATCAAATTAATATAGAAAATTTGTATATTTTTTTCATACTTGATCCTTTTTAGAATTAAGTCTTAACTTCGCTGGAGAAAAAATATTAATAATGATAGTTATGTAAGTGGTTTTATCACTTCCTTCCATCCCAGAATCAACCATCTTTGACACTCAATGTTGCCAGTATTTAACACCCTATATCGATTGTAATCTACTAATCAATAAATGAATTGATGAAGCCGTTAAGTGAAACGTGTAGCTTGTGTTATTATTATTACATTGTTGTACATTTAATGAATGTTTTTTTTATTAACTATATTGGATTTACCTTTAGGTAATAACGTTTTCTTTCTTAACCTCTCGTCTGCGGCCGGCGGTACTAGATACCTAAGCTAGATACAATAGAAATTCAATTGTTTGTGTCGCGAATCCGTGACTACCGCAATAGAGCAAATCTTATTAAAACAAGTAAAAATAAACAAAACACAATAAATAAATAAATAAAATAAAAAATCTAAAATCAATAAATTAATAAACAATAATAACAATTATATAATCAACAAGCCGCATGACGAAGGCGACGCGACGCCCACCGCGTAAGTAGGTATCAGTAAAATGAAATTCTAATAACTAAAACGTAAAATATATAAGTATTATAAATAATCAATTATTAATAAACGCGAGTAGATCCGTAAAAGTTGTTTTTTGATTATTATGGATCTATAAACCAATCGATTTCCTTGATTGTTATTAATTAATTATCTTAATTAATGGCTTCGCGTTTAGCATTTAGCCAATTTCAAGTATTTTTTAGTATGTAGTAATGGTACAATTGTACGGTAGATAGAAATTAAAATGGAGTCTCACAACACGTGTTATTACGGAAAGAACTCGGGTGAAAAACTCTACTTGATTGTTATTTTTTTGACATTTGAGGAAATAAATTATATTTCATAGATATCTAATGATATGTGTGATTAAAAATGTGTACAGTATCAACTTTATACGTAAAAGGTATAAATTAAAAAATAATCAACTTAATAACTAATATAATATTGATCACTATGGATTTACATTTTAGTTTATTTAAATTTTTGTTATCGACTACTTTTATCAAATCAAAATAGGATCGATTTCACGTCATTACCGGAATGGCAATAATGGCACGCCAAAAAGACATGATGACATCTTTGACTTGACAGCCAGCCCGCCACTGACGTTTTTTTCCGCTTTCGTTCTGTCTGTGCTGTTTAGGTATACGTTCGTTTGTTGGAAGCTAAGGTGTGTTTACTTGTGTTATCGTTTCTTTTTATCTACTTTACGTCGAGTGCATTTCGAGTTCCTCCGTAACTATAGAAACTGAACTCGAAATAGAGACTTACTTTCGTTGTGTTTTGTGTTTGTGAACCAAACCCATTCACTATGGACGTGACTAGTACCCGTTGTATATATCGTTCTATGCGACTAGCAAATTCAGCAAGTTTCTACAAGACCACTTGAAAGCTTGAATGAGGAAGTTAACATTGCAGAGTAATATTGTTATTATAACATTGTTATTGTGTTTTGTTTAATAAATATTTGAATTTTTGTAAAAATCATAGTTTTTTTTTATTAGGTACCTATTACTAGAATCATTATCATCAGACATTTTATTTTCTCCACTGCAAAGGCACATGCCTTATTTATGGATGGATAAGAAGAGATTGGTCCGCATTTACTTACTGGGCAAGGCTGCTTCAGTAAGTATCTTCATCAGATGGGTAAGGAGATCATCATCACCATCCTGCCACGAGTGCGAGGCGCCTGATGATAGCGCGCAATATACCCTAGAGGTGTGCGGTGCTTTGCGTATTGTGTCATGTGTGTTGGAAGGTGGTAACGACCGCAAATGCAGCCGGCCGACATTTCTGGTCACCCAACCTGTGACGTACTAGCCCACTGCGCCATCGAGCTTCTTATCAATTATAAAATAATAAGGAATAATTACAATTGCATAGATATACCTACATAATGCTGAAGTATGGTGATAGCCATTAACAAGCAAGACCAAGACCGCATATTTGCGCCCATAGCCTAGCGTTCGTACGACAACGTTGCCTCGTTTAACTGTTTTATTTTAACTTGATTTCCACAAAACTACTTATAATATGTAATGTTTTGACACTGGAAATGCAAAAGAAGATAAGTAAAATCGAAAAACGTTGTTTTCGATGTGAAAAATACCTATAGTTTGATGAACTTCATAAGTCTATTTCTCGTGATTCCGGCGAACTAGAGAATTGAGGTCTTTTTTAACTTAATGTCAAGGTAAAACTCTAAAAGATGAGGGTAGGTTTCATAATGTACATAATTGTACATTGTGAAACCAAAGTCCATACTTCAGTGATCAATCTCCTTTGACGACCTCCTTGGTCGAGTGGTTTGTACACCGGTTTCCATGGTGTCGCCATCTATGAGGTCCCGTGTTCGATCCCCGGTCGAGTCAATTCAGAAATTATTTTTTTCTAAATTGTCTCGGGTCTGGGTGTTTTCTATGTATAATAAGTATGTATTTAAGTATTTTAAGTATGTTTATCCGTTGTCTAGTAACCATTTAACGAGTTTCGTAACGAAGCTTCTCTTGGGCTAGATAATTGGTGTGAGTGTAGAAAAGTTTATTTATTATTATTTATTTATTTAAATTTTCTTAATAATTATCTTTGACTCTTTTTGTAATAGCCTTTGACAGGTACAGTACATACAACTGATCCCGTCAATAATTTTTGGCGATGAAAACTGTGCCCAACTCTCGGCTTAAGATTTTAACGGGCATAATTATGTTTGAATATTTCATTGGTTTTCAATCTTATCACAATGAAATAAAGTTCAAAGTTTGGTGGGAATATACATCCCTCTGACTGTGAAAGGGTTAGTGTTGAACGCTGGTGCTACTACAATACGATAAGCTTAAATTTAATTTGAGGGTTACAAATTTAGGAAAGACCTGTCGACAGAGCAACCAGTTTCTTGGAAGCTTAAGAACGTTTACGCCGCACACTAGCGCCGCCAATGAAAAAAAACAAATCTAGTAATTAGAGATAGAAAATCAAATTATGCTCAACAAACTATTTGAATTACATGTTATAGTTTAGTTAAATAAGACATTACAGCTAAAACGGCCACTTTTAACTATAACGCCGTATTTAACTAAACCATTACATGTCAGATGTTCATTAGGTGACGTAAAAATGCTTAATTACTTCATTTAAATAGTTTGTTGAGCATAATTTGATTTTCTATCTCTAATTAATAGATATGTTTTTTTTTTCATTAATGGCGCTAGTGTGCGGCGTAAACGCTCTTATAAGAGAAGTCGCCAATGGCATAACCACGTGTACCTACGTGTTCATTTGAAGCAGCAAATTATACCAAATAGTCACAAACTTTTCACCATGTTATTGACTTAATTTACTCGACGTTGTTGTATAATTGTAGCATGCAATTATGTAGATAGCAGTTAACAATGACTGCGGCAGGTTGGCAAACCGACGGACGTCGACAGCAGTTTACACTAACAATATGTTTGGTTTTCGCACGGGCCCGCCAGTCTCACTTTCAGTTTCGTATTGCGACCTTTTTGCCTTATGTAGATACTAACTGCGACTTGCTAGTTATATAACTTGGAGGAACGTGGAAATGGTTACAACGATTAAATTAAAAAATGAGGTGATGCGCTTTTGTTTGCTTATAATTGTAACATCTATGGTAGGGCTTGATTCTTCTAATTTCAAACGTATAGCTCGTTAAGTCAGTAGCGCGATTTCATAAGCTACTGTCTAACGATCAATAATTTTGGATAATTAACAGAATCGAACTCGTCCTGAAATTAACGTCGATCCGTTGCTTCCTTTTGATGTGGAGGAAGAACGAAAAAACTAACTTTCGCATTTATAAAATTAGTTATGATTATTAAAGCATGTTTTATCTTTAGTCATTAAAAATAAAAATCGATATTCGAAAGTTATGATGATATACTGCTTTCATGTTCATTAATAGATAATCAAATCATAGAAAGTGCTGATTTTTTAATACAATCAGGCTAACATGTTGCGACATAACTGTCGATATATCGAAGGATCTTGATAGCAGTATATATCAGCAGTCACTGATAACGTGCTGATTGCTGAACGATCTGGAGAATGTGGTAGTTCTTAGGCAAGAACCATAGACGCGCGGCCTGATTTTTTTAATTTACAATACGGTGTAGCAATGTGCAAGCGAGATTATCTTACGCTTGGGTGCTATTACATTAGATAGGTATGTCATTGGAATGAAATATTTTCTTTATCTGTGCTTCGCTGATTTCAATGAATAGCAAGTAATTTTAGTTACTGAAACCAGAAGTAAAAAAGAGATTATGATAAATAACTTAAAAGGTGTGACATTTTTAAAGATTATGTGCATTTGAGTGGCAAAACGTGGTTATATATTGTTGCAGTTAACGTTAAATATGCAAACGGCTTAATTATAATTTATCTACCTTCCATTAATTAAGTCGATCGTATTTTTTGCAGTTTAATTTTACTTTATGGTCGCATATACATTTATTATTTTGATTACACAACGGCAAAGCGTTTAAAAGTAAAACAATTTATGTTTTTTTTAAATAGCACATAATAAGTAAATCATCCAGGTAAAGTAAGAGCAACCAAGGGTACCCCTGTAGTAAGAACAATTATCAAATTCCTCTGTTGTAAAACGTAAAAGTTTAGTTTAGTTATAAACGTACAAATTCCTTTGTCGTTAGCGTTAGCGTTAACGATAAATAATAATTGAATGTTAGCGGCATCACAGCATCCAAAATGGAATTAAATTACGATTTAATCACGGCTTAATATTTTCCATAGAAGTTCTTGTTAGGCCCACTATAACCACAGAGTAGATAATTTACTATAACCGTTTAAAAATCGAACTGTCAACAGCAGATTAAGATACTGATCAATTCAACGGTAGTTATTTCAACATGGCCGATATGTTAAGCCTGCTGTCTACTGCAGCCGGTTGGTAGAGTTCAGCGTCTCCCGGCATCCTTGACACAGTTCCTGGCTGCCCACCGGTTCCACCCACTACCACACGCGATCGGCTATTGTTCGACGCGGCTGCTCAGTGCTACGTACTATGTCGCCAATTTTATTAATACCTTTGCCTAGATCTGGCTACAACGACCTACGACGAGTTTTGTATTCAGTAATGTACGCACGCCTGCACATCATCCTACCGCAATCGTCAAATTTCCTCAAAAAACCTTGAGCTTTAAGTATGTCTATTGCATATGGTTGAATATTTATTGCAGAAATTTGACTGATTTGGATAGTCTGATCTTCAGGCGTCTGTACAATCAGCAACGAAAGCTGCTGAATATTTTTGTTGTTTTTTTTCCGCGATTTGAAATGACTCGCTCACGTTAACAGAAACGAGAATTCGTATGGCAAAAAAAAATCCACCAGGAGGCGTTGGTCCACGCCCACGACCGACTTTTTGTAGGACCGATAATCGCACCGATTTTTTCTCTGAGGTTTTAGTACCGATTTTGTGACCGACGTCTTGTAGGACGTGTGCGTTGCAACATAGAATTTCGTACGTTTCCTTTTCACCGACTAAAAAATTCGGTCTCCGATTATCAGACGTGGGCGAAGGTTCTTAATGCGACCTCATAAGACTGTGATAAAAATTCTCGCTTTCAAATGGCGAATGAAACTCGCACTAGTCACGCTGATGTTCAGTGATGATGATGAAGGACGAAGGTGTAAGCGCACTTCATCCGGAATCCTCAACTACTGAGGCTCTGGTAAGTACAGTACTATTATCTACTAGCGGCCCGTCCCTACTTCGCACGGGTGGACATATTTTTTTTGATATAGCCTGTTACTCAGCGCTAATGTAGCATTCTAATGGTGAAAGATTTTTTTAAATCGGTCCAGTAGAGAGTGGTTTGTATGGGAAAAGAAAATTGTTGTTTTTACTATTTTCCTCGTATTTTTTTTACGTTTTTTCTCTCCATAAAATCAAAAATCAAATCGGTTCAGCCGATCTCGAGTTTTGCGATTAGCAACACAATTACCGATTCATTTTTATTTATATATATATATTTTTTACGTTTTTTCTCTCCATAAGAACCTTCCCCAGACTTCATCAAACACAAAAAAAAGAAATCAGTCAAATCGGTTCAGCCGTTTTCGAGATTTGCGATTAGCAACACATTTAGCGATTCATTTTATTTATATAGATTATGTCATAGGTAGTACTAGTGTCCTCAGCAACATTCATTGCTACATTGTATATTTTTTTTCTGTTGTCATTTTATTAATAGGATTATAAATCATTAACTAATAGAAAACAACATGAAAATCACTAATCAAGATAATCTATAATAAATCGATATTATGCTATTATAACTGAAGCTAATCTATAACGGTACGCTTTCGATGTATTGGGGGACTGGAGTGAATTTTGTCTGGCGCCACTGAATTATTATGAAAATGTCTGCTTGTCACGCAAACCACAAATATTGCTAGTTAGTAGGTAGGACTTCAGAATATTAAATTTCTACTAGGTATGTAAATTCCGCTGATTCGTTGGGGGAACGACGCATTGACTCACCAGGGTTGTTATGAATGAGTGAGTCTAAAGAATACATTTAACTACCTACATTTTATCAAGAACTGTCGTCAAAGCAACAACATTTTTGTGTTCTTAAAGAGGTTCCAGTTCAATAACTAAGAAACTGGCTATCTTATAAAATGTTTTTGTTTTGTTTATATAATTTTTAACGCAAATTTTGTTGCGAACAAATTACAAAAACACAAATGTTAAAAAAATTACATTGAATGGGCGCCTTTAGCTTTCAAAGTAAAAAAGTAAATAGTGTTGAATAATTTCGGCGAGCTGGTTAGAACCACGATAACTCAATTGGGAGAGCACTTGACCTGGTATGTCAGAAGGGTGCAGGTTCAAATCCTGCTCGTGGAATTTTTTTCAGCATTTGTGTTTTTTAACTATCTTATCTCAAACTGTAGGAACACAACAATGCTGCTAACATTGATGTTATGGCGAAAGACTTAGACAAGAAGGGGTAGTTAGCCTAACAGATTTACACCAAGCATATGTAGGTTCTCTAAAATCCAGGTCCACTTGGTTGAAGACCTAATAATATGGTCTAACCACTTGACCACAGGGACATATTTATACTATTTACTAAGTCTTAAACTTAGATTCGAAAAGTACCAACATTTTACGACTAGGGTCTAGAAAGAATTGAAAGGAAGGGATTACGACACTGACTAATTATATCGCACGACACACGTACCTTTTTTCTATTGGGACTTTAGTAATTCTATTTTGAATTGATAATTTATCATTGTAAGTCGCACATCTGACCGGAAGCGGCGCGCACGCGGCCGCGGGACCGTTTCCGCCGGCCATTACGTGGCACCAGGAACGACTGATCAATGAAGCGGGACCGCCATTGTTTATATCCATTCCTTTGGACAATAACGATGTTTATGCTTTAATAAGGTCGTTGAACTAGGATATACTTAGATAGCTTTAAGCTCATGATGAATGTAAAGTAAAGTTTGGGACTCTTTAATTTAGTTTTTCGTTAAAAAAAAACGGAAATCATCGGTGAAGCTGTATACATATTCAGTAATACACTGCCTTTGGTTTATGCGTTATTCGCGCGCGAAATTCGGTCTGTCGACTGTCACACACAAAGCGAAGATCGGATTCACAACCTCCTATTTTGACAACCTCCTTGGTCGAGTGGTTTGTACACCGGTTTTCATGGTGTCGCCATCTCTGAGGTCCCGGGTTCGATCCCCGGTCGGGTGTCAATTTAGAAATTATTGTTTTTCTAAATTGTCTCGGGTCTGGGTGTTTCTATGTATAATAAATATGTATTTAAGTATTTTAAGTATGTTTATTCGTTGTCTAGTAACCATATAACGAGTTTCATAACGAAGCTTCTCTTGGGCTAGATAATTGGTGTGAGTGTAGGGAAATTTATTTATTATTTATTTTATTATTCACTGTAAAAATAACTATGACTACTACTACTAATTTTAAATTCAAAGGTTACTTATATTTTGCTAAAGTAAATAAAATATCTATCGAAATACTTGATATGAATAATCTCGCGTTCCTATAACATATTATTTTAGCTTAAACGTTTCTCCGAAACCTTGAAAATGTTTCGTTGTAGTAATGTGTAAAAATATATTTTTTGCATGCGTCGTCATCAATACACATGGCAGATATTCTTAGCACTGGAGAAGAGCCAGGTCGATCAAGCACCGCAAATAAATAATTATCGGTGAAAACAGAAAAGACAATTATAGGTAACATAATATGTATTTATCAAGATAATTATGAGACAACAAACAGTCATGAGACAACACAGTCATGTAAATAAACTTATGGAGAGTAATAAATGATTGAATTGAATTGAATTGAACACCCAGTCACTCACTCTTTCTTGGATCTTGTTTTTCACTCTTTCTTGGATTCTTTAACCAAAGGTTGTCTGGAAGAGATCGCTTGTAGCGATAAGACCGCCTTTGCCCATACTAGCTTAAGTTTATGTATAACTGTTGTTTTCTTTTCGTGTCCATCTGTTTGTGATCAATAGATAATTTTTCTATCTATCTAAGTATCTAATTCTCGTTCTCCCCATTTAAACCGACCAGGCGTTAGTGTGTGGTTGTAAATGAAACTTTAAAAGTATCACATTAAGGTACATCTATTACTTTTAGAGGTTTTGTTTATTACAGCCGGTAGGACTAAGTGGGTATGATCGAACGGCGATAGAAACTCGCACTTTGCACTTTGCGTGTCCGTGTAGCACTTCGTGCTATGCCACACAAGTTCGCAGGCGCCGTCCGATCCGAACCCCTCTGAGATTCTAGTAGGGAAAGGGGATACGTTTGCGATGCCATTTCCGTTAGGAACCCTCTGTTGGTATTTCGATCACACGTCTTGAGGAAACCTTTAAGTTTCTCGCCGCGATCCCCCGAAAAAGACCGGTGACACTAAAAAGGCGGCCTGAAAACATCAGCAAAGAAATTCTCTAAAAGAGAAAAAAAAACGAGTTTGCATTCGGGATAAAATACTTAATGAATAAAATAATCGCGAATAGATGCGGAAAGTGTTTCATTACAAAGTAGCTTATAGGTACTGTTTTGCTAATTTTGTATATTGGAAACTTTATATAGGTAATTTATGATTGAAAATAATTTAGAACAGTTAAATCGTTTAAATTGACTTGAGATTCTATACATTTAATTAACTCACCCAGCGCCGGCTTTAGGGGTGGGGGGGGCGACCCGGGCGGCCGCCCGGGGCGCCGGGGTCCAGAGGGCGCTGTGTGCGCTAGCGCGTGGCCCTAACTTCACCATTTAATTTGATATCTATCGATCTAATCAAAAGCTAAATTCATAAATAAACATTGTTCTGTACTGCAAGAAAAGTTAACGGTCATCTATAAATCAGATATTGATGGAGATTTGTTGTGTGATTAAATTTTAGGTCTGCAACACTATCTCGAAGACAGTCAGGTAACACCTATCGAAACATTAAAAATTATTAAAAAGCACAATCTTCAAGAGTTATATCCCAATACCTGGATATCGTAAAGGCAAAAAGTCAAAATTTTCGGAAGAAACCTTTAGGCTCATGAAGAAACGTCCGAACAACGGGCTATCAACCAGAAGATTGGCAAACCGGTACGCTACGACCTCTGACGCTCCAATACACGCTTGATTGAACGAGCGATTGACCAAAATCGGGGGTCGAAAGTTTTTGTCCGGTCTCTTGGGAGAAGCCACTTGACGAAGTTGACTACAACCAGTGGAGTAGTCGTTGCTTTGAAACCAGAGGTTCTTTCGGAAATTGAAAACTTTAACAGTCAGCTATACGCTTCGCATGCATCTCAACCTGATCCCGAAAATGAGGACACCACAGAGCCACATTGACCCGCCACTTTATCAAAGACTTTCCTGAAGTCAGCCTGAGCGAATTTGAGATGTCTCTTTAACAGCTTAAAAACGAAAAAGCCTCTGGCGAAGACGGTATTATATCTGAGCTCCTTAAAGCAGGTGGTTTAAACCTGTGTTAAAGGAGCTACAAAACATCTTTAACACCGTTCTCTTCGATGGGAGAACTCCGGAGCCGTGGAGTAGGAGTGTCTGCTGCTGTTTTTCAAAAAAGGAGACAAGACCCTATTGAAAAACTACCGACCCATTTCGCTCCTAAGCCATGTTTCAAGCTGTTTTCAAGAGTCATCACAAACCGTCTGGCGCGAAGACTCAACGAATTTCAACCCCCGGAGCAGGCCGGATTTCATGGAGGATATGGCACTATACCACATGACCACATCTTCACAGTGAGGCAGATACAGAAGACCGAGGAGTATAATCGACGCCAGTGCTTAGCATTTGTGGACAAGCGTCCAAGTACAGAACCAGCAGACTAAGCATATCCCTATAAATTGTTCACAAATGCTTTGGAAGATATGTTTAAGACGCTGGACTGGAAAGGATTAACATCAACGGTGAATGCATCTCACACTTGCAATTTGCGGACGACATGGTCATCGTGGCCGAAACGTTGCAGGATTTACAATACATGCTGAACGGCTTAGCTGATTCTTCTCTTTGCATCGTTCTCCGGATGAACTTGGACAAAACCAAGATTATGTTTAACGAACATGCCATTCTGGGACCGATTGCAGTTTAAGGCAGTATTCTCGAAGTTGTTAAGGGGTATGTCTACCTCGGGCAAACTCTACAGTTGGGTAGAAACAACTTCGAGAGAAGGCGAACAAAGGGCAGCATATGGGAAATTACGTCGAGTCTTTACGTCACCTATTCCACAGAGTCTAAAGACGAAAGTCTTCAATCAGTGCATCCTACCCGTCACATGACATTCCATTTCGGCTCCGTAGCCGAAACGTGGATACTCACGGTAGGCCTGGTCCAAAAATTTAAAGTCGCTCAGCGAGCTATGGAAAGGGCTATGCTTGGAGTTTCTCTGAGGGACCGGATCCGGAACGAGGTGATCCGACAGAGAACCAAAGTCGTCGACATAGCCCACAGGATTAGCAATCTGAAGTGGCAGTGGGCCGGCCATATTAGCCGCAGAACCGATAACCGATGGGGTAAACGTGTTCTTCAGTGGAGACCGCGTATCGGCAAACGTAGTGTAGGACGCCCTCAGACTAGGTGGAACGACGATCTTCGCAAGGTGGCTGGCAAGAGCTGGATGAGAGTAGCCGCGGATCGTGCTCAGTGGCGTGCACTTGGAGAGGCTTATGGCCATCAGTGGACGTGTGTAGGCTGATGATGATGACGACCTGGATATCGCTACGTATTCTATTAACAATACCCGTAACTGTTGCAAGTGGAGAACACAGTTTTTCCAAACTAAAATGTCTCAAACAAGACTAACTAGTTTGGCCTCGCTGTCCATTGAAAATCAAATTTCGGAAAACTTAGATTTTGCCAGTCTTATCAAAGATCTTGCTGACCGAAAAGCTAGTAAAATAAGGTTTTAGATAGGTAAGTATTTGTTTATTTTTTTGTTTTTCATTAAATGTTTTATGAATGAACAATACAACACAACATAATGAGAATATAATTGTGTATCATAATCATTAAAATAATAATAAATACATGTTTCTTGTTTTCTATTATATTCGAATTTATTTTTTCAGTGCTAATTGCTGCACTGAAGCTAAATTAAATATTTATAAAATACAGTAAAAAAATTAGACGCCCACCCGACCCAGCCAGGAATCGAACCTGGGTCTTTCGCAATCCGGGCGGCTGCACTGACCATTATGCTACCGGGAAGCCGCCCGGGTGGGCGTTTAATTTTTTCACTGTTTTTTATAAATATTTAAAAAATATGATATCAAATTCAAAATAAGTTTTTTTGAAATTTTAATATAAAAGGGCGCCAAATTAATGATTCGCCCGGGGCGCCTAGATGGTTAAGGCCGGCCCTGAACTCACCTCACCAAACCATTTCTTGTGATGTATTCGTCATAAATCAGTTTTATTTGAATAGAAATTTCCTAATCAAATCTGCCAGCCGGGCCTCATAAACTTACTAATTAAACTCTCTCAAACGAAGAATCAACAGCGAACTGTTCTTGGCTGGTGAATGAATCCCGTTTCATCTAATTTTATAGTTGCGTTCTAATTTAATATTGGGCCATTTGCCGTACCTTTATTTATCGTAAAATTATGAAAAGTTGGCCGAAACTATCTGGGTGCTTAGGTAAGTTTTGTTTGCCATTCAATAACGTTAACGAAAAAAAGGCAAAATTTTAAATCTCCTTGTTTGTCAAACAAAACTCGCACTTGGCCCTCTGAAGGCCTACTTCGAGTTTTATTTGACACATGATCACGAGTTTCATAATTGAAAACAAGAATTTCTATGGTATTGAAGCAGCACCACGAACTACAGTGCTGTGGAACCAGCTCTCAGTGGCAGTATTTCCGGACTATTACGACTTAGGGATTTTCAAGAAACGAGCCTATAAGGAATAAAGAGATTAAGAACCCTAAAGAGATTCCTAAAGCCAATACCAACTTCCTCTTAAATTAATTTGCAGTCAAAGCAGCGCAGCTATGGAACAGGCTTCCTACGGACATCCAGGATAGTTCGTCCATTATATCCTTTAAAAAGAAAGTCAAGGATCACTTTCTGTCACTATGTCATCGTAATGCTAGACACTATATTATATTATATACATGTTTATTATTATTATTGATGGGGAGAATGGGCCATAAACCACCACAGGGGCCCAGTGCAGATTGGTGGTTGTTAACGACTGCTAATGCAGCCGGGACCAACAGCTTAACGTGCCTTCCGAAGCACGGAGGCGCTCGAGATGATCAATTTTGGTCACCTATCCGATGACCGGCCTTTGCGAAAGTTGCTTAACTTCAGCAATCGCAAACCGAGCGCGTTAACCACTGCGCCATCGAGCTCCTAATTTGTTTTTAAATATTAAAAGGAGGCGAGCAGGCGGGTCGCCTGATGGGAAGCAATCACCGCCGCCCATGGACACCCGCAAAACCAGAGGAATCGCAGATGCGTTGCCGACCTTGTAGTCCTACTTGCTTCCTTGCTATTATCCCGTAATATTTCTATGAAAATCTATGCTATTTTTTGGCGACGAACACTCTGTCGAACACTGGGGCTTAAAGTGTCGAACACTGTTAATTACCCTACAATTTCTCACTTTCAATAAAGTGATCCAGTAGCAAATAAAATTCCCTCTAGCCACACTAGTGACAAAGGAGGTGAGCTTTTAACCAAACAAGTTCTAATGAATTCGAATAATAAATTAAACTGCACAATGTTCGGTAAGATAAAGACGATACCTACCTAAGCGTTTAGCTGTTAGAAAAACATGTCGCAGTTTACTCGCATGACTAATAGTGTACACCGTATACCGTATTACGTAATCACCCCCAAGTCCATAACTCCCTTGTCCTCGTACATTGTATAAAGCATAATCTTATTGAAAACCATCCGACGACCGACGGTTACGTTGATCTTGTTAATGTTGTTAGTGGCACTTAGAATACAGGCATGTTTATAGGATTAAATGTATCGAAATATAGCTGCATAGGTACCTCTAAGTACATACATTGAAGCCTTTGCAGTCGCGTATTTGGAAACAATAAAATTCGAGATCGTAGATTTTTTCTGGTTCTAGAAATTATTCTAAGTGGCAGACGAGAATAAAGTCTGCCCACGATCATGGCAGATGGCAGGGAATCATGATTATGAATACTTATTTGTAACACAAGAGTATATTGCGTTCCTGCCCCCTGACTATGAGCTCTTATAGCATTATTATTGCAGTTGTGGAAAAGAGACGCGAGTATATTCGCCGCTACACGCGTCTCGTTTTCACAACTGCAATAATACTGCTATAAGAGCTCGTGGTTACCCCCCTGACCTTTTAATGATTTCTAACATTTATATTTCCATGGATGACATCACAATCTCACATCTTTCTCATTATTACATCAATTCAGTTATTCTGAGTAGGTTTGAAAAATATTTATAGCCTTTTTCTAAGAAAACTAGATTCAAATTCAAATTCGAAATCCTTTAATTTTTGAAACACACACGTATGATATGCGGTTTTACACCTTATTAAAACTTTTTTGCAGAAACAAAAGACTGGGATACCTACCTACGCTTGACAAAGCAATTTCATAGTATTTTCAACGAACCGGTTGTCGAAAATTGTAGTACAATTAGAAAGTTTATGCGATTTTATCGCCAAAATGTGTCACTTGAATAATACATGCGTCGTGCAACAGGAAGGAAGCTGACATAACCTGCTAACTAATGATAAGTAAACAATGACAGCGTGACGACTCACTCGATAACAGAACTTCCCAGAAAATAGACGAAGTTAACTAGAAACACCATCACAATACCTATTATACTTACTTTAGTTTAAGCAGTTGTTAGTGTGATGTTTGAGTTTTGTAGCAGACTTATCCTGATATTTAAAAAAAATACTTAATAAGATGATTATTATATAAAATTATAATACTTACTTAATTCTAATTTTTTTCCGTCATATTGGTCTAATTGATTGAGTAAATTTAGAATGCTACAAGGAGGTCTTCTTGTTTCTAATTTATTTAAATTAATAATTTGGCATTTTCTTTGTCATTAAAGGTCAAGGTTGTATTTCAGTCGCTTTTCTTACTTAAATTAATGTCATTAAATAGGTAAATTTAGTTTTTAACATGACGTGAGCAAGTCCATTAGTGCCACTGAGCAATAGCAAGTAACCGTTTTAATTTAAATTGTATGGTAGGTACTCAAGAGAGATTTCACTGGTACTGCGACTCTAGCAAAGTAAGAAGGCGTGTCTGTTATTACTGTAAGGCACAATAATAAATATCTAATTAGCCTAGAAAGTCACGAAAATTCTGACTTACCTTATAATTAAGACCTTGTACGTCTTCCTCCAGCGAGACATCGGAGTACATGTCGTCGGCCGGCTCCCCACCCGAGCCGCAGCCGGACGAGTTGAACGACGACGACCGGTACAATTGGCTGGAACAAGCATAGCGACACATTAACACCTTTATTAGGCTAATCAACTAAATTAACCTACGAAGACGTTTTCTGCAAGTCCAACTTTATGTATCGTGGCGCCATCTATTGCGAGGTGCCTGAACTGCAGATAGCAGCGCCAGTGCGTGCGTAGCATTTAGTTTCGTAAAGAAAACATAGATGGCGTGGTTATGGTATGATTTTATGTCTACAGATGGCGTTAGTCATGTATTGGTGTATTCATGACTGGCTTCATGTTGTTCATGTTTCAGTTTATTCTAATTAACAGAAAAGGCTAGTATTTAATAGATGAAGCAATTTACCTTGCTAAGACATTGGAGCCGATTTGCCGCTTCCCAGAGCTGTAACAAATTGACGTATTATTAGAAAGATACACATAGGAAAAGGTGTCAAAGTGAAAACGGTTTTATTAACGGTGCAATCGCTTGTTAACCGCGATGTTCCATCCTGTGTGCTATAACCGATCCTGTTAAAGTTAAAGTCACGCACATACATAAGTATAATTGAATGTAAAGTATGCAGAAAGTATTTAGTTTGGAATACCAATCCTGCTTCACGAATCCGTAATCGTAACGGAGTGTTGGAATAGCTCAGACAATTATAACGATAACTCGTTGTTCTGTTCTTGGAGAAAGAAGGAAATATTTTTACATGTAATGCGGTTGGCAATTAGTTCATTTTATTGTTGGCAGCGATAGCACCATCGTTAGTTCGTTACGTGAGCACTGCGATTGTACGCTTGAGATGCTTCTGTGTTTTCAGATTTTTATTATTTCAACCGTTGAGAAGTGAGAAGAGTTGGTTAGAACGTGATTATTGGGATTTTTATAATTTTTTGTTACGTCGAAGTTACCAAAAACTATCTTTAAAATAAACAAAACAAGAATGAAGGAGTTTTGTCCAACTTGTTTAAAAACTTTCGTTAAATTTTAGACCTGCAATTAACCGTCGTCTAGTTTTAGTTGATAAAAATTATTACATTCAGTAATGTATTTTTTTGTTGTAATGTAGGTACTTTATAATAGATAATTTTATTTATTAAAACTTCTCTTCCAAAATCTTTGAGGCTTTCCGATACTTCAATCCCATATTTTTGTAATAAATCTGAGCCACGACCGAATTTAAAGTTTGTAATGCACGAGATCAAAAATTTTAAAAACAAAAACTTATATTTACGTTGTTAGTGACAGAAAAATGACGGTAAGACCGACTTCAAGATTATAGTTCTTATGACAGATAAGTGTATAGATTAAGTGATAATTATTAATATTGTGGGACCCGGCCATCAGCCTTCTAAACATTACAAAATCTAGGTCATTATTGTTGAAGCAAAAAAACGAACTTCGGAGGCAGTAATTTTGGTTCAAACAAACATAATGATAGGTCTGTATTGTTCTTCGGTTGCGGATTGCGACATGATTTAGGAATTTGAGATGTACAACCGGCGACAATAGCGATTGTAACACTGAGGTGCACAATCGTGTCATATTTCTGTTTTAAAAATGGGGCACAAAGCTCGAAAATGGAGCATATTGTTTATTGTATTTTTATAACACACTCACATCACGGCCGGGCTCCCTCTAAAAATTAGCGTTGCAGTTTATTGAAACTGCAATTTATGCTGAGAGGAGTCCATAAGTTTGTCGTAACATTTTAAAGTTAATTTTATGTATTAGTTTTATAGTTAGAAGTTAGAACCTAAGCCTGCCACGCCGAAAAAATATTTTGAATTTGAATTTAGTTCAGGGCAGATTCGAGGGCAAGAGATCCCGTGGTCGCTCACTAACCCGATGGACAGATCTCATTACCTCCATCACTCAATTCACTATGACCGATTGCTGTCACAGAGCTTTCAAAAGAGCTGAATGGGCCTCCATTCAGCTCTTTTGCAGCAGCATTGCGAGAGCCGTCATTCACCAGGACCCACTCATAACCACGAACCACTCTGCCAAAAGTGCCCGACTAAGAAAAGGAAATAAATTGGTATTCATTGTATATTTGCATACCAGTTGTGACTTGGTGGATATGATTATTCCATTGTATTAAGAGTTACATTGTTTACGTGATAATGCTCATGACTGTACCTACATAAGCCCAGTAGTGAGACGATTATAGGTTAGTTTATAAAGATGATTATAACCCTTGCAATGAACGTCACTAGCATAAATATACATACATACATACATACATACATACATACAATCACGCCTCTTTCCCGTAGGGGTAGGCAGAGACCACTTTTTTCCACTTGCTACGATCCATACATACTTGTTTCGCTTCGTCCACTTTCATTATTGTTTTCATACATGCTCTTCGGTTTAGGGTACTCTTGACCTGGCCTTTTTCCTTTTTTTTTTTTTTCTTTTCTTTTTCTTTTTTCAAGCATAAATATGTTATCATAAATGAACAAATTATCCTTATATGTATTCGCTATTTTTCACATACTTTTGACGCAAGAATTACAAGCCGGCTTTGAATTATCATATTCATCATAATTATACCAAATTGTATTCGATTTATTCATAGTAACATATTTATGGTTGTGTTTGTCTGTGTCTGTACAACGAATCGATGCTCGATGTACTACCTATAGAATGGAGCAGGTTCTTGGAAGAGTCTTCCACTGTGTAGCAATGCTAAGGTGGATTTTTTTAACTATGAGGTACCACCGAGTCCGTCCACTTTACTCGCTGTTGCAAGGTGTGAACTTGTAAAGGTATTCTAAGTGCCAACGATGCCAAAAGCTTTGTACATTGTTTTATTACGCTCGCAAGAGCTACTGCGACTACAACCGTGTAAGCTATGAAAAAAAAACACTAAAATATCAGGCAAACAAATTTTTTAAATCCAACACTATGACAAATTGAGATAGGTCTAATTTAAATTGAAAATATAAGATTATCCTCTCCTTATACATACTTTAAAGATACCAATAATTAAACTAGCTACGAGCTATACAAATAATAATTAGCTATGTCTATTTATATTACCCACGAGTATTAAAAACGATTGGCTAACGATAAATCTAATATAAGAAACCATTTGAAACGGCAGGACGTCCTCGGGGAGTGTCGGAGAAATCGTCGCTACTCGCAATGAGACGTGGCGTGGCGTGGGTGCGCGGGCGCCGTGAAATTGACCAAGAAAGCGCCGACCATGCTCCGCTGAAGCCTCCGTTTGTAGCCGATTTTACTAATACGGCTCGTCGCGTCAAGCAGCCTGATATCCGAAGCCAATTAACCTCTCAGCTGCGAGGACTGATCAGTGGCGGTAGCCAAAGTAACATTAACAAAACGATAGCAAAGTTCGAAAAGAATAAAATGTATGGGATTGACATAAGATTGACCACGTGATTTAGCGCGGCTTATGTCAATCCTTATTCTTTTCGAACTTCGCTATCGTTTTCTTAATATTACTTTGACTAAGCCTACAGGTGCCCTAAATAATTAAAGTTATATTGTGTCTGTATTCACAGCAGACTATTGCTTAAGTTATAGTTACTAGGTCCCTTGGTTTGATTCCCAGGACGGGCAATATGTTTCGAATTTTTCGATCGGAGTTTGTGATCACCAATCCGCATTTGGTCAGTGTTCAATACAGTGGGCCAATATATCGACCACTATTTACTTACTTTACTGGTACTTAGACACATTTTGGCAAGGCAGGCGCATTGCATTGATATTTTTCTTGATTATGGATGTGTCTAACCCTCAACGACACTATGACCAAAGTACCTATATTATACTTAGCCAGCAATTAAAGACAGACAGATTAAGGCTATAGGCGTTTCCTAGTTGCGTAATAAAAAAGCAAGCTTATTTAGACTCATGTAATAAAAGAACAATGAGCAAAACTAGGATTTATCTTGAGGAGAAATGCACTAACGAAGTTAATTACTGGAAAGTTAATAATACTTACTATAAAAATAGTGTAGCGTTCGTTATACCTCTACCAGTAAGTAATTCCAAACGATTAATAGTTGAAAAATAAAAATTGGGTTTATGTATGTGTGTATATTTGTTGCTTCTTCACGCTGCAACGGATGGATGGATTTGGATGAAATTCGGCATGCAGATAGTTTATTACCTGGATTAAAACATAGGATACTTTTTATCACGATATTCCCACGGGAACGGGAAACACGCGGGTGAAACCGCGAGCGGCCGTTAGTAAACTATACTAATTAGTCTAACTACAATAAAGTACCAAAATGAAAACGAAAAGAAACATGAGTGTGCACGACGCACATTTGATCTTTATCGTAAACGAAAAATACCATTGTCAATGTCAATTGGTTTATAAATATTGGCAATTGGTTAGATTCACAATAGCTTTATTTCATTACTATTTTATACTATGTAGTATAGATAGAGGTCGTACATTCCGTAATGAGATTTTAGTCAAAACAGTGTAGCGGATTAGCTATTTGCTACTCTTATTGGGAAGGAAGGAAGTGCTGTCCTTTATCTCAGTTGATGGTAAGTAAGAAAAGAGTCGAAGGTGGAAGCCCATTTTATCCTCAAAAAATGAGATACTGTCAATAAATAAAAAAATTAAATAATAAATAACTTTATTCCTCAATATAGGGTTTACAAAATGTTGAGACACCCCAGAAAGTAATACAATAGTCGTGTTGGGGACGACTCGCTCTTCCCAAAATAATAAATTAATATGAGTAGTCGATGACCACGCATCTATGACTTCGGACCCGGGGGTCGCCGATGAGGAATTTAGAATCTGACCGGTGATCTCGAAAGTGACATGTATAATACATTTTGAGATATATCGAACTCCAACTACTAGTGACTTATTCTCACGCCATGATATGAATTTTATTACGACAAAATCGGCTGTTGTAACTTAATTTAAAATCGGGTTCCTCCACCACGGGGGCATCACACACCGGGGGCCGAACTAAGGTTGCCAGATGTCCGGGATTTCCGGGATTGTCCCGGAATTTTACGTATTGTCCCGTGTCCAGTAATTCGATCGATTGTCCCGGATTCCGAAAAAAAAAAACAAATAACAACAATTCTCAATTTATATCTTTTATCTGGACTACTAAAAGTATACATTTGAAAAATAAAATGTATTTTCCTAATATAATATACACAGACATATATATATATATATATATAGACACCCTGGCTCCATCCCACATTAGGGCAACCTCGGTTAGAGCTGGCGCGGCAGCTTCAGCGGCTGAGGACCTCAAACGGCGCATATATAGGTCTTTAAGCCTTGGGCACATAGTTGCGCCGTTTGGGGTTGAAACTTTGGGACCATGGGGACCGGCAGCTCGAAAACTTTTCCAACAAATTTCCGCTCGACTTATAGAGACCACTGGTGACCCTCGAGCTGGCGCGTATTTTGGCCAACGCCTAAATTTGGTCATCCAAAGAGGCAACGCCGCTAGCGTCCTGGGCACTCTCCCGCTTGGCAGCGATTTGGAGTCCCTTTTTTATTTGTAAAAATTATGTGTAAATTTCTATATATATATATATTTTTTAACTTCTCTTAATTATAATATTTGTACTTACTTAATATATTTTTAATATAATATTAAATATTCCGTAATTTATATTTTTTTAATTATTTTTACCTTAGAGTAAGATTTTTACATATTCATAGCCACGGCCCGAATTGTCCCGGACTCGGTAAGTTCCGATCTGGCAACCTTAGGCCTAACCCACGAACCCATATCAATCACATCACAAGTGATCCTTTTTCTCTTATTCAATGTCACTGGTAACTTATTTTTCTCACCGAAAATTCTCGAATGATATTTACAATTAAATTATATATATAATTTAAAATATTTTATGCACTATTTACAATTGAATTATATATTATATTATGTCTTCCTGTGACCACGGACCCTGCAAAGGGTTCGAAACGTCAGGATAAACATTAACCCCCTTACAAATAAACACTATTTAAGCATTTACTTAGTTAATCATTGTTTTGTCAACGTCACACAAACGTCGTTCTTAATTTGAGAAAAAGAGACAAAACAATGATTAACTAAATAAATGCTTAAATAGTGTTTATTTGTGGGGGGGGGGGGGGGGGTAAATAAGTAATGTGTAAAATAAACGCGAGTAGATCCGTAAAAGTTGTTTCATTTGAATTATAAAGATAAATATCATTCGTGAATTTTCGGTGAGAAAAATAAGTTACCAGTGACCTTGAATAAGAGAAAAAAGAGCAATTGTGATGTGATTGATATCATAGCGTGAGAATTAGTCTCTAGTTATAATCCAAATGTAGCATTAGTAGCCGGACGGATAGATGATGCTCGGTTTGAATGCGAGAAATCGTGGTTCAATCCCTAATAGCTCCGTAAGACGGCTGACGTGAAAATACCTAAATACAAAAGCATAATTAGTTGTTCCAGTTGTGTCAATTAGAATATTATTACTATGTTGATAACGCAGAATATAATAAAAACCGGACAAGTGCGAGTCGGACTTGCCCACCGAGGGTTCCGTACTGTTTTGAGTATATTATATAGTTCAGCAATCGAGTCTCGAACTTTTCCCGAAATTCAGTTTCCAAGGTTTCTTTTTTCATTCTTCGTCATAAATCGAAAACTATACATCATAAAAATAATAAAAAATCTGTTTAAGCTTGTGCAAATGAAGCCCTTTCATACGATCCCCACATGACACGGTTAACTTACTTCAAAATTTGGACCCCCGTTCCTTGCATGTTTTTGCGACATAAACAGCCGTATCTTTTTTTTTTCGTTAACTTAGAAGTTAGTTTTTTTTACAGCTTCAAGGGACCGCAGACCTGAGTATATGGTTTTAATTTAAACTCGATACCTCCACGCGTTCCCGATATAAAGGGTCTTGACAGACAGACGGACAGACGGACAACAAAGTGATCCTATAAGGTTTCCTTTTTTTTCTTTTGAGGTACGGAACCCTAAAAAGTAAGTAAAATAGCCTATGACTGTCCCACTGCTGGGCAAAGGCCTCCATCATTGAAATTATGTCATCACATTATTGATGGATGATGGCTTAGTACCACGCTTGCTAAATGCGGGTTGGTGATCACAAACCTGGGCTATGCATCCTAAAATACGTAAAACACTTTGCCCGACCTGGGAATTGAACCCGGGACCTTCGGGTATCGGGCCAGGTGTAAAATAATAATACTTACTTAAAAAAATATTAGAAACGTCAGTATATAAAATATTATGTAAAATAAAAGCAGAAAGCAAAGTCAATCCGTATTATGTGCTTCAGTTCAATTAAGAGTTACTATTCCGTCATTAAGTGCCTGTACGAGTATTATGCATTGTGCAAAATATTAAAAAAAAACGGCTCGTAACGGTAACGTAATCATCTAATTGAGCTATTAATCGTAGTTAAATGTAACAGTTGCATACAATTCTATAGAATAAAATTCAGCACGTAATGTTCAGAAGAACTAAGAATTGGAGTTACATCATTGCAGCTGCTATCTACAGAGATAAGTAATCAATTGTCCTCAGTGGAGTGCACTCGGAGAGGCCTATGTCCAGCAGTGAACTTTTATGTATAGGATGATGATGATGATGATGAACCGATATTAAAAGTTTACTACTAACTATTCTACAGATAAGAAATTTTTACTTGGATCATTACGTAGACTGACAGCTAATGTGCAGCTAATAAACCATTCCATAGAATAGAAAATTACACCAAATTCAGTATGTACCTACACGATTTCAGAAAACAAATAAAGTTTTGGAGTTATATCAGTTATATCATTACGGACATAACTTACACTTTATTTAAAATGCATTAAATAGAGAGCTATTAACATTTATTCAATATGCCAGCTGCAAACCATTCGCTAGAATAGAAAATTTCTTAAAATTCGTATAGCTTAAAGTTACGTAAATTAAGTTTTGGAGTTACAATGTAATGGCCACCAAATATTTTCACTTACGCTTTTTTTTGAAGACATTATAGAAAGAACTATTAACTGTCATTAAATGTAACAGCTACAAACAATTCTATGGAATAGAAAATGTAGTTTGCAGAAAAAAATTAAATTTTGGAGTTACATAACTACGGTCGCCTAATCTCTGTACATACGCTTTATTTTGAAGACATTTAATTCACGACCGGTTGCATCTAGGTTAGTTTACCACATTCACATTTTATGCGGAACCACGGATGCGTTAATGAGACAGCCTTTTCATATTTAGGGTAAGTAAAAAAATAAAAACAAAAATTACATCCGTCGACTGTTACGTTTGCAAACGGTAAAAGGTAGTAAACAAATTATGACAGAAGAACATTAAAAAAAAACTATTTTAAGGCCCCTATTACATTTTGACCGTGATTTTTGCATAAAATGCCCAATTTCGGCGTTCTTGGTCAGAGAAACTGAAACCCTTAGACAATTTTGACTTATTGTATGGTGGAGAATAGTTATTAGTATAATTCGTAGCAGCCTCGCTTTCAGCAATTTTCCCTTAATTCCGAAGCTAGTTTTCAATTAAATACGCTGACGGCAATTTTCAAGCTCATGGATTGAACTACTGTACTAAGCAAACGAAATGAAAAATATATAATAATATCTCTTAAATAGTGGTTAAGTTCGTAGCGGCCTCGGAATTTCGAAATATGAATGGAGTTTCTACAAAAAAAACCTCATTCAAAGCCATAAAACGTTCAGAATTAGCTGTAAATATCTCCTTATTCCATTAATATGATTAAGTTAAATGTACACCAGAATTAACGTTAGTTTATAAGATTTCAAATTATATACTTTTTTTGAACGATAAAAAAATATTAAACATCAAATAAATGTAATTGCACAAAATGCCCCTTTTGCGATGCGTCGGCCGCTCGTAGTACTGAGAAAACGCGAGCGCGCGCATTTTGTGATAGGCCTCTTAACCCCGTGATTCGTTTTTTTGAGTACCTATTTCATGATGTACATACACCTGCCCATCAACCTGTCCAAAACTGTCAAATTTCTTGAATAAATGTTCAACCATAAAAATGTATACATAAAAAAAGTCAAAGTCTCAAAGTCTTTTGAGGAATTTTGATAGTTGGCGGTAGTTCTGATGTGCAGGCGTGTATACCTGATAGTAACCTAATTGAAAATAAAAACAGATCTAGACACGCGGCAGCGTGTCAAGCCAAGTTCAAGCTAACAGAACTGGCGAGCAGCATCGTGTGTAATATTATATACACGAACCATTTGGAGCCACTTTTAACCCCCTCGTAACTCAAAAACTACTTAACATAAACATGTCATATTTGGCTCATATATTGAGACTTGCGAGATACATATGTGTTCCAAATTTCATAAACACACCTCAAACGGTTATTTAAATATTAACGTCCAAAATTCGTAATTTTTATCACAGACTGATTCACTGACTGATCTGTAGATAGATCAAAACTCTAATCCAGTACCAGATGACCTAGTAAGTTAAAGTTTGGCATCCAGATAGGTAGTTGGGCGAATACAAAGGAATAAATCAGAAACTAGTAAATTTTTATCAATTTATTATATTTTTCAATTAATTGATTCTAATAGGAACACTTACTTATAGATGCCTTATAACTAAGAGTACAGACGACTTTCGTATTTATTACGTTATTATTAACAGGGATTCAGTATTAATTATTTTTTCAATAATTAGCGCACATCAATAGTGTTACCTACTTACAAATAATTAAATAATACCACAGACCACGGCGCACGGTGCGGCGGCCGTGGAGCAGCGGGGTGGGGGAGCGATGCGATAATTTTATTATGAATTAGTACCTACTAATAATTTCTGTACAAAAAGTAATGGTATCCGTGTACAAAAAAACAACAATTATTTCGTCAAATGGTTGGGACTTTCTGATCAAGAAAACAGTTGGTAAACAACAGCTCCATCATAAAATAATATAAGTATCCCAGTTTGTAGTTAGCAATCATTACATAAAAGAATATGCAAGGAGGAAGACTTGTTAATAATATAATTGTCAGTTTATCATTTGAACTTCATTTACCAGGTTACTATGTACACAGGTAACTATTGTGGTCCAGGTACAAAGTTGAAACAATGATTGTTAAGAGACGACAAGGGAATCAATAATTTGGATGAAGCTTGCAATCACGATATTGCGTAACTAAACACTGTCTTAGCTAGCAGACATAAAGCAGATACCCAACTGTTAGATATGGCTAAGAAACGATTACATTCAAAAGACGCTGGCAAACGCGAAAGGTTGGCTTCATGGATAGTTGGTAAAGTTATGAATGCTAAACTGAAAACTGGCTCAGAGATCAAAAAGTTTAAGACCGTTATATCTAAAATTCATTCATACGTTAAAAAATTAAAACCGAAAAATCATTCAACAGCAATTAAATATGCATATGAAGCCGCGAAAAAGTGTTTTCCTAAAAACTGACATTTTCGTTTACCACGTTTTTTTTTTATTTTTTTTATTTTTATATTAGAAGGAGGCAAACGAGCAGGCGGGTCACCTGATAGAAAGCAATCACCGCCGCCCATGGACACCCGCAAAACCAGAGGAATCACAGATGCGTTGTCGGCCTTAAATACCAATTCCCAAGACAGGAGGAATTTTACCACTGATACCTATATTTGCGGGCCTGTCTGCTTTGGATGCATTAGCTGTCGCTAGCTAACGAATATAAAGCAGCTCATGGAAGAGCCCTATGTTCGATAGCTAGTTTCTACCAGCCAGCAAAATTTCCGGAAGTATAAAATAAGAACTTACAGCTTTAGAACTTGCGAAGGCTATAATATAATTCGTATATGAAAACTAACCAAGTCAGACTTTAGGCTTTAATATATTATCCTAAATTATAGGAAGAAATAATGTTTTAAGTTGTTATAAAATATTAAACGTTGTTATAAATAAATTTCACGACTGACCATTGAACTTGACGCCCATTTAGATCTTACTTCTTTTGTCGTTGAAGTCAACAACCAAGGCATATATCACAATATTGAACTTTGCTCTCATTTCACATTTATGTTTTTGATGGGTAAGGCACTAACCAATTTCTTAACCGCCCTATACTTATAGAGTAGTAAAACCAGTGGTAAAACACTATTCTCAGACCTTAATCAATCAATCAATAATTTTTTCAGGTTATCCATTCTATCTTATCAATTTATTTATTAAAGTAAGTATAAATATTATAATTAAGAGAAATTAAAAATAAAATAAAGAAATATACACATAATTTTTACAAATAAAAAAGGGACTCCAAATCGCTGCCAAGCGGGAGAGTGCCCAAAACGCTGGCGGGGTGGCCTCTTTGGATGACCAAACTTAGGCGTTGGCCAAAATACGCGCCAGCTCTAGGGTCACCAGTGGTCTCTATAAGGCGAGCGGAAATTTCTTGAAAAAGTTTTCGAGCTGCCGGTCCCCATGGTCCCAAAGTTTCAACCCCAAACGGCGCAAATATGTGCCCAAGGCTTAGAGAACTATATTTGCGCCGTTTGAGGTCCTCAGCCGCTGAAGCTGCTGCGCCAGCACTAACCGAAGTTGACCTAATGTGGGATGGAGCCAGGGTGTCCACACACGTCGTATTCCACACTAGGGATCGACCTTGCGACCAGGCAACAAGCGTCATTCCATCGGGTCTCTTTCCATCGTCACGAGCCAGCCCATTGGGTTCCAATACAGCTGGCACATTGACGGTAGAAAGGGCACGGCGAATGACGTCGTTTAGATTCGCGTGTCGCGACAGAAGACCAGCGCTTCGCAGGCAAGAAAGACCGTGGTGCCCAAAAACATCCACTCCAGTCCCGCAAAGGCAACGATGAGGTTAATTTGTTTCAATGCGCAGGCGTAAGCAAACTGACAAAGTAAGTGTAGGGCCGCCGGTGAGAAGGGTGCCTGTGTTGGGTGAAGGTTTATGGCATGTAGCCAAAAGCCCGCCACCCTCTCCGAAACGGCAAGAAACTCGTTCTGTATCATTAACAGCACTCTCTATGAGCGCGGAGAAAGTCATCTTACAGAGCGGCTCGTCCCAGTGTCTTTGGGAGTTAGGGAAGTTTGGTAGGTCGCAGAGAGTGTGAGGTTCATTCATTATTCGATCACGACTAACGAAAACTTTTTATATGGCAAGATGGCAACCCACCTCGATTGACACCAGTGTTAAAACAAATCTGTTTTATTACCATATAAGTCTCGTTTTAAATAACGTGATCTAGTACTAAATAATACTTACACTCGGCAATCACAGCCAGACAGCGAGTTCATCAGTGGTTGAGGACTCCGGGTAAAATGACTTCCACCTTCGCTCTTAATAGCAATTAATTATCATCAGGTGTTAGGAAAGCCAATGCTTCCCCGTTATGTAAAAAAAAACTAGCCGTAGCTGCTGTTGGAGCCATATTAACGGGTCAACACAACCAGGTTTAATACAACCTATATTATTACTACTAAAGGTAAGTAAGTTTAAAATTGTATTTTAGTTTTTTGAAAAGGTTTTAAGAGCGTTTACGCCGCACACTAGCGCCACTAATGAAAAAAATATCATATCTAGTAATTAGAGATAGAAAATCAAATTATGCTCAACAAACTATTTGAATGAAGTAATTTAGCATTTTTACGTCACCTAATGAACACCTCACATGTTATGGTTTAGTTAAATAAGACGTTACGGCCACTTTTAACTATAACGCCGTATTTAACTAAACTATAACATGTCAGGTGTTCATTAAGTGACGTAAAAATGCTAAATTACTTCATTCAGATAGTTTGTTGAGCATAATTTGATTTTATATCTCTAATTACTAGATATGTTTTTTTTTCATTGGCGGCGCTAGTGTGCGGCGTAAACGCTCTTAATTGATAAATAACTTTTTGGAAAAACGCAATTCATCTTTCGAACACGAAAGAAAATAAAAATAAATCTATTTTTCTTGTCCAAAGTGGGAGTCAGAAGCAAAGGCATTCTGTTCACATACTTCTTACAGTATACAGTGTACAATCAGAAAAAAATGCTAGATACTGATCAAATTTAAAATTGCGTCACGACCAACGAGGCTGAATAACAAAAAATAAAATAACCAAAAAACATAACAACCAACATCGTGACTCATAATTCGCGTGTCCAATTTTATGTAGCCGTAGTTTTGTACACAATAGAATGGACATCATAAAATACCCATGCGTACACATTGCCGTGGTGTGACAATAAAATGGCCAGTGCTAAAGCTGGCCGGATTGACTGAAGTTACGCCATTCCACACAATGGCGGTTGGCGCAATTCGATGGAACGATTATAATATTAATTAGTAGCGTTCATATAAAGGTTGAGTGGCGTTAAAATTATTAACACTTTCGATGCGTTTAGTTTTTGAATTCAATCAAATTGATTAATGCCCGTTTTACTATATCTTAATTGAATTATATTTATAGCCATACAGTGTGTCTTATTTTCAATTTTAAACAGAACGCATAGAACACGAAGTTTCATTTTAAATTAAAGTTCGCTTAGGATACCTACATTATGTAGTTAACAGTTGGACCACGTTGAAAACTTCGTTTTGTGTTTATGTCCCTATATCAGACTTTTTGAATTCCATCTTACTTTGATTGATTGACCTTCGTTGATGTCTTTCACTTGCAAGGTGGGAATGTACGAGCATGTAGCGCGTTTTAGTTTCCAATGTCACAAGCATTTAAGTTTAGACAAAATATTTTTACGACAAAACATAACCAAGTTCAATAATACTGACCATCTTTTTTCTTCATTAGTCTATTTGTACCACTTTAAAAAGTAGATAATCCAGATGTTTTCTTTTTGTAACATTCACTAATTCTTTATTTTATAAAATGGTTTCTTCTTCTCAATCACTGTTACGTATATACTTGAAATAGTTATAAACGCATCAACTGACCACACCCAATACCCCAAAATAGAGGAGTAATTAATTAATTCATAATATGTCCACGGTACATGGCGCACACAACATGATCTCACGACAATTCGCACACGAGTAAACAATAACAAAATCGAACAACATCCATTTTTCAATAACATCAATAGTCTAACGAGTTGGAAAACAAAAGTTACTCTGATATCTGTTATTGACGTGCCGGATGGTGGTACTTAGCATAAAAATTCCAGTCTCGCATTTTAATGTATTTTAAGTATGGTTGCGATGCGTGACAAAAATAAATTGATCGTACTAATTTTATTTTACCTGTAGGGCCGCTTTCTGTAATGCATGTAAACACCGTTACGCTCCAGCTTAACAGAAAATGTATCAACTATGCGGTATAGAAACTTTTATGCCGGTTTTCATCAAAAACTAATGGCATCGCACAAATCACGCACAGCCACCATTATTATTAAAAAACAAAAACACATTTGGAATCTAAAGAGAACAAAACACTGCTCTTGATTTTGACAAGTTTGAAAATTCGTTGTTCGAATTTTAAAAGCACGTGCGTTCGGAGTGCGCCGCGGTCTGCGGATCGGTCGAGTGGTCGCGCAGCACTGACGCATCAACAAACAGTGGTCAGCGAGCGAGCACTCGCGAACAGTCATGGTAACTATGCATTAACCACAACCACAACCGTAAATTGCTAGCTTCGCCGCGCCGCGCCGTTAGTAAATTATTAAGCGCCCGCGATGATAGATCGACGTTAGTCAGCTGTTGGAGAGAATTCATTCACTTGGTTTTTAATCCGTTTGTGACTTCGCAACGCAGTTAATTTGCCTATTTCTTATCTAATTATACCGTAGTATCGCGGTATGGTACATATTATTTTAGTACTTGTTTGTGAAGCCGACAAACTAAAAGACAACCTCGAAACTGGACTAGTATTTTACGTATGCGCTAAATACTTAATGTTTTAATTTAAACCTTTTTTTCAAATTTCTAGCACCGTAAATCAAAACCGTTCCATTATTTTGTTATTACGGATTGTAAAGTAACGGGCCTTAATGACATCTGGATCGTGGCAAATACAACTGGCGTGTAAGTTACGACTTCGAGTTATGTATGCCATAATGGCAGCTATTGTTGGCGCCTTCCAGTACCTAATGATAATGACCGGAGGTCACTCTGTTGTAATTCAAAAAATACTACCTACAATCACAAGTTTTAATTTAAATTCAAAAATCGCACCCAACCTGTGTTAGGTACTCGTCTTTTTGGTATAATAATGTTTAACCTAATACTGCTTGTTGTATTTCACTGTGTGCATGGTGTCGGGTTTACATCAAAATTATATTAAAACAAAAAAAAAATTGCACATGCACTACATTCTTTTCTTAAGTTTACGCGAATACTATGTATTGAAATGAAACACTTTTTACAAATCCATAATATGCTTTAAATTTTACGTATAAGTTATTTCGTCGTTTCGACGTCAATGTCTTGAAGTTATTACTTTGCATAAAATAGTGCACAATGGTTTGATCGCATTGATCTTGTGAACAACCTGTGTTATTTAGTACCAAGAACTATTCAAAAACGGGAGGTGCGCGCGGGTCGACTGTTCGCTGTGGGCACTTGCCACACGAACACTGGCCAGCGCGCACCTATCCGCCGTATGGTAGACATATTAGTGCGTTCGAATCAATTAATATATTTTTGTATGATAGGGTTAAATTTAAATCACTCATCTTCCAATAACTCTTTAATGTATTATAATTAATTGTCATATTTATTATTATGTATTTTTCTTGTTTTATATTTAATCTTAAATTAACTTAAATAATTTTGTATTTGCACCCTCTAGCGTTTTATAACTATTATTTGTATCACTCTGAGAATAGCGTTGTGGGTTAGATTACTGTTAATATAGATTTAGCTTTATCTTTATGTTATAAGATGTAATGTGACTGTTTGCTGTTCCTTAATAAAATAAAATAAAAATAAAATAAAACCATTACATGGGTCCGTAGTTACAGGGAGACTGACGGGTTGGATGATCTCATAATTAATTAGTAACTATAAGGTCACATTTTATTAACTGCAAGTATTTTGACAAAAAACCTAATTATATCACAGAAATAAGGCCCTAGCATTTAAAAAAAAATCAGGCTGGTTTTTTTACTTTTCCTGACACAAAAATTGTAATATTTTTAAGCCCCTCTGTCGGCTCCTTTGAATGAAACTACGGGCACGTGAGCGGTGAAGGCATTGCGGCCTCTCTGTTTCGGCTCCTTTGAATTGAAACTACCGAAAGCATTGACTTGTGTGCTTTATTTTACTTTTTAATCGAAATGTCTTTTGGCGTTTTTCTTGAAAACTAGCGTATAAAAATTTAAGGTTGTTTCATAAAAATAGTTTATATATGTTGTTGAATTTATCTTCAAAATATTTGTAGTTGATAAAATGTGACCTTATATAAGATCGTCAATTATTTTTATCGGGTGCGTTCCGTTCCACACAATATGCGCTTACAGAAAATCAAGATTTGCAATGTTAAAACGGTTTATTGTACCAATAGCGTCTCAAAGGCCATGCACGATCCTGCAGTAGGAGTATAATAATATATATTTACAGTTCGCCGTGCTTGTATACCTAGTTAGGCAACGCGCATCCGTGCGGAACACACTTCACTTTCTTGGTGAGAATCCGCGCTCACCAAGCCACAAAATAACGAGACTGCAGAATGTAAGTAAGTAAGCTTCTTATGCACTCGAGCAACACACATACAGGATAATTTTTTTACTAGTGCGCAAATTTTCTGGAGCGACTCAGAATCGGTAATTCTTTCTCATAGTAACATGGGTTGAAATATGTCAAAAATGTTTGGACTTCCCATACTTTAGCAAACACTTGATTAGCAAGATTTGTATAAAGAGACTCAAAATTTTTGACATATTTCAACCGCCTCTGTGGTCTAGTGGTTAAGACCACCGGTTTAGACTCAGAGGTCGCGGGTTCGATTCCCAGCGGGGGGTACATGTTTGTGTACTCGGTTTGGTTGGTGGTAGGCACAGATATAAGAAAGAGGGTGGTAGGGCTTGTTTGTCCGCCTGGCTAGCTACCACCATCGTATCTAAATAAGTCGCCATAACATCAATGTTTGTAGCATTGTTGTGTTCCGGCAGCTAGAGATAAGTTAGCCAGTGCCTCACTAGTGAGGATCCCGGGTGAAGTGCGCTTCCATCATTGGCATCATCACTCACACCATCAGGTGAGGTCAAGGCACTGTGCTTACCCGTAAAATATGTGTAAAAAAAAAACCATGATACTATGAGAAACTTGTATACTTACCGATTCTGAGTCACTCCAGAGAATTTGCGCACTAGAAAAAAAAAATCCTATAAACAACCTCCCACGAACACGGAATCTCGCAACAGCTCGCTCGGACTCTTGTGTACGTTGCTCGAGCGCTTACGAAGATTAACTTCTGCAGCTACCTTATTTTGTGCCTAAGCTAAGGTGGTAGGCGAGCTAAAGAGCCGATCTATACAACAATGTTTAAGGATTATGAAACTGGAATAGTCGTGCTTTGGCGGTCGGTGTAGTCTTTGCGGTTCGTAGTAGAAACTTAATGCCCTTTATTCACAGGAGTTCGTAGAAGTGCGGTCGCGCTATTCACATAAATTATGAGCGTTGAATACTTCATACGAATCTGCACGCGTTTTTTTTACATATAGCGTATTGGCACCAATGTTCGACAGGAACCAGTTATTTTTGTTTAAGAAGTAATTCCATCAAAACATTAAATTAATAATAATAAAAATATTAGATCATTAGATTTTAAAATACAATTATAAAATGTCAAGAATTCCATCAAAATAAAAATTAATATTACATTAAAAAAACAAATATTAAAACAATATAGTAAAATGATAAATAAGTTTGAGAGACATGCGATTATTAAATTATTAAAAGAATAAATTACTAGACCTTTACTTTTAAATATGATCTGAATATCGGCAACGGCTCCAACGATTTCATGATATTTAGTATGCAGAGAGTTTCGGGGGCGATATATCGATCTAGCAAGGTTTAATTTTTAGAAATTGCCAAAAAAAAAACCGGTCACCCAGGTACTGTTTATTAAGCTGCGAGAATTTTGAATGTCAAACTTGTGACTAACGTGTGACCTGAATACTATTCTTCTTCTTCTTTTTGTGCAGTGGCGTTTCCCTTTGGATTTCGCCAACTGAATACTATTGGGAAGGAGCATTAAATTGCCGTCATAGTGTGAAAATTAGTCATAGATTTTTTTTTTTTTAAGTTGATGGCTTCGTGCGATGAGCACATTTAGCCAGTGTCAAAGTAATTTTTCTTACAAGTAGTATATAAATAAACAATATTTCCTTAAATGATGATGATGAATGATATTAGAAATGGGAAGTGAGAAATGATATACCCCCCCCCCCAACCCTTCGAGTATCTCAGTAAAGATGTGGGGCTTTACTAAGTCCTCACGCGAGCTTCTTGAGAGAATTTGAAAAGTAACGTTGCACTGTTTTGTTTCATTTGCCAACACTTATGCACACTCACGAACACTTAACGGTTAATAATCCACCATTATTTCACATTAATGTTCAATATAACACAAATTTTAGAAAATAAAACAAAACCGCCGACATGACGCTTCACTTTCCCGCCAAGCTCTAGTCATAGATTAAAGAATCGCACTTTTGAAATAAATTTAAGTTTTTTATTTAACTGAATCGGTAAACATACCTACAAGCGATAGCGTCCCGCAGCCCATAGACACGTTTGCTATTTTTACAAAAAGTATGCATTAACGGCCTTGAACCTCCCACTGCTGCTGTTCGTAGGAGTTCCTATATGAACAATGACATGTGGGGATCGAGCCTGAACCACGTTGACCTAATGCGGGCTGGTGGGTTTTTAACTTTTTACGATCTAAGTATCTTGCGACAACAACCGAGACTGGCTGCAATTTTAATATAACTATTATTTAGCTCTCCTTCGATACTCTACACTTTCATTGAAACAACCCGGCATGACGTCGACGGACGCTTGCTCATCACACCGATTTTGGATTTTGTTGGCTCGATGCTGCGACCACAAAATATATGAGTACAGAAGGCCACACGCACAACGCGTTCACAGGCGGACTCATTGATGCGTGCAATCTCGTATAACTTAGCTAACATTAATTCTCAGCTCAATGTGAGTCGAGTGCAAAGTGCTGAGTGCGAGTTTTTACTATGCGAACGAGCTCAAGTTAAAATTAATACAAATTGTATGGATTCGATAATAGTTAGCTTATTTTTCCATTTCCATAAAATCAAGAATCGTTAGTTCACAAATGTAACTATCGATGTGAACCTAAAGTGTTCTATGGGCTAGGTATATTATACGATCTACGGTAGGTAATTATATTCAAAGGCGGCCAAAGCCGACTTTCTGTAGGTACCATCTATTCGGTAACATTAGTACAATATAAATAAATAAATAAATAAATAAATAAACTTTCCTACACTCACACCAATTATCTAGCCCAGAGAAGCTTCGTTATGAAACTCGTTAAATGGTTACTACAACGGGGATCGAACCCGGGACTTCAAAGATGGCTACATTATGAAAACCGGTTTACAAACCACTCGACCAAGGAGGTCGTCATAATAGACAATACAGAAGTTTAGCTTCATCCAAACGCTATCGAGCAACCCACATAATAGACAACCTCTCACGTACGCGGAATCTCCCCGATCCGATCCGAACCCTTCGGAGAATCTCGTAGGGCACGGGGACACGCACTTTTAAGTGTGTGATGCCGTTCCCTCTAGAAAACCTCCGAAGGTGATTCGTTTCACACGGCTTGAGGTATCTTTTACGTACCTCACCGCCCCTAAAAAAGCCCGGTGAAGCTAAAAATGCCGTTTGAGGCAATCAGCAATCTCTCTCAAAAAAAAAAAAAATAGCGGAATCTTGCAACTGCTGCGCTCAGATGTTCCGAGATCCGTGTCCTTGCAACGGGTCTACATATCGTCCGTGCCTTCTGGATCTCTTTCTTTTGTGCTATTGGTGTGAAGTGCGAACACCGATCATAACGCGAATATACGCTGCGTCGCTCAAAAATGTTAATTGTAGTTTAAAGTAAACGGAGTATTCACTCTCGCAGAATCATGCGCCGTCACGCATGTACCCGTAATAAGCTGGTGTTAATCTCGTTTAAACATTAATTTATCAGCATTTCTGCCGTATAATAAATAGTCTGGAAAATGCTTTCACTTGTTATGGGCATTGGAGAGCAAATTTATGAGTGTACCTTTTTACTGTTCTGAGAAAGTTTTGTTTACTTTTAATTCAATTAGTGATAATTAAAATTAACTTTCGTCTTAATTAGCGTTTGGCATTTTTTTATAAGAGGCTAAAATGGTGATATAATGTTTAAGTAACAACTACATAGTTATGTAAAAGATTTGGGTTTGGTAAATATAGAATTGCGCTGCTACACTTCATAATTATTAACAAAAATAATTTATAAAATCATAAGGCAACGCAAATAAAATTAAACTTCTACAAGCGAAATTAAAGGATTCGACATTACACGTATTTCTGCTCAAGAATAATTAACATTCCGTTGACAAATTGCTTTTACCATTTCAGTTTACTGCCAACGATTTTTATTTGCTATAAAAAGTTTGCGATCATTGAGTTTTGTTTAATTTTAAACGAAGATCTTTCCTTAAGTCCTTACTATTCATGTAAGATGTTAACCCGCATTAACAATGTTGGATTACGACCCAATCTTCCCAGGTTGACTGGAAGAGGTTTTTAAATTATATAAATTTTTAACACCCTCTTAATGGTTTCTAACCGATTGAGAATATTAGAAACCGAAAACAAAGGTGTAACTATTTTCGGCCTTTTTTGAATAAAACAAACAAAAGGTTAGTTCGTTTTTTGTTTAAAAAAAATCTTTTATTTAAAGATTTAGAATTTACAACGAATAGGTACTGAGAATTTAGTGTTTTTTTTGCTAAAAATCCTTGTAATCTGTTACAAGGCATGCTGCAGCCTACATTATGACAGCATTTATCATTGGGTTTCTAAAGTTTCTGACCACAATTACGAGTGGAAAGTGGCGCAAGCGCAGCTATTTTGGCTGTTGTAACGTGACTCTGCTCGTCGTAGGAAATTATGCAAACTCGAGGTTCTTATTAGAGTCCTTTCCGAATTTTTGAATCAATGTCAGTTATCGCATAATTCTAACATAATAATATTATAAAGAAATGTTTTTTTACAGACTGAAAAATGTAATACCTCTTGGATTATAAAAAAATTACAATCGATTGTCGTTTCGGCTAACACTTTAAGTATGTAAAAATACACTTTAAACTGATAATGAAAGAAGAATTATTTTTGGATATTAAACAAAATATTTATAGTCAAATTAAATACTGCATCATCCAAGAAAGAAAAATTTATTCATTTTTTTGCGTTATTGAAACGGAACCTTAACCCAGCAGTGGGACAATATATTACGTTACTACAAAGAAAGTTACATAGCCTTAAAACTAATCTTGGTTTCTATTCATCCTTGGTCAGTACTAGTTTTTATTTAAATGTTTTTTTTAAACTTATGCATCATTGTAATGATCAGCCTATATTGGTCCACTCTTGGACATAGGTTTTAATTGAGCCTAGTTTAGCTAAAAGGACTCAAACCATAAATAGCTAGTTTTAAAATGTTTGAATTTTAAAAGTCTAGATAAAAATTTAGCAATGATGTTTTACTCGATTTTTTTAAATAATTGGCATAAGTGGGCTGCCAATTATGCTTATCGATGCATTATTTTTAGTAAGTAAACGTACCCTTTGCAGAGTAGACGTATCTAAATACAATACGATGCAGTGACTCATTGACAATCTGGAAATAGATGTTGCTGCATTGTTCCAGACACGATGCTACGTCCTAATCTACTAGACTCAATATAAACTCTCAAATGATAGCGTTAAGGTGGGGAATGCTTTGTTAGATGTTCATTTATTTGTATCCGAAACGATGTGTTTAAAACAATTAGAGTTTACGAACGATACGATCGCCTATTGACAGACACTTCATCCTATTTGTGTGTTACTTCACAATATACCTAAGGAGACTCAAAAGGCAAGCTCTATACATACCGCTCTCGAGCAAATCATACAAAGTTCGTAGTTCTTTATTGCATTCATGTTGTATATTCGACAATGGAATTGCTTTACTACCTTAGAAGTGAATTTTGTTTGCATTTAATAAAACAACAGTTCTATTTTGTAAAAAAGACCAAGTGAGAGATACGTTGTCATCAATGACAATTGCCGTCCGATTCGTCTATTTGACCGCCCTATCCCATGGGCTAGGCAGGTGAAATATCTCGGTGTCACCCTCGATAGGAGATTGTCGTTTGCACTGCATCTCAAAATCGTCCGTAACAGGGCCGCGTTCATATTAGGTCGGTTATTCCACCTTATAGGCAGGAAGAGTAAAATGTCTCTTAGAAGTAAGACGACAATTTACAAAGCCTGCATCCGCCCAGTCATGACCTACGCTAGCGTAGTTTTCGCGCACTCCGCGCCCTCCTATTTGTACCCCCTACAGACCCTCCAAAACCGATTCATGCGAGGCGCGACGGGTTGTCCGCATTACGTTCGTAATGTAGACCTCCATCGCGACCTCGATCTCCCCACAATCAAAGACTTTATCAAGGACGTCTCCCGACGTTACTTTGATAATGCCCCCCACCACCCGAACCCGCTTGTTGTGGCGGCCGCCAACTATAATGTTGAAGGCCTTCCACCATCAAGACGGTACACGTCTAGGCGTCCTAAACACGTCCTAACCGAGCCCGACGACCCAATTACATTTGCGAACGCCCCCCCGCCCGATCCTCCAAATGACAGCACACATTTACAGAATACACTAAACATGCACACTATTTTAGGCCCAAGACACCGTACTCGTAGAACAAGGGTACGAAGAACCGGTTCACACACGCCAGGCACAGTCATGTGCCTGGGAGCTCCTCCCCTCCTCCACGGCCCGGTCTACCCGAGCCGAGGTCCGTGCCTTTAGAGGCGCCCTCGGGTGGTTCCGCTCCCCGATCCGATCCGGACCCTTCGGAGACTCTGGAAGGGCACGGGGACGCGCACTTTTAAGTGTGCGATGCCGTACCCCTCTAGAAATCCTCCAAAGGTGATTCGTTTCAACACGGCTTGAGGTACCCTTTACGTACCTCGCCGCCCCTAAAACAAGCCCGGTGAAGCTGAAAATGCCCCTCGGCAATCAGCAGTCTCTCTCCAAAAAAAAAAAAAAAGTCAATGACAATGAGCCTTAGCGAAATTTTTTTGTAATGGAAGTTTTTGTCAAAAGTGATAAAGCAATTTCATGGTTGACCATACATACAGGATAATTATTTTACCAGTGCGCAAATTTTCTGGAGCGACTCAGAATCGGTGAGTAAACAACTTTCTCATAGTAACATGGGTTGATATATGTCAAAAAAATTTAAGACTTCATACAAATCAGGTTAATCAAATGTTCGCTAAAGTATGGGAAGCCCAAAAAATTTTGCATATTTCAACCCATGTTACTATGAGAAAGTTGTTTACTCACCGATTCTGAGTCGCTCCAGAAAATTTTCTCAATAGTAAAAAAAATGTCCTGTATGTATAATCAACCATGAAATTGCTTTATCACTTTTGACAAAAACTTCCATTACAAAAAAATTTACCGACTCTTGAGTCGCTCCAGAAAATTTGCGCACTGGTAAAAAAAAATCCTGTATACAGATGTTAAAAAAAATAAAAAGAAACAAACATGGCCCTGCAAGGGCACAGCAAGTACATTATATAAAATTACGGTACTTATTATTAAATTAAATTTACTTAACATTATTATAACAAATTCTTAAAATCTACATTCAATATTTATAAACAGCATAGCACTTAAAAATATAAATAAAGACCATACCTACCACATTGACCCCTTGTACGGATAGGGATCTAGGAATAGCTCGGAACAGTCCGAGTGCTGCTGTTACAAGATTCCACGTCCGTGAGAGGTGCTCGAGATCGACCGCGTTTGTATGAGCTTACCGTCTGTAGTCTCCTTATTTTGGGGTTACTTTGTGGTCTTAACAATAGGTCGAGGTATTTTTTTTGGAAAATGATTAGGTACATTGGTTGCCGATGGCCTTAAGAGGAAATACTAAGGTCGACTGAATTGAAAAATATGTATGAAAGTAGACAAAACCATCGTTTCGTAGTCACCTGATTCCTCCTCCAAAACTGGACCGATTAAATACTTTTTTCATTAAAAATTAAAGGAAGGCTTTGGCTGTGTCCCTATGTTTTGTTTTATTTTTTTATATAATCTCGTCAAATTTCGAAAAAACAGCGGAAATTTTTAAGGTTTTTAAAGGTTCATATCTTTTTTAATAATTAATTTATCTTAAATCGGTTTATTTTTGTTAAATTTTTTGTTTATTTCTCGCTTTTTAGTGATTCGTTTCGATCTATTTATCAAAAGCCAATATACGCGCTGCTCGTATGAGACAGCGCCGTTTAGATGAGACAAGCGAAGAAAACGAGAAACGCCTATCTTAAAAATAGGAAATCAAAAACTGAGTTCCGGTGCCTGCCTTCTTTTGCTTCGTCATAGTCGCTTAACTATCTTAATCGAGATATCTTATCGCCACCCGTAAAATACTAATTATCATTGAGGAGTTCCAGTGGCAATCTGCGGTCTTTTTCATCAGTTACACTTCATCAAATGATACTCTCTGAATGCAAATGCTTGACTTATTGCTGAAAATATCAAATTCGCTATAATTAGGTATGCCTACAATATTTGATGAGTTCCCTCAATTCCTTGAGGATTCCATCATCAGAACTGAATTTTGATAAAAATGAATAAATAAAAAATAAATAATAATAATAATAAATCTGGAAGTATATCCTTTCAAATGAAAAAATAATTTTCCAAATCGGTATGTTCTGAGGTAAAAAACATTTAAAAAAAACATACAACCGAATTGAGAACCCCCTCCTTTTTTTTAAGTCGGTTAAAAAGAGTGTGCTCAACAGTGATAATGAAGAAAATAATACAAATTTTTTAAAGTAATTAATATTACAACTACTCAATTAAATCTAATTAATTATAATTATATTAAAGTATTAAATGAACAAAATATATATTTAGTATCATAGGGAACGTGTTTACAATTTGTCAGAACCATAAATTCATAACACGCTATAGTTTTTTCTACAATATCATTTAAAGTTGGGCAAAAATCATTAAAACGAGTGGCGGCGTTTAGTAGATTTCTTATAGTTTATCTAAATTATTGTACCTCTGATTTTGTCTAAACAATCATCAATGGATAAACTACAAATTGCTAGACTACATTTTCGATTCATCAAGTGGTTATTTAAATAATTATTTTTTATTAAGCACCTTAAATTCCCCATACAAAATTAGTATGGCCGCGCGGCATCAAATAAATATGGACGACGACATTTCAAATAAAACATATGACACTTGTCACTTACGGACGGCGCACCCTTAAGAGACGACCTCGACTTGATCCACCTTAGGGTTGGTCCACCCTAGTTGACCCCGGGTTTTGGGATGGAGGGCTATCCTATTGTATGTTACTTTGTGGTTTTAACAATAGGTTGGGGGCGTTAATGTGGATGTGGATGGGCGAATGGTAACTTAGTTAAGTATTGCGTAACAGATATTTAACTTTCATTAAACGGCCAAGGTTTAGCTGCGAAAACTGTAATTTCGCTTACACAAATATAGTTAGTACTTAAATAATTTGAAGCAGTCGTCATAAATATACGAGTATATTAAATTTACAGGATCTACTTTCAAGTAGTTGCCGGTCTCTTGTCGATAGATGAGACTGCATTCAGAATCGGATGTTAGGTAGAATCGTGGCGTTCAAATTAAAAACGTTTCTGAGACTAAGTTTTTCTGATGTTTTTTTTTGTAATTTGAATATTGTCTGAAATTAAGTTAAATTGGTAGCTCAATTGAGAAAGAAGCAGAAACAGGTTTTTTTATCCATTTTCTAATTTCACTTAGTACGTGGGGGGAAACATGACGTCACTATAATGTGTTTCGCCAATTGATGTTTATTAAAACACTTTTTAGGTTACAGAAAATCAAGCAAAGGTCAAATAAAAATAGGTTAATCTTTTAAAGAACTGTTACCTGATGTCCACAGTATTAAACTGTGCTGATGTCATTTATTTGTTTAATGTTTTGGAATTAATTATTGTTGTTGTTGTTGTTGTAATAATAATTTTCCTATTGTGTGTGGCTTTTTTAAACGTATTCGTAAGAAATTTTTGAAGTATTTATAACATAAATAACAATAAAACTAATAACATAAATAACTTCATTAATAACTATCCCCCGTATTAATGAAGTGCAACCTTGGACTAGTTATTTCGTGTTTTGTTCCCGTCATGTAAACTTAATTTCAAATTAGAGTAAAAGAGACAAGACACAGTATAATTACTCCTATCTTACACTCTGTTTATTAATACGGGTTTATACGTGATCACTTTTTTATCACCGTCCAAACCTTCTGAGATGACTCCCGTGATACAAACGTTGTTCGTTTGTATCACGGGAGTCATCTCAGAAGGTTTGGACGGTGATAAAAAAGTCACCCTGTATATTTACCCAAGAAGCATATACAAAGCGATTAAAAGATAGGTATATAGGTAAATTAAATTGATGATAAAATGTATAATGTAATGTAAATTTATAATGACTATCGGACTATCACATTTATTTAATTTAAATATTTAAGAAGAAAGCCTCCATGTGTTTGATATTAACTAAAAAAAAAAAACGTTTTATAGTACAGTGGTCGTCGACGTGCGTCGCTTTCTTAAATATATTAATTAGTACAGAATAACATTTTATCAACAATTTAAAAAAAAAGCAAATAAAAAGTAAAGCTTACTGTCTCATGGAGCCCCATCGCCTGTGCGGCAGGTTCTCTTGGTGGCTGAAGGACAAACAACAAACGGAGTGAGAAGCGAACGCAAAGTGCAACAAACAAAACACAAATCAAACAAAAAATAAAAACACAAAGCGAAAATACTTAAAACAAAAATAGTAATAATAAGCACAGAGAGATGACAAAACTTGCGAAAAATCGAATAAGCTTTATAAACCATTTAAAGAGGCCTTCTCACTAGTCACTAGTCCCTAACCTATCATAAAAAATAACAAAAAACCTTAGCCCATTTTACTGAAATTCAATATTGTTAAAATATTCTGTTCAGTGCCGTTCGTCCTTGTCTTTTTAAAATTGAAAGCTTTATTTTAATGTTGGCCCTTAACAAATAAAAAAATCGAAGATATGCGAAAATATATTAATAACAACACATACTTACTGGTTATTTTTACAATTTTAAAATATTATGTCTGATTTGTAATATTATTAATCTAATATTTAAATGTGTTAATAATATTTCTATATGTATACCTACCTACCTACGTATGAAATTGATTAAAACTACGAGTAAATTAAGGAAGCAGTGCAACAAGATCGACTGTAGGCTACGCTACGGTACTCGCCTTCCATCATGCGGGCCATATACTTGTATACCACCCATATGGTACAAAAATGCATATTCTCAAACAACAAGAAAAAAAATGCCTCGAAAACTGAAAATAGCACCTGCACTCTTTGCCTCATATGGGATCCGAAGGGAAACGAATGGATTTAATTAAGGTTTTTCTACACCTTTCGCAATCCGATCCGACCAATATGTCGATGGCTCAGTTTACAAGAAGTTCAAGTTCTTGTAAACTGAGCCATCGACATATTGGTTTCCCTTTCGCATTTCTCAAGATTTTGTTTAATATATAGATAGAAAAAAAGTAAAAACATTTATTGAAATCACATAACAAACACACAAAAATCATACAACATACGGGTAACAAGAAGAAAAAAAAATCATCAATGATGTTTAGATTTACATCTTGAAAATCCGAAATAAATACTTTTGCATAAATATTTAACAATCGGTTAAACGATGAAATAACTATTTGATTGTTTTAGAACGTTTGTCTGCAAGTGCTATTTACAGTTTCGATAAAAAAAAGCATTATAAATATACAACAAAATGTCAAAATACTTAGCCCTTGAATAATTATACGATAATTCTTATTACTCTAGGATTAAATCGTCACGAAATGGATATAAAACGTAAAATGTTGCGTAGATGGAGCGTTATTTTGGTTAGTTAGTTTAATAACATGGTGTTGATTGAAAGTTTTATTCATTAAATTATATTACGTTAACGAAAACGAGAATTTGTTTGGCAATTCACCACCTCGTTGGTCACTAGGACGCGCTGCTTCAATACTGTACAAATTCTCGGTTACGTTCAACTTGTTCGAATGACCAATAAAACGGTCATAAGGCACTCGGGGATTTTTAGAGCAGTGTCACTACGATGTTACTGCAGTTGTGAAAACGAGACGCGTGTATAAACGCCGCTACACGCATCTCGTTTTCACAACGGCAACACCACTGCTACAATATTTATTTAAGGCGACGCATCGCTAAACAATTAATCTAATACGGAGTGTTTGCGCCCCGTACAATAAGAAAAACTGTTTTTTTTCTTTCCTAAATACAACAATACAATACAACTACAAATAAGTTTAAAAAAATGAACTAGCATATTGAAGCGTGTGTTAAAACTAATCTACTAAAAAAATTTAGATGCTTAAATCGGTCTGGTTTGCCTGTAAAATGCAAATCTATGTTTTAAAAGATGTTACTTTGATATTTTTTTCTCTGTTATAAAAGTTAACAAATCGTGTTTCTGCATCTAGCAAAATGAAGTCAATTAAATGAAAAATCATGTCATCAAATATTACTTTCATATGTTTTGTAATTGTTGGGAAAAATCAAGATCCTCGCCACCTAAATTTCCAATGCGTCGCCTTAAGAGCTCATTGTAACCAGGTTATCTCCTTGCCTGCTATTAATACTTATTCTATTCTTCTATATGCGAGGACAACTAGCGGAGCAAGATTCTGACTCACTTGACGTCCTGACCTTGACGACCGGCAAGTTGCTTTTTCACACCTCTCTTCTTTCTTCGTCTCAACTCGCATTAGGCACTCTGGTTGTCTCCTATTGTCTCACCTGGGGGGTGTCCTTCGCAGGCTGGTCCTGGTCCATGAGTGGCGGTTCAATTGGCTGCCTCCAGGACTCCTGGTACCGTTCTCCGCACTGCTGACAAGATGTACAAGATAAATAAAGGTTTCAATGTCGAAATTTGGGTTAGTAGAGTAATGCTCTTTAAATTAATAGTCCTATTCACCCATCCAGAATAGCTAATATAATTCTTTCCTGTGAAGAAATTACCTCTGGAACTGAATATTTAGGGTTCCGTACCCAACGGGTACAACGGGACTCTATTACTAAGACTCCGCTGTTCGTCCGTCTGTCTGTCCGTCTGTCACCAGGCTGTATCTCATGAACCGTGATAGTTAGACAATTGAAATTTTCACATATGATGTATTTCTGTTGCCGCTATAACAGAATACAACAAACGTAATGCTTTTGCTCGTTTTTGCTCGATATTGATAACGGCAACAGGTAGACGCTAATTACGAAGACTACAGCCGAAGGATGCAAAAAAAACCAAAAATTATTTATTAAATTTAATAAAAGAAATTACAATTATTACTTATTCTAAAAATAGATGTCTAGTGGTCGATGGTAGAACCAAAAGTGCCGGGCTTCTGACGCAACACGATGCGGTGTCCGGTGTGCTTCATATTCTGCTACGTCGGCGCCTCGTGTCGTTCGCTATTGTTGTTGAGCAATCTAGGTTATTGGATGATCAGCGATTTATACAGCGATCTATGTGACATCGGCGCGTAACACCTCCCCCCTCAGATCAGCGACTATTTGAGGTTTTCGGCGAAAATATTGCTGAGATGTTAGAGGTGTCAATCTTTACTTCTTCTGGGTTTGATCTTCTTCCGGGAATCTGCGTATATATATCTTGCATTGGAATAATGTTAGGAGAGTCTGCTTGGTTATTTCTCAAAGTAGTTTTGCATTTGTAACGACATACTATTGTGATAATAAGTACAGTCGCACTCAGTAAAATGACGTAGATAGGTATCGTAGTATGGTAGAGGCTGTATTCGGTGATCTTGTTAAGTGCCAGTGGATTCTGTAGAGATATCTTCTGGTTACTAGCGTGAAGATGCTCGAGATGTATAGAGTTGAGAGTCACCAGAGGCCCTTTGCTTGCTTGAGATGAGGTTTCGTTGAACAGTAGTATTTCTGTTATTTTCACAGCGTGTCCCTTTATGCGGTCGTTGTTATTGGCTATAGTGAATTGAGACGTCTTTAAGAAACAGTTAATCGGTATTACAGCTAAGTAACTCCCTTGCAGATATTTATATTGCTCTTGGTTGCAGGACATCAGAACTTTCGTTGCTGTGGGAAGACTGATCGTGTAGTGCTTATCATCTAGTTGTTCTAAAGCTTCTTTAGTTAAGGTGACCGTGGTGAGTTTGCAGGCTGGATGGAGATGCTGCTCGGTGATGAGTTGATTTACACAATCGAGTTGATTATGTAGTTTATAGTCTAACTTTCCTTTACAGAGATACCAGTTACCAATCTTCGGGCATTCAGCCTCCATGTACATAGAATCTTTCTTATGAATTGCTATATAAGGTAGGGGAGGTATAAGGGATTGATTGAATTTATTAGGGACTACGGATAGTTTGTAAAGTTCAAAGGATTCGGCTAGGACAATCGGCACCTTTATAACTAGTATTATATTATTGTCTGAATAATAACAAGCTAATGTTATTATATCATAGTAACTTCTTAATTCTACATCTAAAACCTCATCTTTAGAATAGATTTTTCTTAGTTTATTTAAAAGACTCTGGAGAGGAGTTAGATTTATTACTGAATGGGGCGTACTTGACGCACGAATAAAAGCTAAAATACTATCTATTCTATTTATTTCTACAGATAGGCTATCAACATTATCACTTAAAATAAGCAGATATTGAGCCAAATGGGCGTATTTTATCAGATCATCATCTCTGGAAGCATCTTTACTTATAACTAATTTTAAAATTCTATCTATCTCGTCTTGATTTTTAACTATATTATCTAGAATCCGGGAATGTTCCAGCATCCACTCCTTAGTCATGCTAATGTGCTGATTAAACTCATGTTCTAGCGTGTTCTCATTACCTTGAATAATTTTAATGGCGTTATCATACTTTAACGCGTCTGTATAGTCTAGGTTCCCTGAGATGCTCTTTATTACAGAGCCTAAACCGTCAATGAGACCTCTCTTTACGCGTCTTGATTCAAACGATTCAAGATGTTCCGAGATTTTATTTAACTTATTAGAAAGGTAATTTAAATGAGGTTCATAAAGAGAAAGTGTCTTGTTATTAATTTGAGGCCTAATTATTTGAAATTGATTTGATACAGCATCAACCTTAGAGCGAATATCGTGTACATCTATTTGTTGTAAAAATGAGTGATAGTGCGATACTATTTTAGTAGCGCCTAATTTAAACGGGAGTAGTCCAGGTCCACTCTCCAAGGAGTCAAGTGATATGTCCTGAGCCCAGGCTAGTTGCAGCACTAGCATCAGTGGTATCCTGTAACAATGGTGGGTTATTAGGGACTCTCTTGATTCGAGACTTTGCAACGGGACCTCGTTTTTTCCTCGTATAGATGTGAATCGGGAGGTCTGCTAAGACTGTGTCCTGAGTGAAACGCGGTGCTAACTTTTGTCGGCTTGCTAATGGATTTCGAATGTAGATCTGTTGATCTGGTAAATATTCTTTCTCAGGCTCGCGATCTTTGTTCCTATTTTCCGTCAGTTCGGTCCTATGATGCAGAGATGACTCATTTATCAGGTCATAAACCTTAGTCATTCTATTTCTATGATCTTGCGTGTATTGTTGAAGAAGATGTTCCGTAATATCTATATCTATAGGATCACGTGGATCGAAATGTCCGTTGATCACCTCTAAAGGCCTGCATTTGGTGAAACTATGGATGGAACTATTGTAAGCTAGAATAGCGTATGGCATGAGGTTAACAATGGGTTCAGTACGTTGTTCTAATTTCAATATTCTTAAATGCTCTAAAACGGTTAAATGAAAGCGCTCTACAATTCCATTATCATTAGGTGCGTGGGCCAGAATCTTATGATGTTGTATCTTATGTAACTTAATAAATTCTGAGAAAAGCTGATTCGTGAACTCCGGTCCCTGATCTGTGACAATAGTTATAGGTAGCCCGTGGTGTGTACAATATTTAAGAAGAGCCTGTATGACGCTGACAGCTGTACCATCTCTCAAATGATACGCCTGAGCATATTTTGAGAAGGCATCTACTAAGGTAAGATATTTCTCGTTTTGAGCAGTGAAGAGGTCAATATGAACTATCTCGAAGGGTTTTGTAGGTGGGGGCACGATGCAAAATCTTTGTTTGACAGGGTTGCGGTCGTATTTAGCTTGCCCACAAATGTTACATTCCCTAATATATTTTGCTATGTGATCTTTCATCTTTGGCCAGTAATACTTATGAGATAGTGCCAAATAGCATTCATTTGTACCGCGGTGATTCGTCTTCCCTTCGTGGTATTTCTGTATGATTTCTTGCTGCTTTAAATACTCTTTGATGTTCTCTACTTCCACTTTGGTTAAAACGAGATTCATAGCGGAACTTTTGAAACTTTCCTGAATAATGGGGATAATCCTGTACATAGCTAACGTGGGATGAATGATGATTCCAGTTTTAACTTTCGGGTTGGCATATTCTTTAACGGCATTAAGTATATCTTCCCGAAGGTTCGATTCCGATATCTGAATTGATGTTTTAGTATGGGTTTCAAAAGGTTTACTAACAACGGGTCGTCTTTTTATGTCACCTACTACAGTGAAAACTAACTGTCTGTTAAATTTATTTAGGGGTTCGTCAGTTATTGGTATCTCTAGGATCGGATTCTCTGCGCTTGTGTGAGCAGTAACTGTGGTGGAACCTGCTATTGATGGTGGCTTTTCTGAGACGTTAACTATGATAGAACTAGCCTCTTCGTTGTTTAGCTCAATTCGGGATAAAGCGTCAGCGTTGGTATTGCATTTCCCTTGTTTATAGATAACTGTGAAGTTATATTCGCTGAGTTTTAATCTCCATCTAGTTAATCTAGAATTGGGTTCTTTCAGATTCATAACCCATTGCAAGGGCTTATGGTCTGTTACAATTTTAAATTTGCGCCCGAACAAATATGGACGGAAGTATTTAGTGGCCCACACAATAGCCAGGAGCTCCTTCTCTATTGTGCTATAATTGATTTCGCTGGTGTTAAGCGTTCTAGAGGCATAAGCAATTGGTTTATCCGATCCTATGACACCTTGAGACAGGACAGCGCCTATTGCAACATTAGAGGCGTCAGTGGTAAGTACGAAGTCCTTGTCAAAGTCTGGATATTGCAGGATTGGGTCATTGGTTAACAGAGTCTTACATGTCTCGAAACAATTTTTATAGCCGGGATCATCGGTAATAATTTTTGAACCCTTTTTCAGACACTGCGTCATAGGTTTGGTTATTTTTGCGAAGTCAGGAATGAATTTACGATAATAACCTAACAGTCCTAAAAATCGTTTTATTTCAGTGGCGGTTCTTGGTATGGGGAATTTCTGGATTGCAGTGATTTTATCAGGGTTAGGTTTAATTCCATCTTTACTTATTACGTGTCCAAGGTAGGCAGTCTCTAGTTTCAAGAATTCAGACTTATCCATCTGAATCTTGAAATTAGATTCTCTGAGTCTCGTAAATACTTTTTCTAGATTGATAATATGCTCCTGGAGTGATGTACTGAAGACTATGATATCGTCCAAGTAGACTAGACAGACTGTATTTTGAAGGTCCTTAAGAACGTTATCCATAACTCGTTGAAAAGTTGATGGAGAATTCTTAAGTCCCATCGGCATACGTAGAAACTCAAAGTGTCCGTGCTCTACGTTGAACGCGGTCTTCGGAATATCACCAGGAGTCATTTCTACCTGATGGAAACCACTAGCAAGGTCCAGGGTGGTGAAGTAGTGACAGTTACCAAGTTTGTCAAGTACGTCGTTAATGTTAGGTATCGGATATTTGTCGTCTAAAGTCTTCTCATTTAATTTTCTAAAGTCAATAACGATACGCCATTTAGTTTTACCCGAAGCATCGGCCTTTTTAGGCACAACCCAAATAGGAGAGCTCCAAGCCGATTCTGAAGGACGTATTATACCTTGTTCCAACATTTTTTTTATTTGATTGCGAACTTCCTGTCTATGCACAAACGGGTATCTGTAAGTTTTTGTATAGACTGGAATTTCGTCTGTAGTTCGGATGCTGTGTTTAATTCGATTAGTAAAAGTGAGCGGCTCACCATCTATATAAAAGACGTCGGCATACTGTGCACATAAGGATGTTAAATTAGCTCGCTCTTCCGGGTTCAAGTGATCTGTTCTTAACCGCGATAACACTTCGTCAACGCGTGACCGTGAGCATTGTTCAGTGCGCGTGCACTCAACATTAAATAATTCCGCGTGAACTGGCCTATCCATTGAAAATATAATATCGTTCTGAGTCGGGTTATAGATTTCTATAAAACCGCGATTATTTTTAACACTAGTTACACATTCTTGTATGATACAACTTGAGATTATTTGTTCCGGTATCAAAGCGTCGCTATCGTGAAAATTTATTGGAACTCTAATTAACTTTGAAGACTGAGATGATATTATATCTTCATACAAGTTACAATTTCGGGAGTCATACATAAGAATCGGGTTATTAGCCTGACGAGTGACCAATCTTTTATTTCTTAAATCAATATTGGCTTCCCATTTATTTAATAGATCTAATCCGATAAGACCATCAAAATATTCGTGAAATCTATATATAAAAAATGTTACATCATCTCCATCTTTAAATTCTTGAAAACCCGGTACTGTAATTGAATAATCATTTCGCGAGGTTGCATGAACGTTTGTGACTTCAAAAGGTTCATATGTCCAGTGAATATGAGGAAAATGTTTTTTTACTGTCTCGGGACTTATAAAAGATTGGTTCGCTCCGGTATCTATTAAAAGTTTCATAGGTGGATTTTTTATCTGAATGTACGGTAACTGTCGTTGCGTTTGTAAATTTATTTCTATTTTAATATGTCTCGCTTGGGAGCCTTCTGAAAATCCCTATTACTGCAAGATGGGTCTTCCAAAGATTCTTCAGTATTAGGTAAGGCGTTACAGTCATCTGAGCGATCTAAATCAGAATAGTGATGTTGGTGTGGCTGTTCGTAATTATAATCGTTATAACCATAGTTTGAGTAATCATAATAGTCATAAGGATGAAATTCGGGATAATCTGCATACGGCTCGTAACTATTATACTGATCGTCACATAGGTTAAAATTCATCTCCCTGGTCTTAAAATAGTTAGTAGGTGGTGGATTACCAGATTTACTCCAATCATGGCCCCGGAGTGGCATTGGCTTTGAAACAAAATGACTGACACCACTCATCGGTCGTGGTGCATAATTTGTATTATGCTGGTGATTTTGGGGGTTCCCCTGGGGGTACCTAAATTGGTTATTTTGCTTATTATAGTTAGGCGGCGGCATAGCGAACATTTGCTGCGTACGAGAAGGACCCCTAAAATGAGAAGGTTCCTGATAGTTTGGTCTCCACATCTGCGGTTGGCGTGGAGGCATCATAAGATTCTGACGTGACGGACCTGGCATACCGAATGATGATGGTCTTTGTGGTTGCATTGCAAAGGTTGGTGGCATAAAACTAGGCAAAAATTTTGGAGTTTGATTTATCTGAGGCTGCGAGGACTGTTTTTTATCTAAACTAAAATCATTGCGTTGTTGCATGTATAAGGTGTTGACTTCCTCCTGAACAAACTCTAAAGCTTGCTCAATAGTATCAGGGCGCATGCACCGGATACGCGACCCTAGCGGATCCTTGAGACCTCGGAGGTATGCTTTTAAAGTGAGTTTTTTATATAATAAACGTTTCGCTTCTATAGTACTTCCCAAGGTTTCATGAAGGCTAACGTACGTCATGATTGTGCTAAATAGGTTTTGACACTTCTCGTAGTACTCTTGAGGAGAGGCTGAGCCTTGAGATGAAACAGCTAAATCATTGTAAAGCGAGGTCTCATCTCGCTGGTCCGCGAAGTTATTAATTAAGGCGTTACGAATTCCTGCCCAATTTTCAGCAACCCCATTAGAATTGATCATCCGGGCGGCGGGCCCGGTTATTTTATTTAAGATGCCATTTAATACTGCGGTATTAGCAAACGCATAAGTTGGCTCGGTATTTACAAACTCTTGTATTATCTGATCGCATAACTTTATAAATCGATTGAGCACGTTAGGGTTCCCGTCGAATTCGGGAACGAGACGCAGAGCTTTAAAAATAGCGTCAATATCTGCCATTTTACTTAGAACTGGCGATTGACTTGAACTACTACTAATATTTAAAATATCTCGATTAGAGTCTTGTAAATTAAATCTAGCGTTTTTATCTAACCTAGAGGTCCCAGATTGCCGCGGGTGGAAAATCTTGGATTATTAAAAACACACAGGGTAAAAATAAAAAGGAAGCAACTCTAGAAAGATTCTAAAGTACTCACATGTACATTCTGGTTCGTCTGCTGTCTCGATGTCTTGATACTCCTTCTGGCTGCAGCTCTTGAAGATTCGGATACTCGTTCAGCGGTGCTTGATAGCCCCGGGCTTTACGCGAACGCGAACGCGAATTTTGGTTTTTACGAATGCGTCTCGCGAACCGGCCCGCGAGTATCCTACCGACTGCGCCAATTACGAAGACTACAGCCGAAGGATGCAAAAAAAACCAAAAATTATTTATTAAATTTAATAAAAGAAATTACAATTATTACTTATTCTAAAAATAGATGTCTAGTGGTCGATGGTAGAACCAAAAGTGCCGGGCTTCTGACGCAACACGATGCGGTGTCCGGTGTGCTTCATATTCTGCTACGTCGGCGCCTCGTGTCGTTCGCTATTGTTGTTGAGCAATCTAGGTTATTGGATGATCAGCGATTTATACAGCGATCTATGTGACATCGGCGCGTAACACGCTTGAAATATTCACACAATATTTAGTTAAATATTCACTTTAAAAATAAATAATTAAATTAAAATAAAACAAATATTTAAGTTGTAGAAAGCTTCTTCAAATTATATGCGCAGATGCCTATTTACTATAACTTATTTTAATATAACTTATATACCTGAGTGACCTACGGAAAATTTTAGCCCATCAAAAGGTATTTCATAGAGAAGTGGGGAAGGGGCTAGGAGGGCTTACTACCTGTTTTTTCGTCGTTCGTTTTCGTATTTTCTGAGAACATTTACCATAGTTATGTATATATTTTTTTACACCATCAGAAAGTAGAGATTTCAACGAACAAAAAGCCCACCGACTTTTTAAAAAAGCAGATAGTTTGATGCGAGAATTTTCGATTGAAAATGAGGGTGCTTTTTCGATATTAAGTCAAAATAAGGTAAAAAAATATATTTTATATCAAAAAAAATTATAGTGTATTTGGGACATAAAAAGGTAAATTTTCACCAAATTTTGTAAAAAAATATTTTTTTTTTGTAAAAGATAAAAATAAAAAACCAAAAACTTGGTTATTTGAATTTTTCACATACATTTTGAGGTTATGTTATAAAGGTTTACATACAAAAGTTGTAGATCTTTTTATTATCTACAACTTTGCCATTTAACTTTTTTCCATACGACTTGTAGTTTTGCCGGAAATCGAGATCGAGAGAGATAAACCGTTTTTTACCCTTAAACTTCCACTTCTCCCCTCAGATCGCCCGTAAATTATTTTTCCTTTCATTTTTGTTATATTCTCTTCCATTTCCAATGAGTTTCATCCTACTATAAGTAATTTTGTTTGGTTTCTAAAATTATCTACCCTGGTCTAATTAGATAAGATGGTGGTATATAGCTAACAAGGCGGAGGCGGAGGCTAGTTAGACGACATTCAGGAATCTATTTTTAAATATGCTTTCATGTTCTCGTTAACTTGTGAAATATTTTATGAAACCAATTAGACATGCCTTAATGAAAGCAGTTCAGCTATATAAAGAAATAGGAATATTGCCATTAGGTATTTTTTTAAATAGATTATTTAATTCAATTTATCCATAATATGCTTGTTAATGAACTTAATGAATACCTTGTATTTTTATATTTTCACTTAAGTCCGTTAAATTTATCTGTGGTTAAAAGTCATTTAAAGAAAAAATAAACAAATCAATAAATCATTTATTTTAAATCAATCATGTCAAATTGACTATAGTTACTATTTTGACTAACGTACGTTTTTTGCTAACTTTGTGCTCTAGTAGTTAGACTAACGGGACCCAGTCCAGTGTTCGATTCCCAGGGAGAACATGTTTTTTGTATTTAAGTTGGGTATAGCTAATTTTAAGTCGTAGGCTACTCATTAGTAGCAATGTTGTGTAAAAGATAAGTTAAGATATCAGCCAGTTACTTCATATTTTGAAGTTCTGGATTTTGCACATCCACCTTTGGCATTATTATCTATCACAAATCATTATGTGAGATGAAGGCGAAGCGTAGTAAGTAAACAATAAGGTGTAACCACAGCTGGAAATCGAACCCGGAACCTTAAGGTTTAAGATAGTTGGTTTAACTAGTAAACCATATCGTAGAAGCGATAAAACACTTATGTATACTTTCATCAAATAATTTAATAGCTACCATTAGCATCTAAGAAAAGTAATACACATAAAATTAAATCATATACGGAAACGTTTTATGGGGCCATTGCCAGCGTTATGTTAGTATTTAAAATGTTTATGTAGCATATTGGTGTTACTACTTTTAATTTTAATTTATTGCTATCGTATATACTTTCGTAGTGTAGGACGCCCTCAGACTAGGTGGGGCGACGATCTCCGCAAGGTGGCTGGCAAGAGCTGGATGAGAGTAACCGCGGATCGTGCTCGGTGGCGCGCACTTGGAGAGGCCTATGTCCAGCTGTGGACCTGTATAGGCTGATGATAATGATGATGATATACTTCCGATATTTACTTTCATAGCAAACTAAGATTTCAATTTGAATTACCCTTTAACTTCTAAGTGTCTGATTCATTTCACACGCTAAAAAGTTAAAGTTACGTTTCGCATTGGATATAAAACTATGGATCTACTACCTGTTATTTTATACTATAGCGTTCGCCCGTGGCCTCGCCTCCATTAATTTCGGTTTGAGGTAGATTATCGAAGGAAAGTGATGCTTCTCTAGGATATAGGTAACCTATCCCTTTAGCACACTCAGACCCTCCTTTTTATACCTCCTATGACGGAAAGAAATATCAAACACCTAAACATGCTTTCTCATAAAAAGTAGGTATTTTTTTATTATAGCTGCATTCTTCCTTCTTATTAACTGGAAAACTTAAGTGTAAAAAAATGTCCTGTTGGTACTTTGGCCTGCATTATCTCACCTTATGTTACGTGACTCCTTAGGAACTGGCTATCTTATCTCATAACTGTCGGAACAATGATGTTATGGTGACATATTTTGATAAGATAGTGGAAGCTACTCAGGCGGACTTAAAACCAGCCCTATCACGAACTGAACCGAGTACTAATGTATTCCATTTTCATCTTAAAATGTGTAAGCGATGCTACGGCCGACCGTGGAAACGTAACCCGGAATCTACAACTACCGTTCATTTGGAGAAATACTCTATAGACATAGGAGCAATATACAAGCCTAACAGAACTAACGATAACAACTTTTTTTAAAACGTTTAGGGAATTTGTCCAAGATCGTAGAAGAGCTATAATTTTTGGACATTTCAATTTTAACATATTAAATAAAAATAAAAGTGCTGTTCAAAAATATATGAAGAATATTACAAAAAATGGATACACCATATTGAACAAAATCCACAAAAAGTTTTGCACTCGTGAAACCTCGGACACTAAGACTATCCTTGACCATGTCTGTAGCAATATTAAAGGGCATAATTTTCATATGACAGTTCTAGACTCCTCCATCTCGGATCACAAGCAGATATACTTAGAAATTGAGCAATATAAACCGATAAAACTTGAAAGAATGCAATATTTACAACAAAACTTAACTTTCGAAAACAAAGGTGACGAATATATTGAACTAGAAAAGCATATACAGATGGCAATAACAAGGAATAAAAGCAAGAAAACTAAAATTCTAAATCCACCGCAAAAGGATTGGATCACTAAAGAGACGCTAGAAAGAATTAATAAACGAAATGAACTATGGAATCTACATAAAAATAACCCTAAGAACTTAGAAATAGAGAATAAATTCAAGGAAGAAAGAAATAGAACTTTTGAGTTTATAGAAACTAAGAAGAAATAATATTACTTTAAAACATTTTAAGATTGTAAAAATAAGCCTTTAAAAATGTGGCCATTAATTAATAACTTATCTAATAACAAAATTAAAGAAAGTTTTGCGCCACCCAAATTGTCCATAAATAATGTTGATATAACATACCCTCAGGAAATTTGGGAACATTTCAATGAATTTTTCGCGAGTATAGCAATTACATTAGCAAATCAAATCGTAAGTCAGTTTCAAAACACTTACACCCAGTTTTCAAACTTAGAAAATATTAATAAGGATCCTAATGTTGAACTTACACAATTTAGACCCACAACTATAAATGAGGTTAGGAAAATAGTAAACAAACTCAAATCTTACACGAGGTACTGGTACTGACGGAATAAGTGCCAAAATTAAATGTATAAATGATCCTATTATCGAATGCCTAACCAAATGCATAAACAGATTTTTTTTAGATGGCCTCTTTTAAGACACACTTAAACTAGCCAAAGTCACTCCTATCTATAAGACACGTTCAAAACAAGATCCTGGGAATTATAGACCTATTTCAGTTTTGCCGAGTATCTCCAAAATTTACGAAAAAATTATACACAACAGATTAACTGAATTTTTAGACTCTATTAACTACTTAACAAAAAGGCAATATGGCTTTAGGTCAAAATTCAATACTCTTTCAGCAACAACATATTTAATAACAAAAATAAAAACAAATATCGACAAAAAAAACATAGCACTTGGAGTATTTATAGATTGAAAAAAGCACTCGACACCGTTAGTCGCGACATCCTCATTTATAAGTTATCTGCACTCGGAATCACTGAGACTGCTTTACAGTTGTTAAAATCGTATATAACCCATCGTTACCAGGTAGTAAAAATTAACGAAAATGTTAGTGGTCCCCTCTATGTTAAATGTGGGGTTCCCCAGGGGTCCATACTAAGACCTTTGTTATTTTTAATTTACATAAATAGCATACACAACATAGATTTGAAGGGTAATATTACTCTCTACGCTGATGACACCTGTCTCTTCTATTTTGGAGACAAAATTGAAACTATTATAAATAAGGCTCAGAAAGACCTAGATTTATTTCAAACGTGGTTATCATATAATCTACTGACCATAAATACATTAAAAACTAATTACATTATTTTTTCAACAAAAAATAAAGTAATCCCTCATTTTCCTGCACTAACTAAAGGGTCTTTCAACAAGGACGGGTCGATGTTAAAATTGAATAAAACTAGATGTGTGTGAGATATTAACGAAAATTTTTTTTTATTTGAAAGGCCCATTAATGCCATTATGAATGGAATATAACATCGTTCAAATGTCCGCCGCGGCTTCGAATGGTGGCACGAATCCGAGAGATCCAATTTTCAATTTTGGCCGAAAAATAATCTTTAGCGACGAGGCAAATTTTTGGATGAATGGTTTTGTTAATAAGCAAAATTGCCTTATATGGGATGACCACAACCCACATGAGGTTCACCAGGTGGAAATGCATCCACAAAAAGTTACTGTTTGGTGCGGATTTTGGTCTGGCGGCGTCATTGGTCCGTACTTCTTCGAAAACGACGTTGGCGAGGCCATCACCGTCAACGGCGAGCGTTACAGATCAATGATTAACAATTTCTTTTGGCTTGAATTGAACAATATGGACGTGGACGACATGTGGTTCCAGCAAGACGGCGCTACATGCCACACAGCGAACGACACAATGGACATTCTGCGTGAACGGTTTGAGGGTAGGGTTATCTCTCGCAGAGGTGACGTGAATTGGCCACCAAGATCGTGTGATTTGACCCCGCTAGACTTTTTCTTGTGGGGTTTTCTGAAGTCACAGGTCTATGCCAATAATCCACAATCGACCGTTGCCCTGAAAGCCAACATAACGCAGGCCATCGCTCAGATTCAGCCGGATCAATGCAGCAGAGTCATTGAAAATTGGACCTCTCGGATTCGTGCCACCATTCGAAGCCGCGGCGGACATTTGAACGATGTTATATTCCATTCATAATGGCATTAATGGGCCTTTTAAATAAAAAAATTCGTTAATATCTCACACACATCTAGTTTTATTAAATTTTAACATCGACCCGTCCTTGTTGAAAGACCCTTTATAAACGGATTTCATCATCATCATCTCAGCCAAAAGACGTCCACTGCTGGACAAAGGCCTCCCCCAAGGATCTCCACAACGACCGGTTAATAATCGGACTTAAGATAAATAAATTAAATACAGAAAAATAACTAGGCCTCTGGACAGTGGATTATCTTGGAAGCCACACATTGAAAAAATACATAACAAATTGTCATCACTCCTGGGCTGTATGCGAAGAGTGGTGAAATGTCTGCCATTAAATGTCCGCTACACTATTTATAATTCACTCGTCAAGCCACATATTGATTATTTGATTGAAGTGTGGGGTACAGCGTGTAAAACAAATCTGAAGGCACTTCAAATTACTCAAGGCACTTTAAATAAAATTATAAAAGCACTTTTTCACTACAATTTCTTAACTTCACCCGATAAAACCTATAAAGAAAGAAAACTAATGAATTTGACACAAATATACTACAATAATACTTGTACACTAATCCACAAAATGCTAAATAATGAAATACATTCAGATATATTTTTTACCCAAAACAAACAAAGACATTCACATAACCTAAGACGTTCAAATAACATTTCATTTCTTTACCAAGGGTCAGAACTAATTATGGTAAAAAAACATTATGTTTGAGGGTGCAAAATTATATTACTCTTTACCTAAACATTTAAAACAATTAAATTCAAATCTCACTGAAAACGTCACATTTTGGAAGGCATATCTCTAGTATCGAATAAAAAGTCATGTAGTGTGTACGCGCGGGAGCGCACCGCTTTAGATATTTAACAATTTCTGTGTTTGGTCGCGCGCGCTTCGTGCCCGCTATAATTATTTTCTACCAACAGAATATTATTGTCTACCCACCCACGTCTGTTTTGTTGATTGTTACGAGTTTTTGTCTTATCTTATTATTTGTTGTTTATGTTTTCTCGTAAGTGATTGTGTAATCTTAGAGAAAATAAAGATCTTAAACCTAAATACTGACGTGTTGGGTGGTGCATCCGCGTCCGCTTCGCCGAAGCACTCGAAATTCTCAGCATCAGAGATGGAGTCGCCGGGACTGGAGTCAGCTGCTGGCTCCGACTGGCCTGCCGCCTCTGCGCCGTTCTGGAATCAACAGCAGTCATGTATTATTTATTTTGTGTATTGCCAATGTATTCTTTAAAACGTAATAAACGTTTTTAATGGCATCTTTGCATCACGAGGACCTCTGACGTATGTACCTACATAAATTCACTTTTATTTGATTGCTAGCTTCAGCTAATTTGAAACTCTTAGGTGGTTAACAAACCTAGTTGTTTTTTGTATCAAGTTTTGTTGTAAGTATATTAAAACTTTTTATTTGTAAAAGTGTCAAAAATTATTTCCACGCGCGGGATTTTTAAAACTTTTTACAAATTGTTATTTTTTATTGTAATTTTCGCATTTATAATGCTAAACGTAGATACAAGATATATTATATTTTAGTAAAATTTTATCTTGTAAATTGTTATTTATTTGGTTTGCTTGCAACAAAATTTGCGTAAAATTATTTAAACACGTACTACTACATTTATTAAGATTATATGCAACGTTGATCTTATGTAGTAATATTTTATAATAAATATGAGACTCACCTGTAGTTTCCTGGGGAGGTTTCCTGGTGAGGTTCTTGGAGACTTCGTCCTTTGGAATACGCTGGGCGCCATCATGGCCGCCGGGAGTTTTAGTTCTGGAAAATACGAAAAAAGTACTGTTAATGAAATCAAATGATGAGCAAGTTCTGTTACAAAATAAATTTCATATATATTTTAAAAAGGTTAGAACACTTTTAACCATAACAGAACTACGAAGTAGGAAAATCCTATAATCCAAGGTTATGGCAGATCAGCAGAAACTGTTGATGCTCGTTGAGCCACAGACCGCTTTATCACTACTATTAATAAAAAGGTACTTAAGGTTTGTGACTTTGTTTGTTTGAGCAGGGTAATCTTTGCAACTACGGGTCCAATTTCAGAAATTCTTTCACTGTTAGAATGCTACTTTCCCTGCTGGTGACATAGGCTTTATTTTATTTTAATAAAAAAAATATACTTTCCTCTTAAAATTTTAAATCTACGCGAACGTAGTCGCGAGTGAAGTGCTAGTCTCTTATGATTCTCCGCGTGCTTAATGAAAACAAATCATTTATTTTATTAATATTAAATTTTTATTCAAATAAAAAACATAAATACTTAAAAAAAACATTAAAAAAATGACTTCGTATCAATTCATATGTATTAAAGGTTAACGATTAATTAAATGGAATATAATTGATTGCAGGTATTGTGTACATTTTGCTGGTGACACTACAATAAGTGCCTTACAAATAAACATAGAACAAGCTCCGAATAGTTATTCCGTGCTTTGTTCCTGTTATGTAAACTTCATTTAAAATTAGAGTAAAAGAGCCAAAACACGGAATAACTCTTCGAAGTTTATTCTTTGTTTATTTGGAAGACTCTTGAGTATAAAGGTATCAATACACCCATTACGGGCTAGCAATATTATTGATGCCTACCATACATGGCCTGATGCAGCACCCTGAAGTACCAGAGCAGCAGCCTGCCCACCAGCACGAGGCTCTGCCACCACGCTTCCACCACACCGGCCTCCAAGGCCTCGCTTCTCAGCACCACTGCTACTCCGGACATCGATTGTACCGAAGGACCATTGGTGGTTGAACGATGGTGCTTCCAAAAAGGTTCTATACTCCTGGTGTTTTAATTCATTTTAGAAGATCCCATCAGTTGAAGGGAAGATTTTAGGACTTTTAACCAGCACTGGGACAGTACTTTTTTATTAATGTCAAGATGGTAAAGCTTTTAGATTTTGGAATCACACTCATTAATACTTTGTATTAGTTGAAACATCCGAAAGCTTATGTTTGATTGTTTGTTGTATTTTTTATGTTTACTTATTATTTTATTTATTTGTTTCAGGTGAAAATATTTTACAAACCATATTATTTAAATTTTTACTTTTTTTATTTTTATTTTCAAGTGCTTAATAGCTGCACTGAAGCTAAATTAAATATTTATAAAATTTTTAAAATACAATGAAAAAATTAAACGCCTACCCTGGCTGAATCGGGTAGGCGTTTAATTTTTTCATTGTATTTTATAAATTTTATAATTATTCATATTATTTAACTTTACATGTAGTTTCGAAATTGTAGAGACCATCAGAGCAATCATTTCTTATCATATTTTTTTTACTAAAGTTAAAGAGAATTTAGTTATCAGTTTACGTAAGTTTTTAATGCTGTATAGATTGTAATCATAAATACCTACACAGTTCAGTTGACATAATCGAGATATAACACAGCAGTTGCAAAATATAAACGCTTTTGTGAAGGCGAAGCATAAAACGCAATAGATAGGTACCACAATCAATAGATACTCATGTCCCTGGGTTGACCAATAACAACTTGAATAGATCGTCGTCAATAGATTCCGGTTCAACTTATGAAAAGAGACTTGTGATAAAGCTTATGAAAACATCAACTGTTGTGACATTAAAAAAAAATATATTTTTATTACTTAAAGAACTGGTTTAAATTATGTTAGTGTAGAAATGGTTTCTAGTATCCTGACTGAATCAAATTCAGTCGCAGCCAAGATTCTATACGTAGGTTGTGCAAGTAAAAGATAATTATATTGTAAAAGCATGTACAGTGGCGGTAGCCAAAGTAACATTACGAAAACGATAGCAAAGTTCGAAAAGAATAAAATGTATGGGATTGACATAAGATTGACCACGTGATTTAGCGCGGCTTATGAGTTTGCTGATTGTCTCTGGGCATTTTCAGCATCACTGGGCATTTTTGGGGGCGGAAAGAAACTTAAAGGGTTCCTGAAGCCGTGTGAAACGAATCACTGTCAGAGGTTTTCTAGAGGAAACGGCATCACGCACTAGTGCGTGTCCCCATGCCCTACTAGATTTTCGGATCAGATCGGGGACTACGCGGGGCTGACAGCTTTATATTATTCAAATTCAAATTCTTTTATTTCGTGAAACACAGGTATGGTATGCGGTCTTACACAATCAAATCAGAGCCACTATGATCTGCCTCAAGAGCATACAAAATATATTGAAGTTACAGTAATATTATTTATACAACTACAAATATTTCCAATAATTATTTTTAAATATATTTATGATTTAGAATGCAAGCAATAAGTATTCTTGAATTTCTGTTATGAAATATGACAGAAATTCTTGAATCTCGTATTATAAATTATATTTCTATATAAGATACGTAAATATCTATATAAATAGACACACAGTTTGAATAAAGGAATTTCTCAATTCGAAACTAAAAAACACAACTTGAAGTCCATTTCAGAGTGATATACTTATGTGTGAGGTTTAAAGTCTTTACGGGCTGATTTTTAGAGCTATTATATCACCACGGCCCCGAAATAGTTATTGTGTTTATAGTAAAAGTATTAATTATGATAATAATTATGATATTAATTATGATATGATTAATTATGATAATTATTTTCCCTGTGTGGTGCCGGGGATAAAGAATTGCACCACCCCATCTCAACCCGTGGGTGTCGTAAAAGGCGACTAAGGGACCATTCTAGAGGATGGGCAGCAGCATCTCTCTGAGGTTACTTTCAACCTACTGCGATCGCCAACCCGCCTGCCAAGCGTGGCGATTATGGCAAATACCCCCCATCTTGGGGGAGGCCTTTGTCCAGCAGTGGACGTCTTTTGGCTGAGATGATGACGATTAATTATGAAATTAGCTTACAGTCCTTCAGACAAAAAGAAAGAGGAACCCAAGTACCGAAATCAACTAAGCGGGGTAATGATGTATAAGTAATGTTCTTACGCCGCAAAAGAAAGGGAGAAAAGTATGCCCTTGCTGGATTTCGTGCCGGTTCTTCTAAGAACATGTTCTCTTCGTGTAAACTTATAAGACTATGGTATAGTAACATTCTGGGTGTCTAGTACGAGTTTCATCCGCCATTCGATCATGTTTACGAAACGAGAATTTGTATGTCAAAATTTGTATGGCAAGATTTGTATGGCAAAATTTGTATGGCAAAATTTTAACTCTTCTCGTATCTCGCCAGGAGGCGCTGCTTCAACGCCATACTAATTTTCGTTTTCGTAAACGTAATCAAATGAATACGAATAGTACACTTAACTCACACTAGGCACCCAGAAGAGCTCAAATGTAGCCTAGAATGATAGAACACGGAATCCCCTCTACGTACAGAACCCTGCTAACCGCCGGCGTCTCCGGAGGCAGCTCTCTGTACGCGCCTACCCGCCTGCACCTCCGGAGGCAGCTACTACTGCGGTCCAGCCTTGGTTCCCGAGACCACCGGCGCAGTCTACGGCCCGGGTCTAGGCTGACCTAGGAGCCGAACTGCGCACACGAGACTTAAGCCCCCTAGAAGCTAAGTCCTCTTTTAAATCCGCGCGACAGTACTGAATTGTATGCGACCGACGAAACCCACCCCTGGGAATAAATTGTTGTAACCGTTTACACTCTTTTCATTTATTTCTCTTTCCTGAACCTGGGGCGGACTAAACACCTTAGATAATACTTTTATTGCAACACTATAAAACATAATCGTGAACAAAAAAATTAATAATTTACAAAGTTACAATTTGGCGGTCTTATCGCTTTTAAGCGATTTCTTCCAGACAATCAGTCGGATGGAGAGAGCTAATAAGCTAGAGAGAGAGAGCTACATGTAGACTTAATAAATTGTTATAGACGATTACGACTTCTATTCTAAAGTGAATAAAGATATTTTGAAATATGTTTGTCTGTTAAATCTGGATCTATATATAGAAATTTCAAAATTAACCATAAAGGGACAGTAAAAATAGTAACAAAACAAACCGGCTCACATAGTATGTAATCGTATTACGATTGCTCAAGCTAGAAAGTGGCAAATACACCTAACACAGAATGATAAGAATGCGGGATAACGGCGAGCGAGCCACGGGCGATTGCCGTTATTAGGAACACTATTGAACGCCGCCTATATTCCGTAAGTATCTTTACTTACGGAATATAGGCTTAATATATATACTATATAATATACTATATACTTAGCCCAGCAAAGGACTCCATCATTGAAATCAAGTCATTCACTTCAATTGATGTCGTGTATTGGAATCACCACGCTTGCCAAATGCGGGTTGGTGATCACAAACCCGGGCTATGCGCTGAATAAATCCGAAACACACTTTGCCCGATCTGGGAATTGAACCCGAGACTTTCGGGTATCGGGCCGAGCGCTCTGCCACTCGGCCACCGAGGCGTTTATATAGGCTATACTCCGTAATGGCACAAAGCACAACCAGTTGAGCATAGTAGTTGTGCCATGGGTCCGGAAGGAAAATAAATAAATAAATAAACTTTCCTACACTCACACCAATTATCTAGCCCAAGAGAAGCTTCGTTATGAAACTCGTTAAAATGGTTACTAGACAATGGATAAACATACTTAAAATGCTTAAATTCATACTTATTATACATAGAAAACACCCAGATCCGAGACAATTTAGAAAATCAATAATTTCTAAATTGACCCGACCGGGGATCGAACCCGGGACCTCAGAGATGGCGACACCATGAGACTGCAGAAGGTAAGTTTCATACAAACGCGCTCGGACAACGCATACATAGACAACATCGCACGGACACGGAATCTAGCAACAGTTGCGTTTGAAATGTTCCGAGCTGTTCTGAGATCCCTGTCCGTGCAAGAGGTCTATATGAATCACTAATTGCAAAAAGGGCACTTGTCCAGGAGTGTAAACTTTTCAGAATCTATAAAATATTTAATATTTTTTTTAGTGTCGTTTTGTTTTCCAATGGATTTATGTGTCTTATAGGAACCTATTGTGACACAAATAAAGGTATGTACTATTACAATCTACAATTTATTGCCTGTTACATTTCATGGACTTGTGCCCATTTTGCAAGAAACTGCTGACATGAGCTCTTTTTACGTGTCCTTCTTGCGATAAACAGTGTAGACGGCACTCATATAATTAACTCGAAAAATATATACAGAGTCGATATGCCTTTTTTGCAGAGAATGTAGACAAAACCTTGGAGAGCATAATTATTAATGTCAAAAAACCATTTTTGGGCGAAAGTATGAAAAGTGCCCTTTTTGCAATTAGTGATTCATATGTAAGTTGCTTGAGAGTGGTATGTATATGCTTATTTTCTTGGTCCACCTTACTTTGTGGTAATGGCTATCTATACGCTCATGTTAACGAAAACGAGAATTAGAAAGACAAAATTTTTGCTCCCATCGTTTGACTTCATCATGCTTGTTTTATTTGGCATTTGATTATATTAATGAAAACTAAAAATGATACTATGGCATAGAAGCAGCGCCTTTTGGTTCTAACTTGGCCAGAATTTCTCGTATCCGTTAACGATATCGAATATCAAATAAAACTCACATAGCCAAGCGCGAGTTTTATTTACGATACGATCACAAAATTCAAAATCATTTATTCAGTTTAGGCTACAAATAGCTCTTATAAATGTCACTATGCCATCGTTAACGAAATTAACGAGAATTTGTATAGCAATAATTCAGTGCACTTCTGTATTCAGTCTTATCCTCACTAAAACCAATCATCACGTGAGAATCGTGAGTTGAAGGTCGAGATAAAAAGCTTCCTTGTTGCGTTATTTTATAATAACTTAATAATAATGAAATGAAATGAAATGAAATGAAATGAAATGAAATATTTAATTTGCACTTGAGAAAGGTACATTTTTGGTCTTATTCTAGTTTTCTTCTCTTTCTCAGCTGACAATGTAGCATGCAAATAATTTTAAATAACAATTACTAAAAATTCTAATTAATTACATACATATAAAAATACAAAATTAACACTTCAAATTGTCAAAAACCAATTAAATAACATTTTAATAAAAATACAAAATTAATTACTAGAAATTGTCCCTATTCAAAAATATGTCAAAAATATGTCAAATCAATATTATATTGTCAAAAATATGTCAAATCAATATTATAACATTAAATCTATGTATTATAACCACAGCGCAGCGGCCTAACTTATAATCTGTGGAGCTTATAAACTTCACTTCTCTATGGTAGTCCATGCTATAGAGGAAAAAAAGAAAAGTTTGTGAAAAGTTATGTCAAAAGTTACTAAAATATTTGCAATTCAATTAAAATAATATACAGAAATATAATAATAATAAAAGTCAAATGATTTATCAAGTTTGGTCAAGGTGAATAGTATTTTACAGACATCAAAAGAAAATAATATGTCGTTAACTTATAAAAAAATAAAATAAAACTAAAATATTAGCTTGCACACATCTAGGTACACATCTTACATTTATTAAGTGTATGTGTAAGAAAATCTTTCACTGAATAAAATAGGTGTGCCATAAGCCATTTATGTAACTCTGCTAGAAATTGTTTTACAATAAGTTTTCTAATTGTTTCAGGCAATTTATTAAAAATACTTATGCACATCCAGAAACAATTTTTTTGCATACGAGTGCTTTTTGGAACAAAGGCCGACATCAACCTTTTTCCATTTCTAGTGTTTCGGGGATACATATCTTGTGCTGTTTCAAAATAATGATGGTTAAGTTTGACAAATTTGGCTATTTCAAAAATGTATAGACATGGCAGGGGTAAGACTTTTAACCTTTTGAATAAGGGTGCACATGGCTCATCTGGTGCAGTACCACAGATTGCCCTTATACATTTTTTTTGAGCGATAAATGCTTTATTTGTGTCTGTGCTGTTTCCCCATATGATTAAACCATAAACATAAATAACCATAACGTCGTCATAATTAACTAGCTTTCTTATATCAGCCGCATGGGCCCAAAGGTGGCCGTAGATCGTCACTAACTGGGTTCCATGTTATGGACACGGACTTAGCAGGCCAAAGCGGAGATGGGGGGGGGGAGGGGCGACTTGACTTTTTTGCCGGAGTGGTATGAAATGGCCGAGGCGAGGATAGAAAAGAGCGGTGTCGCTGAGTGGAGGCCTTTGCCCCTATAGACTTACGGACCGATGGCATAGTGACATTCATAAGTGCTAATTTGTAGCCTGCACTGGATAAATGATTTTGAATTTGGAATTTAGGAATTTGGAACAATTTATGCTAATAAAAAAAAACTTTCTTATATGAGGATTATGATATTGTGTGAACCCTGTACTCATAGTGTGGCTGTGGAGTCTGTGGACCATACAGCGTCGCACGCTTTCTTCACAGATATCTTGGTTAAGCGAGATTAGAACTTTGGTTGCATGCTGTGAATGTTAATTTTTTCACTCCGATGTAATGATTCTTATTAGAATATATGAATATCAGTGATTAATATGATTTTTATAATTATGTGGCGTTCTCTCTCTAGTTTCTCTTGATTAATATACTTATTTATGATATGATAAATACATTACTATGTGTTGGATGCGTATAAACACACACTTTATATATAAATATTAAGTTGATTTTAGTTATCGTATGTTTTGTTTTTACTTTCCTACATTTAACATATGATATGTGCGAGCGCTGATCAGCGTCGCCAAACAATTTAAGTTCTATTGTGTCTATATTCATGGCAGACGACGGTTTAATAAAACTAGTTAAATTAAATGACCTAGTTTACTCGTAATGAATTAATTTATATGGATCTAACTACCTGAGTTTACTTAGATTTATTTTACCACATGCCAATGACTACGCGAAACGTCACGATAAAGTGATAATTATATAAATTAATAAACGGGAGTAGATCCTTATAAAGTGTTTCATTTCAATGTTTAGTGTTCGTGGAAACTTAAATATAATAAGTCTAATATATTTATTAAACTATAAATTTGTTAAAAGCTCTTTACTATTTTTATTTTATTTATATAGGAACAACAAACGGGCTTACATCAAAGTAAATTAGGTATTATAAGTAAATACGGAGTTAATAAATGCAAAACCCACAACGTTCACCACAGCTTAAAAAATATTACCTATATAATACTAGCTGATATCTACCTACCTTTTACTAATTAATTTGCGTTAATCCTCGTTTAAATTCTTTGATAACTATGGAACGCAAGTTTCAAAGTGTATATAAATGACTCTTATTAAAAAAAAATAGAGACAAATATTATTACTATGAAGACAAAACAATGGCGCATACCACTTATTATCGTCCATTACGAATTGTTACCAATTCTAGATCAGTTCGAACTGTATTATTGTTGTAAACATAGCATTTAACAACACGCAAATGTACCTATCTGTAATAACGGACGTGCATGCCTCCGTTTCCCCAATGTTTTGCGTAAAACACAAGTCCTTCGATTTCGTAAATAAAACAATATTAACGTTTATAATTTGTATACATGCATTCCTTAAGTTTTTATTTTTTAAATAAATACTTGTTCCTCAAATTTAAATGCTATATTTTAAAAGTCCAAACCATAGCTTTGTACTCCTTACGCTAGAGATCGTGTTTATAACCATACTCTTATCACTTATCGGGAAAAAGCTGCAAGAAACTCAGCAAGGCCGGTGACGTTGAAAATGCCGCCTGAGGCAATAAGCAAGTCATTCGTTGGTAAAGGGCTATTTTTACCGAACTTGTGTTAACTTAAAATACAAGATATAGTTTTAGTAAAATTCATAACAGTAATGTCTTGGGCTTAAAATGTAAAAATAACTATAAGCTATTCCCCTAATAAGTTCTAGTTTTAAATGAATAAACAAAGAGCTTAGAATAACAGTGATTAATGGAAAACCGAGCAATTGTGCCGACTCCGCCGCCGGGCTAACACGGCCCATGTAACGCATGTAACCTTATTACTATATTGAACCGATCCGATCCGAACCCTTCGGAGAATCTAGTAGGGCACGGGGACACGCACTTTTAAGTGTGTGATGCCGTTCCTTCTAGAAATCCTCCGAAGGTGATTCGTTTCACACGGCTTGAGGTACCCTTTAAGTACCTCACCGCCCCCCAAAAAAGCCCGGTGACGCTGAAAATGCCGTTTGAGGCAATCAGCAACCTCTCTCAAAAAAAAAACTATTTTGTAGCTGAAAAAACTGTTATTTTAGAATCTATGGTTACATTGGTTTTTGATATTTTAAATCAGTAAGACAAACACACTAGGAACTTTTAGGTTGTTGTTTAGACAAAGAATCTGCAGCTGCTATCAAATTTACACCAGATTCTAAAACAACCACGTTTGACACACTTAGAAAATTTAATTAATTGTGGAGCATGTAAACTATTTCGTTTAAAAAAGCATATAAAGTACCGGCCGGTAAAATAATATTAAAATTATTTTTGTTAAAAGGTGGATAAGTTTCGTTAATGGCAGGCACTTCTAAATAAATTATATTGTGAAATTGCAAAGTTCTGATATGAAGTAAACTCATAGTGTCATCTTAGTGGATTGGCGCTCCAATGGAAACAATAAATATCTTTAATCTAATTAAAACCGCTTATTGTATGTTGCAGTACCTACTACTATATTTCTCGATGTAATATATATTAATTATAATAACATATTATAATAACTTTCAAAAGCTCATGTCATAGGTATCATTATCATAGCGCGTCACTGAATTTATTGTTAGTTTTTAAAAAGCTTTTTATATCACATTGGTATTCCATTGCCGGAATTTATATTCAAACAATCGTATAAACTTTCTCCCATCAGCGTTTACATTAAACGTGTGTCACTGATAAGGTCTACAATATTTTATTATTACTTTTAACACACATTTTTATTACTCATTGTAAAAAAGTTTTAATTTCGACTTTAATTTTTGTGCGTAACTTTTTGGTATAGCCGAAACAAAAGAAGTTGTAAACCACAGTTCAAAGAAAATAATTATGTTCCAAATGAAAAAAAAAACTGCGATCGCGTTCAGTTCCCGAGCCGGACCCTGGACCGATTGGGTCCGACTGTCGGCGTAGACTGCGCCAGCGCCGGCGAACAACTTCGTTCGTATTATGCAACTAATCGAACCAACGTTACAATGTTATCGATAAACTGATAGAAAAACATGACTTATTGTTAGAGAAATCAAGCGATAGTCAATCAGCCAATCAGTCAATCGGCGGGTGCATAAATACTCCATAAACGTCGCGAGAAGACGACATGTAATCCTAAAAAGCTATAAGAAGCAGTCAATTATTTTCATATTCCTGCAAGTACCGAGTACATAATAGTAAATCATAAATATTTTTTGCATTTACGCTATAAGATGTTTGTAAAATATTCCGGATATTGAATATTGAATTGGTTGGTCGTAAACTGATTTCAGTCATAAAAAATATATTAAAAAACTATATTTACATAGAGGTAGAAAAATCAGTAAATACCTTTTTTGCAAGTTGCAACCTGTTTCGATATAGGGTAGTGGAACCAATAATTGATACTTTTCCTTTATTCATTAGGAATAGAGGTCAAAGTCAAAGTTAAATTCAACATTTTTTATTCAAATAAACTTATGAAAAGTGATTTTGAAGCTTCCATGCATTTTTTACTTAAACTACCCATTCAGGGCGTCTATCGTTTAGCTGTGAAAGAAAGAAAAGAAACTCCAGGGTGTCAGGAACTGATTACTTACTTTAGCAACGTTGAATACTTAGGTTAAACCTAGCTGTCATACGGTAAACTTTTAATGAAATTCTTTATTATTATGTGGCAACGAACTCTGGTGTTGAACACTGGGCTTACTGTGTCGAACACTGGTGCCGCCACCATGTAATGTAATTATTTATAAAAATATTTAATTTTTTTTTTTCACCGTCCTAACCTTCTCAGATGACTCCCGTGACAAACGAACAACTCTTACTATTGGACCAACTCCCTAACTCAAAAATGAAATTCAGCTGTTCCATACAAATATCAATATTCATTCGACCAAAATGTATGGAACAGCTGATTTTTATTTTCGAGTTAGGGAGTTGGTCCAATAGTAAGAGTTGTTTTGGACGGTGAAAAAGTGACCCGTTTGTATGTACCTATATAAAAAAAAATAATGTAATTATATTAAAGTAAATTTTTTATAGAAGGTTGCTTTTACTTATAAGAAAACGATTTTCAAAAGTGTTTGAGCATATTTGTTTGCTTTTTGTAACTAAATAAGAATTGTTTTCTTAGGTTTACGCGAAATAATACACATATAATTAAATCAACTATAAATAAATAAACAATAATAGCATATACAAAGATTATAAGAGACCGGTCGTCAGAACCGAGATGTTTATGACAGGATGCTGCAGTCACAACAAGCTATCATTAAGTGATTATGCATTGCAGCTTAAGCCCTGGATAGGATGCAGGTAACGAGGGGACGATACTGTATTAACTATATTATTATTTTTAATAACTAAACTTAATTGTAGCCGTTTGCCGTTTTACGGGTTTTACGTGATGCCAAGAATTGATCCTTAAAGGGTTTTTATTATGCCTGTTGTGAAGCACTGCCCTTGTCGTGTTTAAATACAACCTTATCGTTATTTTTTAACATAAAATTCGCCTATATTTCAATATTTAAAGTTACTGCTCAATAGAAAAAAGAAGAACATTCTTCTACTTCTTCTTACTATGCCTAAAAAGTATCTTTAAATAAGTTATAATTCCGGTTGAAGAGGTAGCGTCAACGAAATCACAGATAAGCATTTACCATAACTTCTCGTTGCTCCAGACCCTTGAATTTGCCACAAATGTGGTTTAGTACAATAATTAAATAGAAATAAACCAACGTTAAATTAAATAAGTTAAACATCTTTGTGTAAATATTTGGAAGGGTGGAACACAGATCTTGGTTCATTACATAAATATTTAACTGGATAATTAACGAACTTATTTATAAGGCGTGCATTGCCTTTAGTCATCACTTAGTACCAAACCAATAATAATAATATTGTATTCAATCGCTTTGCCCGCCATTACGTTCTATGTTTAAAACTCTAAACAAAACACAATCAACAAAGTGGTACGGTAAAAAGAAAAATGAGGTTGCAATGCCATTTCACCCGCCCACAAAGTGGATAACCACAACACGCACAGAGTATAACAAATAAATAGTTAACAATTCATTTAGTTGCAAATGTTGTAATGCAATGCACATGAAATAGACCGAAAACACACGCTGCAGGATTTGCATAACCGGCCGGCCTTGGTGTTGCGACTGACTTGCGACTTTTATGCACCACTTGAGAAATTTGGAAAGGTTAATTTGCTGTTGACAATGAAAAGGTATCTGTGGCAACGCCATGAATGTGTATTATAGCCGTGGACCAAAGTATTTTTTTTATAAGATTTTTGTGCAATTTTAAACTTTTGTCAGTTACATTACATTACATGCTAATGCTTGGCATTCATCTACCTTAAGTGCTATATGCGAGTTTTCTTCACCATTTGATCAAGCTACCATTAGTTTTACGATTTATCAATAATCTGTGTAAATAAAATCATAAGGCTATGACAATTAAATGTAAACTGGAATGGCGACAACTTGGCGTAAAAGTTGACAGTCAACCCGACTCTCAACTTTTCCGCAGTTAAGTTTTATAGGTATTGTGTTTTGTGTGAAATGAAGTGAATGTGGAATGTCTGTTGGTAAATTAACAAAACAGTGTAACGCCCCTTTTGGAAGTCTCCCAAGAAATCCACGTGAAATGTCATTTAAAAAACTAAGGGATTTGCAAAGAGTTCGCAACGTCAGGATAAACATTAGTTAAAACTAGTTAACTTAAAAAATAAACACGAGTAGATACGGATCTACTCGCGTAAATTTTTTTAGTACTTAGTACTTTTACGGAAAAGTTGATTCATTTCAAAGGGATTTGTAGAATATATTACAACTCAACATTTCTTGATAGAATGAATGAGAATGAGTGATGGATGATTCACTCACTCATTATCATTTTAATAAACATAGAAAAAATATTTTCCAATATCTTTTCCTAACTTTGACACTGGCTTAAGGTGCAAACCGCACCAATTAATTTAAAAAATGATTCAAACATATACAACTCCTTTCATTGTTTTGGTATGCAGCAGTGTTTGGTGCAGCGAATATAACTGTTGGCAACTATGCATTTTTACCCAGTTGTCTATAGATAAAACTGTTCTTCATTGTTAAACAAACTTTATGACGGGGATTAACACAAACATCTTACTATAATATGTATCATAGGCATAACTTTAATATAGGTACCCGTTAATCGCCGTTATAAAACTTTATTTAAAATGGAACGCGAAAGTTTAAAAATAAAAACTTCATTATGTTCTTTTGTTTTTTGGCAGTTGTCAGTGATTTTCAACTTTTTCAGTTTTGTGATTAAAACCTATTCACGAATAAAACCAGCGCATTTATATTTCCCGATTATGAACAGTAACAATGTCGATGGAAGAACAAAAGTTCAGATCGATCGCGGGCCGTGGCATCGACCTTGTTGCGCAACGGAGTGCCGATCGACAGGCGACAGTCGCTTCACTGAAGTAAACAGTGGCAATTGCGGTTGATTACCGAATATTATATTAACATTATGTTTAGATTATAAGTCTTAAAGTAATAAACACAGATTCCAAGGGATATTTAGAGTTCTAGTTCCTTACTTATAAAACTTAATTAAATGCCAAATTAATTTTGGAAAATTGTTGTTTTTTTTTCACAAGTGGATTTTAAAAACCGCACCCTCTAACATACTGGGCCAGGCAGGTGCACTTTTTAGAAAATAATATAGTATTTATATAGTTACATGATTTCTATATAAAGAATTAATTATTAAAACGCAATAATGAATTATTCATTTCTGCGCCATACCTACCATAGGTATCTTATATAGGTGTAAAAAATATATATTTGAAGCACACCTATGGGTGTGCTCTTCGTGGAATACTTTAGGTGTGCTTCGTTTGAGTGTGCTGCTTCGTTTGGGTATGCTTCGTGAAATCCCTTAAATAAACGCGAGTAGATTTGTTAAAATTATTTAATTTTAGTTGGTAGTTTTCGCGTATGCAAAAAAAGTTCTACTTACCATTTTTCTGGAAACTAACTCACGATTGAAAAGGATCAGGAGCGTAGGTAAGGTACTTAAAATGCGTAAAGTCTGGAAACACAATAAGTGCTATTATGGTGATAAAAAACCATGTGTTAGAAAAATGAATATTTATATAGAGTTTAAACAATTTTTTTGCAAACAAAATTATTATTCAGAGTTTAAAAAACACTGCTACAATAGCCTGATTGATAGTGTACCTGACCCAGTAGATATGTGAGAATGAGCGGGCTCCATTCCCGCTAGTGGAAAAAAACAACACTTTTCCTTAATATTTTACATCCTCTGTAAGTAAATATATTCCTTGAAATATAATGTTTAATATTTATTGGTTATTATAAAGTGCAACCTAGCAATAAAAAGTTTATACCATCGGTTTAAGTTTATTACTAAAAGCTTATTGGATTACAATGCAATAGAAATTGTACTTTCTTAAATTTTGTTCTTATACTGTTCTATAGAATTAATAAGAATATTGTTGTTAATTTAGTGTCTCAATGGCCAAAGAAAGACTTCTTACGGAAAAACTTTTTGTTGGAGATATTTTGAGGTTTTGAGTGTTCTTATTCCGCTCTCCGACTTTGTAGGATAAGGTAGGTAAGTGACAAGTGTCATATAGGTATTTTATTTGAAATGTCTTCGTCCATATTTATTTGATGCCGCGCGGCCATACTAATTTTGTATAGGGAATTTAACGTGTTAATTTAAAAAATAATAATTTAAATAACCGCTTGATAAATCGAAAATGTGAGACGGACAATTAGTAGTTTAGCCATTGGTGATTGTTTAAACAAAATCAGAGGTACAATAATTTAGATTTACTTTATGAAATCAACTAAACGCCGCTAGTCGTTTTCATGATTTTTGCCCAACTTTAAATGGCATTGTAGAAAAAACTATAGTGCGTTATGAATTTATGGATCGGTCTAATTGTAAAGACGTTCCTTTTGATACTAAATATATGTTTTGTTTATGTAATACGACAGTATTTTCAATTATATTAACTTAACTGTGACTGCACTTTTGGCATTTTTTGCTCTGCGCACCCTTAAACTAACTCGTGTCGTCTGAGTTACCTTTGGGTCTAGAACTAGTGAATACTAGACCGAAGTGGCATTTAACAAAACTTTTTTTGAAATAAATGTTAATTGTTAAATATATATAAATTATTGCTGTTCACTTTCAGATTTATGCATGCGCCTGTATTGTGATTGTTAATTGCAGAACGACCTCCGTTCTAACCGCATGAGTCATGGTACAATCAGCTGCATAATAAGTAAGAACAGTTCCAGCATAAACGGACCTATGCGAAGACCCCTTATCTCTTAAGTATTGTAATGTGATATACTTATTTTTATATTTTTTCGCTATTTTTATTTAGAATTTAATTTGATCTCAATTTTAGTTCTCATTTTAAAATATTGCATGCAGTCTTCACCAATATAAATTATATCCCATCCACTATGATAATGTTAAATATATTGGTGATCATTTAAATTTATATACTATATTTAATTATTATACAGGGTGTCTCATTTAAATCGGTCAGTAGGGGAAAGTCTGAAACTATAAGACATACGAAGATCTGTTCTTAGGAACCAAGTCATCGATTTAAATAAGAAGAAAAACTGCATTCATACATTTAAAAAAAACCTGTACTCAGCTCGGGAATCGAACCCGGTTCTTTTGAAAAACACAAACTTACACTATTTCTATTTAGATATCGATTGTGTAGGTCTTAAGCAGTAAATGGCTCTATGAAACATGATGTCTAAAATGAATAAAATGCATTGTTTTCACATACTTTAATTTATTTTAGTAGGTGTTCGAAGTGACCACCGTATAACATGGCGAGTGCTCTGAAGAGTTAAAGAGTGACCTCATCCCACCTTCTTCCTTTCTTCATAGGAGTACACGTGCTGCTCTTCGGAGTCACCGCTTCACTGTCTCAAATATCCCATCGCGCACAAAGAAATTTGGTGACTCGTTTTTTTGTCGCACCTCCAAACGATGAAATAGTCTACCAGCACACGTTTTCCCTCCTTCCTATGATATGGGGTCCTTCAAAAGAGATGTGAAGAAGCACCTTGTGGGCCGGCAGAGTAAGGTTAACTGATGCTACGTTTGTTTTCACGCTGCACTAGTTATCTTCGCGTCTGGACTCCATTTCCACTTAGCATCAGGTGGGATGGAGTAATTTGCCGAACTATCTATAAAAAAAACCACCAGAGGTAACCAGCAAACTGTTTCTTTAAAAAAAAAACAGCAGCTGACACTTAAGAATCTGGAGCTGCTATTAATGTTACTCTTGGTTATAAAGTTTTACGGTATTATAGATAGAATTTTTATTACATTCATCGGAATGAAATGTTTATGTTATTGCCATGTTTAATTTTATTAAATAATCGATTACTTATAAATGTCCCATTGTAAAAAAGGGCTCAGGCAAGCTGTATGGAACAACATAGGCTAATAGCATATCACAAAATCCACAGGGAAACTAATGTCTTTACAGCTCAAATAGAACAGTGGTGAACCGGGTTGAAGGTTCGAGAGATCGAGTCTCAACTGAGGTCAGTCGACCTAATTGAAATTTTAAATTTTAATAGCAATATAATTGGGAATTCAAAATAAAAGTTAATTTAAATTTTATTGTTGAACAAATCTTTAGTAAAGATTTCTGCAATGTAACAAAAAACGTGTTGAACATACATTCCGTTCCAACGTTTCCGTATTTACAAGGTATTATTAGGTCAGTTCAAGTAATAAAAGAACCGTTAAAAAAACAGTTGTAGTCAAGTAATAGTGCGTAATTGTGGCTACAAACAAACCGTAAACGACTTGGCTGGACGAACCAGAATAAGGTTGGCGCTATCAACAATTATACACTTGTTTGCAATGGATCATTAAGAGGATTCATTTTGGTATCTCATAAAAAAATCAATGGACTATATTTTTCAAGTCAAAAAGTTAATTCTAATGAAACTTTCTAAGTATAGTGCACTATTTAAATCGCACAGATATTGTTACAAATTGGATATTATACGAGCTAGTTAGTGTAAGTGAGTTATATTATCACAATCACAATAAAATAAAAAACAAGACACATACTACTAGAAACAAGTCTAAAACTGTTCTAATAAAAACCGCTAACTATAGACAATTGATTTGCAATGAAGTCGTTGAATTAATTATATTTGATTTAGACTATTAATTTACTAGATTAGAATTTTCCGCAGACCGAATGCTTGTTTGCCGACTGAGTCAAAAGAAATCTTTCAACACCTTTCAAACTGTTGAGGACGCCGAGTTTAGCTAGTTAGAACCTATGTAGAATAAGAATATTTGATTATTTTGTTATTATTTTGTATGTAAAACTTAATGTAGGAATAAGTACATGTAAAGCGATAAGTATGATTTGTTAAAGTTAGGTTTGATCTTGTCAAAACACGTAGATCGGTACTTACATGCACATCATGCACGTTCTTTGCCGACGACCAAAATTTACAACGGGATTGAGCTTCGCTAACCGGACGGATGCGAAGACATATAAAGTACGTGACTGCCATTCCACGCGGTATGCTCTTACGCAATAAGTTAATTTAATGTGGAAACTAATGCAACTATTCCATCACGCACGAAGTAATGAAGTGAATAATTTTTTTGTCGCACCACCAAAAAATGGAATGCTCTTCCAGCACACATTTTTTTTATTTTTATATATTTTACGGGTAAGCACAGTGCCTAAATCTCACCTGATGTAAAGTGATGATAAGGCCAAAGATGGAAGCGCACTTCACCCGGGAACCTCGACTAGTGAGGCACTGTCTATCTTATCTCTAGATGCCGGAACACAATAATCCAAACATTGATGTTATGGCGACATATTTATATAAGATGGTGGTAGCTAGCACAGAACAGTTTATTTATTTATTCCGTGGTAGCTAGCCAGGCGGACTAACAAACCCTACCACCAACCAAACCGAGTACTCAAACATGTACGGGGGTACATGTTTGTGTACTCGGCTGGGAATCGAACCCGGGACCTTTGGGTCTAAACCGGTGGTCTTAGCCACTAGGCCACAGAGGCGGTTAAAATTGACTCCTTCCTACAACATGGGGTCCATAAGAGGTGTGAAGAGGCTTGCGAAGAGGAAACTTGCGCGTGGGCAAGGTGGTAAGATCCTGCTCCATTAACTGTCCTCGCATCTTGACTCCGCTTTTTGAGACGGTACGAAGAGCGGCGTCATATGATAACTTATTTAAAAAAGAAAATTATAAGATGGGTTACTTACTTGAAATAGCAGGCTGATGAATGAATCAGAGTCGTTGCTGTTTATCTGTAAAGAAATACAAAAATATATGTTAAAATGCTCATAAAAGTCTCGAGACTGAGATGTTGATAGTACTTATAATAATTTATTTGTGAATTGCATACAGTATTTTTATAAAATCGGATGCGTTCCATTTTACTATTTTTTTTTTTGGCTTACTATCTAAATTTGTTCAAGGTGAGCTTCATAACTGCGACACAGTCCTTGACTTTTGTAGCTTTATTAACATTATTGTGACATTTTATGTCAAAATTTAAAAAAAATCAAAATTCAAAATCTTTTATTCAATTTAGGCTACAAATAGCTCTTTTAAACGTCATTATGCCATGTAAAATATATGATTAGCACCGAATAAAGATCATTAGTTTCTCATTTTTAATAGCAGAAATTAAATGCGACATATGTGCACAAATCAACGAACAGTTCTGAATGGACACAACACTTAAAGCGGTCAAATAGAAAGCTTTTGCACTATTTATAGGTTCATTCGCGTTTAATGGCCGCCCTCCTCGCGTGTCGGTGGAAAGGTCAGCGTCAAGCAAAAATGTCGCGTCTTCGAATCGATTGCAATTTCTGAGATTGGCCGCACCCGCAACTGCTGCCTTCAGTGCGATTGGCAAATGTTTTTGACCATGCTATAACATATATCTGGGAACTGCGTCAACGTTACGTAGGTTACGGGGAAGCTCCAATGGTATCCTGGGGGTATTTCAGGAGCGACTTGACTGTCTCATTCGAAGGCATTGGATTCGAATGCATGTGGGTGGGACAACCAAGTACATGAACTAAGGTACCTATAGTTTTTATTTTAATATTTAATATTTCCTTTTTAATAACATAGCATAGTCAGTTACTAACAAATTTGTATAGATATTTGTCCGAAATAAACGTTTATTATTATTATATTATATATCGCCATAACATATCAGTGTTAAAAGCATTGTTACGCTTCGACAGCTAACTGTCCTGTGCTAACTATCCTTTGTTTCTTGTGCTGAGGAACTGCCTTTCTCATCTCTAAAGATGAGAAAGGCAGTTCCTCAGCACAAGAAATAAAGGATTCTGGGTGAAGTGCGCTTCCACCTTCGGCCTTACATCAGGTAAGATGAAAGGCCAAGTGACTTTAAAAGTTTTTGTTTACTCTCTGGTTAGGGAAATAATGGGATGCTAAGAGACGGCCAATCCAAAACCAGGGGCCTTAGCCTCATACTGCACGGAACAATTATGTTGTCGGTTCGTTTAGTTGTCGCCCAGCAGCTCGGCCAACCAACCAATAGCAAGTGGGCTGGCTGGGGATAGTGAGTTGAAGCTTATGATTTGACGACGCTCCTTTGTTTTCGTATTTTACTCTCTCAACATTAAGGCTGAAGCTACGGCCTCAGAAGACTTAGGACACTCTAAATGACCCTGGGAATTTTTTTTAGTAATGTAAAAATAATCAAAAATCTTCACTGATGTAGAAGAGTTAAAGATACAAAAGATCCTGATGGCACAGAGGGTCGAAGTACACTGAGAAAGAAAATTTCGCATTATTTTTCATTGGTTTTCAATCTGATTGCAATAATTATAATTACAAGTATATTACCATTGACAGCAGAATTCAATAACAGTCGGACTGCTATTTATCTGCTGATTTTTTTGATATATCCAGGTGGATATCACGTGTAACATAAAGCCGAGAAGCGCTTAACAAAGCTAATGGTTACATGACTGACACTTCGTTAATTCAATGGCCATAAGTTTTTATGTTTATGCAACTGCTACCGGACGGGTATTATTTGTTTCTGGTCACGGATATGCATTGACTGTTAAATTTCTTCGAGTCACGGATTTGTGAATGCAACTTTCTAACTAACTAGCTTTTGCTGGTAAGCCGAACTGACCTATAGCGGAGTATTTTCTGATTGTCAGTTGTTACATTGTTCCTTAATGGAACAATTCTGATCTTCACGATAAACAAAAATCGAAAACACTGCTTCACTATTCACTAGTCTGCATTTAAAGCCTTCGCTGTGATTAATGGAGATCATATGGATATCGATAAGTAGTAACTCCACGTATTGTTTACTAGATATAACTATTTAAACTATAATGGTCAGTTGCATTAGAGTATAATTATTGACGGGATTCTAACCATGTTTATTTTAAGCGTGTATCCGATATTTCGGCACAGTTGCATGCGCCATGATCACGGAATTAAAGTAATTCGGTCCGTCACATATAGAGTAAATATTAATACGTGAAGCAAAAATGTTGTACCCCTTTTTAGGAAAATTGCGCGGACGGAGGAGTATGAAATTTCGCACACATATCTATACTAATATTATAAAGCTGAAGAGTTTGTTTGTTTGTTTGTTTGTTTGTTTGTTTGTTTGTTTGTTTGAACGCGCTAATCTCAGGAACTACTGGTTCGAATTGAATAATTCTTTTTGTGTTGGATAGTCCATTTATCGAGGAAGGCTTTAGGCTATATAACATCACGCTGCGACCAATAGGAGCGAAGCATCAGTGAAAAATGTTACAAAAACGGGAAAAGAGCCTAAAAATTTAAAAATGCTGCCGAAAGTCACTATTCCACGCGGACGAAGTCGCGAGCACAGCTAGTAGTTTATATGGAGAAGGTTAACAGAATGTTAATATTTTTTTTACATTATGCATAAAATACATTAAATCAATAAAACAAACATTACACACACTACCATGTATTTGACACACACGTATATATACACTTTTCAAAAATTTCAAAAATGGAAGAGGAGCGGCCGCTATCTGTCAATGCCAATCTATCTTTTTAAATTTTTCATTGCCTAAGATACAATCCGTGCAGCCTTAATAAAATTACGGTCGAATTTCGACCACTGGGCGACCACTAGTATAGGTTAATCATCATCATCAGCACGACTAACTATAAACCGGGGTTACTTTGAATACGTGTGACACATCGATAGCAGCCTTTGATATTTCAATTCGAAATGCACTTGAAGTTTGTCGCTTGACCTCAGAGAAAACTAGAAACGCCTAAGATTCTAGGAACACCTATTATAGCAGCTACTAGAAACCTGGATCTGCTATCAATGTTACCCTTGATTCTATGTAACCCCGTTTAACGGCGCCATTCTGGAAAACAAACTGAACTTAGTTACCGAGTACCTAGAAAATATGAATAAAGTGCCACTAAACAAAGTAAATTATTCAGTCAGCTGACCGAAACACGAAGGCTGACCCGTGGGGATACACATTTACTGCTACAGAGTCGGTGTTAAATGCTCCTGCTTGGTGCGAGTTATATTCACTATAAGAATTGATTCGAGTAGCTCGATAGCGCTGCGTGGTAAAGGCAGTCGGTCTGCGATTGTTGAAGTTTAACAACTTTCGCAAAGGTCGGTTGTCGGATGGATTACCAAAAATGTATCATCTCGGGCTCACCATCAGCGGACCACCAATCGATCCCTCGCCTCCTAGTGATAAACGAGGTAAATTTGAAGTTTTGCCATAACGTGTTAACTTGAGCAAATAGTACATTAATAAAACTCGCACTAAGCGACCTGTTTTGAGGGCAGCTGTGTTACGTCAGACACCACCATATTCCACGTAACACTCTGAACTTTGTACCTTACTGATGATTCAGTTAATAATATAAGTGAAAGTAGAATTTTGTGCAATATGTTTTTTCTTATATTGTTATGTGTTAAAGAAATAATATTTTTGTTTGTTTTCTTTGTTACATAACTAAAAGGTGCCACAAATGTTCTCCCAGCATATATTTTAAACTTCCTAAAACAACTCCGTTAAATGAGGTGTGAAGAAGCCACTTAAGGGTCGGCAAGGTGAGAACTTTTAGTGCGGCACAATACTAACTATCTTCGCATCTGGATCCCACTTCTGCTTAACATGGAGCGGCGTCATTAGCCAACTCTTCGATAAAAAAAACAAATGAATATATAATAGAAGAAGATGCTATGTCCTTGGCTTGACTACTGTTTAGCTTAGCCCGCCAACCATATTAACAGAGTTCTACAATTAAGTATTATTTTTCAAAGTTCACCGAGCTAGTCTAATTCGTACAAGTCACTATCTAACGTCAATAAACGAGCAATCTGAAGTTGACAACATGTTGTTGTTGCTCGATATGCCTTCATGAAGACATGCCTTCCGCATGCTTCAGTGAATCGTTAACACAGGTGAAGAAAACACTATTAACATTCCTTAGCTTCCATTATCAGTTTTTCATGTATCTAGCTAGCTATAAAACATTTTAGAGCTACGGTAAGCTGCCTACGCTAAAGGTCTATCCATCAGAGCTATTTTTGAAGATAGTTTGTTGGTGTCCTCATGCTGCCTTTCCAGCATCACCGGAATTTTTAGGGGGAGGGTTCCTCAAGCCGTGTGATCGAAAACCCGTCAGAGGTTTTCTAGAGGGAATGGCATCACGCACGTCCCCGTTCCCTACTTGATTATCCGAAGGGTTCGCATCGGATTGGGCTACCAGAGCTGAAGCGGTGTGCAATGAAAATAACCACCAATGAGGTTACTTCATTTTGCACCGCCCGAACGAGGAAAGTAATACGCAGCAATACTATTGGTTGATTTTTTACTCGCTTACCACTTAGCTACTCGAGGAGCTCGATGGCGCAGTGGTTGACGCGCCCCGTCTGCAAATGGTGAGTTTAAGCAACTTTCGCAAAGGCAAAAGTTATCATCTCGAGCTCCTCCGTGCTTCGGAAGGCACGTTAAGCCGTCAGTCCTGGCTGCAATAACAGTCGTTAACAACCACCAACTGGGCCCGCGTGATGGTTTATGGCCAGTTCTCCTAAGGCTCGTTCCCAAGCAGTGGGGACTTAAATAAGATAATGATGACTTGGCTACTTCGCACAGGTCCGATGGACGCAGCCTAATTATCGCCAGCGGTCAAGTGGGTAACTAGGCGGTGGTTGGCGTCATGGCGATCCACGCTTGACGGCGCAGGCGGTGGCACCATGCCGGTCTGATTCACAAGCGATCGGGCTTGCGTTAGTGCGAGTGCAATTAGACATCGCTCACTTCCTAGGTATTGCGTTGGGTGACGGAGATTTAGTTTTTCTAGTCCACAACGGGATAGACGCCTTCATCTCACTTATGGTTTGCTTATGATTTTTTTTGTCTCATACGGCTAAGCCCTTGGCTTTCAACACACCTGATGTTAAGTGACGATAAGGCCGAAGGAAGCGCACTTCACCCGGAATCCTCAATAAATAAATAAATAAATAAATAAATAAATAAACTTTCTTACACTCACACCAATTATTTAGCCCAAGAGAAGCTTCGTTATGAAACTCGTTAAATGGTTACTAGACAACGGATAAACATACTTAAAATACTTAAATTCATACTTATTTATTATACATAGAAAACACCCAGACCCGAGACAATTTAGAAAAACAATAATTTCTAAATTGACCCGACCGAGGATCGAACCCGGGACCTCAGAGATGGCGACACCATGAAAACCGGTGTACAAACCACTCGACCAAGGAGGTCGACAATTACTGGGGCACTGGCTATCTTATCTCTATTAGCTGCCGGAACACAACAATGCTACAAACATTATATTTAGATAAGATGGTGGTAGCTAGCCAGGCGGACTAACGGTCCACAACGGGATAGATGCCTTCACTCATTTGATGGTTTGCGTTCTACTAAGGTGGTATTCAGGCATCATACGGACCGTTCAGCCTTCGAGAGGTGTTTGTAAATTTATGCGTTGTCGACCCCGTAAAACATTGTATTGGCAATCCATCGATTTTGATTATTTATTTATTTAAACTTTTACAACATAAATATTACATGGCGGACTTAATGCCTGAGGCATTCAACCATAGGGTAGTGCTGAGATAACATTGGTAGGTGCAATCAAGATATATATTATAACTAGAATTAGAAGAAGAATTATGATTATAACTGTGTATTGCGGGTTAACGATGGCATTCTTATTTGAAGAGCGACAGAAGCGAAAAAAACCTTCTTTGCACTACCCCAATGCTGTACGTGATAATAAGTACAATTAATTATGAAACGCATTTTCTTGAAATCCCTTACCGATATGATATTGGCTATTTTACCACAAACTGAACACAAAAATGCTACAAGTAAGCATTGTTATTATACAAAATAGTGATAGCTATTGCTTTGTGATAGTGAATGAAAAGGCTATTTATTTAGAAAAGAATGTCCATTTGCCTTTGTAATGACCTATGTCCAACGTTAAAACACATTTTTCCAATCGACTCAATCAATACTTATTTATAGACAGGCAATTACTATTAATACGTGGCTTTGAAATCGTTTGTCGATATATCAACCTTATATTGATTTTAAAAACGCATAGACAATTTTATGTTCAGTTCAGTGGTAAGGCTGGTATTTTTTTTATTTATACAGAATGATTAATCTAACTCGATCAGCTGATGGGTCATTTTATATGGAGAGTCGAAATCTTTTTTCTGAATCTGAATTTGATAAAGCAGATAATAAATCGAGAAGGAAACAAATGAAGAGGGATTCGGTGACAGCCTGCCGAGAAGCTTATGGCGATTGTAATACGTGTCTCAGTAAAATATATATTTCAAGTTATCTTTGCCTTCTATTATTTACTTCGGTCTTAATAGTACCTATATATCTCGAGATATAGACTACACAGTAAACAGTTTTATTTAATTACGGCAGTAGGCAGTAGCAAGTACTGTTATTTACCACGAAGCATTCATTTAGATGCGGATATTATCAAAATTCGTGGAATTAAATAAATTTTAAGGTTAATTTACCATGTAAATTAACTTTAAAGTTTCACGCCTAAATGGCTCAGTGGCAAAGCTAGCCTAATATCGGTCGGTATTGGGTTCTATCCCCAGGTCGGAAAAAGTGATTAAGTTTTTCGATGAGATCACTAACCCACATTTGGCAGGCGTGGTGATAAGCCTTTTCCCATCACTTGTGACGATGACTTGCTCAGTAGGCTTAGCCAAAGTAACATTAAGAAAACGATAGCGAAGTTTGAAAAGAATAAAATGTATGGGATTGACATAAGATTGGCCACGTGATTTAGGGCGGCTTATGTCAATCCCATACATTTTTTTATAGCCACAGATCTTTGTCAATACAAACCGGGCTCTTATGAAAATCAGCGTTGCAGTTTCTTGATGCTGCAACTTATGCTGAGGAGTCCAGTTCGTCGTAGCATTTTAATGTTAGCTTAATGTATTAGTTTTATTGTTGGAACCTTAGCCTGCTACGCCGAATAAATATTTTGAATTTGAATTTGAATTCACGCATATTAACTATTGCCATTATACTGACGTTAGACAACAAGAAAAGTGTGACTTTTTGTGAAGTAGAAAGACTTTTTCTGACCCTCGAGTTTATGAGGGTGCGAGTTGTATTTGTTTCATGAAACTCGGGTTGAATGCGAGAAATCGTGGGTTCAATATAGTTCCGTTAGTCTTTATGGGTTATACGGACTAGTATAAAATGTTTAGCGCAATAAAAAAAATCTTTAAAATAGTTGGTAATAGTTTTAACATAACCTTTGAACGAATGTTAACTGGCACATTAAAGTTCGTTCATACTTGACCGTATTCGTTAATCGGCTGCACATCGTTCATGTCAAGGTCATTCGGCTGCAAATACTTTAATATGAATAGTGTTTGAATGTGAATGTACCTAAAGGCTTTCCATATAAGGTGCAAGTGCGGATACAATTTGTAGTCATTTGTTTGTTTATTAGTCATAGTATGTTTTGAGAATCGCGTAGGCTGCGACGCGACCTTCTTTCGAGTGTTTGCTATATTATAGAGCCTCCATGTTTGGGATATGTTATTTTATTTCAAGTTAAGCAACCTTTGCAATGACGTGCAAAATTTTATTGGTAATAAACATTGCTTGAATTATCGTTTAAATTTATTATATTTAACCACAAAATAATAAAGAAGATCAGGATCTGTGGTCAATCTCTTTTATTACCTACCTGATGAATCTTAGTCAATCAGCAGGGTTATTGTGTAACTAGTTAACGAAGAAGCCTGCTGAGCTGACATAAAAATACCCTAAATAAAAAGACGATTACGCAAAGAAATAATTATTTCATAGATTGCCTAGTAGTTACTTAAATGAGTAGATAAGTTCTATTTTTGAAGACGTTTTAGAAACAGTTATAACAAGCAGCCTCACACACAGCTACATCTATAATACGATTAACCAGCTACTTTCTGATTTATATGTTCAAACAGGCCACTATTAACGCAGTGTCAGCGGTAAGATCTATAGATCCATATTAGATCTACAGTAAATTGCACGCCGAACTAAGACGAACTGGCGGCGGAAAGGGCGCAATGTATAAATCTCTTTGATCAGATAGGGATGGACGCGGAGACTTTGATATCAAGAAGCACTATACAGTGTTAATACCTAAATAGTTTTATGAAAAAGTATTTACAAAAAGTGTCCACATTATGTGCTGTAATTTGTATGGGTTGATTGAGTGGTGTGGTTATTTCGAGTTATTTGAAATAGTAATAATGAATGATATGTATAAATGCGGTGTAGAGTAAGGGTTTGTTTAACTTATAAATAAATATATGTTAAGTAGTAAACTACATTATACAGTTCGATTCAAGACATTAGAAATGTTACATTTAATATTCTTTGAAAAAGTGCAAGTAGATACCTGGAGTAAAAGAATAATGCAACATTTTAAACCAATAGAAGCCCCAGGCCCACGGTCGCAAACCCACAATTGACAAAAAAAGAGAAACTAAAAGTAACAAAGATTATACATTAGTGCAACATGTATGTATAGGTGATTAGCTTCATTAAGAGAGTTATTCTGCTAGCAGCGACGACAGTATTGTAAGCTAATTAGTACTTTTGACCTTGATCTAGAAACCATAGTAAAGATTCAGTTTCGTTTGAGATTAGAAAATTAGCAGTGGTTAATTTTTACTTTTTATTTTCAAGTGCTAATTGCTGCACTGAAGCTAAATTAAATATTTATAAAATTTACAAAATACAGTGAAAAAATTAAACGCCTACCCGACCCAGCCAGGAATTGAACCTGGGTCTTCCGCAATTCGGGCGGCTGCACTGACCGCTATGCTACCGGGAAGGCTGACGTAGACGCTGAATTTTGTCACTGCTTTTGTAATTTTAGAGTGCTAATAGCGGCACACCGCGCCATCTATCCAACGGTCATTGCAACCGTTGGCTATGCAGATTCATCTTTGCAGATGAAATACCACAAATTTGATAACACAACGCTATAGTAAATTTTTACTTTTTATTTTCAAGTGCTAATTGCTGCACTGGAGCTAAATTAAATATTTATAAAAGTTACAAAATACAGTGAAAAAATTAAACGCCTACCCGACCCAGCCAGGAATCGAATCTGAAAAAATTAAACGCCTACCCGACCCAGCCTGGAATCGAATCTGGCTGGGTCGGGTAGGCGTTTAATTTTTTCACTGTATTTTGTAAATTTTATAAATATTTAATTTAGCAGTGGTTGGTAATATTATTTAAAAAAATATAAACACCCATCGTTTGCATATTTATTTTGAGTCAAACAAATGCCAACCCACTTATTCAAGCATTGCAAATCGTGAAATTAATAACACTTCCAGTGATGTCACTCCGTGCCGTTGTTGGCCGGAGTCCAAGATTCGAGTCCTGAGCATGCTCGCTCGTATTTCACTCAAGGCGAAATAGTCCGGGGTATAAAGACTACTATTAATGCCCGCTAAAATTGGCTTTGCGGCGTCCCATAGTCTGCTATGCGTTGACTTGTGTTAAGCTGTAATCGGTTGGATCACAAAACAGGAACATAGAACATCAAAAATAATAATTAAACACAGTTACTTTAGACTACAGCTTTGTAATGTAATTTGTAATGAATCACATAACGTTATAATATTGTTACTTATTTCATTGCAGTGTCCCAACAACGGGGCATGTTTGCTAAGAGTTGTAGTTTTACCACACGAAGACTAAGGTCAACACCCACCGAATGCAAAGACGACAAAGCGAAGCAAAGCAAATATCTAAAAAAACCAGAGCATCATCATCATCATTTGGTAAAGAACTCGCGTCCGTAGGTTTACCCTTGAGACCCTACACGTGACCACTGGGTGGTGCTAAATGAGTGACACTGACTGTGGTAGAGCCACGCTGCGTTGCAGCACGAAATGGGCCGGCTCGCCCTGTGTAATACTTACCGCCCTCTCACTGAATATCGGCGTGAATCAATAGCACTCGTTGCTGTTGTGTTTCGTCCGGTGAGTGAAAGTACCGAAGGCCCATCTCTCACCCCTCCTCCCCCCCCAATTCCTATTTCCTCCTTAAGATGCAACTCCTTCCACGAGGTCGGCAACGCATCTGCGATTGTTTTGCGGGTGTCCATTGGCGGCAGTGATTACTTTCCATCAGGTGACCCACCTGCTCGTTTGCCTCTTTTTAATATAAAAAAAAATCAGCTCATTTTACGGCCCATTGCTGGAGCATGAGCCTTCCCTATGGATGGATAGAGAGGACGGGTCATCACGCGGGCCCAGTACGAATTGGATGATAACGACTGCTAATGCAGCAGCCGGGACCAAGAAGAGAGAGCATACTTACATGTGTTTAAATTGCTTCTCATCGTAATGCATCCATTTCTACCGAAATACAGCGCGTAATTGCTTGAATGCGCGTGAGTGCACGCTAGATATAAAAACAAAGTTTGTCTCTTTGCTTTTAATAGGCGTCATTGGAGACATCGTGTACTAAGCCTTTATTCTTAAATAACAAAACTCCCGTATAAATGCCAAAACATAGGAAATTACTCTCATGTCTGAAGTTGAATATGTTCTGGATCTGATTTTCTCTCAGGAAGCTATCTGGTATGCAATTTTCCGTTCTTGACGTTCCATTTTCCAATGTAAATTAACTGCATTGGATAGGATACTAATGACGTCATAACTTGTCTTTCATATCCCGGAACAGAATCGGTACGGTATAGCAAGCCTGATATAGTGAGCACGATTTGTAAGAGGAAATTGAGTTTGTCGCAGTTGACTTTCTCCTTGGGATGTTTGGTTGGAAAGGTAATGTTGCTTACTTGTGGTATGTACTCTATTTACCGTACTAAGGAATGCTATAAGTGCAGAGTACCCAAATGATTTAAAAATAAGCATTTCTCGACGCGAAAACGGGAGATACAGAGACATCTGAGATTGCAAAGGTATCGAAACGTAAGAAAGTAATATTACCTAAAATAAACACGAACAGATCAGTGTATCATTCCAATAAGAGAATCAGTCGTTCGCGTAAACTTTAGAAAACAATAAATAAAAATTTAATATTAACCAAAGCCTTAGAGTCGCCAATGTGCAAGATACCCCATGGTTTTATAAACGTCAACACGGCGGTGTTATTTACTTTAAGACTGATGGTACGTACATATTTACTATCAGGCTTAAGCGGTAGGTAAGTACCACTGGCGACGTGGTACCGTAACATCGCTACGCAGCCGCTACAGGACTATATAGACACCGGTGGTATTTACAATCAGGCTTATTTCTGGCACAGTCTCAGTTATTTTAGTTCCTTGAAGTCTTGTACTAAAACTGTTTCGTTTAACACCAATCTATGGGTTGCTGAAAGTAGAGCGTTGTAATCGCCTTGCTCCACATAAGGTTTTGAGGTTGTAGAAGGCCGTTCACCCAACAATCGATTGCTGCTTTGTAGGGCACAAAAGCTAGTGTTGCCAGGAATAAGTTGATGTCACTTGGTCATGTTAGCAAACAACAATTTCCTGTCAGTGAAGCTTAATCACCTCGTGCTCTGTGATAGTTTCCAAGTGACCAAGTGACAAGTGAGTGTAAATGTCTGTGCAGTTTCTTGGGCCCTGAATAGGTAAATAAATGTTTGGACGATTCAAAAGCACTTTTCTTAAGTTTATTTGAATTAAAAGGTTTGACTTTTACTTTAGCTTTGACTTTGCCCACGTGCCCTGGGAAGATGTCGAAACAAAGACTTAAAAAAAGTAAAATAAATGTGAGAGAGTTCTTTTCAATGATTTTTTATATTTTGCTCGGCAAATGACTCCACTCCACCTGATGTAAAGTCCTCTCAGGAAACACTCTGAGGATGTTTGATCACTACGGCTTTGGAACCTTTCGTATCCCGCCGCCCATAAAAAAACATGATTGAGGATATTTTGAAATGCAGAATCGAGACCATGTCACCGTAGTTTCGTAGAACAGTGCTAGTTGTAAAAGTCTTATATCCTCAATCATGTTGATGTTTTTGACGTGCTCTCCCATGTCACCGTAGTTTCGTAGCTAGGAATTTTAAAACTAGCACTGTTCTTATAAGAAGCCATAGTCATTTCGGCTTTTGTATCATCAGACCATGTGTCCACTTACAGGTTTCGTACTAAGACACTATTAAGAGCTTATCTAGTCGTGACCTCCGTTTGTTAATGCGGTTTAAGTGTATTCGCACATGCGGACGATAGCGCTAACTCGTTGTAACGTGAAGACTGTAGACTAATACGATTTGGCACGTACGACTTAGCAAGCGTCGTAGTAGCACGTAAGTGTAAGATCAAGGTTCGAAAATTAAAGGTTGTTAGTACGTCGGATCGGATCGTATATTCTTGTGTCGAGTTCGTAACAAAATTTTTTTTTCGTGGCCGTGTTGGTTAGCCAGTTAATTAGTTTGTTGTTGTTGTATCTACTTGGGCTCCAGATCGACAACTGGTCTGAGATGGCCCAAATTAGGGAAGTATGGCGTCTTGTTGTGTCGGAGGTCAAGATCCACTACGGGTCACTGAGCCAGCGGAGTAAGTAAGTAAGTACGACGGAACCGTATAATTTTTAATTTGCTTTTTTTCTATGATAGAGTAGAGCGTCTCCTTGATTTCATTTGAGGAAAGTGGCGCTTCCTTTACGCGCACTTTACTCGGTATCCTTAACAACTAGGAAGCTAGTCAGCTAGTCTAGCAGTAGAAGTGCACTTGACCCGAAATCCTCAACAACTGAAAATTGACTAGCTTATCTCTAACTGTTCAAATACAACAATTTCAAAACAGAACACATTAACGTTGTTGTAATGGCGACTTAGATAAGATGCTGGTCTATGGGCAGCAAAGCGGATATAAAACAAAACCTACCACCAACCAAACTGATTATTATAAAGATAAATTAAAATCGTCGTTGCTCCCAGGATATCGTCCCGTTTGTTGTTTTAGTTTTATTGCTAACACTTTTGGTCGTTTGATCCGGCTCGAAGGACTATAAATGTCACCATACATATAAAAAGAAGAAATGCGCTCTATTTTCAATGTGATTAACTTAATTTTATGATCCTCCTGAGGTTTATATTTAGGATGGAGGTAAAGGAGGTTTTAATCGAGGTTTACTCAGCCACTGCACGCAACGTAGTTTCCATTAACAAAATCCTAATCGCATGCGGCTTTTTTTACAGAACTCGTTCGTTCTCAATGGGTTTTGACGTAAACAAAGAGCTAAGTATTCATTAATGTTTTGCACCTTGAACATAACAGGTTTTCGATTTTAAGGGCATCATAAATACTTACCTACTTTATTAGAACCGTTCGCTATTGAAGACGTCACACTTCATTACTGGTCCTGGTATGTAACATTATTATTTCGTATTCTTGATGGATACTGATAATGAGCTTACTGCCGAGGTCTTAAAGGAGTACAGCATGTGGTTCTTTAAAAAGTGTGATATGATGTTGATGGTTTTGATTCTGATGTTGCAAACCTCTATAGGGTTCAGTGGTATAGTCTCCCTTCAGTTTAGTTCTCAAAATTTCTAGAACAAGAATCTATAGATGTTTGTGCATGAATATTTGTACCGAAATTATAGTAGTATGAGTATGAGTAACTTTTTATATTATTATTGCATTATGCTACTTATATATTTTGAATATTACAAATACAATTTGCCTTGTAAAGAGAATGGGTAATTCTAAATTGTTTTTTTTTCTGCTTTTACAACTATTGTTACAGAAATGATACTGTGTATCATTTATGAGAAATGTGTATAGAAATTCTGTGTATTGAAACTTAAAATTCATCGCATGTAAGGATTCCCCCAGGACTTGGTCAACCGGGGCAAAGATCCTAGCTATCAGTGACGTCGTTTTACGAGTACTCTAGGCGTCTTACAAATAAACAAAGAATAATCTTTGAATAGTTATTCCGTGTTTTGTCTCTTTTACTCTAATTTGAAATGACGTTTACATGAGGGGAACAAAACACGGAATAACTATTCGGAGCTTATTCTTTGTTTATTTGTAAGGCACTCAAGTATCCAAATCGAACGTACTGGTATGACATGTCCTGACGCTGTGATGGCGGCCGACAGCATTACTATTTTGATTTTATAAGTGCATTTTATTTATGTCCTACTTCAGGAAAAAAGTCTCATCCCCTCTTTTCACTCTTGATACCGGGCAATGGTCCTCAAGTTTTTGCAAATACCAATTTCTTTAAACCATGTATCTTGTCAAAAACAGTCAATAGTCAATAGCATAAGTCTATATTCTATTTTAAACAAAGATTTATTACTAGGTGCGTGTGTATACTTTGCGATCTTTGACAAACAGTTATGTATATATTGTACAATAAATATTTGCTGTCGCTGGTATACAGTTTTTTTTGTTTTACTTATAATGATTGGATTTCGATCATCGACTTTTGCTGTTGTCTGTACCGATTGAAGTTAACGCATTGCGCCAACCGCCGGGTAAAATTGTCAAGAGCTTGTCATCCAATAAGACCTGCGGAATCCGTCAATTGAGTTATGTCGATACTTCTGGACAATACTATTGATTTGCCAGTTTGTTTACCTTTTTATCACCAGTACTTAGAATTTATTTACTGGCGCATATTCACGAACCAGTGAAGAAGGTACAGAAATAGGTGCGAATTGGTACAGATTTTAAACATAAAACATATAAAACATAACAATTAACATTGATGGTAAATTTTTGAGACGCGAACTAGATATACTATAAGATAAATAAAAATTGAGCGAATAAATTTTAGACGTATAATTTGTGTGCCATTGAAAAGTAGGGCTACACAAAATTGGGCGTTCCAATAAACAACCAATTCAAATATCTTGAGCTTTTTGCTACGGCAGGCACGTTTAGCCGTTAGTTCCGATTGTTGTCCTAAGATAGCAGTCGTTATGACCCACCAACCCGCTTTAGGCAGCCCGGTGGCCGGCCCGATCTCTCCAAGTGCATACTGTTCATGTGGGAAGCTTGAGCCCAGCATTGAAACGTTGCTGATTTTTATGCCAGAATAACAGCGCTTCTGTGTCATTCTGAAGACCCAGGGCCCCTTTTATTTTCTATTGTTTGTATACTGTTTGCCCTGTTTATTTTTTTAATAGTATGTATGTGTTCTTAATAAAGATTTTTCTTTCTTTCTTTTTTCTTTAATATTTATTTATTTATTTCTTTATGTAGAAAGACGGAAAATGAGCAGGCGAGCCACCAATAGGAAGTGGTCATCTCCGACCATGGTCATCTGCAGCATCCGGTGTGCTGCATATGCGTTACCGACTTTGACAGCCGTACGAGTGTTTACTGAAGATTTCCGAATCTCTATTTGTTGGTTTTCTGTGTCGTCACATGCTGTCATTGCGATGACACTGAACCGCATCGCTTTTTACGTAAAACACTCCAAAAAGGCATGAAATTGTTTAGTCTAGAACCATTTAAGTCAGTTCGCAATAGGATATCTGGTGAAGCGTGTAAATACGTGGCGGGAGGATTCTGCCAGATTCTCTCTAGTTGCGACCACCCTTTATTTTTTTACCCCAGGCAATTCGGGTTGTAGGTTGTAGGTGGGTGTCATGTTTGGCTTTAGTCATATTCTGGTTTGGTCATATTTATTCCGCTTTAGCCATATTCTGTTTTAGTCATCTTCTGTTTTAGTCAAGTTCTTGTTTGGTCATGATTATAGTCCTTTTAAGTCATATTCTGCTCTGGTAATATTCTACTCTACTCTGCTTTAGTCATGTTCTGGTTTAGTCGTAAGTACGTGAGGTATGAGTTTCAAATATTCTTCTTCAGAGTACCGGCCAGAGGGGCAGCGCGGTTATGTAGTACTCTCCCTCTTTCCTTATGACTCATCTTCATCATCATCATCATCACCAGATAATATACGTCCCCACTGCTGCACGAGCCTTCCCTATAGATGGATATGGATAAGGAGCCTAAGGAGATATGGGCCATAAACCACCACGCGGGCCCAGTGCCGGTAGGTAGTAGTGACTAAGCTATCGATATCCCTTGCAGCAGTTGACTGGCCGTTTCCTACATCAGCCATTGCCGTGGCAGGTATTACTCGAGTGGTTACAAAATGTTGCACTGCGGTCCCCATTGAGCAATACATAGTTCATTGACATTGATATCGTAATTGATAGATTTTCACGCTTCAATAAAATTGAAAAGTAACGAATTCGAAATGCATTTGTACGTACCACGCCGATAAAATAGTGAAGTTAACGCATTTTAAGCTTTATGCCAATGGTAAAGGCTATATCGGCTGGTGATATATTATGTGATTCTGTTACCGAAGGCCAAGCCGATTGGCTTGGGTGGGTGCGTGTTCAACCATATTTAGCCGTAACGACTACGTTTTACTACGGCCTAGGTTAATGAAAAAAAAGGTAAGTTCTCAAAAATGTGAATACATAAGTACATTTAGAAATAAAAGTAAGGAATCAAAATATATAGTCTTTAACGGGTGCTCTCGGAAAGATAAAATTTCAATGGGATAACACTAGTTATTAATAAAGCCAGCGCCGGCTCTAGGTTAAAGTTAAAGCAAGTGGAACGTTCGCTCTAGGCGCCCGCTTAGTACGATCCCGGATAACTCTGGTGGTAGAGAGGAAACTAGAGTTTCTTTGTGGATATATCACCCTTCCCCCTGTGCCCTGCCGAGCCCTTTAGGACTGGATGGGGCGATGGGGTTTCGGGAGGAGAGTTCCACATAACCATCTGAGTCTCCATAGACGCAGAGGAACGCGCAAGGCATTTTCTCCAGTAAAAAAGGGTGCCAAAATGCTAAATTGAGAAAAAAAAAATGTTGGTGCCTTTTAAGATGATCGATGCCAACGTGATTTATTTTAATTCTCGCACTAACCTAAACAAGGGCTAGACGGGCGGCGGCGGCGCGGCGTTGACTGTAGCCTACTCCATCTCTGCGCAAAAATGGCGTCGATTCATTCCTTCGTTAACAAACACTGCTTTATGTTATTATCAAGCTATGGTCGTAGAGTTAGCTCTTCTATTGCTATTTTGCGATATATACCTACCATACAAACTATCACAAGACCATCTAACAAGTCAAAGACAAACCGCAAGATATCTGGGTAACTGTCGTCCTATCGTGATTCAAGTCTTCGAGAGTTCAGATAAACTATATATCAAGTGCTTATCAAGATAGGATAAGTTCAATCTCCAAATGCAGTTACTATGATTACTTTTGACATTTTCAAACATCTATATTTTGCGACTGCTACGTACTCAACTTTTCTGCCAATTGGCAAAAAGAGCAATATAGACACGAGTGTATCAGGATGTTGAATATGTGCCAACAAAGTGATTCTGTTGTTAGTAACTGTATGTATAAGGAAAATGATAACTTGTAATGCAAACGTGGTGAGGTCGTGAAATCGTAGCGTACGTGTTTGTGTGATTATATTTAGGTGCTATTAAAAGGGATAACAAGTATATTATAAGATTGTATAGTTTGTTGTTAGATATTTATGTATCGTATATTAACCTCGTTACAAATAAACAAAGAATAAGGTCCGAATAGTTATTCCGTGTTATGGTCCTGTCATGTAAACATAAATAAACGTAAAAAAAAAATGCAGTAAATTGTGTATACTGATCTCCAAACTTCAGTATGAAGATGGCACTAAATGATGATGATGATGTAAACATCATTTTATATTAGAGTAAAAAAGACCAAACACGGAATAACTCTTCGGAGCTTATTCTTTGTTTATTTGTACGGCTCATAGAGTTTAAAGATTCTGAAGTTCATTAAATTTAAAAATGCTGCGACATAAAATAAATTGTAAGATAATATTAAGTTTTAAAAATGTTTTGTTGCTTCTGAGCCACACACGTCATAAAGTAATCATTTTACTTCGAAACCTCGAACTAAGTGACCAACCCTGATCATGGCGCATGCAATGCAACCGTGCTAAAATATCAGATACCTACTCGAATACATCAAAAACATGCTAATATAGTAATGTTTTTGTTTGCACTTTTGTCGCTTCCTTGTAAACATGATGCTCCCATTCCATCTTAGGTTAGCTGGAAGAGATCTCTTATAGAGTTAAGTCCATCTTTGCTCACCATTGTTTGTAAACTGTTCTCTGTACGTGTGTTTTTGTGCAATAAAGAATATACAATAATCCTGTAAATAAATATTCTATGTTGTTGACCTCGCCTCGTCTCGGTGGTCGAGTGGCAGAGCGCTCGGCCCAATACCCGAAGGTCCCGGGTTCAATTCCCAGGTCGGGCCAAGTGTGTTTCGGATTTATTCGGTGCTAAGCCCGGGTTTGTGATCATCAACCCGCATTTGGTAAGCGTGGTGATTAAGCCATTACCCATCAATTGTAGTGATGACTTGATTTCAATGATGCAGGCCTTTGCCCAGCAGTGGGACAGTTATAGATATAAACAAAATTTAAACGGGGATTAACGCAAACTAATTAGTAAAAAGGTATCATATCAGACTGAGTTTCAGTCCGCCCGTGACCACGGCCGTTGTAACTCGGTCGAAACGTCGGGTATAAAGAAGGTATGATACCTTTTACTAATTAGTTTGCGTTAATCCCCGTTTAAATTTTGTTTAATTATGGAACGCGAAAGTTTAAAAGTGTATATAGTTATAGATATGTTGATGACGTAGTTGTCGACATTGAATAGGGCTCCTTTGGCTTATAAAGTAAAAATAGATAGTGTTGATTAATTTCGGCGAGTTGGATTGAGCCACGATAGCATAGTTGGCAGTGCACCTGACCTGGCATGTCATAGGGTGCGGGTTCGAATCCCGCTCGTGAAATTTTTTCAATGTCTTTTTTCAAATTGTAATTAATCATAGTTTAGTTAATTATATGTAAATAATCATAGTTATAGGCTGTTTTCTTTACTTTATTGACCAAGATAGTATAAAATTTAATACAAATATCTTCATCCATGATTTTCAGATCAAACAATGTTTTTTATAAAACGACAGAAAATCGCTGGCCCTCGGTCTCATTTGACGATAAAGCCCAAAGATGGGATCGCACTTTAACCTAACCACTGAATATCTCTTGATATCTTACCTCAATCAAACTGATGAAACACAACAATCCTTGTTTTAGTAGTCAGTCTATTATTCTTTACCAGCGTGAGCATCAATAAAATTGTATTAAAACTATAATAAAGATACGGGAAGAAAACAAAATACCACCGCCACCACAAAACAATTAAACATAAATATAATTGTTATTATTGTTATGTAAAAGCTTAGTGCAATTTTATTAAAAATACAACAGATGTTGGTAAACAACAGTGATCTGACATCACCGTTGTTATATCAAGTGGTGACGAGAAGAATTCTTCGGAACCGAATAGAAACTGTTCTTCAAACAATGTAGACAAACAAAGGTCGAGACAATCGTGTTTGATCAGGTGGGGTAATGGAAGAAAACGAGATTTATGTACTGTGGTAACTTAATGATGCTTATATGACATTGAACGGGACATTGAAGTAAATCCATTTCTTTATATGTTATATGGAGGAAAGCTGATAGTGTTGACGCAACGCGTTAGGTTGGTCTTTTGTGGTGATCCTATGCTGTGGCGAGTTCCGAATTGGCTGACCTTGCTTAGAAATTCATCATCATCATCAGCTCATTTTATGTCCCCACTGATGGGGCTATGGCGCTCATTAGTGGACGCCTATGTCCAGCAGTGGACTAAGATAGGCCGATGATGATGATGATGATGATGGGGCACGAGCCCTCCCTATGGATGGAGACACCAAAGGAACTATTTACTTGAGTACTGTAGTCGTACTGTATGACTCGAAACGCTCTTGCTGAAGAGTTTCTTGCCGGTTCGTCTCAGTAAAAGGTGTCCCGCCCTGTGTGGACTTACGAACCGATGGCATAGTGACATTCACAAGAGCTACTTGTAGCCTAGATGTTTTTACAAAAACACAAATGTTGAAAAAATTTCCACGAGCAGGATTTGAACCTGCACCCTTCTGACATACCGGGTCAGGTGCTCTCCCAATTGAGTTATCGTGGTTCTAACCAGCCCGCCGGAATTATTCAACACTATTTACTTTTTACTTTGAAAGCCAAAGGCGCCCATTCAATGTCAATAACTAACGTCATTAACATCCGATCATAATATTTTTACAAATACTAAAGATCAGTTAAGAAGTAGGCAAGCTAAATGTTTTTATTTTGTTTATATAATTTTTAACGCAAATTTTGTTGCGAACAAATTACAAAAACACAAATGTTTAGAAACAACAAAATTTGCGCCTACTTCTTAACTGATCTTTAGTATTTGTAAAAATATTATGATCGGATGTTAATGACGGTAGTTGTTGACATTGAATGGGCGCCTTTGGCTTTCAAAGTAAAAAGTAAATAGTGTTGAATAATTTTGGCGGGCTGGTTAGAACCACAATAGCTCAATTGGGAGAGCACCTGACCCGGTATGTCAGAAGGGTGCATGTTCAAATCCTGCTTGTGAAAATTTAGATTATTTTTTGTATTTTGTATTTTCTAACAACGGTCTATAAATCACTACGCGATCCCTGTGCGGTGCGGTGGTTGTTGACGACTGCTAATGCAGCGGAAATTTCTGCTTCTATGATTAGGTCTCATTCTTATTCATTGTTACAGCGATTAATGTACTGCGGTGACTTAAGGTAGATCAACCTTGAACGGGGCTTTTTATAGGGAAGCTGGAATATCTGTATCTCTCACTAGGTCTAGTCCAGAGCGTTGGGTGAGAGTCTTCTTTATTGTTAGAGCGAGTAATGTACTGCGGTATTTTTAATTTTTTTTTAAATTTATTGAATAAATAAAAAATATATAAATATTGATTCATGCAAGACCCATCATTGGCAAAACCAGAGTGGTTTGTGTGCCGATGGGGAGTTCAAAGAAGTTATATTACATATTTCACATGCTTTTGTATCTTACAAATATAGATCTAATAATTACTCCAGAATTCAATACAATTTTTTCTTACAAAATGCAGCTTATTTCACTAGATTTAAAGTAAGTTTTTATGACATTTTTTATATATTTACCACTTAGATATTTTATTCTGACTTCTTCTGGCATATCGTTAATTATTTTAGGTAGTACATATGAATGAAGTTTAGCACCATATATATTATTATATTTGGGTAACAGGTATTTTTGATGATTGTGTAACATTCTTAGTCTGGAACATCTCTTGTTAATTACGATTTTTTAGTAAGAATAAAGAAGAAAGAAGAAGAAAGGAAGAGTTAAGTTTGACCTTGAACGTAACTTTTATCATGGCATTTAACAGGGAAGCGGAAATTCTTGTTTCTCTTATAATTATGAGAGGAGCAGGAATTTAGTACCTTGAGTGCGAGTTATCTTGACTTACTGCGGTAACGTGATGACAATTGACCTTGAACGGGAGTTTTATACAGCCAAGGAGAAATTCCTGCTCCTCTCATTATAACAGTCTAGAGCGTTGAGTGCCAATCTCTTTCGCTTACTGCAATAACTTGGTGACCATGGACCTTGAACGGGACATTTATACCAGTTCCAATGTGTAATTGAGAATCCAACTTATCTAAGCCTCGAATCTGTTCTTTTATCATAAAATAAGCCAACTGTCGTAATTTATTGCCTATCATCCTAATGTCCTTTCCCCTTACAAATAAACAGAGAATAAGCTCTGAATAGTTATTCCGTGTTTTGTTCCCTTTACTCTAATTTGAAATGACGTTTAGGTACATGACAAAACACGGAATAACTATTCAGACCTTACTCTTTGTTTATTTGTAAGGCACCTAGTGTACAGGACGGGTTTTATGCATAAGAGAAATCAGTGTTTATTTTCTGTATTAATTTAAAACATAATTTTAACTGAACAAATTAGAGTTATGTAAAGATTTGGGCGAAGCAAGTTTCTGGATGGGATGTTTTGAGTTTGACACTTTTCCATCAATTTTACCATATAAAGTCAAAATCACGACTACTCTTAAACAAGTATACATTTTATACGAACCTATATGGTATACTTCACCCCGAATTAAATTCCTTGGGGGATTATTTAAAAACCGATTAAAATGTAATTTAGCCAGCTACTTATGCCAACAGGCCATTGTTGGTCGTTGGCTTTCGTTCGTCGAGTCCGTAACTCCGCACTAATACACCTTACTAAGAAAGCATAGCTGATTGCGTAACTGTACCGAGTATCGTCGAATCGTTCCGGTGTTAGTTCCAGTAGTGCATATATATGTGTATTAAGATTATAAAATCCTTTTATTGCAGTTGTCTTTATGTTGGAGCAAAAATTCGAAGTATCCTATTATGATTTTTGTAACTGAAATACGTTACAGTTAGAGTTAATACAGGATGTTTGGTAATATGTGTATATTCCTGAAACATAGCCATTGCAACCAACTATAAAGAACACTGTGATAACATGCAAAATCATATTATTTACGTAGATGTACTTTTCTATAAAAAAAACTCAAATTTATTTTATTACAATTCTTTTGTTCATTCCTGCAATGTTTCGACTTCTGTTTATGTTTGACGATGAGGTTGACGACCAAGAACAACGTATCAGCTTAAGCTAGGGTTGCCACTTTACAGTTTTGCTTAGTAACAAAGAACCTCAATAGCTTGGCCATATGGTGCTTTTCAGTTATGCTAATCATTTTCCAGGGTCCCATGAACGGTACCCTATCTGCCATATTCGGGTTTAAACAGGTTTTACCAAACCCTGTAAACAAGTGGTATCTTGAAATGAAACAACTTTTACGAATCTATACTCGCGTTTATTTTACATCATCATCTCAGCCAAAAGACGTCCACTGCTGGACAAAGGCCTATGATGATATTACATATTACTTATTTAATGTTCATCCTGACGTTTCGAATCCTTTGCAGGGTCCGTGGTCACAGGGATATTTCAGGGTGTTTCATTTCAATGTAATTTGTAGTGTTCGCGTAAACTTTAGAAAACAATAAGTGGTATATTATAATTGTCCTTAGTTGGGAAATAAATCCCCTGTTTTTTCATAACTTTTTAGGCAAATGATTGGAATAATTTGCCTACCTGATGATAAGTGGAAATGGAGTCCAGACTCGAAGACAACGGTGCAACGTGAACACGACGCAGCATCAGTCACCCTCTCCCTGCCTTTTTTTAATTTTTTTATTTGGAGAGAGATTTCTGATTGCCTCAAACGGCATTTTCAGCTTTACCGGGCTTTTTTGGGGGTGGCGAGAAACTTAAGGGGTATCTTAAGCCGTGTTAAACGAATCACCTTCGAAGGTTTTCTAGAGGGAACGGCATCACGCACTTAAAAGTGCGTGTCCCCGTGCCCTACTAGATTCTCCGAAGGGTTCGGATCGTATCGGGTGAGGGAGGAGAGGCCTACGTAATAAAACCCTAGTACCATCCCTTCTAGCCTAGTGCCAACCCTAAGTACGTCTTATGGTTCCACCCCAGCACACCAGCAACGGGTGCACAATACTACTATATACGAGTATTACTACATTTATTTTACAATCATATTCAGGTAATTAACATTGACTTTCCAAATTAACGAAAAAAAATTTCATATATTTAATCAAAATATTATGTCTCTAATTTACACAAATATTATGGAGCTCTACAAACATGGGCTGTGGATCGTTTTAATCCGAATAACACTTTGCCCGACCTGGGAGTTGAACCCAGGACCTACTTCCACTATCGGACTTAGCAACTATGTCACCAAGGTGTTATGTCATACGAATTCTCGTTGTCGTTGTAAATTTATGAATTGACTCAGCGTCTTCTACCGCTTATACCACGGCGAGTGCTCTGAAGAGCTCTTTGACCTCATCCCACCTTCTCCCTTCCTCCATAGGAGTACGCGTGCTGCTCTCCGGAGTCACCGCTGCACTGTCTTGAACATTCCATCGCGCACAATGAAATTTGGTGACTCTTTTCTTTGTCGCACTTCCAAAAGATGGAATAGTCTACCAGCACACGTTTTCCTTCCTTCCTATGACATGGGGTCCTTCAAACGAGGCGTGAATAGGCACCTTGTGGGCCGGCAGGGTGAGGATGACTGATGCTGCGTTGTTATCACGCTGAACCAGTTGTCCTTACGTCTGGACTCCGTTTCCATTTAACATCAGGTGAAGTGGAGTCATTTGCCGAGCTATGTATATAAAAAAAAAATAGGTGTGACGATGCTTGATTTTTTCTATCAAAGTTTTTGCAACATCGAACATAACAATATGATAAATTTTTACTTTTTTATTTTCAAGTGCTAATTGCTGCACTGAAGCTATATTAAATATTTATAAAATTTACAAAATACAGTATGTGTTATGTATGTATGTACATAAATATGTATGTAAATATTTATAAAATTTACAAAATACAGTATGTGTTATGTATGTATGTATTTTGTAAATTTTATAAATATTTAATATAGCTTCAGTGCAGCAATTAGCACTTGAAAATAAAAAAGTAAAAATTTACTATAGCGTTGTGTTATCAAATTTGTGGTATTTCATCTGCAAAGATGAATCTGCATAGCCAACGGTTGCAATGACAGTTGGATAGATGGCGCGCTGTGCCGCTATTAGCACTCTAAAAAATAACAAAAGCAGTGACAAAATTCAGCGTCTACGTCAGCCTTCCCGGTAGCATAGCGGTCAGTGCAGCCGCCCGGATTGCGGAAGACCCAGGCTCGATTCCTGGCTGGGTCGGGTAGGCGTTTAATTTTTTCACTGTATTTTGTAAATTTTATAAATATATAACAATATGATCGGTTATTCAGCAATTCCGTCAAATGAATAGTGACTCATCTCATCACCATTTATCATTAGTCACATCATTACGTACCTACGTAATAAGTAAGAATGCAGAATTGCTCAATAATAGACCTGATTCGTAAAGTTGAAAGAAGCAGAATGATTAATTATGTTGTGTTTCTAGGTTAGTGTAGCATTTAAAAATATCTGTGGCGACAAGGAACGGTTTTATATAATGAAACTGAAACGTGTTATTTTTATTTCGCCTCGGTGGCTGACATCCAGAGGTCCTGGCTTCAATTCCTAGGTCGGGCAAAATAATAAATATTACAAACGTTTGCGATATTTCAAATTCGATGCGTAGCTCGAGTTTGTCATTAGTTAAACAACACACATTTGACAAGCGCTAAGCGTGGTGATTAACCCCCTTATTCATAAAAACTATTTAAGTATTATTTGGTTAATTATTGTTTTGTCTCTTTTTCTCAAATACAAAATGACGTTTGTGTGACGTTGACAAAACAATATTTAACTAAAAAATGCTTAAATAGTTTTTATGAATAAGGGGGGTAAGCCAATAAGTACCCATCAATTGCAGCGACGATGACTTGATTTTAATATGGAGGCATTTGCCTAACTAAAGAAATATTGTTCCACTACAGGCTTTTCATTGACAAGTAAACAAATCCTAACATGAGTGATTGTGGCCTAACATTTATAAAATGTTTTTGTTTTGTTTATATAATTTTTAACGCAAATTTTGTTGCAAACAAATTAGAAAAACACAAATGTTGAGAAAATTTCCACGAGCAGGATTTGAACCTGCACCCTTTTGACATACCGGGTCAGGTGCTCTCCCAATTGAGCTATCGTGGTTCTAACCAGCTCGCCGAAATTATTCAAAACTATTTACTTTTTTACTTTGAAAGTCAAAGGCGCCCATTCAATGTTCATGTTAATGACGGCAGTTGTTGACATTAAGTGGGCATACCTGTCAGAAGGGTGCAGGTTCAAATACTGCTCGTGGAAATTTTTTCAACATTTGTGTTTGTAGCCTAACATTTGTCCCTATTCCATTATCATATCGATTTCAGCATATTTTTATTGATTCCATGTAAATTCCACAAACCAGACATTTTGACACCCCTTTTAGTGTTGGATTACACTCCTCTGATAACAAAAAAGGTATGTTGTCGTTTGTTATATTTTTTAAAGTAGAACATATTTCTAACGCAGTTACATAAACACATACACTGGATACTCGGTGTTTCAATCTTATCAAACCAAACGTGATTTTACTTTAATGATTAAAATAATCAATTGCAACAGAGTACTATAGAAAGGTGGCAAAGGCCTGATGTTAAGAGCGTTTACGCCGCACACTAGCGCCGCTAATGAAAAAAAAAACATATATCGTAATTAGAGATAGAAAATCAAATTATGCTCAACAAACTATTTGAATGAAGTAATTTAGCATTTTTACGTCACCTAATGATTGATTTTCTATCTCTAATTACGAGATATGTTTTTTTTTCATTAGTGGCGCTAGTGTGCGGCGTAAACGCTCCTAGGGGTGCGCCGACCAAAAAAAGCCAAAAGTTTAGTCACGGTTAAGTTGATATATGATGAAAAAACAATCGTATTACATAAACAAAATATTTATTTAGTATCAAAGGGAACGTGTTTACAATTAGCCCAACCCAAAATTTCATAACACACTATAGTTTTTTCTACAGTATAATTTAAAGATGGGCAAAAATCATGAAAACGAGTGGCGGCGTTTAGTTGATATCTTATAGTTTATCTAAATTATTATACCTCTAGCTATGTCTAAACAATCACCAATGTCTTAACTACAAATCGTCTGTCTCACACTTTCCATTTATCGAGCGGTTTTTTAAATTATAATTTTTCAAATTAACACGTTAAATTTCCCATACAAAATTAGTATGGCCGCGCGGCGTCAAATATGGACGAAGACATTTCAAATAAAATATATGACACTTGTCACTTACGGATGGCGCACCCTTAAGGAGAAGCAGAGTTTAACAGCTAGTGGAGCAAGATTGTGTCCTATACTAGCCGTCCTCACCTTGACAAAATGCACCACCATTCGGTCACATTATTGAAAGTAGGAATTTGTTTAGCTATGGTGTGTTGGACGTAATACGTGTTGGACGAAATGCGTGTTGGACGAAAAGCATGGTGGACATACTACGTATTGAACCAAATGCGTGTTGGACGAAAAGCATGGTGGACATACTACGTATTGAACCAAATGTGTGTTGGACGTAATGCATTTTGGAAGAAAAGCGTGTTGGATTTACTGCGTGTTGGACAAAATGCGTGTTGGACTAAAAAGCGTGTTGGGCGAAATGAGATAGAAATTTCCATATGGACGAATCGCTTGTTGGACCATCAGCTATCAAATCAAATTTTAACTCTGATCGTTTGCCACCTCAGGCCTAGTGGGAGTTATTTTTGACATTCGATCATGTTAGCAAAAACCAAAATTTTTACGGCAAAATTTTCACTATTCTCGAATGTCGCCAGGAGGCGCTGCTGCAATGCCATACTAGTTTTAGTTTTCGTAACCGTAATCGCATGAATACGGATAGTAACACAAAACTCACACTAGGCACTCAGGTGGCACTTACGGAGGGGGGGGATGTTGTGGAAGTGTCCGAAAGGGTTCCCATGACCTCGTCAGGCTGCACCATGCCGGCATTCGCTGCGTCCTCCTCAGATGAGGACGACGCGATGGTCGCTGTTTGCTGGTTCCAAGATGACGAGAGGACATCGTAGTGGTTTTTACCGAGTCAGCCTTAACTCGCTTTCTCTAGGGCTTCGGCCCTGGAACAGAGTATTGGCCATCCTCGGACAGCCAGCGGGACCCCTCTTGCCCGCTGATGCGTCTGTTAGTAGATTTTACACTCCGCATAAAAAAAGGCACTCAGGTGGCGATGCTGCAAAGCCATATTAAATTTCGTTTTCGTTAACGTAATGAAATGGTGAAAAAACTCGCAATCCCAAGTGTTTTACTTCAAGCTTTTTTGCAGCACCTTTCTTAATTGCAATTATACGTGCTGCTTACTCTGTAGCTACCAGTGAAAGCTCATAACCATTTTGGAGTCAAAACTTTTTTATTTAAATAAACATAAATATGTTTCATTATTATATTTCTTTAATTGCATTTTAGTATTTCTTAATTCCATTTCACTCCTCCAGCTTCGACCTAAATTTTCAAGGTTTTTATTAATTAGAATTAGTTTTTATATATATTCCTAATCCCCGCGTGACACAAGAGCCACAGTTTTTGTAGAGAAGTATTGTTATTGTTTAATTTACTTTTAACATCAAACGCGTACAAAACAGCAAAAATAACAACAGTGTATTAATTACAAGTCAACATAGCCCTAACAAAATATGCTAATAACGTTGTAACTAGCGAAAGAAAGTGTAGCCATTTATTTTAATTATTATTACGCAACAACTTTTATTTAATTATCGTCTTTGCATAAGTTTACCTTTGACTTTCTTACTCTACGCTATAAGGTAAAAGGTTGTCATAATCTTTATGAACAGTAACATAATGAAACAAAGAATTACTATTAAACAAAGGTATGTGAACTTAGACGCACAATAGTGATAAGAAGTGAGTCAGAGCGAGTCTTAAGGCGCTCGCTCCTCAGACAGACAAACTTAAGTTGAAGAAACTATCAATAGTTTCTTCGAACTATTTAAAAGTTTTCATTAAAGGATCGCAATTTTAAATAAACTTTTCGAATCCATAGTCAACAGTCAGTGTTTACCAGGTAGGGAACCAGCAACGTGACACGACTGTACAAATAATTTTTTTTTATTGCAGCTATTTTAAATTGATTCAATCGTCCAGAACAGCAATTGAAAACTGTTTATGATCATCAAAACTCTCAACTAGAGTTGCTATGTCTGCGTAGTTTCTTTAGGCTATCTACATTATTTGAATAAGGCATTTACAATGTTATTTATCTGGAAATCCTTGCCTCAGTCTGTGTTTCCTATCAAATATAATATTGGTCTCTTCAAATCACGAGTAGTGAAAAAATATAGTTACAAGATAAAATTTTGTTCTTTACGTTAGTTATTTGGAAACAGCTACATGCAAGTTGCATGTTGCCGCAACACGGTGATCAAAGTTGATCTGTCTGTCGTCTGTCGTCTGTCGTCTGTCGCAGCGCAGCGCCTTAATGCTCTACGACTTTACGGCTCTACAGAGGTTGGGATGACAATACTGTTAGAGAAAGCTCAAAGAAAGTTTAGGAAATCGGTCGATGAAAGAGTCTGTATTCATTTAGGGTGGACATGTGTGTGTGTGTTTTTGTTTGCATATTGTATAGGTGGCGAAATTGTAGATTTGTGATGGAGATGGTAACAAGGCGAGGTATCAATCAAAGCCTGCATATTAGACTATCTGAAAAATGACAAATTTCTCCAATAAATAGTCAACATGACAGGCATGTACATAAAGTTGATGTCTAATGAGGGTATTCGACAGTTATTGTACTCGGTTTTGTTGGTGGTAGGGCTTGTTTCAGTTCGCCTGGTAGCTGCAGCTACATGATATACCTAATAGGTCCTTACCTATGAATTTGGAGTTTTTTTCTCACTTATTAATAGGTGTATTACTTCTAAAAGTCAATACCGGTTATACACCTTTAATTAGGACTATGTTACTTAGGCTTCAGTAATAAAAATGATTATTCATTTTGTGTCTTTATCGCCCAATTTTTTTTTTAATTGACTTCATTTTTTGTTCGCGGACCTTTCGGATTTCGCGCAAAGATGTGCTTCTGACTCCGGCCTTATCGTCATTTATAATTATGACTATAACTATGATTAACCTTCAGGCGAAATGAACGCTAAATGATACCCATTGAATGAAAATAAAAATTACAGGAAATCTTAAGAAAACATTAAAGACGTGATGAAGTAGATACTTATAAAAAAAACAATTTAAATGAACTTCCACTCCACTGAAGTGGAAATGATTCAGTTACCCTCTCCCTGCCAGCCCACGAGGTGCTTCTTCACGCCTCTTTTGATAGACCCCTTATCATAAGAAGGAGGGAAAACGTGTGCTGTTAGACTATTCCATGTCTTGGAAATAATTCTAACTATTTAATAAAACTAGTTTAAATGAACACTATCTCTATATTGATTACTAGCGGCCCGTCCCGGCTTCGCACGGGTGGACATTTCTTTTAAATATAGCCTATGTTACTCAGCGATAATGTAGCCTTCTAATGGTGAAAGAATTTTTTATATCGGTCCAGTAGTTTTTGAGTTTATTCGTTGCAAACGTACAAAAATACAAAGCTTTCCTCTTTATAATATTACTTATTAGTAATGTACACACGCCTCTGACTACAACAAACTGACTTTCAAATAAAACAACTATTTTACACATCATGAAACTAATATCCATATTTTTTTTTTTTTTTTATTGTGGCACGTCAAAATGGCCTCACCCTGCCTGATGAAAAGCAGCCAGTGAAGCCCAAGAAGTGAAAGCGTTCATCACAGCGCTACCACGCTATGCCGAACGCTCACACTATGGCGGCCTGCATAAATGCTAAATATAATATCCATATCCACATAATATCCTGACGATAAACATTAAATAAAGTATTGTGTAAAATAAACATAACATAACATAGATCCGTAAAAGTTGTTTCATTTCAATGTGTAGTGTTCGCGTAAACTTTAGAAAACAATAAACTGACTTTCCTCAATAGACTTTAACCTTTATGTCTAGCGTATAAGGTTGAACATTTGTTGAAGAAATTTAACAGTTTTGGATAGTATGACGTGCAGGCATCTAATTGTTTTAAGCTTTTCCTGGTTCGTAATTATTTGAATTAATTAGGTACTACATATACAGGGTATGAAAAGAAGCTTAACGAAAACGAAAAATACAGATTGTTCCCATCATTACTATTACTTTCTTGTATTGAGCCATACCTGGGAACCTGATAGTTAAGGAGTTATTGAGGAACAAAGTCAAAACTTTTTTTTACGCTTTTTGAGGAATCTCTTTAAAAAGGTTATTAGTAAATTTTCTTCTAAAGGGACATTAGAAAGAAAGAAAGAAAGAAATACATTTTATTAGCGCACAACAAAAACTAATTACATTCACAAAAAAAATAAAACAAAAAATATATATACATATTGAAAAACAAAGTACTTTCACAATAAAACAGAGGAGACAAAGTGTGGCCAACTAAACCCAACCTCAGCACATGCTACAACGACATGAGGCCGCTGCAGCGCTGGTATTCTGGAAGGGCCTAATCGGTGACGTCACAACAAAAAAACAAAACAGAAAACCAACAAGTATAAATGAATAATAAAAATTAAAAAAAAAAAAGAAATAACTTATAAAAATAACTTACATTAGTATTTTTCTTCCATTTTCAATTAAAAAGAGACGTTTTAAGTTACATATCGCAATGAATGTCGAAGGCACACAATGCGGCCGCCTCGTTTCGTTCGCTACATGCACACTAAGTTGCACGCGTTCCATTGCGTGTCATAAATAACACCTGTTTTTGATACCCAAAAATAAAAGTAGTTTGCCAGCATTTATTTTTACTTAATGTTTCTTAGTTTGATGTAGGAACACTATGCGTATATTAGCTTCACAGCCGAGTGAGCCGACAAATAAAAGCCAATAGTGTAGTCACGGTTAAGTTGATATATGATGAAAAAACTATCGTATTACATAAACAAAATATATATTTAGTATCAAAGGGAACGTGTTTACAATTAGACCGACCCATAAATTCATAACGCACTATAGTTTTTTCTAAGTCGGACAAAAATCATGAAAACGAGTGGCGGCTTTTAGTTGATATCTTATAGTTTATCCAAATTTATATTCCTCTAATTATGTCTAAACAATCACCAATGTCTTAACTACAATCGTCCGTCTCACATTTTCGATTTATCGGGCGGATTTTTAAATTATTATTTTTCAAATTAACACGTCCCTTAAATACCCCATACAAAATTTATGGCTGCGCGGCATCAAATAAATATGGACGACGACATTTCAAATAAAATATATGACACTTGTCAAGTTATTACGGACGGCGCGGTTCGGCGCACCCATACGTGTAACTAGTAGTTCTTTCCATTTCGTTATTCATCGCGAAATTACTTTGCATTTTTAATTTGATGAGTTCAGTTACATCATCGCATTAAGGTTGCGAATTAATAAGTTACCTTTGCCAAATGTTAGGTACTCAGGGAGCAGAGTTCCTAGCGTGAGTTTCATTTACCATCTGAACTCATTCGATCTCGTTAATTAATATGGAAAAAAATTATCTCTCCTCTCCTCCATATTTATTTTATTATTTTATGGTCGAATAAATTAGAATAGTAAATGAAACTTGCACTAGGCACTTTGATTAACTAATCGGGGGCCGTTAAGAAGTGGACAAGTTAGGAAAGAGACATGTTAGGAAGTGGACAACTTTGAAAGTGGTCAAGTTAGGAAGTGGACAAGGGCGCCCGGAGGGGATTTAGCCTTTATATTGAGCGAGTAAAATATGGAAACTAAATTGTCTTGTCAAAATCATGTGCGAGCATCTTGGAACCCATGGTACGACTCGCACGGGGAGTTAGGCAGCTGATACATTCTTTCGAGACCCTGAAGGTATGAGAACATAATCTTTGTAGTTAATTGTAATTAGTTAAAAAGTTGTAACTAGTTATAGCAATTACACTGTCACGCACACACGCACACTGTCACACACACACCCTCAACCTCTCTCACACACACACCCTCACACACGCACGCACACCCTCACACACCCCCTCACACGCACACGCACACGCACACGCACCCTCACACACACACACACACACACCCTTACACACTGTCACACACATCATTTTGTTTAGCCCACATTCCCCAGAATTGCTTTAGGCAGGTATCTCTTAATTCGATTGTGGTTAAAATTGTGGTAAGGTTTCACTAATAAATACCTTGTTTAATAATAATGCTTATAATGCACCCCACGGGCACTGTACCACGACGACGTCAGACAGGAAAGCCTTCCTTGTTTTTGTGGGTCTTCCAGCGCGTCGAGCCCGTGGGAACAATGTTTGAACCTTCCCTAGGGAATATTGCGTTACTAATAATAACACGGAAGAATAAGAAACGTGTGGATAATCGTTTTTTAAGTGTTTGCATACGCAATTGTTAGGAAAACTATTAAACAAGGTGTGCTAGGTAAGACACAATATTTTTATTATATTGAATTTAATGGTTACTAGATAAAATTTTACTAGAAAAAAATCAACCGGTCTCAGGAAGCTCGAGTGGGAATCGAACCCACGACCTTTGGATAACCGGTCCAATGCAATGCTCTGACCGCTGAGCTACCGAGGTTTTTTTTTAAATTTTATCTTGTAAGACAATTTTATTCCACTATCTATCTTCGCATCTGGATTCCGCTTCTGCATAACATTAGGGCCCTCGCCCACGGCGACTTTTTGTAGCGATGCTGTCGCGTGTTTACGAAACGCGCGACAGCATCGCTACTAACGCGCGTTAGTCGCATTTGCAACGCGCTACAGAAGCGATGCCAACGCGCTACTACGCGCTACAGCATCGCGACTGTATCGATGCAAACGCGCGACCGTGTCAGACGACATCCATCGGGGAGAGAACAGAGGGAGGGTGGCGCGTGAGTGGGGAACCGACCATCAGTGTAATCTCTCTTTATTAAATGGGTGCATCCAATATTGACGCTGCTTTCGCTGCCCACGTTGTGGCTGTCCAACGCTTCGGCTGCTTACGTAAAAGCAGCACCAAAGACAACGTGACTAACGTTGCCTCAACGGAGTTCATCTTGCAACTGCAGCGATCGCAGGCATTTTTGTGCCGTTACTGAATCGCGTTTGCATCGCGACTGAATCGTGTTTATGTGGGCGAGGGCAAACAGCTAGCGACACCATCGCGACTGTATCGATGCGAACGCGCGACAGCATCGCTACTGAATCGCTACAAAAAGTCGCCGTGGGCGAGGGACCTAAGGTAGTGAAAGACTCAATGAACTAAAAAAAAACGTTGACGTAATATACCTACCTATTTGTAAGTGCCCTTGCTGAGTTTCTTGCCGGTTCTTCTCAGTACAAGGTCTCTCGCCTTGTGTAGACATACGCACCGATGTCACAGTGGCAAAACGGAATAAATGAATTTGAATTTTGAACTTTTTTAAGGTACCGATCATTTACGTTGCAACGTTTTTTACGTTGCAAAAATTTTATAAATCTGCTTTAGCGGGTGGGCTAATCCCACTTCTTACTTCTTTAGACGTCCAGGGCCTTTTAAATTTTCCTATGGTCCAAAGACAAAATCAGGTTACAAAAACATGATTGTAGACATAAAACGCAGAATCAGAGCCCAGTAAAGCATTTTAATTCGAGAAACGGAATAGCCCTTGACCTTGCTTTCATCTGATATCGATAAGGCCAAAGATGGAAGTAAATTTTTTTCTGGATAAGGCACTCGAGCACATCATACTAATAACAGTTAGAACTCAACAAAGCAGTTAACATTGTCGTATGCTGACAGACTTAGATGAAATAGTGGTCATCATCATCATCATCATTAGCCCCTCTCGACCCACAGCTGGGCATAGGCCTCTCTTATTGATGCCACCGGCGACATGGGTCAACGATATAAACAAGAGCGTGGGTAGCACGTGTCCCAGGCTAGCGAAGGATCGAGGCGAATGGCATAAACAAATAGTGGTAGCCAGGAGAAATTAAAACTATAGACTAGTAGACTACCAACTAACGTTTATTTTTTTTTTCTTGGCGGGAAAGTGAAGAGTAATGTCTGCAATTTTGTTTTATTTTCTAAAATTTGTGTTAATTCGAACATTAATGTGAAATAATGGTGGATTATTAACCGTTAAGTGTTCGTGAGTGTGCATGAGTGTTGGCAAATGAAACAAAATAGTGCAACGGCACTTTTCAAATTCTCTCAAGAATTCCGCGTAAGGACTTAGTAAAGCCCCACATCTACTAAGATACTCGAGGGGTTGGGGGGTATATCATTCTCACTTCTCATTTCTATTATCATTCATCATCATTTATGGAAATATTGTTTATTTATGTATTACTTGTACGAAAAATTACTTTGACACTGGCTAAATGTGCTAATCGCACGAAGCCATCAACTAAAAAAAAAAAACGTTTATTTTTATTTATGACATCATTAACGCGACTAGGGGAGCTCTACTATTCCATTGGAATGTTAGTAAAAACGTCGTAACCTTAAAGTGCAGGCAATAAATTAGAGGCGAAATAAATGGGCCCGAAACTTCTCACAGCGGACGGCTATTAATAACAGATAGAACTGAAAATAACTATTGACCGCGAACATAGTGAAATTAACATAGTTTAGTTAGAGTTGGTTTTGAACTCGTTTAACTTAAGACTTGTTTCATGGTTTGTACTTTGTGTAAATGTGTCTATAAATTGCCTTCAGAACTTTTGGTTTACAATTCTTATTTATTTTAAGTTCGTATACAAAATTACTATTAAATTAGTTTATTGATAGAGTAGAACACAGGTATATAACCTATATAAAAAGAGCTGACAGATTAAGATTAGTTTTCAGCAGACTAAGTTAGGTATATTGTGATTTGGTGAGGGATATATAGTTTCAAAGTAGCAAAGAGAGAGAGAGAACTTCTTTGCGCACATGCGCAGCTGCCCAGTGCCTAACGAAAACGAGATTAATGAACCGATTCAAACCGAACCCCTCGGAGAATCTAGAAGGGAATGGGGCAACGCACTAGTGCGTGATGCCGTTCATCATCATCATTATTTCAGCCAAAAGACGTACACTGCTGGACAAAGGCCTCCCCCAAGGATCTCCACCACGACCGGTTTTGTGCTGCTCGCATCCAGCGGCTTCTTGCGACCTTCACCAGATCGTCGGTCCATCTTGTTGGAGGCCTGCTCACACTGCGCTTTCCGGTACGCGGTCGCCACTCAAGGACTATCCCGCTCCAGCGGCCATTAGTCCTGCGAGCAATGTGCCTTGCCCATTGCTACTTGAGCTTAGCAAACTCTTCGGGCTATGTCGGTTACCTTTGTTCTTCTGCGGATCTCCTCATTTCTGATTCGATTATGCAGAAAAACCCCAAGAATAGCCCTCTCCATTGCTCTTTGAGTGACCTTGAGCCATAGTGAGTGAGTGGTCGCTCACTATGGGCCTGATGCCATTCCCTCTAGAAAAACTGACGGTGTGACGGTGTTGCTTGCGATCGCACGGCTCAAGGAACCCTTTAAGTTTCATGTCTCCCTCAAAAAAGTCCGGCAACGCCGAAAAAGGCGTCTGCAGTCAATGCGATCAGCAAACTTTCTTCAAAACAAAAAAGTTTCTATACGCCATTGAAGCAGTGTCTCCTAGTGACAAACGAGGTGTGTTGAAATATTAAATTACTAGCGACCCGCCCCGGCTTCGCACGGGTGCAATGCTGATACACGCAACCGCTATGTCCCTGCATTTTAAATCTGTAATATCTTCGAAAATATTAATTTAAATTACATGCTGTGAAAGGCCCTTTTGATCTATATTAGATGCACAATGTATTTAAGGTACTTAATTGAGTAAGGATTAATGCTGTATTGCTTAAAATCGCTTTGTAAATGAGTCATTATTTCTCGTAAAAAGTAAAGGATAAACAATGATTATTGTGGGTTATCCCTAAGAGATAGACATATACCATCGCGGACTTTTTTGTAGACCTTTTTAAGGTGTACAATACTGTAGTACATTATTTTGATCTATCTCGTAGGGTTCAGCCAGCGTTTGCAATGTAAGCGAAAAATAATGGGAAACCTCTAAAATTATCAGTGTTTCTCTACTATATTATGCATGTATTTATAAATATAAACCTTCCTCTTGAATCACTCTATCTATAAAAAAACCGCATCAAAATCCGTTGCGTAGTTTTAAAAATCTAAGCATACATAGTGACAGCAAGAAGCGACTTTGTTTTATACTATGTTTTAAACTAACCCGAATTTGATTGATGTTAAAAGAAATGTATCACTCAATTTTTGTTTAGACTATAGGTATTCGACGGACGTGATCCGAAAAACGAAACACGTTTTTCTATTGAATTGTATATAAATTAGTTGTTACTGGCAGAGGCAGCCACTTTCACTCTCAGCGGCGTTACAAAGTAAGAAGACCCAGAAGGTAAGCTTGTACACACTGCGCTCGAGCAACGGACACAGTCGAACACAGACCCTCTCACGGATACGGATCTCGGAACAGTCCGAGCGTAGTTGTTGCGACATTCCATCACAGATTACTTAAGAGGAGACAATAAGGAAGGTCGACTGAATTGAAGAATCAACGTTTCGTAGTCCCCTGATTCCTCCTCCAAAACAGGACAGATTTAATTACTTTTTTCATTGAAAATTAAAGAAAGGCTTTTGATGTGTTTTCCTTTTTTAACCTTTAAAAACATTAAAAATTGGTTAGATTTTCCGCGTTTTTTCTAAATTTGACGAGATTTTATAAAAAAATCAAAACATAGGGACACAGCCAAAGCTTTTCTTTAATATTTAATGAAAAAAGTAATTAAATCTGTCCAGTTTTGGAGGAGGAATCAGAAGACTACGAAACGTTGATTTTGTCTACTTTTCATACATATTTTTCAATTCTACCGACCTTAGCATTTCCTCTTAATAGTTTCATTCCGTGTCCGAGAGATGTTGTCTGTGTGCGTTGCTCGAGCGGTCAGACAGTCAGTTTGACGACCTCCTTGGTCGAGTGCACCGGTTTTCATGGTGTCACCATCTCTGAGGTCCCGGGTTCGATCCCCAGTCGGGTCAATTTAGAAATTATTGTTTTTCTAAATTGTCTCGGGTCTGGGTGTTTTCTATGTATAATAAGTATGTATTTAACTATTTTAGTATGTTTATCCGTTGTCTAGTAACCATATAACGAGTTTCATAACGAAGCTTCTCTTGGGCTAGATAATTAGTGTGAGTGTAGGATTTTTTTTATTTTTTATTTTTTTATTATTTCCTCTTAATAGTTACATTCCGTGTCCGAGAGAGGGTGTCTGTGTGCGTTGGTCGAGCGGTCAATATAAAGCTTACTTTCTGCAGTCCTTATTTTGTGGGTGTGCTGTGTTGTGCCTTGTGACCGATATCATTCCACAACTATTTTAGCGGAGCTGGGTTGAGTAACTTCGCTGTGTCATCTCAGTACCATGCAACTGTGTTTTTTAAACAATAGGCAATTTCGCAAGAGTGCAATGGCCTTTATGAAATTTGTAAGATTTAAGATTTTGAAGATAGAAGCAGACTGGGGTAACAATAGGTGCATTAAGTATCACGGATAAGCTGAAAAAATGGCGGATTAGAATATTTGAGTAAGTAACCAACGACAGTTTTAAGCGTACAGTATTTTGGATTTGAAAGATCGCCAAAACATATGATAGGTAATTAGGTACACAGAAAACACAATAGAATAAAAAATAGACTACGCCGTTTTGTGCCTAACAAATTAAAGGTAACCACAGATAACCGTTTTCAACAACTTTCTTGTTTGGGGTACCCAATCTCTTCATGTGTTAGGTACTGTCAACTTACTACTATCTAGGCAATTACTAGTAGGTTATTGTATGTAGGTATGAAGAACTGGCATAGTAAGTGGATAAAACTGACTTCTAAATACGTTTTACAACTTCTCTACCAATGAGAACAAAGAAACTTCGGAGTCAACAACCCAAGCAGTGGAAAACTCTTCGTGCAACGTAAAGTACGCCAGCGCTCTTGATATCTCCGGTCACTTACCTAGTTTAAAGAGGATCGGATGATCAATACCTGTTCAGCTCTGGCCGTAAGACCTGACGAAGATAGACCTCTCCCTGCGTAAATTAGTTTGCTTGGGTTTATGTAAACTTGCCATCAAAGTCAATTCGTCATCGAAAAAACAGTGAAAAAAAAATTGTAACCTCGCCACAGGCAGTATTTTAAAAATAAATTTGCTTTAAATTATTTTGGTCTATTGTAAACTCGACACAGGTGTTTTCGTATGGACTGCAGAAGAATCAAACACCTTAATTAATAAAATCATTAAATATCTATATATTAATACGTGAAGCAAAAACTTTGTACCCCTTTTTTACGAAAATTGCGCGGACACTTATAGTTAATATAGAGAAGGTAATCCGAATGTTAATATTTTTTTAAATTATGCATAAAAATACATTAAATCAATAAAACAAACATTACACACACTATACCATGTATTTGACACACACGCATAAGTATTTGACGCACACGCATAAATACTCTTTTCAAAAATTTCAAAAATGGAAGAGGAGCGGCCGTAATCTGTCAATGCAAATCCAAATACACATTCTATCTTTTTTAATTTTTCATTGCTTAGGCACAGAATAAGTCATTACAATCCGTGTAGCCTTAATAAAATTACGATCGAACTTCGACCACTGGACGACCATTAGTATAATATTGATAAGTGACGAAAAAGCTTATTACACAAAGTGTGTGAGATTTGGCATAGTTAAAGTTCATAATATGGAGAAGAAGTGCAGAAAGATAAAATTTATCGAGGAGCTCGATGGCGCAGTGGTTAACGCGCCCGGTCTGCGAGTGCTGAAATTAAGCAACATTCGCAAAGGCCGGTCATCGGATGAGTGACCAAAAATGTATCATCTTGAGCTCCTCTGTGCTTCGGAAGGCACGTGAAGCCGTTGGTCCCGGCTGCATTAGCAGTCGTTAACAACCACCAATACGCACTGGGCCCGCGTGGTGGTTTATGGCCCTTCCCTATGGATGGATAGTGATAACGATCACTATCCATCCATAGGGAAGGCTTGTGCCCCAGCAGTGGGGACATAAAACGAGCTGATGATGATGTGTTATATTGTATAAACATTGTATATTTTGTGAAATACGGTCGAATTCCAACCAGTAGCCGACCACTGTTACAAATAGACTAGCATAATCATAATCATAATCTTTAATCATAATTTTTTTCTTTGTTTCCATGTTGTACATATTATAAAGGTTATTAAGTATATAATATAAAGGTTAGAGGTATTCCTTGAAGCGCTCCCATTTTGGAGCGCTCCCAACGAAGCGCCCCAAAACTATTCCTCGAAGCGCTCCTTTTTAATAACTGCTAATAAAAGGAGCGCTTCACAATTAAAAATATTGAAATTTTATTCCTCGAAGCGCTCCCACCTTGAAAAATATGGAAAAGCATGAAGTAAGCGTAATATATGATATCAATGATCTTTTAAAACTCATTTGTGCATCATCACGAACACTCTATAAGTAGTATATAAAGACCCGAACATGAGGGTGTGTTTAGGCTAATATTAATTATGATAATAGTAGTTAATAAACCAGCTTTGCACATGGGTGCGCACTGCGCACGAGTTCTCTGCATCTAGCATGGAATTTACAAACCCAACGATTATTTAGTAAACATACGCCCATTTAGCGGATAGATGTTTCTTGTTAACAAAACTCTTGGTTTATCATTTATTTTTAGTAAGATAACAGCTATGTTAACAGGAAAATGAAGGTCAAGATTAAATCAAATACAAGTAATTTTACGGATCTGTACTCGTTTATTTCACACATTAGTTTTAATTAATCTAATCCTGACGTTTCGAACCCTTTGCAGGGTCCGTGGTCACAGGTGGTAAAAGTTGTTTCATTTCAATGTGTAAGTAGTTGATCGCGTAAACTGTAGAAAACAATATAGATCAAATAAATCGGTCTTTTAAATAAAGAGTTAGTGCTACTTTTAAGTTAACATTTCCCGACAAGCGGAAGGACAAACGCCTGGATATTTTGGAGTACTTACTAAAGTATTTATTGTGGCAGCCGTGGTCGTCAGGAGCCAGTCATCGGCACTTGCTTTTCGTCGTCAAAAAATAACATAGAATTTAATTGAAATTTGTCTGGATGACATGACAAATGCCTGAATATTTTGGAGTACTTACTAAGGTATACATTATGGCACCCGTGGTCGTCAGGAACCAGTCATCGGCACTTGCTTTTCGTCGTCAAAAAATAAACATAGAATTTAATTAAAATTTGACTGGCTGGCATGACAAACGCCTGGAATATTTTGGAGTACCTACTAAGGTATACATAGTGACACCAGTGGTAGACAGGAACCAGTCATCGGCACTTGCTTTTCGTCGTCAAAAAATAACATAGAATTTAATTGAAATTTGTCTGGATGACATGACAAACGCCTGGATATTTTGGAGTAACTACTAAGGTATACATAGTGGCACCCGTGGTCGTCAGGAACCAGTCATCGGCACTTGTTTTTCGTCGTCAAAAAATAACATAGAATTTAATTGAAATTTGTCTGGATGACATGACAAACGCCTGGATATTTTGGAGTAACTACTAAGGTATACATAGTGGCACCCGTGGTCGTCAGGAACCAGTCATCGGCACTTGCTTTTCGTCGTCAAAAAATAACATAGAAATTCATTGGAGGACAGCTATGAAGCAGTTGGTCAGTGTTCATTGTTGTTAAAGTTAAAAATCTGTTAATGACCCCTTTTTTAGGGTTCCATAGTCAACAAGGAACCCTTATAGTTTCGCCATGTCTGTCTGTCTGTCTGTCTGTCCGTCCCCAGCCTAGCTCATAGACTAACTGCCGTACTCAGAGACGTCAATTAAGTTTTAGTGACAATTCAATGTCTTTCCTTCTCTATTTAGCACTATACATAAGAAAGTGACAGCAAGAGACTTAATTGTCATTAAAACTTAATTGACGTCTCTGAGTCCGTCAGTTAGTCATCATTATATAAATGTTCATAAAAGCCCTCTTCTCAGAGTCCGCATTATTGAGATGGGCTACGGAACCCTACACTGCGCGTAGCCCGACACGTACTTGGCCGGTTTTAATGCCTAAAGGAAAAAAGTGTCGACACTCGTTCCTGTGGAACACTGTGGTGCTATTATCCTACTTTTAAAACATAATTCAAAAATGTTCTCCTGACGTTTCGTACCGTTTGTCAGTGGAAATAGAAAATAAAACATTATATTATAACATTATTTTATTTAAGCGTTGGTAGCATATAAAATAAAGTAAAACTTGCGACAAGCACCTTGATGGCAGACAGGCTATAAGCTTGAACTCAGTTCTTTGCCATTCAAAGAACAAAGAAGAATCGAAGAGATTTGCCAAAGACAAAAGACAAAGTGTGGCCAACTAGGCACCAGCCTCAGCACGTGCTACAGCGACATAGAGCCGCTGCAACACTGGTATTCTGGAAATTTAAGAAAAAAAAACATCACAAAAAGGGACAACCATATTTTTTCCCTTGTTATTTTTTTTTGTGATACCCCATTCATTGTGGCATCGTATCCGTTGACTTCATTAAAGAAACTACATCAAAAGGCATTCGCAGTGGCGTTGAAAGGCGGAACGAATACTTTATCAAGTGTCATTTCCTACAACAAAACTGGTTTCATCTAGAAACGAAAATGTTTGGTTAAAATGGATTCACAACTTTTATGAATGTGGGATGTCGAGGTTAAATAAATAATATATTAAAGACATTTATCGTTTATAAATTCACTTCACCTTTATTTTTAAGTTACAAGTTCTTATAGGTAACGCCTTTGTAGCCGTGTGGCTAAACGTTCGGCCTGATACCCGGTGGTCTTGCGTTCACAGGCACGTTGTTTCGGATTTTATCCATGCATATATAGCCTTGTGTTTGCACCAACCCGTATTTGGCAAGCTTGGTGGACTAGCCAATCCAATACCCATTAACTGTAGCGGTGAATACATTTCAATGCTGGAAGTCTTTTGTCCAACAGTGGGTCATAGGCTATAGGGTGGCTCGTCTGTCGGTCTTCTACATGGTTCAATTCGGGGAGTGCGCGAAGGAGTTGCACGACCTAATCCCACCATCCACTTTCCGCTATCGGAGCGCGAGGCGCGAGTTCCATCCCTATGTTGTAGATATGCCACCTTTTTGCACGAGCCGATTCGGTTCAACTTTCTTAGTGCGTACAGCTAGGGAATGGAACGCGCTGCCTGCGAGTGTGTTCCCTGAAAGGTATAATCTGGACCTTTTCAAGGCCAGAGTGAATAGGTTATTTCTAGGCAGGCATGTTCCATCCTCGACCGCACCGTCACTTAACATCAGGTGAGGTGTGGTCAAATGCCTGCCTATAAACAATAAAAAATAAATAAAAATTAAATGCTCAGTATACGTCATGTCCGCTGTATGATCAACAGTCAAATAATGCAAGTAGGTACCTAACTAGGTAACAATAACACAAACTTCAGTTTTTCCGATAAAGAATTAATGTAAAACGTGACTGTACTTGTGAACACAATTCACGATACTTTTTATCGGAACATAGTAAATAGTTTTGCTTGACTTAATCTGCAAGCCAATTTCAAGTCGCCAGTAGTTCGTAGTTTGTCGCATTAAGCATTATTTTATCATATTAATAATATTGTACTAATATAACTTTGAAAACATACAGCGACAAGGTCCTAACTGATAAGATGTAAGAATACCTTCTATAAAAGGAGTTTCTGTAAAGCTTCTGCTTTTCCATTGTTCCTTGGATAATTAAACAAATATTATACTATGATACTTTTACACATAAAGCTATTTGGAATAATATCTTTAACATACTAGCTGACCCAGCGGACTTCGCTTTGACAGTTTCTATGTCAACAATACAATCAAATCGTTTCTATGACAACAAAACAAACAAATCATTTTGTATTGGAAAAAAAAAATGTTTGGGGTGCACCACCCTTATCACTTAGGGGTATGAATAATAGATTACGACCGATTGTCAGACCTACCGAATATACCTACATATAAAATTTCATAAAAATTTATTAAGCCGTTTCGGAGAAGTATGGCAACTAACATGTGACACGAGAATTTTATATATCGCACTAACAATACAATACTGGTGCAAGTCAAAACATACTGACATTGGAAATTTTGTCGTATTGAAGAACAGTACAGTTCAATTTCAAATATCAGTATATTTTGACTTGCACCAGTATTGTATTGGTAGTGCGATATATAGATAGATAATGAATGGTCCTGACTGTTTGATTCATCATCGCCGAGCCTAAATCGCTGAAGCTAATTAGATGAAATTTGGACTGCAGGTTAATTGACAGACGTAATCATACCCTAAGGGAGTCAAATAGGGGATGAAAGTTTGTATGAAAGTCCGTCAGTTTTGAAGTAAAATACATGAAAATATGTCTCAGGAATTTTGTTATTTTCTTTTAAAGGAGTAAAAAAGGGAAGAAAGCTTTTTTTATGGAAATCGTTATTTTGAAAGTAATAAATAACTATAAAAATTAATAATTTAACCGATCTATAGATTTTTCAATAAAAATAAAGAATGACGTGTTTTAGCATTTTTCGAAAAACCTCCCCTAGAGAGGTGAAATAATGGTGGAAAGTTAGTGTTGTGCTAAAGTGGTCAATAAATAATTGTCATATGTTACTGGCAGCTACCTCGGACAAAGAATTAGTCTAGCTATTCAAAGGGGAAACGCTGCCAGTATTTTCGGAACCTTCCATAAAGGGACTCCTTTTAATAATATATTTTAATTATTATATCATACATTTTTTTAAGGTTTTTAGTTATAGGTTCATTGTTATAGTATATATATATATATATATATATATATATATTATTTCTGTATATAGGTATTGTATTATTTTATTGTAAATCTGTTTTCGTAAATTTCTTTTTTTGAATTTGAATTTGAATATTGTAAGTTTTTGTTTCTAGGATTAGGTTAGGAAGCTTTTGAACTATTTTTATAATTTAAATATATAATTACAGCATTTAATACTAACAATTAGTTTTAAGTCCTCTAACAATTATAGATCAATAATTGTCTATGTCTGCCTATGTCATAAAGAAGTCTAACGCAAAATCCAAGAAGCTTAATAAAATACAGACAATAATTACCATCATTTAAACTCGTCTCTCCCACAATTTGCTCTTAACAAAAACATTCATTTGTTTACCTATGTGAAGTATCCCATACTTGTCTACAGATTAGAAAAACATCACATTGTTTGTGCGGCTGGTTCTCAGCGCATCCGATCGTCCCGGACAATATTGTTGTGGATTGGATATTGTAAAGCGAAAAACTTCAGTTGTTTTATTAATTGCGGTCTATTTGTGTTCTCTTCATATTGTCAGTTGGTTCTAACAAGGTTCTAACTGTGCTTAAACGTCACGTTACAATACAAAGTCTACACCAAACGGCTTAATAGCGCTACAAAATTCACATCAAATGAAACTTTATACCATAAGCGGTACGGTGCATTTAACAAAGTAGCAGCATTGACCCTAAATGAGATGTCGCTGACATTGAATGCTATTTCCGAAAACGTATTCACAATCCAAGGAAAGCTACTTTTGTGGTTTGTGTTCGAGTCTTTACAAAGTAGGTAACTCACCAAGGTTTTAAGAAACACTATGAAAAATTGAAGAACTTTATTATGAAAGTACACCTACCTAAAGAATTGGCTCGAACTAGCTCCAGTATAGCGATACAACTTAACAGAAGGCGCTCGCTGATTTCATGTGAAATTTTACTTTTCGTTGTAGAGATCGCAAAGTTAAGCAAATAATACTCGCACTAGGCAGGCCTCTCTTTTCTCGTCATTCTCCGCGGTCAATCGAAGCAAATGGTTTAAAAAAATACATTTTTTTACATTCTCTGCGTACCTGAATAATGACATCATCTCGCGTGACTCACAGATGCATTCAGAAACGTGTTCGCCCATAGGTACAAAAACTGTAGGAATTTTAACAAAATAGGCTTAAAAAATTCTAGATTTAAGAGCTATTTTCGAACTAGCTATACTACTGCTCTTCTAATAAACTGACATTCTATTAATAACGGAGTGTCAATGAAAAACAACAGGTTAAACGAAAACATCTGAGGCGGTGGTGCCGACTTATTTGTAAATATTGTTTTAAATTTAATCTTAGTTACGCCTTTATGAAAATGGATTTAATTCAAAGAGTAAAGCTTTGTTTGATGATTTTTTTGTAAAAAAACTGAGTTTGATGAACAGAAAACTGGTTTTACAATCCATAAATGAAAAAGAAAACTCGTAAGCAACCAATCGTACGAGTTTTCTTAAAGCAGGCGTAACATCATATCCATTTCAAAAATGATCTCTCATTACATGCAAAGGAAACTTATTGCAGGTAATATTATCTAGATTGGGTATTGAGGTTAACTATTTGATAGCTATTACTTTCTAATTACCTACTTAATAACTTATTAGAAAAAGGATTGAACATTCTGCTCCAAATGTGATAAAGATAATACATAAGTTAAATTAAATAAAGGTAATAAAATGTTATTTTAATAGGGTTTGTTTTGAGATATATTATTAGTCCATTTTTTGGGATAAGAAAGTATCTCATCAATCGACCTTCTAGAAAAAACATTGTAACTAAATTTTTGATGATTTTGAGTTAAAATATAAATAAATAAATAAAAATAAGAATTTACGTATCATTGTTTATTATTATTTTAATTTATTCGTCTCAAAACAACTCATTTGATGAAAAGTGACGCAAAAGCTCCATTACGTTATTCTTTAAGTCGTGCAATACTCATTCACATTAGTGATGGTATTAAAAATTATTGTTCTTAAATTTTTCGCTAGTTAGCTTGAAAATTTTTTGTTTTATCTAATATATAAAATTCTCGTGTCACAGTTTTCGTTGTCATACTCCTCCGAAACGGCTTGACCGATTTTGATGAAATTTTTTGTGCTTATCCGGTATCTATGAGAATCGGCCAACATCTATTTTTCATCCCCCTAAATGTTAGGGGTAGTCCACCCCTAAATTTTTTTATTTATTTTTTAGACAAAATTTTTAATTTCTATTTTTTTATGATACAACATACAAAAATACATACAATCCTCAATTTTCACCCTTCTACGATCAACCCTTATTTGTGGTACGAAGTCCGCCGGGTCAGCTAGTATTTATATAATATTAACCCCTCTTAACGTTTTAAGCAGAGTCACGGAAAAGGACAAAAAAACTAAAAACTAGACACTGGTTAAATCATGAGAAATTGAACTAAATGGATCATTTGATACATCTGGAGATACTTAGGACACACGAAGAGATTAGGATTGACACATGAGGAGATTAGGTCCATCACACTGGCCTAATGAGTGCAATGAATAATCTATAACAACATTCGGGACGCATGACAAAGGATATGGAGCACAAGATAAATTTGGCCACACATCCAGGCACTTAACTTTCCGAGAGTTACTTAGCTTTTACGATTGTCATCTGAACGCCACACGGCGAACGAGCTCATTAATAGCCGCTGATTGTTTTTAATTTACATTGCTATCTCAAATATACAGTTACTAGTTGCTTGTGATATCGTTATCAGATAACGGATACACGCAAAAGACATAATAATTCTTTATAATGATTAGGATAAAAAAGACAGAGAGAGATATTGAACCTATTTATGGTATATAGTAGGTACTTAAACATTGACTTTACTTAAATCTGTGCAGAGATCTAAGTATCCCTTGAATAAGTATATCTCTACCGGCAACTCTGCAAAGAATAGTTTTATAGTCGCAAATTTTAATATTTTAAGTCTTAATTACTCGTTCGACACTTAAATTGTATTTAAAAAAATATGTAAAATTCAAATTTAAAAGAAATTATATTATGCACGTCATCGTGATATTAAAAAGTGTTATATTATGTAGAGCGTGTCTTCTCGGTTTTTTAATTTGCTTTAAAAGTCATATTTGTTTTACAGCGATAAAGACTCAGTTAGTCTGTACGTAGTTTAATTAACCGACTTTCTTTGTATTTAATAAAGATTAATTTCAGCGGAAAAATAAAAAGTTTCATAGTATTTTGTTAAGTGATGGTAACACACGTTTGATACCACGAATTCTGTGTTTGATACAATCCTATTTGTTGTCTTTGGTATAATGAGAGTCCTCAGAACAATAACTAAAGCTATAGAAGAGGAGGTTGGAGTGCAACAAATGGTTAATACTTAGTTTTTATTTTTTGTATTGTTATGTCAAACGGTCATCAGATAATCGGTGATAAAAAAAATGTTGAGTCATTTCTAAAGTCACTTACTACATTACCTCAAATATGACGTCACAAATCTGGTGACACCTTTGCTATTTTAGTCCGGTTTCTATAAGTAGCTTTAGTTATTATTCTGAGTCTTATTCGCGTTTACTTTGCATAATATTTTATCCTGACTTTTTAAACCCTTTGAAGGGCCCGTGGCGCGTGGTCTCAAAAACACTGTCCCTGCAAAGTGTTCGAAGCTTCAAGATGTGATCTACGAGTATTATTAATAAGCTAAGTAAGTTTAATAGATAAACATCTTGTATTTTGTGAATAACGGTCGAATTTCGACCACTGGGTGACTAATAATAATTATGAAAAATTTAAGGGAGTAGATCCTGTTGTTTTAGGGCCACTTGCAGTAAAATCATAAAAATCTCGATTTTATTAAACATACATTTAGTACTAAACTCATCTTAACTTATATCTCATCAAAGTTGCCTTGCACATACTAAAATGTTCGATTTAGCTAAATCTACATTTAGTCTTAGAACATTAAACCAACATTTAGTACATCATTCAGTCACCGTTCGTTCGTTACGTTCCGTTTTCACGAAAACTATATGTCAAAACAAAATTGCGTACAAAGAAACGTTGCATAAAAAACTAATTCTGAATCTTTGGTTGACAAACAAAAGAGACTTCTTGGCGGGAAAGTGAAGCGTCATGTCTGCGGTTTTGTCTTATTTTCTAAAATTTGTATTATGTCGAATATTAATGTGAAATAATGGTGGATTATTAACCGTTAAGTGTTCGTGAGTGTGCATAAGTGTTGGCAAATGAAACAAAACAGTGCAACGTCACTTTTCAAATTCTCTCAAGAAGCTCGCGTGAGGACTTAGTAAAGCCCCACATCTTTACTGAGATACTCGAGGCGTTGGGGGGTATATCATTTCTCACTTCCCATTTCTAATATCATTCATCATCATCATATAAGGAAATATTGTTTATTTATGTATTACTTGTAAGAAAATTACTTTGACACTGGCTAAATGTGCAAATCGCACGAAGCCATCAACTAAAAAAAAAAAATCTTTGGTTGTTCGTTTGCTTGTCAATGACAGTATTGACAGTTGTATGATTTATATCGTAAATAGGTACATAACATTATTTTTAGTTTTAACGGTTTATACACTACTGATGATGAAGAAATCCACCAGGGCACCGAATTTTCCAACTGCTGAAATAATGCATCTTCTGAAACTTGTGGAAAAACATACAAAATAGAAAATAAAAGAACTGACGTTGCTAAATTATTGATAATTTTATGTAGTAGAAATATTGCACTATGTTTGCACATGCGAAACCGTTTCAAGGACTCGTCATCTCGTAATGTGACAAATAAATCACTTTCGAAGAAGACTCTTCTGAAGAAAAACGGAGTTTCTAAATATTCCACGATTTCCTCGTCATTGCCATATATCAAATCGTGATCACTCGAAGAATAGGTACTCCATTTTCACAAATAAAGACAGACAGAGAGAGAAAAGTTAATAAACATTAACGTCGTGTGTCAATAAAATCGAGATTTAACAACCTTTAAACCGAGCTAGATGCCGGTTTAACTTTGATGTTTGTTTAACTCGAGATTTAAGATAAATTATGATGATGTGCAAGACGTTAAATCAGGATAAAGCTAAAATCGAGTTTTAATTCTACTAAATCTAGATTTAAAGCATTCCTGCAAGCCGCCCTAAATATTTTCGTGTAAACTTCAATCCTTGTACTACATAACGATGTTAAAAGTTAAACAATGGCTAAATACGTGTTTAAAATATTGTGTCTCTGTCTACTAGTATTGGTTAAAAAGAGACAGCATTCTGTTTTGAGCATCGTCTAACTTAAGCTATCGTTTTGTAGTAAAGCAGCAAAACTTTAGGATATACATTACAACTTGTAAATAACCGTACTTAATCAATGTGAAACGTCGTCGGTTGTAGAATCGTCGGAATAGAAAGGAGTATTTGGTGAATTATTATCATAACACAGTTGCGTTAAGCTGCAAAGATAAAATGTGACGATATTGTTGGCAAACCATCGGTTGAGCACATTCATTTCGTGTCGGAGCAGGTAAACGTGCACACAATTGATAAGTCTCTCCCCCATTTAAAACTCATTTCACTCGACTGCGTCCGAACAAATTAACCACCTGACAATAGGTTTTTTTAATATTGTGAAAGTTTAAAAAAAAAATTGTTTCTACCTGAACTAATAAAACCTCTGTGTTTATTTGTAAACACACAGCTTATACTTTCGTCACTCAAAAACAGCAATTCTTAATGCCGCCAAAACTAGTTCATGACAATTCACGAGGAATAACTAACTTAGTTGAGAAAGTAAAGTTCAGAGCCAGTGAATACAGAATTTTCGCTAATTAAAGTCTCAAAGTAAAGGCTGAATGCAAATGATTTCGTCGCTCTACGTAGAGACTAGAGATGTAGAGTAATCACAGGTCTTAAAAGTGAAACATACCTTGACCACGAGCCCGCCAAACACGAAGAGCGTCGTCGACGATGATAGAGCCTCCAACTTAAGGACCGAACACAACACAAGAAAAACTTGTTGTCACTGTTTCGAAACCACTTGGACACAAAACTTTTTTAGTGACGTTTCTCTCACTGTAGCACGAGCACGACACGCAAACGCTGATTCTTCTAGTCAACAAATAACTTTTTAATCCAGTATTCGATTGTACCAAAACAGGTTTTATTTACGAATTGTAACACAACACGTAGAGCTAGCGGCACACCTGTGAAATGCGCCAGTGTTCCGCGGCGACTGAATGTACGGCGAGACAGAGATGGCGCGATGGCAGTAGAACGAGACAGCGGCGACGTAGGTGGGAGGACGACCGCTAAACACCGAGAATGCACACTGTGCTATAACGGTTGATAAATTTTCCATCAGAAATTGGTAAGAGTAGCAATTTCTTTAACAAATTACTGATTAATGATTTATTAATTTAATAATGTTTTTATCTAATGCTCCTTTGACTAATTGTAAATTAAGCATTGCATTTCTCTATTAACATTGTGTATAAGTTGAACAATGCTAATGACACTTATTGTGTATGATGAAATTTGTATTAATTAATAATCATTAGTTTTTGATATTTAGAATTATTTCCTTGAACCATGTATGTATGCAAACATGTGATCCTTAGCATTTCAGTTTTTAATGCTACCTTTTTACTTTAACTGCTAGTTATTTATAGCTATCTTTTTTTAGTTTCTGTAAAGAAGAGTTTCCCCTCTGAATTTTAATTTGTCTTCGTACACTACAAGTGTATGGGCACTGCTTGCTTCAACAGGTAGAGCAAGAAATATTCTATGGTCTACCTTGAGCAGTCACCGAACCACTGTGCGTCCGTACCTCCTGTTACCTGGCACCGGCCGGCGGCGCCCCGCGCCCCTCCAACTCTACACGTTTCAAAATTTTTACGATTCACATGACAATCTCTACATACAAACCTTTTATCTCTACGCTACGTGGGCCATATGTAACGTAGATGCCTCAATGACGCACACGCTTCTCCAAACTCTACATTATTTTGGCGGTTTAGGCTGTCTCTGCGTCTGCGCAACAGGTTAAATCAGTTACAGGTAAACTTTAAAGTTACTTAAAGATGCTCTTTTGTCTGCCTTTCGAAGAACTCTATCTTGTTTGTGCATGATTAGAATAGAAAGCTTATATATGTTAAGTTTTTAAACAGAATGTTAAGATTACGGTAATTCGCGAATGCAATACTTATTTTGAGAATGCATTATTACGAGAACAAAGGAGAGTTTAAAAAAATGTTTGTGCGGTCTACTTTCTTAGGAACAATGGTTATGGGATAAATATAGGTGCGTAAAGTGACGAGCACGGTAGAGCAAATACTTATTCGTTGTTTGTAACTCATAATACTTTGGAAATGAGAGTCCTTATCGAAAAAAAAGTTTACATAGCTGTGCTTGTGTCGTACTAATCATATACTTACTTAAATAAATTTGTTATGGAAAACAACAAAACTGAGTCGTCACTTAAAATTTTCTTACATTGTACCTATTATATAATATGTCCACATGTATTAGTGTTTTAATCAACACCCAGATTTTTTTTGTAATACTTTAAATTTAATGTATGCTGTCTCTTCAACGAAGAGTATTTATTATGTAGTTTTTTATTTAATAAACCTCCTTAAAATCGGATGGTAGCATTAAAATGCATTTGATGCATTTTAATAGATTATTATTCATAAATTAACCAGAAAAGAGGCATTAAAAGCTGCTAAAAACGGTTTCCTAAAGACTTTTCTAAATTATTATTTGTATATTTTAATACCTTTGGAAGCAAGGATGCATAAGAGGATGCAAGAATTTTGCTTTTAAATCTTTCCATATTTTTCATTACTTAGGTAGGTACTGTAGTAGCATCAGGGTTCAACACACTCACTACCCAGTATGTCGTATACTGGTGCCAACACCAGTTTTCGTCGCCAAATTGGAAAATTAATTGAAAAACTGGTAGACAGCTAGGGAGCTGGGGATTTGTATTCATCCGTTGCTAAAGTCAAAAATTTATTGCTAACCCCATTTTTAATGATTAAAGGAATAGACAACAATGTAAAATAATAATAATAATAAATCTTTATGTGCATAGAACATGAAAATAAAGAATAAAAAATAAATAAATAGAATTAAAAGAAATAAAAGTTTATTGTTTGTTTATTTGAGGATAGCGACATTTACAAAAGAAACAAGAAAGAATAACAAAGTAATAGTCAAAAAAAAGATAAGGCCCAAAAAATTTGTATAAAAAGAAAATTTACACCAAATGAAAGCCATGCACGAGGTGGCAACAAATATTGTCTGTTATCACTGTTATCAACACGAGTTAGAGAATAGTGTGTGTAGATCGCATCAATTGGTTTTATTAAATTATTCTATTGAAGTCAATTTGATGTAGAGTAGGGTCCCGGCTAGTACGAACCGCTCGGCGAAGGTAATACGACGTGGACTCATCAGTGACAAAGTTTTTAAACAACTCACTCCAAACAACAAAAGAGTTTTTAATCCCATAAATAGGTATTATTTTCTTCGTTTTAATTTGATTAAACTGCCGACGTTTAAATGCCAGTTCATTGCCAAGAAGTTTTATAAAAAATTGTTATGGTTCATTAAAAAAAAGAAGCTTCTTTTTTTGTGCGTCGTAAAAACAATTCATAAACGCACAACTTTCGTGCCAGTAATAAAAGTAGAAAGAGAGAAAACGCGGGTGATCATTTTATTTAGGTTCATGGTTTCTGTTTTTTAAAGTGTCAATTGTTACATAAGTTTGCAGTTTGAGAAATGGATAATCGAGATCTGTAAGTTCTATATACCTAATTGATTTGAATTTACTATGACCATCATAAAGAATTTGATTTATGTATATAGTCAAAGTTGATTTATAAAATATATTGTATTATTGATACTTTCGTGGTTTATCAAAAGTGCTGTAGAGATATCTGTTCTTCTGTAAAGGTAAGGTTAGGTAACAGTAAAGGTTAGATAAGCAGGTACCTACGTTCCTTTGTTTTAACAATTTTGCTACATAATTCCTTCCTTCTTGTAATGGTACTGTCAAACGATGATGATTAGTTTTTCAAATTAATACGAAACGCATTTCCTGTTTCATCTATTGTATATTTTTATTGCTCGCTAGTAGTGATTGACTGTAAGTGCAATAATGGTATTTGCATTCGGCTGGTGCAGAAAAGATTATTAACTTGTTTAATTAACATTTAAATAATGCAATTGTTACGCAAACTTTATCTTAGTGACTTTATCTGAAAAGTGTTTGTTAGACTGGCTCGAACAGAGCGTTTACGCCGCACACTAGCGCCACTAATGAAAAAAAAAACATATCTCGTAATTAGAGGTAGAAAATCATATTATGCTCAACAAACTATTTGAATAAAGTAATTTAGCATTTTTACGTCACCTAATGAACACCTCACATGTTATGATTTAGTTAAATAAGACGTTACGGCCACTTTTAACTATAACGCCATATTTAACTAAACCATAACATGTCAGGTGTAATTACTAGATATGTTTTTTTTTCATTGGCGGCTCTAGTGTGCGGCGTAAACGCTCTTAATCTAGATTCATTTTAAAACAACGCTGCACCAACTGCTATTTCTATTACTATCTTCCAACAATAATAAAATTACGCGCATCTTTAACATCAAAAAAATATTATTTTGAATTTTAGCATTTACAATGCTCTATGTAGTTACAAGATATTTTTTTACTAGAAAAAATCAACCAGTCTCGATGGCGGTAGCCAAAGTAACATTTAGAAAACGATAGCGAAGTTTGAATAGAATAAAAAGTATGGGATTGACATAAGATTGACCACGTGATTTAGCGCGGCTTATGTCAATCCCATACATTTTATTATTTTCGAACTTCGCTATCGTTTTCTTAATGTTACTTTGGCTAAGCCTACAGGAAGTTCTAGTGGGAATCGAACCCACGGACCTTTGGATAACCGCGGTTCAATGCTCTGACCGCTAAGCTACCGACACCCCAGAAGACTCGTTCAATTTTTTCTAGTAATAATTTGTTAGTCAAAAAATTCAAAATTCAAAAATCATTTATTCAGTTTAGGCTACAAGTAGCTCTTATGAATGTCGCTATGCCATCGGTTCGTAAGTCTACTCTGGGCGGGAGATCTTGCACTGAGAAGAACCGGCAAGAAACTCAGCAAGTGTCCAGCTCTTTTTTCCCTTACAGCGTCAAAAAAAATAAAAATTGGAAAATGCCCTATCATAGCAGGACACTTTCCATTACAAATAAACACAAAAAATATAGAAGACAACCACAACATGTAAAAAAACAAAACAAATAAACAAATCTAATATATCCAATTTACATCTGGTATAAGTTAAATTTCCACAATGTCATACAGTACCACTACAGTACTCTAATAAAAGTCAAAAATTGTTTAAGAAAAACAAAATCAAACTATAGTAATTAATACTAACAATGAGATAAGTATGCAAGAGCAGACCAGCCTCCACAGGCGGCACCCGTAAGCAGTAATTATACAAAGAATTTAACTAAGTCCCTTTTTTTCCTTTCAAATACTTACATACTAAAATTTGTATGATAAAAATTACTAAAGATGGCGGTACAGATCATGCATTTAATTAAATGTTGGGAAGACAGGATAAATGAAGCTCAAAAAAGTTATATAGTTAACTAATTTACTTTCTTTTTTTTTTGTTTGTTATCGACTGTGGCGCCAGTGATCGACAGGAAGTAATGATCGCTATATAGCAACAAATGAATACCGATCACCTGCGTCATCCAGTGAAACAGTGAAATTCGATATAATTGTTGACGACAAAAACTGGTGTTGACCACTGGGTGAGGAGCTCGATGGCGCAGTGGTTAACGCGCCCGGTCTGCGACTGGGCTTTTACTTTGAAAGCCACAGGCACCCATTCAATGTCAACAACTACCGTCATTAACATCTGATCATAATATTTTTACAAATACTAAAGATCAGTTAAGAAGTAGGCAAGCTATATAAAATGTTTATATAATTTTTAACTTTTTAAAATTTTTATGTTAATGACGGTAGTTGTTGACATTGAATGGGCGCCTTTGGCTTTCAAAGTAAAAAGTAAATAGTGTTGAATAATTTCGGCGGGCTCGTTAGAACCACGATAGCTCAATTGGGAGAGCACCTGAGCCCGTAGGATGCGTCAGTAGTTCTTGGCCGACCCGTGCAACGCGCTGGGAATCCGCTCTAATGTAGGCCCTTTTGCAAGACTTAGTGGCATTATTATAGGCTGCTTTCAACGAGCGAGTTTCGGGATCATCCCTAAGAGCTTTACCTCCGATCCAAGCGCGGTATGCCGCCTGCCTGTTATCGACAGCGTTGGCACACTCACGGTTGAACCATCGGTTGCGCCTGCCTTTGCTGATGAGATAGGAATGCGGAATATAGTATTCCATCCCTAAAACTATCTCATCAGCAACTGCAGTCGCGCTAGCTGTTGGGTCCTTCCCACTGAAGCAGCCAAGGGACGGATGCAAAATAGTCCCGCATACCATCCCAATCTGCCGACGAGTAATGCCAAATCCGACGTTTCGATACCGCTGTAGGCAGTAACGGGGTCAGATGCACTTTGCTGGACACCAAGCAGTGATCCGAAGAGCCTAAAGGAGCTCGGATCTCCACTTGGCAACCAGCTGGGCGGCTTGTCAGCAGAAGGTCCAGCAAAGAGGGCGCGTGACCGACTATGTCTGAAATCCTGGTGGGCCTGTTCACCAGTTGAGTCAGGTCGTGCGTGAGAGCGAATGCGTGGGCAGTTCTACTAGCATGGTCAGTTTTGGAGGAACGTAATCACAACTCGTGGCGAGCATTGAAGTCCTCCAAAAACACCAATCCCGCCGAAGGAAACCGCTCCTGCGCTTCATCTGCCACCCGACTAAGGTGTTCCATTACTCGAGTTGTCTCCATGTCGCCATTATGGGATCGGTAGACGCAGACGTAGACACGGCTATGAGAGCCCAAGCCGACGTGTACCACAAGGAGGGAAAAAGAAGGGTCCTCCAGACAGCGCAGACGGCAACAGCAAACGTCTGTCCGAACAAACAAGCAAACTCCGGCTTTGACTTTAAAGGATTCTTCAAGCACAAAGCCCGGATAATGCAGGTAGCTGGTGTCGGCCGGACAGATTATTTGAGTCTCCGTCAAAAACAACATTGCTGGCCGTGCCGTCTCAAGATGGTGGTGGACGGCATTGAGGTTTGCATGAAGTCCGCGGATGTTAGCGAACTCAACCTCAATCGGTAAGGTTGTGGTGGGGGTGTGCACCGCTGTAAGACCAGTTTTAGTGTTAGGCGCTGTCATGATGAAGAAAAGGAGGGAGGCGTGAATCGAGAAAATGTTACCGCGATGCAAATGGTTAAAGTGTGGCGGCCTGTTTCACCAGGGATCTGCATACAGATGAGTATCATTAACCCGCCGAACGGAAGGGCCCCCGAACCCCCCCGGGAATGGCCGGTCACCAACCGGCACGACGGACCACCCCGATATTATGCGTGGCATGGTGAGGCAGCCTCACGTGCTGGTTAGGCTCGCTTGGGCCTCTGTACTGTGCCACGGGTGGCCAGCGGGACAGCCGTTTCTACGGGTCTCCCTGTTCGGCAGGTTAACAAGGTCTTCCTGGCACTGGTTCGACGGAAGCCTCCACAGACCAAATGCATCGCAGCACCATCCACTCGAGTTCTGGTTATACGCTGACTGATCCCGAAACACGACTGACAAGCGGTCACTTGACGGGTTTTACACCATGCGTACGGTGGTCACTAACCAGACGGGGCAAGCCCTACCACGCAGTGGAGCATATGGGAGCTCTAAAATCCGTTAGTCGCCTCTTACGACACCCACCGGAGGAGAGGGGCGGAGAATTGTATTCTTTCTCCGTCAACGCAAGGATGAAAAAATAATAAATAAAGTAAAATTTATTAATACAATGTTTATTAAAGCCTCGGTGGCCGAGTGGCAGAGCGCTCGGCCCGATACCCGAAGGTCCCGGGTTCAATTCCCAGGTCGGGCAAAATGTATTTCGGATTTTTGATGCATAGCCCGGGTTTGTGATCACCAACCCGTACTTGGCAAGCGTGGTGATTACGCCATCACCCATCAATTGTAGCGTTGACTTGATTTCAATGATGGAGGCCTTTGCCCAGCAGTGGGCAATAGGCTGTTTACTTTTCTTATATTTGGTACCTAGTTTTCCTCTAAGGCAGAATTAAGTCCTGCAGATATATGATTCCACAAATTTGTATTAGCGTATCCAGACTCAAAAAAAAGTGTACAACGCCGCTAAAGAAGTTTTCACTTCAAAAATCACGTCCGCCATCTTGGATACCAAATCAGACACACACACACACAAACACACACACACACACAAACACACACACACACACACAAACACACACACACACACAAACACACACACACACACACACACACAAACACACACACACACAAACACACACACACACAAACACACACACACCTAAAAACGATACCCGATTAATAATCGATACTTTATTTAAAAAATCGCCTCCACCATGTAATAGTATAATAGAAAGTTGCCATAATTGTGATAAGCACCCCCGAAAAAAATAAGCACAATCTTGTAATTGCGTCCGGTACTCCGGTCCCGCGTCACGCGTCCGCTATTTTAAATCTATCTATTTCTACAACCTAACAAATAGAATATTATTAAATTTACCTTTCTTCTGTGAGAGGAAACTGATGAAATATCAACTTCTTATTTAATGAGACGATGACTGACATGCAGTCTCTCACAGTCACAATTAGTATGAATCATTATCATTTTATTACCTAAGACACAGGCAATCTTTTTGCTTAGCTTAGGTATTACCTAATTTATTTTATTGTATAGCTTAACATTTTAATTACATAGTTTAAGTTTTTGTATCTAGGCTAAGTTTTATACAACAATAAATTATCTTATCTTATCGTATTATTTTTCAATATTCAAACTAAACAATCAAAACTTAAATAAATCAGCCCTGGATTGTGTTTTCAAAGCTGGGTGTATGTAGTTTTAATGTAGTTTTGATATTATCTGTCAAATTGATTCTATTTTTAAATCATGCATGACTGTAATAATATAATTTTGACTTGACGTTTTCGCTGGATATGTCTTGCGATGTGTCATAAAGTTAGTTTTGTAGATTTATTTACCTAATTATAAACACTGCCGATGCCGTTTTAAACGATATTTTTATTTTGACCTATTCTACCATTTCATTTATAATTTTAATTAATTTTGCCACTTTAATAATCTTCTGCTTTGTTAATTATATCACTTTCCCGCCTTAGAACAAAAGCAAGATGGCAGCGCGTCTGGCAGCCTGGTGGCGCGGAATGCTGCACAAACGGCCATTGCTCACCAACACTGTTGTCTATGGCAGCTTCTATAGTGGGGCTGAGCTGTCGCAGCAGGCGTACAACAGGTCGTTTAGGGTAAGAAACTATTTTTAATGATATCTTTGTAAGAAATAATATCTAAAAGTTTTTATTTATTATATTTTTTTAACTCATGTAAGTACACACAATATTGATCAAAAATCAAAATACTATAAAATATTCTATGTAATAAGTTTTTTATGAGTGGCTAATATAATATCTATTTATAAAAAATAACACTTCAATCTACTCAGTATATAAATATATAGATACTCAGGATAGAAATGTTTTATGAAATTAATATACACAATGTAAGTATATTTTTTTAAAAAGAAAAAAACCTCAGTCATCCGCTCAGGAGGGTCGCCGTGTGGCTTGTTTGCTTTTCGTGTTTTAAAAAAATTTACAATTTATTTTAAATCATAGAAAAAATACCTAAAAACATCAAAACAAAAATTTTGCAAAGAAAAAAACATAAAAAGCTATTTATGGCAGCGGTGGGATTCGAACCCACGCCTCCGAAGAGACTGGTGCCTTAAACCAGCGCCTTAGACCGCTCGGCCACGCTACCGATGGCGGGCTGGCTGTAAATAGCGTAACCTTTATGTTTACTGATTGCGCAACGTGTGTGAATGACAGTGTGATTGAATTTACCAATTTTATTGTTAACAATATGAGTTAACAAACACACTAGTCAACTAGTGAGTGTAGTAATAAACAAAATTCAGTAGCAGCTATATAAAGCTTATGTTACAGCGTGTCTAGTTAAACAAGGAGAGTAGGTAAGTGAGAGAGAAAAGGGTTCAGTATCTGCTCAATTAATATCACAATTTATTTTTATATATTTTTCCATGTTATATCTAGGTACTTAAATGATGTGTTTTGTAAGTGTGATGTGTGTAAACCATGATAGAGTCGGACATAACGTAGGTTTGGTCGGCCTTATGTGGTACCTATTTCAACTTTAAAATATTGTTAAGTAAATTTATGAAAAAACGTTTTCTTAAAGTTCGCGTTTACTTAAGAAAACAATGTTGTGAAGAGCTTTTAGTAATGACATTATAATTTTGTAAATGTTGTTAGTTCTTTATAAAGGTGTGCAGTTTGTAGAGCATTTTCTTCTCCACAGCTAAACGAACGGACGGACGGACGTCCCGACTAAATAGATGGTAGGAAAAATACTGTTGTGACCATTTTTGAATCATCACAATAATATTTTCCTACCACCTACTTATTCACGGGCTTATTTAAAGATTACTTAAATAAAGATTATTTTTATTTCGTATACTTACTCACAAGTAAAAACATGTTAAGAATCCCCTTAATAATAACTCTAATGCAAGTGACCTTATTAGTTTAATTAAAGTAATAGTAATATTTTTATTTCGCTTCATTACAGCATGATAAGCCGGAGATGGACCTAGCATCAGCAGCCCGCATTGTGGCAGCCGGGTGTACCGTTTATCCCGTCGTACTCTTTTTCTGGTAACTATACTTACTTAACTCATAAGTAGCAGGAAATCATAGTAAGTAAATAGCCTTTAACTGTGCTACTGCTGGAAAAAGGCCGCCATCATCGAAATCAAGTCATCACTACAAGATGGGTAATGGCCACCACATTTGACGACCTCCTTGGTCGAGTGGTTTGTACACCGGTTTTCATGGTGTCGCCATCTCTGAGGTCCCGGGTTCGATCCCCGGTCGGGTCTATTTAGAAATTATTGTTTTTTTAAATTGTCTCGGGTCTGGGTGTTTTCTATGTATAATAAGTAAGTATTTAAGTATTTTAAGTATGTTTATCCGTTGTCTAGAACCATTTAACGAGTTTCATAACGAAGCTTCTCTTGGGCTAGATAATTGGAGGGTGTAGGAAAGTTTATTTATTTATTTACTTGCCAAATGTAGATTGGTAATCACAAATCCGGGATATGCATCGGAAAAACCGATACACACTCTGCCTGACCTGGGAATTGAACCCAGGACTCTTTGGTATCGGGCCTAGCGCTTTGCCACACGGCCACCGAGACGAAGAAAATAAAGCCTTGTTTACTTATATTAAAAAAAGAAATGCGCTATTAACACATTAGTAACACTCTTGGTAACCTGTCCAGAAAAGCTAGCCTATCTATATAATAATACGTGAAGCAAAAACTTTGTACCCCTTTTGTATGAAAATTGCGCGGGCGGAGGAGTATGAAATTTCGCACAGTTACTTATTAATAAACAAAGTCTAAGCTTGGAGTAGTTACTCTGTGTTTTGTTCCCGTCATGTAAACTTCATTTCATATTAGAGTAAAAGAGACAAAACACGGAGTAACTACTCCAAGCTTACACTTTGTTTATTAATAAGCCCTTTATTATAGTTTGTATAGAGAAGGGGTGCAGAATGCTAAAATTTTTATTAAATTATTCATAAAAAATACATTAAAAATTAATTAAACATTGCTTTGCATACATTTTTCAAAAATTTTAAAAATGGAAGAGGGGCCTCTGAATAATCCTAATTAGTTACTAGTTGGTCACCCGCAAAACTTCGCGTTTGTTCAACAGATTTTTTAGGAATTTCTAAACCTATGACAGGTTTCTATATTTTTCTGCACATCTACGGCTGGAGCTCTTCAAAATGAGACCATAACCGATTTTTTGTGTGCAGCCATCGTCCCATAATCACTGGGACAAAAATCGGCTTACGCTTATTATCTTTATTTTTAATATATAAAACTGTTCTGAGAGAGGAGCGCCCGATATCTGTCAATGCCAATCCAAACCATGGAATTAATATGTACTTTGCTAAATACCTTAAGGCGACGCACCGCTAAACAATAAATCTCATACGGAGCGTTTGCGCCCCGTAGGTACCATAAGAAAAACTGTTTTTTTCCTTCAAATTAAAACTACAAATTATTTAAAAAAAATGAACTACAATATTGAAGTGTGTGTTAAGACTAATCTACGAAGAAAATTTAGATGCTTAAATCGGTCTGGTTAGCCTGTAAAATGCAAATCTATGTTTTAAAAGAGGTTACTTTGATATTATTTTCTCTGTTATAAAAGTTGACAAATCGCGTTTCTGCAACTAGCAAAATGAAGTCAATTAAATGAAAAATCATGTCATCAAATATCACTTTCATATGTTTTGTAATTGTTGGGCAAAATCAAGATCCCCGCCACTCCAATGCGTCGCCTTAAGCCCGTCACAGACGCAGCTATAATATATATTATAGCGAGACATATTACGATATATATCCATAGTAATCTTCGAGCAACCACAGACGGAGCTATAATATATATTTCTATTACGTCACTAAAATATGTCGGCAGATATAGCCAGAAATATTAATATTATATTATGGTATATACGACCGCGCACTGAATGAAGGCAGAAATATATATTATTGTATAGCTACTGTGTGTGGTGGATTGCTATAATATAAACATATAGCACATCATATTAATATATATTATAGCTAAGTCTGTGACGGGCTTTAGAGTGTTAACTACGAAAACGGTTGTGTGGATGTAAGTAAACACTTTATTAACATCACGGTGATGCATTATTAACTCATATTCTATCTTTTTTAATTTTTCATTGCTTAGGATGCAATCCGTGCAGCCTTAATAAAATATTGTTTAGTAAACAGCTTTTTATAAAAATTGCGGTCGAATTTCGACCACTGGGCGACCACTAGTTTAATTAAATATGTTTAAAAGTTGATTTGTGTGTGCTTTTTATTGATTATTTATGTTTTGTTAACAGGTATAGGTTTTTGGATAAGAAGTTCTTGGGCACAACAGTGAAGACAGTATGTATCAAGGTAGCTGCTGATCAATTTATTGCGACGCCAATCTTGCTTGCCTCATTCTACACGGGTGTGTAATGTATAATATAACAACATATCGTAGGTATAATGATCAAAACATATACAATCAAATGATATAGTTTTACATCATTATATTAAATAAGTTTAACACTTATTTAATATAATGATGAATGATATAATTTTAAAATACATAACTTTGAAACGTAAAACAAACGGTTGAACTAAACTCATTTAATATAACAGCCGTTTAATATAACATTTACATGATATAATAATTAAAACACATAACTTTTATCTAGTATAAGACCATTTAGTATAACATTCATTTCATCATCATCATCATCGGCCTATCTTAGTCCACTGCTGGACATAGGCCTACCCTAATGAGCCCCATATAGCGCATAAACATTTACATTCAATTACAATAACACTATTTTTGTATAATACTTAAAACATATAATGATTAGTTTAATATAAAATCCAATTCATAAAATATCACTTTGCAAGCAAGCATGCAGCATGCAAGCAAGCATGCAGCGTGCATGCAGAATGCAAGCAAGCAAGCATGCAGAAGCAAGCATGCATAATGCAAGCAAGCAAGCAAGCATGCAGTAAACATAGTTTCTGTCACGGCTCAGGGCGGCGCACACTGAACTACGTAGTATGAGAAGCTTGGCTAAAATTATTTACCAATGTTTATGTACGAATTTCGATACACACGATTAGTTTTTGTTAAAATATAATGTTAAAAAGGTAAAAGCAAAATTACAAAAAATCAACGAAATACAGTTATCTGTCAATCAATAGTAAATACGTTTCGTGAATGTATGTAACCCACATGGTATAGTCGACCATAAAATTGCTTTATCACTTTTGACAAAAACTTCCATTACAATAAAATTTCGCTAAGACTCATTGTCAATAATGGCAACGTATCTGTCACTTGGTCTTTAATACAAAAATAGAACTTGTTGTTCTGTTAAATGCAAACAAAATTCACTTCTAAGGTGGTAAAGCAATTTCATTGTCGACTATACATAGAAGTTACAAATAAGTCACCAAGTTTAAAAACAGGAAAACTACAGTGTTAAATAAACGTAAAGAGTAATGAATAGTAAACACTACAAAATATTCAGTTAATTAAATGTTCGTGTTCTAGCACAAGTTGTATGAGTGGCGGTAAAAAGGCGGTAGATTTTTTAACAGAAATATATAACAGACATACTAAGCTACGTTTTCTCGAAACAAACTATAGCACAGAAATGTACAGAACATCAACTAAAACGCTCGTCTTTAAGAAATTGTAATACATATTACCTCGTTTTGTGCGAAGTCAAGTAACATTTGAAGTTATTTTTTATTGAAACTTATGATATCAATATGAAATACTTAACAACACATACCTGCAGTAACAGAATCCATTACGAATAATTATAAATCTTATCTATATTGCAGAAAAATGGGACACGAATATACACAATATTTTGTTTGTTTTATTGCACTGCAACTAACGTCTCGTGAAACTGTGCTCGTTACGACAGAACATAAATTATACATACCTTCTATTAGTATTGTTTAATGCATAATATATCCAACTACCCTTAGATACCGACCAATGTGAATAAATGTGATTTTTAAAAATTTGACTTATGGCCAAGCTTCCCATACTACGTAGAACAATGTGCGGCGCTGCAGGGCTCTGGCGGTCCCACGCGGTCGCAGCTTCGGCTTGCTGGCTGGCAAGCCATTATATATATATATATATATATATATATATATATATATATATATATATTCCGTTATTTTCCTCAGTGATCGGAACGTTGGAAAGGCGAGAAGACGTGTTTGAAGAACTGCGAGCTAAGTTTTGGAAGAGTTTCTTCGCCAACCAAGTCTTCTGGATCCCGGTGCAGTCCATCAACTTCTTTTACGTACCGCCCCACCTCAGGGTAGTGTACGTTGCCTCTGTTTCGTTCGTCTGGATAAACGTTTTATGCTTTATCAAGAGACAGAAAACTGAAAACAGTACTGCAGTCAGTGAGCAGGAAAAAAAGTAGTTTGAATGTGTAACGCATTCCTAGTAAAATGGCTTTATTTTGTAGCATTAACGATAAGCGTAATTTAAGTATGGGTACTATGTAGATAAACATTATAGTAAAAAGATATCACGTTTTGTAACTCCTGGGCTTAAGTGTTCCCTCATAGGTGATCAGGCTATACGCCACCACGCTGCCACTGTCTCTAAGTAGGTTGGTAGCGGGACAGAATAAAATGGGATTTTTATGATAGACTAATTGAAATATAGAATATAATCTATATTTTGTACAGGCACAAAAATATAGCGAGTTCCTATGTATCTTTATGTGTTGTTTTACTTTTTTAATTTTAATAACCTCCCGAAATACTACTAATTATGTAATGCAATAGTGCAAGTATTTACAACTATTGCGTAAGGATTTACAAATTGGATTAGGGCTATAAGGTTTCAGACGGTCTCATCGTAGCATTTTGTAAAAGGTTTCTTTCAGTAGTGTATTAGTTCCTGAGGAAGATAGTGCATTGTAAAAGTTTCGGATTCATTCATGAAATCACAATAAGTTTTTTTAAGGCGGAGTGATAGTGCCAAGCCATAATCATGAGTAACGTAAAACTTTTGTTAAACTGTTCAGTGCCTGTAAATTCTTTAACGTTAAATATGACTGATTTTAATTTTTTCGTCAAACATTCAACGATCGCCACGCAAGCCAGTACATCCGTTGAAATGAGCGCAACAACAATAGTGCTCTTTACAGTTCTTATCAATGTCGTACTGCATTACGGTGTAAGTACAATTTACAAAAGAAATACCACAAATAATACAAATACTTAAAACTTGCGATTAAACTTTCGCCAATTTGTTCCAGTATTGCAAACAGCGTGCAGTAACAAGAATCAGAACAAGATTATTCAATAAGAAAATATTTCTGCGGACTGTTACTTTGTTAATTTTACTGATAAGTGTACCAATAATTTTAATAATTTTAGGACTAGCTTTTTGCTATAAGGTGTTATGTGCAGTAGTTATTTGGCGAAAAGACAAACATTTCGTCGGACTTTTAGATAGTTTCGATGTTTTTTGGAGTTTAGAAGATGAAGCTACTATTAACGTGTTAGGTGTTATAGAATCAGACTCTCCCGAAGATCTTGTTGAAAATATTAAACTTAAGTTAAAGACTGTCATCTCAAATGCTGGTGTTGATAAAATATTTTACAGACGTTGCGAAGAATACGGCTTTTATTACTGGAGAAGGAACAGCTCTATTGATGTAAGTCAATATGTACAAATGTTCGATTTTCGGAAAAAATGTGAACTTAATGTTATGGATTTAGAAGATATAATGTCAGAAGTATCATATCAGGCATTGCCTTATGATAACGAAGGATTGTTCAAAATCTTTGTAACCAAGCAAAGAGTCGGCAACCACTTGGAGAAAAGAGGTCAATATGGAATTATATTTATCATACATCATTCTGTGGGTGACGGCGTGGCACTACTCGAGTTTTTATGCAAAACCTTTGCTGATAGGGGAGAAAGTAATACGGTTAACATGTTTTCGGTACCAGAAGCTAGAAGTTACGACAGTCCTAGAGCTCTATTCGAAATGATTAATAAACTTTGGGAAATGCCTTTATGTTTTGTGGACTTGATTCTGAGAAAACCCGATGACAACGTTTTGCATGGTCCGACACTGTTTGGGGAAAAAACATTCAAATGGACGAAGTCAGATGAAAATCTACTATTGATGGTGAAGGAACTAAAAGAAAGTATGGGAAATGTGACTTTCTCAGATATTTTGGCCACTGCTCTGTCTGGTGGCATGCATGATTATTTTACGAAGGTAAATTGTACAATACAGTAGTTATTTTATTTATTAAGTGTTCACCTAACAAACTAAACAAATTTTAGACAAAGGCACATGTTCCAGAAGACTTAGGAGTTATATTACCAGTAAGATTTCCCAAACCGCCATGCATAAAGTATGATCATCCACCGTTGAAGAACGATTTCAGCGTTACAATTTTGGAATTACCTATCGGTGAAAAGAGAAGTATAAATGAGATTAAAAGACGATGCGATGAACTGCGCATAAGTGCTGATCCTTTGGTAAATTTCCTTTTTATATATCACTTTTATAAGTTTAAATTTTTCAAAGTAAATTAGGTACATATTTAGTAAAGTCAGCAATAGCATTATATTTTTGGATCGAAATTTTAGCTTTATCTAATCTTATTGTTTAAATGATTTCTGTCGGATTTGTTCATAATAAAAAGTCAAATTGAAATAGTAATCTTATAGCCATTATTGAAAAAGCTCTAGTAAACTCAAGGGCATTGTTTGATATCCATTTGTAATAAATAATAAACCTTCAACTTTGACAATATTCCAAGCAATTCTGCTTTGGTATTAAATAAACATCTTACCCTCTAGTCGAACCATTACTTCATCAAGTTGGTCGGCATCTTCCCAAAGGCAATCCTGCAGCCTGCCTTGAGAAGCAGCCAAGCTACCATGGTGCTGAGCAGCATGCCGGGTCCAGGAGCCGTCACCATTTGCGGGGGCAACGCCCTCAAAGAATTAGTATTCTTCGTACCACACAAAGGAAATACTGGTAAGTGCAGAATGGAATGGACTGAATGTTAATTATGTATCTGTGTATCAAGAGTCGGCATTAAGGATCGATTTTGATTGTGCGAGCAAAGCAACTTACGCAATGTTGGGCATACAATCAATTCGTGATTTACCAAATAAGAAAAAATCGCTCAAGCTTCTCAAAAGGATCCGGATTTTACCGTGAGGATTGTACGGATTTGACAGTTGGTACCTAATATGTACTCCATTGCATGAGGCATGTGATTAGGCCTGTCCCATTAAGTGGAACTGGCTGATATAGGCTTATTATGACAAGGATTTTAAAATCATCATTTCAGACCTAGCCTTTTTTATTAATAAAATGTCTTCAAGCAGGCACATTGTGCTTGTTGACGACTTAAACACAAAAACAAAGCTTTAGCTAAAAGTAACTACCACAGACCTCTAGATATTTGGTCTGTGGTAACTACTAATTATTTATGTAAAACATGATTATTATCATTACCGTTAATACCCACCTTCGTCTGACCATCTAATTTGTCAATTATTAAAAAAAATATATATTTTATGGGTATGCGCAGTGCCCTGACCTCATCTGATGTTAAGTGATGATAAGGCCAATACAAGCGCACTACACCCGGGATCCTCAACTAGTGAGGCTCTTGCTATCTTATCTTTAGCTGCCAGAAACAATGCTACAAATATTGTTGTTATAGCGACATATTAAAGATAAGATGGTGGTAGCTAGCCAGGTGGACAAACAAGCCCTACCACCCACCAAACCGAGTACGTGTATACAAACATGTACCCCCCGCTGGGAATCGACCCCTTGACCTCTGGGTCTAAACCGGTGGTCTTATTCACTAGACCACAGAGGCGGTTTTTAATAAGTTAATGTGAATGAACTGTCTCTGTAAATACAGTTACGTGATATTTCAAGCCTAAGTCGAGATTCGGACACTTGATACACCTTTGTGCTTATTGCAACGTAACACCATCTACCTCGGCGCTCGTGGTTTACGCCTCGTTCGTGACACCTTAAATAATACAGTCTTTCACAGGTTAACGGACTTACGTTATGTTAAATATTATATAGGTAATTAATGGAATCACCTATTCCACAAAGTCTAAAGACGAAAGTCTTCAATCAGTGCGTCCTACCGGTCATGACATACGGAGCTGAAACGTGGACACTCACGGTTGGGCTGGTTCACAAATTTAAAGTCGCTCAGCGAGCTATGGAAAGGGCTATGCTCGGAGTTTCTCTGAAGGACCGACTTCGGAATGAGGTGATCCGACAGAGAACGAAAGTAATCGACATATCCCATCGGATCAGCAAGCTGAAGTGGCAGTGGGCCGGTCATATTAGCCGCAGAACCGACAACCGTTGGGGTAAACGAGTTCTCGAGTGGAGACCGCGTATCGGCAAACGTAGTGTAGGACGCCCTCAGACTAGGTGGAGCGACGATCTTCGCAAGGTGGCTGGCAAGAGCTGGATGAGAGTAGCCGCGGATCGTGCTCGGTGGCGTGCACTTGGAGAGGCCTATGTCCAGCAGTGGACTAGTATAGGCTGATGATGATGATGATGATGAATGGAATCAGGTGTTACTTTGCAGAAATCTCACAAAAATGCAATTGGAATAATATGTAGGTTAATTCCGTTAAATCACTCGTTCATCAAGCTTGGATGCAGTGTAGAACGCTTGTACCGCCCTCCCGCCCAAAAAAATCAATTGATGCAAGCGAAGATGCACACCACCACTTATACCCGACATGTGTTTTTCTCCTCCTCAGGATTACATAAGTCCTATAGTCAATTCATCATCATAATCATCATCAGCTCATCTTATGTCCCCACTGCTGGGGCACGAGCCTTCCCTATGGATGGATAGGGAGAATGAGCCATAAACCACCACGCCAGTGCCGCGGCTTTACGTGCCTTCTGAAGCACGGAGGAGCTCGAGATGATACATTTTTGGTCACCCATCCAATGACCGGCCTTTGCGAAAGTTGCTTAACCTCAGCATTCGCAGACCGGACGCGTTACCACTGCGCCATCGAGCTCCTCCTTAATATTGATTTCTAAAGTTTTCGCGAACACTAATTGAAGTAAAACACTTTTTATGAATGTACTCTTACAAGGTGTCTTACCAAAACATTTAAGAAAGGAGGACGGGCATTATTGCCTAGGAACCAATAACAACATGCGATATATCATTGGAAAGGATTTTTTATGTACTTTAATTATTGTTATGGTGGGAAGTCTCAAGCTGCTGCGTAAAAAAAGTTAAGCGCAATAAAGCCAAACTCTTCCTTAAAAATATTAGGTGTTTATTTTTATGTTTATCATCAATTTCTTGATTTTTTTTTTGTAAAACAACATTAGCTACTAGTATAACATATATAGCAAAAATCACAAAATCCGATAAAAAAAGCCAAAGGTCGATAACATAATAATATAGCAAAAATCACAGTTCGATAAACAAAGCCAAAGTGTTATTTATTTATTACCATTAGCAAGACATGCCTTTCCTTTATGGCACATTAGTGCTAGCATTATCCAACTTCCTTTTTAGCTTATGCTGTCCCACTGCTGGGAATAGGCCTTCCACTTGTAGTCTCTTTACCGAGCTACATCTACACACTGATTAATTAGTAATTAATTAATTATGAATTAGTCCTCGTATCTGGACACTGCTACCCCCTTACAAATAAACAGAGAATAAGCTCCGAATAGTTATTCCGTGTTTTGTTCCTGTCATGTAAACGCCATTCCAAATTAGAGTAAAAGAGACAAAACACGGAATAACTATTCGGACCTTATTCTTTGTTTATTTGTAAGGCCCCTAGTGTTTAACATTAGGCAGAGCAGTGTAATTTGCATACATTCAATAAAAAAGAAATATTTTATTGTTATTATTGTTTAGGATAGATTAACCTGCAAGTCAGTGCACTATTTCAGGAACCAATTTTCTAGTACAATCATAAAATTAAAGACTTACTTTCAGGTTTAGATGTTACAGCGCTATGTTACGGCGGGGTCCTCCGTCTTGCCGCATCAGCTGACAAATCCCTGATACCCAACCCAGAGCACTTGTCATACATCCTGGACGGTATGGTGGGAGAAATCAAGAGGCTGCACAGCCAATACGCGTAGAAGTGAAGCAGATAGGAACTGGCATTGCTGTGACATTTCAGTACAAAGGTGAGGTTACCTTCATTTAAAGTTTTTCTATTCTATTCTATTTTATGCTGTTCTATTTTGATTCGTAGAACAGGGTGCCTAAGTGCGAGTTTCATTTAACATTCGAGAACGTTTACGAAAATGAAAATTACATTGAAGCAGAAGTAAAGAAAACTCACATTATGGCACTCTGGGTGCCAAGAGAGAGTTAACGAAAACGAGAATTTGTATGGCGTTAAGAGCGTTTACGCCGCACACTAGCGCCGCCAATGAAAAAAAACATATCTAGTAATTAGAGATAGAAAATTAAATTATGCTCAACAAACTATCTGAATGAAGTAATTTAGCATTTTTACGTCACATAATGAACACTTGAGGGGATTTTTACAAAAACTACATAGACATAACTACAACAATAACCTAGTGCATACTACATTTTATCATTTTTTTCCATAATCGTAGGTATAAATAGTGGAAAATGTTACGTTATCAATCCAATACACTATCATGAATAAATTATCAAAATTTTCAAGTAATGAAACGAAAAACTTGGATTGGAGAAAGTTTTTTTTATTTCCTGTAAAATATATTGCTAAAAAGTTGTTGTTTTTGTAAAAATCCCTTCACTTGACATGTTATGGTTTAGTTAAATATGGCGTTATAGTTAAAAGTGGCCGTAACGTCTTATTTAACTAAACCATAACATGTCAGGTTTTCATTAGGTGACGTAAAAATGCTAAATTACTTCATTCAAATAGTTTGTTGAGCATAATTTGATTTTCTATTTTTAATTACTAGATAATATATGTGTTTTTTTTTCAATGTCGGCGCTAGTGTGCGGCGTAAACGCTCTTAAGACGACGCATTGGTAATTTACGTGGCGCGGATCTTGATTTTTTTCAACAATTACAAAACATATGAAAGTGATATTTGATGACATGATTTTTCATTTAATTGACTTCATTTTGTTAGTTGCAGAAACACGATTTTTCAACTTTTATAACAGAGAAAAAAATATAAAAGTAACCTCTTTTAAAACATAGATTCACATTTTACAGGCTAACCAGACCGATTTAAGCATCAAAATTTTTTTTAATAGATTAGTCCTATCACACACTCCAAAATTGTAGTTAATTTTTTTTAAATAATTTGTAGTTTTAATTTGAAGAATGTTTATATAATTTTTAACGCAAATTTTGTTTTTTTTTTTTTAATTTGAAGGAAAAAAAACAGTTTTTCTTATGGTACGGGGCGCAAACGCTCGTATCAAAACGTATAAGATTTATTGTTTAGCGATGCGTCGCCTTAATGTTACTTTGGCTACCGCCACTGGTGACAAACAAGGTAAATAAAACAAATGCCATACAAATTCACGTTTTCGTTAACATGATCGAATGGCAATTAAAAATCAAATTAAAAGCAACCAGGCAGGGTGCCGAGTGTGCTAAGATGTTTGATAACCTATTTGGCTGGCCCAAAGAGCAAGAAACAACTAATTATTGCTAACTAGCGGCCGCTCGCGGTTTCACCCGCGTGGTTCCCGTACCCGTGGGAAAATCGGGATAAAAAGTATCCTATGTTTTAATCCAGGTTACAAACTATTTCTATGCCGAATTTCATCCAAATCCATCCATCCGTTGCAGCGTAAAGAAGCAACAAATATACACACATACATACACACAAACTTTCGCGTTTATAGTATTAGTGTGATAAGCAAAGTTTTTAATAAGTAGATATATTTTAAAAAAGATACATAAATAATATATATTTTTGTTGCAGTTAATGGAGATTGTCAACGAACGTTGCCAATTCCCCTTACACATTTTAGCTGTAAGTTAAAGTGTAAGTAATAACGAGACTGCTTCTTGTGACTTGTTTTTGATATCGTATCTTTTAAGCAAATTTGACAAAATTGTTAAAAATCGCATATTTTATAAAATGATTTGTTATAGGTATCTAATAAATAATACATAAAACCGATTAGGTACGTTACTTTATTAAACCCAATTTATTAATTACCTTAGTAATCTAACTAAAACTCTATAAAACTAGATGATTTAGGACTGATTTTTCTAGATATAATTATTCTATCAGATTAAAATTCTTACTCGATCAGTTCGAAGTGTCGCCACAGAAGAGATGTGTCACTATACTCTTATACAGGAAAACAGGATCAGTCGACACCTTTTTAAATGACCTAATTATGTAATACCTAGCAGACTAATAATTTGTTCTAACATAGAGAATGAGAATAGAAAAATCGGCCCTTAATCTAATAAAATTAATTAACAAAAATAATGTATACTTACTTTAAAACATTCACTAAAGTACTTAGGTGTAAAGACGATATAATGATTTATCTAAAAATATACGCCCCGGAGCCATCTTTTCAATTTGTCCTTTTAGCAGAAGATTTTCCAAGTAAAGCAGATTGCATTTACGTATCTACAATCAAAGTAAACAATGTATTAGTTATTTGATTGGAAAGTATCTTCTGAAGTAGGTAATGCTATAGGGTATGTTTTCTAAATCAGGTTTCTCAGTTGGCAGTGTTGGCATAGTCATTAGATATATATTATTAAAGAAGTATATTATTGTTTTTGGTGTACTTTAGACGTAAAAATTGTGAGTAGATAAGTGACCAACAAAACTAGCGTAATCTGTAATGTAGGGTAGGAATCACAGGAATGATAAAATATATACCTAGCTACTACAAATAGTTCTTCATAAAGCAAACAAATAATAAAATAAATTAAATTTGGAATAAACTGTCACTACGTTTCACATTATTTTAAACAAAAAATCTGGACGATTTTGATGCTTCATAGTCATAGTAATAAAATTAGAAAGAAAAAAAATAAAGCTATAATTAAGCTGACCTCGACGCTAAGCGCGACGAGTTAAAGGCCCGTCCACCCGCAGTCATTAACTATAACTATGTAAGCGGTGTACTCACGTGCCCTCATTGTGCACGAGAGTTTACTGCCAAGATCGGCTACATAAGTCATCTTCGGGCGCATCAGCGCCACCAAACCGACTAAGAGTCGAAGTGGTCGCCATGGCCGAAAACGGTCGGAATGATCATCATCATCATCAATAAAATTAGATAAAAATATAATAAATAGCTAAGTCCAATCTATAACACACTTATGATATATAAATCACAATAACGTAACAAAGAGTATAAGTGTATAGTAGAGATATATTGTTCATTTATCACATTCAAAACGATCAAGCTGCTATGATAGAACCTTGAAAATTAACAATGCATCTACCTACTCATTGCTTCTCGATACCTATACCGTTATAGTGGTAATAGGTAGGTATATCTAGTATCGAACACAAATCTATTTGACGTCATGTGTGTGTCAGTCTTATTACATCTCATTGTAAATTCTGTGTCACGCAAGGGTCACGTATTAGAATAACTGTGTCTATTGAATTGAATATTACTTTTGCGAAATACTAGATTAGGGTACCTGGGTGCCTAGTGCGAGTTCCATTCGCCATTCGATAACGTTAACGAAAACGAGAATTTCATCATCTTCATCAGCTCATTTTTATGTCCCCACTGCTGGGGCACGGGCCTTCCTTATGGATGGATAGGGAGAACGGGCCATAAACCACCACGCGGGCCCAGTGCGGATTGGTGGTTGTTAACGACTGCTAATGCAACCGGGACCAACGGCTTTACGTGCCTTCCGAAGCACGGAGGAGCTCGAAATGATAAAATTTTGATCACCCATCCGATGACCGGCCTTTGCGAAAGTTGCTTAACCCCAGCACTCGCAGACCGGGCGCGTTAACCACTGCGCCATCGAGCTCCTCCCTCGAGCTCCTCATAGAACGTGAATTTGTATAGCAAAATTTTAACTCTTCTCGTGTCGCCAGGAGGCGCAGGCTGCTTCAATGCCATACTAATTTTCATTTTCGTAAACGAAATCAAATGAATACGGATAATTTGAGCGAGTTCAACATAGTCAGTTGTATGGAGTTTACAATAGTTTCAACCTATTTCAGCATTTGACGTGAGTGTCTCTATCTCAAAAATTATAAAGGCGTGTCGCCCGAATTTTTAAAGATCATACGATACATTTGAGGAAAGTCGACTTTTTGAGTAATTTTCTGCCTGTTACTCAACGGATATGTAGGTTGGCTATATCTCTCCCTTATTGGTTATTGGTTGACTATTTAACTATCTCTGTTTATGGTGTTCTTGTGTGTGTGATGAATGATCAAATAAACTGGTTATCTATCAGTCTGTCTTCTGTCATGATTTTAATAATAAATATCATAGTATATAAACAGATTGCGATTGTGCCATAAATATACAACTGCATTTGTTTAATTTGTAAATAAATATCTAGCAATATTTAAATCTGACAACACCAAAAGAACTTTAACCATAGAACAGAAACAAATGAAAAAGCGGTGGTCAGACGGGGAGTGAGGATAGTGTGGCTCGGCACTTGGGACAGCAGCCTCCAAAGAGAACGGAAGCTAAGGAGTAACTACGCTATTAGTACAAGGCAATTTCCAAAAAAATATGGCGTACTCACATAGTACCTACCTATGACATTACTTTCGGCCCACCTTGTATAACTCATCAATCATATTTTTAAAGAAATGATTAGTAATCGACTACTCATACACCTACTTACCTACCACCATGCGGTGGTGGCGTGTGCATCGGGTCGTTACGTTCCCTAAAATATGGTTGAGCGAAGCGATGGCTGATTCTCGTGAACGGGTGCCGCATAACTTATGTTTAGTATTATTCACTATAGTTTGAATTTGTTTTTCTTAAACAATTTTTGACTATTACTAGAGTAGGTCCTGTAGTGGTACTGTATAACATTGTGGAAATTGAAACTTTTACCTGATGTAAATTTGTTAACTTAGATTTTTTTATTATGTTGTGTTGTTGTACTATATTTTGTGTGTTTATTTGTAATGGAAAGTGTCCTGCTATGATAGGGCATTTTCCAATTATTTTGACGCTGTAAGGGAGAAAAGAGCTTGAACTTGCTGAGTTTCTTACCGGCTCTTCTCATTACAAGATCTCCCGCCCAGAGTAGACTTACGTACCAATGGCATAGTGACATTCACTTAGAGCTACTTGTAGCCTAAACTGAATAAACTATTTTGAATTTCACCTCTGCTAGCAGTTGCGCGTTAGGTGCGTTCTGCTCCTTCTCCATGAATCGAGCGATACGATTGTCCAGCTCGAGTCGCGCGTGCTCACACATCACCATCATACCGCGGATGGTCGCCTTCAGACGCTCTATCCTGTTCTCGTACTTCCTCTTCTGCAGAACAATTAGACCAGATACAATAGTGGAAAGTTTTTATTTGATAAACTACTCATAAAATAAGGTACTTTGATCATCTGTTTCATAGAGAGTTTATCACAAATCCTGCCTGATCCTGAGGCCACCAAGATTCTCTGCTAATGTTTGTAGGGGTGGGGAAACTCTGAGGACAATCGTTGTGACTGCGTGCGGTGTCTCCCCTCAAACTAGCACCTGCACGTAGGGCGACCTTTTTAAAGTCACCCACAACGCAATTGTTTTCGTTGCGATATCTTGGTCTTCAGTAGTTGAGGTTATGTTACATATAACTTTACGCGAACAAATTACAATTTGAAAAAGAAATGTTAAAAAAAATTCCACCCCCCTAACATGCTGGGTCTTATTCAACACTTGTTTTTCAAATAGTTTAGCTGCTCATGTTTCCGACACGCAAGAAAAAGAAATGGTGGCAGATTCAACTACGAAGTATCTTACCAGCTGCTGTTTCTTATGCCAGATCGCCATATACTTCTCCCCTATAACGAGCAGGGTTTTGTGCGCGTGCGCCAGCTGCGCGTGCGAGTAGCGCGCACGGCGGCGGAGACGGCCGACCGTGGCGTTCCGATTGCCGAGCGCGTTGCAGCGCTCATGGTATGCCTTCAATAGGGCTTCGTACCGTTTCGCCAACTCTTCGTATCTGCCAAAGGAATAAATGTAGCAATGCCGGACTGTGGTGCGGCTGGTACCATATTCGGCTTACGATAAAGTTATAATCAGATAGGATCGTGCACGGCCACTCTCGGAACAAATTGTTCTACAGGATACCTTACTGAATGCTCCATGGAACATTTTAATATTGGAAGCTGCAGTGTGACTTATAAAGGCTGATATGATGATAGTAATCTGACAAAATATCCACCGAGAATAGCGTCACTACATGTCATGAGTTCTGTAATAATTAATGTTTAAATATGAACCCCTAGTAAGCATGGGAAATCCTGTTAAATCGGGATTTGAATGGTCAAAACGGCTACGGCTTTAGGATCTAACAAGTATCTCGTCGTTCTGCGTCGCGTCGTCGGTTACCGAAGAGATCACAGGCAATGTACAACGTTTTATTTTCAAGAAAAGGTCACTTACTGGTATTGCAGGCATACGATACTCATCGTAGACCATGACTCTGCTACGTCTACCTGACTTCTCGAAGTTGTTGCTAATTCTAAAAAAGGTGAAACAAACAGAGATTTTATTTATAATTTAATCCTTTATTGCACATATGAAACACACATTAAAACATACGTTATACAAGACATATACAAAGGTGAGCTTATCTTTAGAAGAGATCTCTTCCAGCCAACCCTAGCTGTGGTGTGGAACGAGTTTGCGGGACTAAGTATTCTATATAAAAGCTTGTGTGTGTAAGCTTCCTGTTTGAGACACAATTCATTAGGTAAATTATGAAATCTAGTAAGATAGTTATGAATTTCGATTTAAATGAAGAATTTGTTGATTCGAATCGCACGAGGCACTCTCACTGGCCAGTTCAGGGGTACAAAAAAACTTTATTCATACTCCTACCCTTGTCCTTGTTTCTAAGATCTTTCTCGTCAGATTTGTCGCTGGACCACCATATGTCGTCGTGAGAGTGCGCGTGCGCAGCCCTGCAGTGCAGAAGACGCGCCTCATAGTGGATCGTCTTGCTGAGGCTCTGTTCTAGCCCCTCCAGTAATTTGCGAGCGTTCTGAAGACCGCTCAGAAAGTTCTTCTGGCCGATAGGGTTGGACTAAATAAAAAGGATCGTTAAACCTAACGAAACAATATGCTAAGTTTTAGATTGGTGTAAGAAATATCAATAGTGATGTTGGTGCAGTAACGAAACATTGCTTTTTTAAATATTTTTGAACCTAGTTAGTACAAAGGTAATTTTCGAAAATTATTTAATAAAACCTCCCAACTGCCACATTGGAATTTCGCCGTCATACCTATAAGTAGGTAACTAGAACAATCCATCTATACCAGTCATGAACCAGTCTAAATTAATATTAGCTTTTCTTCATATACCTATTATTGGTCAAGTAACAGTAAATAATTTATTCAGCTTCAAATAGCTAGGGAAATATCGCTTACGTAAGTATTGTATTTACCTTAACCTTTTCACCGCCAACTATCCTGCACGCGATGTCCCGCTGTACGCCAACGTAGGTATAAATGTATTTTAATAAAGTAGGTACAAAGAAGAACTTCTATAGAAGTGCTGGCGTGGACGGCACGAAATTCTCGAACTTCTATAGAAGTTGTTGGCGGTAAAAAGGTTAAGAAAGATCAAACCACTGAAACCACCGATGGTTTGATTCTTTTGGGATCCTATATAATAGGGTAGGTAGGTAAGCATACCCTATTTTAAACCATCTCGTAGTGGTGACACCAGTGTTCAACACTTAAGAGGAAATACTAAGGCTGAATTGAAAAATATGTATGAAAAGTAGATAAAATCAACGTTTCGTCCTCCGATTCCTCCTCCAAAACTGGACAGATTTAACCTTTTTACCACCAACAACTTCTATAGAAGTTCGAGATTTTCGTGCCGTCCACGCCAGCACTTCCATAGAAGTTCTTCTTTGTATCTACTTTATTAAAATACATTTATACGTTGGCGTACAGCGGGACATCGCGTGCAGGATAGTTGGGCGGTGAAAAGGTTAATTATTTTTCATTAAAAAATAAAGAAAGGCTTTGGCTGTGTTGTGTTTTGCTTGTGCATGTTTTGCTTTTTTTCATAAATTAATTATGAAAAAAAGGAAAACATAGGGACACCGCCAAAGCCTTTATTTATTTTTTAATGAAAAATTAATGATAATTTGTATTCGGCTTTTTGAATAGAAATAAAGAATGTCTCAGGAATTTATGGTTAGAGATTATGAAGTGTTTCAGGATTATCCTTACAGATTACATATCTTTAACAAGTTCGGCTTTTATTTATAACAATTACAAGTTCGGATTTAAAACAATTACAAGTCATGTAGCCAAGTGATCGAATGACGAATGAAACTCGCGCTTGGCACAACATTGCTGGGCACCCTGTTTACTAGCAACCGCATTAGTTACAGCAGTGGTGGGCAGTGTGGGCACCACTGCTACAGTGCTACAGTTGGGCAACTGGTATTGCTCTAAAAGCACAGAATAACTTTCAGGATAACTTCTAAAGTAATCCACTTACCGTGAAATCATTCACTTTGATACGTTTAATATTTTCTGGCTTGTACAAATTATGCTTCACTGTATTCTCATTCATTTATGATGATAACTAAATAAACCTCTACTTATAAGTAATAAAATATATTTTTGACATACAATTGAGTTTACTATTATAATGATGACAGATGTTAGCAAAGAGAATTGATTAATTTTATCATCAAAGTCAAATGACCTACCATAAGGTATCGTGGTTCTAACCAGCCCGCCGAAATTATTCAACACTATTTACTTTTTACTTTGAAAGCCAAAGGCGCCCATTCAATGTCAACAACTACCGTCATTAACATCTGATCATAATATTTTTACAAATACTAAAGATCAGTTAAGAGGTAGGCAAGCTATTTATAAAATGTTTATATAATTTTTAACGCAAATTTTGTTGCGAACAAATTACAAAAACACAAATGTTGAAAAAATTTCCACGAGCAGGATTTGAACCTGCACCCTTCTGACATACCGGGTCAGGTGCTCTTCCAATTGAGCTATCGTGGTTCTAACCAGCCCGCCGAAATTATTCAACACTATTTACTTTTTACTTTGAAAGCCAAAGGCGCCCATTCAATGTCAACAACTACCGTCATTAACATCTGATCATAATATTTTTACAAATACTAAAGATCAGTTAAGAAGTAGGCAAGCTATTTATAAAATGTTTATATAATTTTTAACGCAAATTTTGCGTTAAAAATTATATAAAATGCAATTCTACCATAAGGTCTCAAAACAATAATATTAAAGTTTGAGTTGTTTCACACGTACCATAGATACCACACCACAACTACAACACGTGGGCGAGCGCTAATTTCTATGAAAATTAATAGTTGAATTCACACGTATTATATATATATTTATATTAGAAGGAGGCAAACGAGCAGGCGGGTCACCTGATGGGAAGCAATCACCGCCGCCCATGGACACCCGCAAACCAAAGGAATCACAGATGCGTTGCCGGCCTTTAAGGAAGGCCATATATGCCGTCATCATTATTGCCCGCGTATTTGATACCGACCGACTACATATCGGCGGCCATATCGCAAACATTTTGTAGGTAACTTAACGCACCGCAAGAAGCCGCAGCGACACTATTCACACGTAACCACAGCTTGATCACCTTATGTCGCGAACGGTGTGGTGTGGTTGTGGTCCTACGTGTGAAAGTCTTAAACTTTGAAGATACTGTGGTAGAAACAAAGCCAGGATGCCTAGTGTGAGTAGGGTTGCCAACTATTTTTCAGGAAATTAACGTAAATCTATCACTAACTAGGTAGTAGTTCTTGGCGGGAAAGTGAAGAGTCATGTCTGCAATTTTATTTTATTTTCTAAAATTTGTGTTATGTCGAATATTAATGTGAAATAATGGTGGATTATTAACCGTTAAGTTTTCGTGAGTGTGCATGAGTGTTGGCAAATGAAACAAAACAGTGCAACTTCACTTTTCAAATTCTCTCAAGAAGTCTGCCCGAGAACTTAGTAAAGCCCCACACCTTTACTGAGATACTCGACGGGTTGGGGGGTATATCATTTCTCACTTCTCATTTCTATTATCATTCATCATCATTATGTACGTACTGGAAGGATTTGTATATTTATGTATTACTTGTAAGAAAAATTACTTTGACACTGACTAAATGTGCTAATCGCGCGAAGCCATCAACTAAAGGAAAAAAAAAAAAAACTAGGTAGTATAAAAAAAGGATTTGAAGAAAAAATAAAGTATTTTCCAAATTTATTTATTTAAGCGTTGCGTTTCATTTCACTTCACCTGAGTGTGAGTATCATTCAGTAAAAAAAAACACAAATGCTGAAAATACTTCCACGAGCAGGACCCGAACTCGCACCCCTCCGACACACTGGGTCAGGCGCTCCCCCAACCGAGCCATCGTGGTTCCAACCATCCCGCCGAAACTATTCAACACCATTTACTTTTCACTTTGAAAGCCAAAGGCGCCCATTCAATGTCAACAACTACCGTCATCAACATCTGATCATAATATTTTTACAAATACTAAAGATCAGTTAAGAAGTAGGCAAGCTATTTATAAATATTTATATCGTGGAAGTTTTTTCAGCATTTGTGTTTTTGTAATTTGTTCGCAACAAAATTTGCGTTAAAAATTATATAAACATTGATATATGTTTATATAATTTTTAATGCAAATTTTGTTGCGAACAAATTACAAAAACACAAATGTTGAAAAAATTTCCACGAGCAGGGTTTGAACCTGCACCCTTCTGACATACCGGGTCAGGTGCTCTTCCAATTGAGCTATCGTGGTTCTAACCAGCCCGCCGAAATTATTCAACACTATTTACTTTTTACTTTGAAAGCCAAAGGCGCCCATTCAATGTTAACAACTACCGTCATTAACATCCGATCATAATATTTTTACAAATACTAAAGATCAGTTAAGAAGTAGGCAAGCTATTTATAAATGTTTATATAATTTTTTAACGCAAATTTTGTTGCGAACAAATTACAAAAACACAAATGTTGAAAAAATTTCCACGAGCAGGGTTTGAACCTGCACCCTTCTGACATACCGGGTCAGGTGCTCTTCCAATTGAGCTATCGTGGTTCTAACCAGCCCGCCGAAATTATTCAACACTATTTACTTTTTACTTTGAAAGCCAAAGGCGCCCATTCAATGTTAACAACTACCGTCATTAACATCCGATCATAATATTTTTACAAATACTAAAGATCAGTTAAGAAGTAGGCAAGCTATTTATAAATGTTTATATAATTTTTAACGCAAATTTTGTTGCGAACAAATTACAAAAACACAAATGTTGAAAAAATTTCCACGAGCAGGGTTTGAACCTGCACCCTTCTGACATACCGCGTCAGGTGCTCTTCCAATTGAGCTATCGTGGTTCTAACCAGCCCGCCGAAATTATTCAACACTATTTACTTTTTACTTTGAAAGCCAAAGGCGCCCATTCAATGTTAACAACTACCGTCATTAACATCCGATCATAATATTTTTACAAATACTAAAGATCAGTTAAGAAGTAGGCAAGCTATTTACAAATGTTTATATAATTTTTAACGCAAATTTTGTTGTGAACAAAATGATCGGATGTTAATGACGGTAGTTGTTAACATTGAATGGGCGCCTTTGGCTTTCAAAGTAAAAAGTAAATAGTGTTGAATAATTTCGGCGGGCTGGTTAGAACCACGATAGCTCAATTGGAAGAGCACCTGACCCGGTATGTCAGAAGGGTGCAGGTTCAAACCCTGCTCGTGGAAATTTTTTCAACATTTGTGTTTTTGTAATTTGTTCGCAACAAAATTTGCGTTAAAAATTATATAAACATTTATAAATAGCTTGCCTACTTTTTAACTGATCTTTAGTATTTGTAAAAATATTATGATCGGATGTTAATGACGGTAGTTGTTAACATTGAATGGGCGCCTTTGGCTTTCAAAGTAAAAAGTAAATAGTGTTGAATAATTTCGGCGGGCTGGTTAGAACCACGATAGCTCAATTGGAAGAGCACCTGACCCGGTATGTCAGAAGGGTGCAGGTTCAAACCCTGCTCGTGGAAATTTTTTCAACATTTGTGTTTTTGTAAACATATATCATTCAGTAGTTCAGAAATTAAGAGCGTTTACGCCGCACACTAGCGCCGCCAATGAAAAAAAAACATATCTAGTAATTAGAGATAGAAAATCAAATTATGCTCAACAAACTATCTGAATAAAGTAATTTAGCATTTTTACGTCACCTAATGAACACCTGACATGTTATGGTTTAGTTAAATATGGCGTTGTAGTTAAAAGTGGCCCAGACGTTTTATACGACGACGTTGAGCATAATTTGATTTTCTATCTCTAATTACTAGAAATGTTTTTTTTTTCATTAGTGGCGCTAGTGTGCGGCGTAAACGCTCTATTCCGTTCAAACGCACGCATAAGTCGGAAATAAAATGTTTTCCATACATACTTTATTTTTATTAAAATGAATAAAGTAGGTATGAGAATGGAAAATAACGTAGAATGCGTTATTTTAAGTATGGTTGGCAACCCTAAGTGCGAGTGTTGTTTGATGCGTATTCATTCGAATACGTTTACGAAAACGAACATAATGTTCGTTTTCGTTTACATATTATGTATGGCAAAATTTTAACTCTTCTCGTATGTCGCCAGGTGACGCTGCTTCAATGCCATACCTACTAATTATACTAAAGAGTTAAATTATTTCCATACAAATTTTCGTTTTCGTAAATGTAATCGAATTAATACGGATAGTAAAAAAAATTCACACTACTCACTCTGCTGAGCGAGTTTCACTACCCATTCGAACATGTACAGTCGGCGGCAGATCAACCTACCCAAATCTGTCAAATTTCTCCAATGAATATTGATCCTTATATCCAAATGATAAAGTTCAAAATTGATTGTAGAAAATTAACAGTTTTGGGTAGGTTGATCTGCCGCCGTGTGTACATGAAAACGAAAATTGGAACTCTCCTCTTTGGCCACAGGAGGCGCTCCTTCACATCCTGTTTAATTCTCGTATTTTACAATAACACAGTCAAATGCTTTGGATGGACTAATCTAAAAACGGTTAAAAACATAAATTTAGCTTAATAAAGCTTTAATCAAAGTTTTTATAATGGGAATTAATGAAAACTACTAGATATGTATAATTCCCGTTATAAAAACTTTTTTAAAAGTTTAAGTAGGTATATAAAATAGCTTTAACTTAACGACTATGAAATGTAAACAAGTATTAAAAACTCTTTTATAAAATTTGTACCTACACATTGTAATGGTGGGTATCTACTATGCTCGCGAACCTCGCGCGCTTTGCTACTGGTCCAGGTAATGGATACGGTTCGCTAATGTTGCACGCTTCTTGTTAACGTACCATATTGCCATGATCAGGAGCAGTTGTAGGAGCGCGGAGCGTTGTAAGTGTGCGAATTAAAGAAAAAAATAGAAAAGTATAATAGATACCCGATGCTCGATGGCGCAGTGGTTAACGCGCCCGGTCTGCGAGTGCTGGGTACTTTCGCAGAGTCCGGTCATCGGATGGGTGACCAAAAATTTATCATCTCGAGCTCCTCCGTGCTTCGGAAGGCACGTAAAGCCGTTGGTCTTGGCTGCATTAGCAGTCGTTAACAACCACCAATCCGCACTGGGCCCGCCCGCGCGGTGGTTTATGGCCCGTTCTCCCTATCCATCCATGGGGAAGGCTCGTGCCCCAGCAGTGGGGACATAAAATGAGCTGATGATGATGATGAATAGATACCCACCTCAACGCATCAGATGCTGCAGACCAGCATATCAGCCTATGTGCTAGTCTGATCAGTCACTGTCAATAAAAAAAAATATATCTTACGTGTAAGCACTTTGCCTTGATCTCACCTGATGCTAAGTGATGATAAGGCCGAAGGTGGAAGCGCACTTCACCCGGAATCCTCAACTACTGAGGCACTGGCTATCTTATCTCTAACTGCTGGAACACAACAATGCTACAAACATTGATTTTATAGCGGCATATTTAGATAAGATCTTACCTTACCATCTATGGTGGTGGCTAACCAGACCGAAAACCCAGCCCTACCACTAACCAAACCGCTGGGTATCTGGGACCTCTGGATCTAAACCACTAGACCAGAGAGCCGGTTAATTTCACCGCCCAACTATCCTGCACGCGATGTCCCGCTGTACGCCAACTTACAAATGTATTTTAATAAAGTAGGTACAAAGAACTTCTTTAGAAGTGCTGGCGTGGACGGCACGAAAATCTCGAACTTCTATAGATCTTTATGGTTTGGTTATAAGGATCAATATTCATTGGAGAAATTTGACATGTTTGGGTAGGTTGATCTGCGGGGCCATGGCCGTACATGGGGTATGGTTGAATATTTTTGAAGAAATTTGTCAGTTTTGAATAGTTTGATGATCAGGTATCTGTCCATGGGCGGTGATGAGCACTTCCCATCTGCATCCCTTAAGACCGATTTACACTTCAATAAGTACAGTAGCGATTTAAGAAATCAGTCAGTTAAGTAACAAGTAGTAAGTTGTAAGTAGCGTCCAAACGTAGGCGAATGAGTAACCATAAGTTGCCGTTCCAACAAGAAAAAGGAGATTGGCAGACTCCCGCGTATTTTCAGAACCACTTAAAGGCATAGCGTGTCAAGAAGTGAATAGTAGGAATTCAATAGGTACTCTAATATAACTTATCAAAAAATGTAATGGTGAGATATACATATACTTTAAAGCTGGGGATAATAAGTTGATTTTATAACCTAACCTCAAAACAGCCCAACGTATTATGCATGTCATAGTAGTTCTAGTAGTAAATGTAACTATTATTATTGTTACCGTGTTGTTATTACTAGCATTACTGTTATCTGCGTAGATAGGAACGACAGCAGGTATCTCTATCTACTTCAGTGAACAGCAGTAAGATAGATGGAAAGGTACGTTAACTACAATCAACAATAGTAATATATAGAAGGGAAGGTGGCGAGTGTTAGATCCGCCGCGGGACCTTTTTACCTATCCAATAGTTCCTTTCAACTACTATTAAGTTGTAATTCCTATATTCTAGATAACTAGTAGTATTATTTACAGAATATGATCTACTAATAATAAAACAAGTACGTAGTGGTTTATTTTTCTAAAGGACAAAGTGAAGCAAGGGGAAAATTAAACTCTTAACCGGCATAACCCACGTTACGAAATGATGCTAATCTTGTCACAGTCAACCAACTTTTTTGGGTTGCCAGTTTGAAACGAAATGATAATCGATTAAAAATTCGAATTCATTCTTATAATCGAACGATTTAAAAAATCAACATAGATATTGCGCAAAATGGAATCGAAATAAAAATACCGGGTTTTGACTTTTCTTATTGGATTTAAATATTTAGACCTATTTATTATAAATACATAGGTACCTAACAAATTGTATTTTAGTTTTTCTTTAAATCAGAATAATCGATTTATAATAATACTATTATTCTATGGCAGCATAGGTTGATTGACATGTAGAAAACGTTTTATTTTTGCAAAATAGACTATAAGATTAGCGATTCGTTTCAAGGAAAAAGAAGATACTACAATCATGATTTTCCAACTATTGCCAGCTTCCATAAAAACATTCTAAATTGAAAAATAACTACCTCATTACGACCTTTTCATATAGTCAGATTTGGGCATGATAACTTTTATGAATTTGAATAGGTGGTTCCCAGTTTGCCATTCTCCTATAAGCACTGTACTAAACTCGCCCGTCTACATGCCCGCCAGTTAAGTTGGCGGGGTGCGGAAGACGCGAAGGAGGGGCCTACTTCGCACTGGACTAACCGAAAAATAGAATCGCGATATATTCAAATCAACTTAATAAACCACTTACTAGAAATGACAATAACAATTTAACTCGCCGATGTCGTAAGTTAACTCGCTACTGTACTTATTGAAGTGTAAATCGGGCTTTTTTTCATTAAAAAAAGTGTGTGAAATCAATAGGATATCGCAAACGACATTTTCTTGGGTTATCTACAAAACATCTTACGGGACAGTAGAGGACAAAAGATGAAACAGCATATATTTGTCAGACGGTTTATTCAACTACAACAAAAAGCATAACTTTTATAACTAAATCAGTCTAAAAATATTCTCCTGCGTTATCACTACTACGACTCAAATATTCCATCTAAAAGGTTAATAACTATTCTACATTTCGTGAATTTATTGCTTATTGCATAAAATAACGCTGCTCTTTATAAAAAGCACTTGGGTTTGTACATTAGGATGCTTTAGCATTTTAAAATATTCGAAATAGTACCTTGTTACTGAGAGAAGGTAAAATTTAATAACAAACGTACTTTGTGCTAGATTAATAGCAATTTAATGTACAAAGGCAAGTGGTAACAATTTCGATCAACATACGCGACAGTTAACTTTGTCGTGGGATGGAAATAAAACCAATATTCTATAGATATCTCATGAATCATCAACGCCTAGTTAAGTTGATACGGCTATGTTCTAAATCAGTTCTGCATCGTGATGACTGAAATTATTAATAAAATGGTTTTCTACTGTGTAAAATTGGCACTCAAAATGAGTTAACATTTCTTTACAAAGTACATAAGCCGATATACATTTTTGCAGGTCTTTGTCGGACTTTCCAAAGTCTACATTTGTGGTGTTAAAAAATTTCTTTGATTTTGTCTTTCTTGTTTGCTGCTTGTTGTTATTCTTATCCTATTTAAAACACTGATTTTGGAACAAACCCGTACAGTTAATTTTATACAATCAATACAGTATCAATCGCACCACTCTTATCCCAAATGTAATAATTATACTATTATCATGTTGTAAATAAGCTGAGTATACACTTAAAATTCAGTGTTTTATTTCTACCATTGAAATGTGATTTTGAATCGTATGAAGATACACAAAACACTAAATAACTATTCCAAGCATATACTCATTTTATTTGTAAGAGGAAGGGTTTGTGAGTGACACTCTTGAAACATTGCTGAGAGCATTAAAATTGCTTATGATTTAGTAACATAACAAGACAGTAACAATGATAATGTTTATTAGACGACAATATAGATAACAAGATGTCACATACAACCGTCATTTTTATGTTCGTTCACAACTTACTGAGTGCCTGGCGCGAACTTTTTTAACTATACGATGGAGTTAAAGTTCATGAAAATTTATGGGGGATTTCGAAGCAGCGCCATCTATTGATTGGCAACTGGAGAGTTTGCCGATGGCCTCATACGGCCATTTCCACGTCACGGGACTTTTTTGGGGGCAGCGAGCAACTTAAAGGGCTTCTTAAATTGTGTGAACATAACACTTTTAAAGGGTTTCTAGAGGGAATGGCATCAATGGGAATGGTTTTCTTACTAGATTCTCCAAGGAGTTCGGATCGTATAGGAACTAGGCGATGCTATTCCGATTTTATCCAAATTGTAGTTATCTTTAACTCGATCGAAATATAGAAAAAAGCTCGCAATACGCACACTGGAAGATAAAACGACACAATCATTTAAAATATAAGCAACATCATACATAACACAAGTATTTTTAAAATTTTCAAATGCAATATAACATTGTGGGTAATTAAGTGTAATGTTGTGGCAATACTGCATCGACATTACGTCACACGCAGCCAATGGCAGCGGGCGCGGGTCGACAGTGTGGCTACAACAGTAATTATGAAATATAACTATACAGATCTCTACTTTATAAATAAATAATATGAGTAGGTTTGTATAGTGTTTATATTTCAACGTAATGCACATTTAACAAAACTTTAGTAAGCAAGTCACAAAACTCGAACAGGCGTAAATTAATTTTAATTTCATTGAAAAACTTGCAACTCTAATATTATTAATTGTTGTTGTTTTTTTTGTATGAAAAAGCTGCTTCTTGACTCCCGACACGTAATGGCCTATTGAAATATTCCGATGCATAAAAAAATGTAAAAACATAACAAATAGTATAAATTCCATACAAATAAACAATTATTTACTTACAGAATTATTGCTTGACGATGTTGATTGTGTAAAGGCCATTTGGACATAGCAACTTCGGTTGTAAAATTATCTTTTACAACTGTCTTTAAATCATTCTGTGATAGTTCTTTGTTAGTCACTAGTTTTTTTTTATATATTTTAACAATTGTCAATTTATTAACCTCGTACTTTTTGAGGTTACATAAAGGTGGTGCAGCCCACAATTCATTAAATACGATTAACGCTTAACGTACCGCAAAATGTATTTGCCTTTCATGAATTAAATTCCTCCTTAACAATGTAAGGTCTTCACCTTACATTGTTAAGGAATAATACCAAATAGAATAAGGCCAAATTAGCTTAACTGGTGACAATAAGCCGAAGGAAGAAGCGCAATTCACTAGTCATAATTCTAAACTAATGAGATACTGGCCATCTTATCTCTGTATATACAAAAAACCTAGTTTTAATGTTATTTCAGCAACAAACTTTAAAAGGACAGGGGACTCAACCCATAAATACTAACATAGTTATATGTTATAAGTTGCATTTACCAACACACATGTGTATATTGGTATGTTTATGTTAGTTTGTAAGGTACTAGCATTTTACCTGCAACTTCGTCTGCTGGGATTAAAGATTTTAAAAAGCATTATTTTTTATCAAAATAAAATATAGCCTATGTGGGTAACATATAATAATAGATATATAGTAATAGATATATCTATGGGCCTGTTATTTTGTACACAAAATATAATTATTTATTATTATTTTATTATTTTTATTATTTTCAGGCAACAAAGTTACAACTTTGTTGCCTGAAAATAAACTTAGAATTAGTTATACTTACTTGTATTCTAAAATATATAAAAAAAGACACTTCATATTTATATCGTACAAGCGCTAATCGTGTTTGATGAGATATTTGGTGCAGTCAAACGTAAAGTAATAGTTTAAAAAGTAACTTGCTTGATAGTTTAACAAGCAAATTTGTAACAATGGGTATAATTATGTCTTGTTGTATATATCCATGATCTTTAATAACAAAAACAATTTTAAAACTATGCATTTTCAAAATATAACAGTTCATAATAATATATATATTCATATATGAATGAGTAAAGACAAGCTTCGAATTAATTCGAATAAAACTTCATAGCTATATTGCTTCAATCTTTGGTTTCAATGTGAATTGATAAATTGCTGTCTTTAAAAAAACAACTACATTTTATTCAACGAGAAAATTCTACAAATTTATTCAACAGAACAATCTTAAAGAATATTGGTTCAAAGTAACATAAAATAGCTGTAAAAAGAAATTGAGCGTTTGTTATAATTTTCCACTTAAGATATAGCATATCTATTGAGATCCACAATCAACTGTAGATTACTAAATTTTTTATGCATTTTTCCACCTTTTTCTAGTTTCCTACCTCTTCGTTTATGGCATGTTTTTATTATTTGGCAATTTTTTTAAATTTTATTTTACCAATATACTCAATTGATATTTTATTATACTCTTATTAACTAAGTCATTATCATTTTCCAATTTTGTCAATAAATATATTTCCAATTTTTCTGTTAAAAATTTTAGCTTTTTAAGATTTCAAATCTACAAAATTTAGTAAACTGCAGCTGATTGTGACTTACGCTACCGTAAACTGTTGTGTTCCCATGTGTGGCTGTGGCAGGGCTCGGTTGGCTCACAGCGAGTTGGTGATGTTCTGGAACAGTCGCTTGCCCCACCACGTCTCCAGGTCGAAGGGCTTAAAGTCGCGTAGCACCGCGCTGGGACTGTCATCCTGGTAATAGAGGTTGGAGGGCGGCGCCGGCGACGAGCTGCCTGATCCTGAGCCTAAAAACAATTTGTTTTGCAGTTTTAAACTTTTGTTTCATTTATAAAAATCAAGTGGTCGAAATAAGACCGTGTCATTAAAAAAAAATGTAACATTTATGTTATCCGCGTCGCCCGAATGCGCTATTACTTCGTTTCGTATTCGTTTAGCATTTTTATTTACTTTTTTTTGCTCCGCTCTTAAGGGTCATAGCGTGATGTTAAATAGCCTTCTAGCTTAGCCTTAAAAATAGGGCTATCAAATGCAAAAAGAATTTTTCAAATCCAACTGGTAGTTCTAGATATTAGCGCGTTCAAACAAAACACAAACTCTTCAACTTTATTATATTATTAGTATGGATATATTTTTATCATCATCATCATCATCATCATCAGCCTATATTAGTCCACTGCTGGACATAGGCCTCCCCTAATGAGCGCCATAGCGCCCTGTCCTCGGCTTGACGCATCCAGCATCTGCCTGCAGTCTTTCGCAGGTCATCATCCCACCTGGCCGGAGGGCGCCCTACACTACGTTTACCGAGTCGTGGTCTCCACTCAAGAACACGTTTACCCCAGCGGTTGTCGGTTCTTCGCCAGATATGGCCGGCCCACTGCCACTTCAACTTGCTAATTCTTAGAGCTATGTCGATGACTTTGGTTCTCTGTCGAATGTATTCGTTACGAATCCTATCCTTCAGAGAAACTCCGAGCATAGCTCTTTCCATAGCTCGCTGAGCGACTTTAAACTGGTGGACCAGCCCTACCGTGAGTGTCCACGCCTCAGCTCCGTAGGTCATGACGGGTAGGACGCATTGGTTAAAAACTTTCGTTTTTAAGCATTGCGGTATGGATGACGAGAAGACTCGACGTAGTTTCCCAAACGCTGCCCAGCCCAGCTGGATCCTCCTCTTGGCCTCCTTCTCAAAATTGTTTTTACCTAATTGCAGAATCTGCCCGAGGTAAGTGTATTCGGAAACGATTTCAAGAAGGTGACCATGTACGACGACCGGTATCGGATCAATGTGGCCATTGATCATGACTTTGGTTTTATCCAAATTCATGCCAAGACCGATGCGTCGCGAGGCTGAAGCTAGGCCGTCCAGCATCTGGTTCAGCTCCTCTAGCGACTCCGCCATCAGAACTATGTCATCAGCGAATCGCAGGTGTGAGATGTAGTCACCGTTTATGTTAATGCCCTTTCCTTTCCAGTCCAGCGTCTTAAACATATCTTCCAACGCGCTTGTCAACAGTTTCGGGGATATGACATCCCCCTGTCTCACTCCTCTGCGCAATTGGATGGGTTTAGACTGCTGGCCCTGTACTTGGACACTCATGGTGGCGGATTCGTAAAGACATCTCAACACCTCGATATAACGACAGTCCACTTGGCATTGCTGTAAGGATTCCAGAACAGCCCAGGTTTCGACAGAGTCTAAGGCCTTCTCATAGTCCACAAAAGCCAGACACAGGGGCTGATTATATTCTTCAGACTTCTGTATAATCTGCCTCACTGTGTGAATGTGGTCTATGGTACCATATCCTCCGCGAAACCCGGCCTGTTCCGGTGGCTGGAACTCGTCGAGTCTCCTAGCGAGACGATTCGTGATCACTTGTGAGAAAAGCTTATAGACATGGCTCAGGAGCGAGATGGGCCTGTAATTTTTAAGGAGAGTTTTATCTCCCTTCTTAAAAAAGAGCACCACCAAGCTCCCGCTCCACGCCATTGGAGTTCTCCCACTGTGAAGGACGGCGTTGAAGAGCTTCTGCAATTCCTGTATAACAGGGGCTCCTCCAGCTTTCAGAAGCTCAGATGTAATTCCGTCCTCACCGGGGGCTTTTTCATTTCTAAGCTGTCTCAGTGCTAACACGATCTCGTCTTGACTGATGTCTTTCTGAGGCAGTTCGTCGGTGTAGTGGCGTGTCAGGGTGGCTCTGGAATCGTGGACGTCTCGTCGGGAACGAGGGGCATGTGCAGCGTATAATCGGCCATAGATATCCTCTATCTCGGCGGTGATCTCCGGCTTCGACAATACGGTCCTCCCGTCGTGCGTTTTAAGCTTCGTCAGGTGGCTCCTGCCAAGCTGCTGAGTGAATACTTTGGACCCTCGGTTTCGCTCTATCGCCTCTTCAATGAGGCGTGTGTTGGAGCTCCGAAGGTCGCGCCGTACCATCTTCGCAATTTGCTTGTTCAGGTCTGACCTCTCCGACGAAGTCGCTTGGGTGGTTTCCCGTCTTCTTGTCATCAGCCCGAGAGTCTCAGCCGAGAGTTTGGATTTCTTACCAGTACGCTGTTTTTTGCAGAACTTAATGCCTTCGTCCCTCAACGTTTCGACCAGATTGTGTAGGGTCTCGTTAGCGTCATCAGTGGGTTCCAAGGCAACAAATCTGTCCCCGAGAAGCTGCTGGAATTTCTCGGTGCCCGCCATGATTTGAATTGCGTTAGGACGGAGCGTGGACTTCATCAGACGGTGTTTTTCAAGCTTCAAGTTGATATTCAGAGAGCCTCGCAGGAGTCGGTGATCAGATCCGGTATTGAACCTGTTGATCACTGAGACATCTCTGAATATGTGTGTAAAACTTTAACTATACTAAACCTCACACTCCTGCGTGCGCAATGTGAATATTGTGTGTAAATATAGGAAGACATAGAGGCAACCGTCTCTGTGATCAAGTGGTAAAGTCCAGTCTGAGACCCAGAGGTGAAACCGTGGGTCGATTTCCAGCGGGAGGAACATGGCTGTACTTGGTTTGCTAGTAGGGTTTATTTTAAGTCCGCTTGGTTAGCTATCATCATCTCATCTAATCATGTCGTCATAATAACAATGTTAGTGACATTATTGTATCCCAACAATTAGAGATAAGATAGTGAGATCCTCAATGGCTGTGAATGCTGGGTGACCCACGTTCACCCTCATGGTCATTTATTGTGCTACCCCTATAGTGGAATAAAGATACCACCATCTTAGTATAATTTAATGCAGTAAAACTATGTATATTAAAATCAGTTGATATTATAAAAGGTAATACCTTTACAGGTACATTCAATATGATACTTTTAAAGGCTTTTGAAACCTTTTGTGTAAGTATAGTATAATTTATAACTAAATTATTCTGGCACAAATACATTAAATGTCTGCATAGTGTTATTAATGATGACATAACTGCTCCATCCATATGTTGTCAATGAAGAATTAATAAAGAGTGTCAATGAAGCATGTGATTTGAGGCACACCGGCACCATGACTCAAAGTACCGATTGTTAATGAATCAAATGAAGTCAAATTAGATGTCATTCTCAAGGTTAGATTACTCAAGATATGCTACCTCCTCTAAACACTGTTGGTAGTGACAATCATTAACTGTATTATGCAAGCTTGTTAGGCTGTAACAATGTCAAATTTCTTTAATAGACTTTAAACTTTATACCTATAGCATATGGTTGCACTATTTAAAGACATTTGAGTTTTGGATAGTCTGATGACTCTGCTGTGAAGTTGTCTGTACTTCACGGACACTATCAATAGATTTTACTTATTAGGATAATAGATTTTAATGTAGATTAAGGACCATGAACATTTTGTTATTGTCTATGATTCTATAATGAATGACTATTGATGACTTCATCACATCTACTCACCAATTGTACTTGTAGGTGTTGTTGGTTCACTATCTCCATATGCTGTTTGCGTCCAAGCTGAAACATAATATACATTATGTATTATAGATTATTAGGTGGTGATGATGATGATACTACTAATACAGCTACTTCTAAACATATTTCAGAAAACATAGTGGGTTAGACAGAAAAGGATAGTCCCACAGAGCAAAGGAGTGTGCTTCCATCAGCCTTATCATGCTTCCTCAGTGATAAGAAATAACCTAGTTGGTCTGGTCATACATGTAGCAATCCTCAACAGGGCCTGCACTCTTAATTTTTCTAAGTAATTATTTATTTTAGTAAATAAAACACAATTCGTAACACCCATATCCTTTGAAATTGGTCTTATGTCTTGCCTATGTCATAAAAAAGATCAACTTTTTTATATCTTACGGGTAAGCACACTAGGCTTTCATCTCACTTGATATCCTTAACCGGGCACGAATGCCCGCACTCGGAGCTAATCCGTCAAACCCCACATATGCTCACGCTCCTTCACTCAACTAAATGTCTAAATGTCGTCTATTTAGAGCCTACTTTTGTATGAAGAAGTTTAGCCATAAACAAACTAGGATAAATTTGCTACACTCAAAACCCCCAACAACTTTATTCTCTGTGCGTTTTCGAACGACGTTTTCGACGAATTACGTCATCGGCGCCGGTGCTTTCATTAGTTTTGTTTGAATCATTGAAAGGTTAAATGATGATAAGGCCAAAGGTAGAAGCGCACTTCACCCGGAATCCTCATCTATTGAGGCACTGGCTATCTTATCTCTAGCTCTCGGAACACAACAATGCTACAAACATTGATACATTGATATTAACAACATTTCAGCAATCTAGGTCTGACAGTTTGAGCTGTGTAATATTAATCATTCTTCACTCAGTCAGTCATCAGTTCTCTTATTTAGTGAGTTTCTGACCACTTTTTAAAGCCTATATTGTGTTCCACTGTACACCTCTACATCTTCACTTGTCTCTATCTCGGGCTACCTTCTACACCAGCAAAAAATGGTTAAGTTGCCCGGTCATCTCTGCTAAGTATAGTATTTCAATTTCAACTTACTTTCACTTATAAATCTAATGATTTCTTCATGCTGTGGTGTGATTACATGATGCTGTATTCTCTGATGAACTGTCTTTTTGCCATTGGAATGAAATACTGGTTTGGGCATACTGAAATAAAATTGTACAACAATTTCAAAGTCAGGAATAGGTAGAAGACTTTTAAAGTTATACATAGTAGTGCAAACAAAAATTCAAAATATCTGTACACTATTTAAAACCAACCATTGCCACTAGTTATTGTTATTGTTAAATGAAGCCTTCCATACTTATAGATGTGTATTAAAATATTGCAATCAAATGTTTATGTTAAGCTTAAATGCACTTTGTTACAACCACAAAAAAATAAAATGCGCTCCGGTTAAGAGGTTATGTAAAAACACTGATGAAATAAACTTTGTAACTCTCGCATTGCATCATTGAATGAAAAGGCTACGTACTTAATGATTTCTCCATTATCGGACTCAGAAGACTTTCTATTGTGCTCTTTACGGCTATCCAATCTTTCTAAATTCTGTGAGAGGCCTGAAAGGAAAGATATCCAGAAATTTCGTTTGTATTAGATGTTCAATAAGCATAACAGGAGCGTTTTACACATAAATAAACACGTTACCTCTTCGAGTTTTTGCGACTATTTTGCTAGGTCCTTTTGAGACAGTATACATTTTACAATTTCACTCACAAAATTAAAAAAATAAACGTAAGTAAAAGTCATAGGAACACGAGCAAGGAAACCAGTTTCTATTCTAAACATTTAGAGAAGGCAAAGGGATAAGGAGATTCAGCCCATAACTGAGTGTTGCTAGAGTATTACGAATAGTACTATTGTCATAGATATTTAAGATTTGCTACCTTGATTCATTTCTATAGTTATTATGTATTAACCGCTACACAAAAATATTTTTTCTTGCTGACACTTTATTAATCTAATCTAATCTCATCTCTCTCTCGCTTTCTCTCTCTCCTCTCTCTCTCTCAATCTCTCTCTAATCTCAAACACGACGAATCGAGTGAAGCTATATTTTTAACAAAAATCTAAACTATAATACTGACTTCCGAGTTAACATTTTATTCAAGGTAATGTTTAAATCATTTTTGACTTGGTTATAATTATGTATAGACATTAAAGACCACTGAAATTTTTGCAAGTTTCTTTAAAAAAATCACAGCATTTTTTTATATATTATCTTATTTTATTTTAGGAAAACCAACACTGTTATTAAATAAATAAACATTTAAATAGCTACGGAAAGCCATCAACAAATAAATGCAAATCTTTTGTTTCTTTGCTATGGAAGCCCAAGTAAGTAACAATGAGGATCAGGAAGGTTTTTTGTTTTGAATGTAGTATTAAAGTCCATGAAAAGTGCTAAAGATTGGTGTAATTAGTTTTGTTATACGACCAATAATGAGCGAGTAATAATCAAATGAATGCGCTTCACGTAAAGTTGCCGCCCCACGACGTGATGACGTCACTGGGACGGAACGAAACCGATCGCGACATTGAGCCGTTTGCCGCGATAGAGCGTCCAGCGTTTCTTAGGTTTTTAACGTGTTTTAAAACCAACTACGAAAATAATTAGAGTTCGCTTTGGATTTTTAACATGTATAAGTATTTTATAGTGCCTAAATGTACAAATACGTCTGTTAAAACGCCAGACAAACTATTTTTGAAAGGCCAAAGGATCCGAGACCGCTTTAAAAATGGGGTTCGGTTTTAAAAAGAGACGATAAGACTCCACTGTTGTCTCACGCTACAAAACAATGTTATGAAGATCATTTTGATGTAAGTATTAACCTTTTAGTTTAGTTTGGCTTAGAATATAAATATATTTAAGATATTTCATAAGCTTAACCAAACTATCGAATATGAGGCACGCACGGCCAAATTCATACAAGTGTTAAAAAAGTGTATATTTATGCTCTCAAACACGCACATATTGTACAAAATGGAATAATAGATAGTAAAAACACAAAAACGCTAAAGCTCATTTGGAGTTACTTCACCCATAGGTAAACCATAACTACGCGAACTTGGTTTCTGGTATACGTACTTAAGATTTTATTATTTATTTAAGCCAGCTGAAAATAGTCAAATACCCCTTACCTACATTTTATTGAGCTTTGTGGAGAATGAATGAATACCTACGTATTCTTCATATTCAAAGTACAAATCAATAACGCAGGGTCATAGGTACTCAGGGATAAGACAAATAACTACTAAGTATAGGTAATAGTTATAATATTTTTTTCATCGCGATACACAAAGACATACGATTACGTACGTCGGTATATATATATATCTCAACTAGGCATTATTATAATATTACAAGAAATGTTAATGTATGTAGACATATTTTTCTGTTTTAGTTATAAGAAAACATGGAAAATTACGTTACGTTTAAGTTGGTTAGAAGAAGACTCAAACTGAAGATTCCATCCGCCTCATAAAATGAAATGTCAACAGCCTCTAAAAAAAATTACTTTCTGTATTGTGTCTGTATCTGTATCTTTTTTATTTTTAATAACCTTAAAACTACATAATGAGATATATTTTATGTCTCTCTCAGCAAGTTTAGGAAACACTGATGTTTTTCCAAAAATACGTAGATTTTTCACTCAAACAATAACTTTAATCATAATCTTCTTCAAATATAATGTAAGTACATTCTTTTTGGTTTCAAAGTTTTCATGTATCTCATCATCATATATATTTTTTTACCTACAGCGCGGGACGGGTACTTATAAAAGAACGTGATATAAAAAAAACCATTTGTTCATTAAGCTAGACACCATTCATAACTTCTGAATCCGTCCCTGAGATCATGACATTCCACCACTGTCACGGTAATAAGATACGATTACTTACCGTGTCATTTTAAACTATATTCTATCATAACTAAGATTAAAAACTATACTACCCTGTATGATCTGTAAGTAGGAACCTACCAACTAGCTCAATCAATAACGAGATTTGGGTTTTATATTTTTTATTTTATCCATTGATAATGATTAAATACCAAGGTGAGGTAAAATAGATACTTCTCTTACCTTTGCCGTTTCCAACCACGAATTTCAACACTGGTGAACTTCAAATGATTACCTCCATAATCAAACACTATGAAATAATCCACTATTGGAGAGTTATCTGATTGAGCTTGTACAAAACCAGCTTCTAATTTTTTTTTTATTATTATTATTATTATGTATTATTATGTTAGTTTTTATAGTTATTATGTACTAGTTTGATAGATAGATAAATATCACAATTAACACGTATTTATTTACACAACAACAAACGCGTAGTAACTGAATTCATGAATTGAAGTGCACTGTACATGCATAGCCACGCAAAGGTGAGTGAACAGCGAGCGCGCGTCCGTCCCTATGTCGTCATGCATATCCGCGGCACGCTGACTTTCGCGGCCCGAGCGGCCCATGTTTAAATGCTTTGTAATTAAAGGGCCGATTTTGATAATTCAAAACGTTATGCCCTTTGTACGTCATAAAGAGCACGTGGATCCTAACGAATTTGGCTTAGTGTTCCGGATCCTCATTAGAGTTGTTGCCAAACGGCCAACCAATCTTTTTATGTATAACTTATTTTTACTTACTTTTTATATTTTCCATATGTTTTCTATTGTTTTTTAAAAAGAACGGATGTCACCTTGTAAACGCCAAACAGATATTAAATTGTTATTCTCAAAAGTTATTGTCGTGTTTACTTACGTTTTCATACGTTTCAAGGGTAGATCGACTTATCAGATTAAATAATTTTGATTCTATCTCAACACCCAACATAAAACAAAATAGATTGTGACGTAAAATAGTAGATTTGTGAGTAATAAAGTAGCAATACCTTTTGACAGATAAAAAAAAACAACGTTCCTTTCCACGCATTGATTCTTTCACTTTAAACGATTTTATTAAAGGTATTTTATCTTTTGTAAATTAAATTACTCTTAGAGCCTTAGAGCATTAAAAAGCTAGCTAAATCATCAAAGAAATTACTACATGAAATTAGTTATTGGAGAATCAGAATATTCAAGTCTTATTTCTATGGTACCTACCAGTTTTTTGATCTGCTTGTAGCAATGCACTCGCTGTACCTACCTACTGGAATGGATCTTGGTAATTTACCTCTTACCTAAATTTTTGGTATTTAATTTTTCTTGGTTGTTTTTGAACTCCGCTGTGTTTTTAGGGCAGTATGATATAATAAAAAGGTGACAATATGGGTGAAAAGTAAAATGTAATATTCCACACTAAACAGAAGCAGCAAAGCAAAAATAAACAACGGATTCCTCAAAATTGCCAAATGTTTAATTAGGTACTATTGTTGTAAAATCTATTACAATGTGATTCGATTACAGTCTTCACTCTTAAACTTCACGTCTCGTCGTCATTGCAATAACAAATTAAAATAGATATAAAAAAGTTCGCAACGGTTACCTACCCTTTTGTACAACAAATCTACCTGTGTAGGTCTAGGTCAGGGTGGTCAACCCTACTATATAATAGTATTCTACTATTTTAGGTGTATAACTACTATTACTTTAAAAATATATAGTTTTTTTTTTTTTTGGAGAGAGACTGCTGGTTGCCGAGGGGCATTTCCAGCTTCACCGGGCTTGTTTTAGGGGCGGCGAGGTACGTAAAGGGTACCTCAAGCCGTGTTGAAACGAAACACCTTCAGAGGATTTCTAGAGGGGTACGGCATCGCACACTTAAAAGTGCGCGTCCCCGTGCCCTTCCAGAGTCTCCGAAGGGTTCGGATCGGATCGGGGAGCGGAACCACCCGAGGGCGCCTCTAAAGGCACGGACCTCGGCTCGGGTAGACCGGGCCGTGGAGGAGGAGAGGAGGAGCTCCCAGGCACATGACTGTGCCTGGCATAGAGCGCGTGTGAACCGGTTCTTCGTACCCTTGTTCTACGAGTACGGTGTCTTGGGCCTAAAACAGTGTGCATGTTTAGTGTATTCTGTAAATGTGTGCTGTCATTTGGAGGAACGGGCGGGGGGGCATTCGCAACTGTAATTGCGTCGTCGGGCTCGGAATATATAGTAGGCGAAACTACTATATTTTATCAGCAAAGTCGCTAAAATCAGTCTCTACTATCTAAAACGGAACACACAAAATATTCATTTAAGAATTAATGAAATATACATTTTTTAATATACTATATTTTTCATTTAATTTCATATCTACTATATTTTTTATGGGTACTGAAACCAAAAATACTATATTTGGTCTAAAAAAAGTTGGCAACCCAAGTCTACGTATGTATGCAGCTCATCACATTACTCTTTGCTCATCACTTTCTACTTCAAGTGTTGTTGAAGACACACCACACGTAATGCATATCAGCTTCCTGACTTTAAAAACCTAAACTGATCACACCTGAGTGACTGACCATCGACTAACTCTACCGCTAGGAAGTAATTATGGGTAAAGTGCATAGAATCGAATTAAATCATAGCTAGGGACAGTCACGAGCACCGTTTATGTATACACTTTGACTCTTATTCCATTGTGTTAAGAGCACAGATAAGAGTTACAATTGTTAACATATTTTTGCTCGTGACTGTACTTGCGGCTGTCAAATTCCCTCAATAGACTATGTACTATATGTCTATGGGATATAGTTGAAAATTTCTAATTTAATTTAACAGTTAAAAAATCGAATAAAAGTAAAAAAAAAAGAATAAAAGTCTTATGTGCAAAGAATCGGGTGCCTATCCGTGTCCGGTCCCAATGGCGATAAAGTAAAATTGTTTAGGAAGTCATTACGAATGCCACGCGAATCGCGATACAGTAAAACGTACTGGAGTACCTACTGGATACCTATTTGGTTCAATGAATCTTGAATAATAATGCAGTTTTTTAATGAAGTTATTGCACTTTAGTTTTTGCTGGTCATTGTGACTACTTTTGTTAGGTTGTTGTGTATCCTCGTCTCGTATATTATCTAGTTACTTACCAGATAATAACGATTTTTGTAAAGATAATGTATAATAATAAAGGCGTGGTAAGTGGTCGGTATTCGTTTTACAAACTTTAGATTAATGATGTAATGATTGAGAGTGAGAGCGAGTGCTCGAGCGTGGAATAAAAAATAAAAAAATATATTAGACAACATCACATACCTACCTACATTGTTCTGAGCCCAAGGTAAGTAGTTAAAGCATTCGTTTTATGGAAATCAGAAACAACGACGACGGCGACGGTACCAAAACCACCCCAGATCCGACACTATATTGAAAAGTTCGTTTTTCGATATTGACCCGACCGGGAATCGAACCCGGGACATAAGAGTTAGCGCCGCTCAAAGTCCGGCGTGCAAGCCACTCGGCTACGGAGGTGGTCAACTTGAGCTTACCTTCTGTAGGTAGGAACTCCTTATTTTGGGCACACCTATATCTCACGGGTAGTAGTGTGAGTTTTGTGTTACTATCGGTATTCATTCAATTACGTTTACGAAAACGAAAATTTCATCATCATCATCATCAGCTCATTTTTGTCCCCACTGCTGGGGCACGAGCCTTCCCTATGGATGGACAGGGAGAACGTGCTATTAACCACTACGCGGGCCCAGTGCGGATTGGTGGTTGTTACGACTGCTAATGCAGCCGGGACCAACGGCTTCACGTGCCTTCCGAAGCATGGAGGAGCTCGAGATGATACATTTTTGGTCACCCATCCGATGACCGGCCTTTGCGAAAGTTGCTTTACCTCAGCACCCGCAGCCGGGCGCGTTAACCGCTGCGCTATCGAGCTTCTCGACGATTTGTATGGAACTAAAACAGCGCCTCCTGGCGACATGCGAGAAGAGTCAAAATTTTACCATACAAACTCTAGTTTTCGAATGTCGAATGAAACTCACACTTGCCACCCTGAATAATAACTAAAGCTACTTTCTACGATTGTTTGTATGCACAATTTGCAAGCGATAGCGACTCGCCGCGATGGCAATTGTTTACATTACGCTGTGCCAGTTAGCGTTATCAGCGAAGATACGGAATAGGTAGAGTTTTTTTCTGTGAATTACGGAATAGCTTTATCAATAGTTTGGAAGAACCGATAAAATCAAAGGAGAAAATATACTTCTATTTCTCTTGCAGCTTAAACTATTGAGCTACCATATGATTTGAGTGATCTTTCTAATCATCATCTCAGCCAAAAGACGTCCACTGCTGGACAAAGGCCTCCCCCAAGGATATGAGGGGTATTTGCCTTAATCGCCACGCTTGGCAGGCGGGTTGGCGATCGCAGTAGGTTGAGGGTAACCTCAGAGAGATGCTGCTGCCCATCCTCTGGAATGGTCCCTTAGTAGGCTTTTACGAAACCCGCGAGAAGAGATGGGGTGGTGCAATTCTTTATCCCCGGCACCACACAGGGGAATCTTTCTAATGAGGGAGATTAAAAAAAAATATTAAACTGATTTTTTTACATCTTATAGTTAAGCACTTGGCATCTCATCTGATGTTATGTGATGATAAGGCTGAAGGTGGAAGCGCACTTCACTCGGATTCATCAACTACTGAGTCTGGCATATTATCTCTAGCTGTCGGAACACAATAATGCTACAAACATTGATGTTATGGCGACATATTTAGATAAGATGGTGGCAGCTAGCTAACCAAACCGAGTACACAAAATCGAACCCGGGGTCTAAACCGGTGGTCTTAACATCTAGACCACAGAGGCAATACATTTTTTGATGTGTAACATCTTTATATACAATGTGTCCAGGGATGTAGTAATAAAACTTTAGGGGCAGTATCTACAATATATTTCATCGACGAAAACACCCCTTATTCAATTCCAAAGATTTCAAAAGGTGAGATGTCAAAATGTTACACATCATATGCGACTACTGATACTGTAAGGCTCGTTCGTTTTTTTATACAAATTTTGTTAAAACTAAGCTTGCGTAGGCGTACCCATGCTATGCTAACATTGCAAAGGTACCTATGTGAAAAAGCTCTACCCATTCTGAATTCTGCTCTATGGTTATCGGAGAATCTGGTAAGTAGGTACGCGATGCAATGCCGACATAATCTACAGCGCATATTTGTTTAACAGCTTGTAGAAAGAAACTTAAAACCTTTACCAAATTCTCACGAGTAGCAACAAAAGATTAGAGAATATTTTTGAAATCAATATATATCTATACCTACCTACTAATATTATAAAGCTGAAGAGTTTGTTTGTTTGGTTGAACGCGCTAATCTCAGGAACTACTGGCTCGAATTGAAAAAATATTTTTGTGTTGAATAGTCCATTTATTGAGGAAGGCTATAGGCTATATTACATCACGCTATGACTAATAGATCGCGGGTGAAACCGCGGGTGAAACCGCGGGGCACAGCTAATACACTTATAACTAGGGACTCGCTTCTTCCCTCTAGGCAAGTGTACCAGAACTATTCTTCAATCAAAAAGTTCAGTAGGGTAGTGGCAGTGTTCAACAGGAACCAATGATCGACTTTTTTTCCTATTCATTAAAAACAGAGGTCAGCAACTGATTTGTGACTTTAGCGACATTTGAATGCAGACCACCTGTTTCCTAGCAGTCATGCAGTAAAAATTCAATGAAATTCTATAATGTCTTTCATCCCAGCCAAAAGACGTCCACTGCTGGACAAAGGCCTCCTCCAAGGATACAGGAGGGGATTTACCATAATCGCCACGCTTGGCAGGCGGGTTGGCGATCGCAGTAAGTTGAGACTTAACCTCAGAGAGATGCTGCTACCCATCCTCTGGAATGGTCCCTTAGTCGGCTTTTACGACACCCACAGGAAGAGATGGGGTGGTGCAATTCTTTATCCCCGGCGCCACACAGGGATATAATGTTTTTGGCGACCAAAAATGTGTCGAACATTGAAAAAAAAACAAAAAAACGACTTAAATATTTATAAAACACAGTGAAAAAATTAAATGCCTATTCGACCCAGCCCGGAATCGAACCTGGGTCTTCCGCAATCCGGGCGGCTGCACTGACCATTAACTACCGGGAGTCAGTGCCGCCGCCAGTGCATTAATTCAGCTTCAGTGCAGCAATTAGCACTTAAAATAAATAAGTATAAACACGGTGTCACTACCACTTACGATTGCTTAGTATACGTTGCGTGACAAAATTAAGAAGCCTATTTAACAATGTTAAACGAGTTTTTAATTGCGCATGCGCATGATGCATGTGGAATGAAATGAGCTAACTGCACAACCGCTCGCAAATTTAAACATAATGAGGGAATATCTAAGTAGTAAATAACGAATATAAGTTAATGTTGTCAATTAAAACCTATTACCGTAATGGCCTGTAAAGTTGAACTACTTGCATCAAATAGGTAGTTAATGGTAAATATGTAAACAACAGTTGCATAAATGACATTTTATTGTGCGTGTAGAAATTGAGATCAATGCTCGATTATGCCGTCTGAACATGCAATTGAATAATGTAAGTAATTCATCTTTGTAGTCATATCAAACTCAAACTCAAACTCAAACTTTTATTTGCAAACTAAGTGGTACATAGATGGTGTTTACATTGATAGTGTAAAAAAGAAAGACTTAACTTATCAAAGAGTTAACTAACATACAAGTACAGGGTGCCTGTGTAAGTTTCATTCGCCATTCGTTTGTACGTTGACGAAAACGAGAATTTGTATCGCAAAATTTTAACTCTTCTCGTATGTCGCCAGGGTGTCTAGTGTGAGTTTAATTTGACATTTGATCAAGTTAACGAAAACGAGAATTAGTATGGCATTGAAGCAGCGCCTCCTGGCGACATACGAGAGGAGTTAAAATTTTGCCATATGCAAATATCGTTTTCGTAAACGTTATCGAACGGATACGGATAGTAAACAAACGCATCCTAGGCACTGTAGGCACCCTGTAGGTACGCCTGTCGAATTATATTCTACCATGGGAACCAAAAATATAATAAAGCAACTAACGTTGAACTGCTGAGGTATTATTGAACTCGACTGTACACCTGCTGCCTCATGGTAATGGTTGATACACCGGACATTGGTTACAGGTTCGATTCCCAGGGGTTTTTTATACCTAGCACGGCAAATGACTCCATACCACCTGATGTTAAGTGGAAATGGAGTCCGGACGCGAAGACAACTGGTGCAGCGTGAAAACAACGCAGCATCAGTCAACCTCACTCTGCTGATATCATAGGAAGGAAGGAAAACGTGTGCTGGTAGACTATTCCATCTTTTGGAGGTGCGACAAAGAAACGAGTCACCAAATTTTTTTGTGCACGATGGGATATGTGTGTGACAGTGAAGCGATGACTCCGGAGAGCAGCACGTGTACTCCTAGGAGGAAGGGAGAAGGTGGGATAAGGTCAAACAGTTCTTCAGAGCACTCGCCGTGGTACAAGCGATAGAAAACGCTAAGTGACGATATATCTCTACTCAATTGCAGGGGTGATGCTCAGTAACAGGGCCATTCATTATCAGCTCATTTTATGCCCCCCATTGCTGGGGCACAAGCCTTCCCTACGGATGGATAGGGAAAACGAGCCATGCGTGACCCCGTTCCCTACTAGATTCTTCGAGGGGTTCGGATCGGATAGGGTTGATGAGAAACGAGGAAAGTTAAATTGCAGCATAAATATTTTTGTTTTATCGGAAACAAATAAACCCAACATTTCGAGACTTTTTTTTTTTTAAATGTGACATGCCATAAAGTCTTCACCCTGCCTGATGAAAAGCAGCCAGTGAAGCCCAAGAAGTGAAAGCGTTCATCACAGCAGCGCTACCACGCTATGCCGAACGCTCACATGGCGGCCTGCATAAATGCTTTTTTATTAGGCTGATTGATGATAATGATGATGATATGTATATAAACTTTGGTATGTATCTTTCTTTTTTTTTATTTGGCTGTTATCTTTTCTGTGATTCGTTGACTGTACTCGTAAACAATGACGCGGTATAAATAAGCCATTGTATCAGTACTGCAACAATGGTGTTTCACGCCACGGTGGCGGTGGTACTCCCACGCCTTCACCACACCGTCTAACGGTATCAGACATAGTTCCAGACAGAGTACGCCTCATAACCACAAAATAAAGAGAACGACAGAAGATAAGCTTTAATTAAGGCGACGCATTGCAATTTACGTGGCGGGGATCTTGATTTTTCCCAACAACTACAAAATATATGATATATATATGAATATAATATAAATATATGATATATATATATGATAAATATATGAAAGTGATGTTTGATGACATGATTTTTCATTTAATTGACTTCATTTTGTTAGTGGCAGAAACACGATTTTTCAACTTTTATAACAGAGAAAAAAATATCAAAGTAACCTCTTTTAAAACATAGATTCACATTTTACAGGCTAACCAGACCGATTTAAGCATCTAAATTTTCTTAGTCGATTAGTCTTAACTCACACTTCAAAATTGTAGTTCATTGTTTTAAAATAACTTGTAGTTTTAATTTGAAGGAAAATAAACCAGTTTTTCTTATGGTACAGGGCGCAAACGCTCGCATCAAAACTTATTAGATTTTATTGTTTAGCGATGCGTCGCCTAGGCGACGCATTGGAATTTACGTGGCGGGGATCTTGATTTTTCCCAACAACTACAAAATATATGAAAGTGATATTTGATGACATGATTTTTCATTTAATTGACTTCATTTTGCTAGTTTGTCAACGAAGAAAACACGATTGTCAAAACACGTGTCAGAAACACGATTTGTCAACTTTTATAAAACAGAGAAAAAAATATCAAAGTAACCTCTTTTAAAACATAGATTTGCATTTTACATTTACCAGACCGATTTAAGCATCTAAATTTTCTTAGTAGATTAGTCTTATCACACACTTCAATATGCTAGTTAATTTTTTTAAACTTATTTGTAGTTTAAATTGAAAAGAAAAAAACAGTTACTCTTATGGTACGGGGCGCAAACGCTACGTATTAGAATAATTGTTTAGCGATGCGTCGTCTTAACTTAAACAAACGCGTTCGAGCAAGCCACATATAGACACGAGCACGGGCATGGAATCTCGCACAAGCTGCGCTCGGACTGTTCCGAGCTGTTCCGAGATTCGTGTCCGTGAGAGGGTCTTTGTGTGCGTTGCTCGAGCGTGGTATGTACTTATTAAGCTTACCTTCTATGGCTTTCCTTATTTTGTGTTATAACTGTGAACGTTTGTTTATCTTAACAGTTTTGTGTTTATTTAACGATTGTTGGTTACCTGTGTTGGTTACCCACTGTTTGTTATCTTTATTATCCTACTAATACTATAAACGCGAAAGTTTGTAAGTATGGATGGATGTTTGTTACTCTTTCACGTAAAAACTACTGAATGGATTTTGATGAAATTCGGCAATCAACCAATGGCCTGGATTAACACATAGCATACTTTTTAACCCGGTATTCCCACGGGAACGGGAACCACGCGGGTGACCGGCGAGTGGCCGCTAGTATAGTATAAGGGATTCTTCCATGCCTTCCTGCCGTGCCTGCTAATCGGGTAAACCGGTTTTAATGAAACTGATTGAACACGACCTAATAGCAATTGTTTCCACTTTACCAGATGTTACATGGAAATGGAGTCCAGACGCGAGGAAAATTGGTGCAGCGTGCAAACGACGACGCAGCACCAGTCACACTCACCCTGCCGGCCCATAAGGTGCCTTTTCACGCATCGTTTGAAGGATCCCCATGTCATAGAAGTGAGGGAAATGTGTGCTCGTAGACTATTGGAGACGATAACAAAATCAAGTCATCAAATTTTTTTATGTGAGCGTAGGAATACCTACTAATGATGGTAAAGCGGTGACTCCGGAGAGCAGCACGTGTACTTCTATGGAGGAAGGGAAAAGGTGGGAAGAAGTCAAAAAGTTAATTTATATAAAAATAAAATATGTCATTGGTTATAGGTATTATAGTATTGCATAGTCTCTCCATTTACAATTGTTTATAAACAGATAACGATGAAGCTGTACCTACTAGTAATTTATCTTTTTTTGTCGAACACGGCTACGACTTTGAAGTAAAATTTTATTGAAGAAACAATTTAGTGAACTGAAAGTGAAAACAAAATTAGGTTAGACGTAAGATCGACGTATCATTACTTCGATGAAATAAACAAAATATGGAAATTAAATTCGATAAAATAAGATTTTTGGTATCGACTATTCGAGTACCTAAACTTACATGCGATGAAATCAGGGCTTTGAATACCGTAAAAAATTGGTGAGTATCGATACTTCTGTCAAAAGAGGATACCGGTAAAAAAGTACCAGTAAGCTTGATATCGTTACCTGGGTGGCATTTTTACCGGTAAATTAACTAACCGCTCGCTCTACGCGGATTGGCTGCAATATGAAGGAACTAACAATATTATGTAACGAAAAAGTAGCGATACTTTTCTAGATAACGTTACCTGCATTATCGGTACCAAATTACATTTATAGAAATAACGTTAATTACCGGTTCTTATAGTGGAAATTTGGTAACGATATCAAGCCCGATGAAACGAAGTTAGATACGTGTCGTGTTGTTACATATTGAATAGAAAGATCTGCGAATAGTGTTATGGGAAATGAAAATCGTCGTAATGATTTGCGTAATGTGACGGATTCCTATCCAAAACTGGTGCCGACCGCTACGATAAGTGTTTTTGCGGTTGATATTTTATGGTGCACTTCCTTGTTCCAACAGAGGGTTGAAATCGGTGTGTGCTTTGCAATTAGATATAATGAGTGAGTTGAGCCTGTAGTAGGCGACAAACAATTGTTTCTGTTTACAAAACCCATGACCACAAAATAAGGAGTGAGCAGAATGTTAAATTTATTATAGAAAAGGTGTCCCCTTCTAGGCTCTAGCACACGTATTTACCAACGATCTGGTGAAGGTCGCGGGAAGCCGCTGGATGCGAGCAGCACAAAACCGGCCGTTGCCGATATTACTTGCCAAACTTCATAGTTCTAGGTCAACGGCAAGTACCCTATGAATTTTGATTCCCTTGAGTGTCGAAATATACGTTTTTTGCGACATAAACGGCCCTATCTTTTTTTTCGATATCTTAGAGGTTTGATTTTTTACAGCTTCAAGGGACCGCAGACCTGAGTACTTATATGGTTTCAATTTCAACTCGACGCCTCCACGCGTTCCCGACATAAAGGGTCTTGACAGACAGACAGACGGACAGCAAAGTGATCCTTGCATGTGGACACTCCTTCTGCCCCTTTAACGGGCACAGCATTTTCAAATTTTTCATTGGTTTTCGACCTTATCTTAATTGTATAAAGTTCAAAATATGGTGGCAATATGGTGCCACTGCCTTATGAAGGGTTAACATTTGCCTCAGCTTTTTTTTAAATAATTTCGTACATTCCGTGCAGATTCCGTGTCCGTGAAAGTGTATTTGAGTGCTTTGCTCAAGGCCGTTTGTACGAATCTTACCTTCTACAGTCACCTTATTTTGTGCGATGACTTAGTGGTTTGGGTGTGTGAACGTACGTCCTATTTACATTGACGTAAGAGCGCTTTTGGCTTACTGACGATTGACGTCACGGGAATAGAAGGGCTATTCGTGCGTTTGGCTATTAATAAAATCGAACTTTAGATAGAATACGACGTTTGGATTATGCTTATACCAGCTTAACCTACTTTTGAGGAGGCCATTGAAATGTTAGTGCCGTATAGATAAGATAGTTTAGTGCTCATCTGCTTTATTGCAATATTCTGTTCATTTTAAAATTGATTTTCATTGTATGTTACTAGATAACGTAGTGGTGCCAGTTTTCAACATTCCAAGATCAGTGTTCGGCACAGTTTTTTTTGCCAATAACAAAGATTTTTATTGAAATATTAACTGTGCCCCGCGGTTTCACCCACGTTCTATTAGTCATAGCGTGATGTAATATAGCCTATAGCCTTCCTCAATAAATGGACTATTCAACACAAAATAAAAAACACGTTTATACTCTATTTGTATCAATATACATAATAAAATTAATTTATATGATTTTTATACTGATATGATAGTTTTGAACAGTGTCCTACAGATAACAAACAGCGTTGCGTTAAATAGATCATTAAGTTTTTACTTAAAGTATCTTGAGTGTGTCATGCTCTCTTTATTGTCTCTGCGGTGGTGGCGTGTGCGTCGGGTCGTTACGTTCCCTAAAATATGGTTGAGCGAAGCGATGGCTGATTCATATGTCATACTCGTGAACGGGTGCCGCCTGTGGAGGCTGGTCTGCTCTTGCATACTTATCTTATTGTTAGTATTAATTACTATAGTTTGACTTTGTTTTTCTTAAACAATTTTTGACTTTTATTAGAGTACTGTAATGGTACTGTATGACATTGTGGAAATTGAAACTTATACCGGATGTAAATTTGATATACTTATTAGATTTGTTTATTTTTTTTTGTTTTTTTACATGTTGTTTTTGTCTTCTATATTTTTTGTGTTTATTTGTAATGGAAAGTGTCCTGCTATGATAGGGCATTTTCCAATTTTTATTTTTTTTGACGCTGTAAGGGAGAAAAGAGCTGGACACTTGCTGAGTTTCTTGCCGGTTCTTCTCAGTGCAAGATCTCCCGCCCAGAGTAGACTTACGAACCGATGGCATAGCGACATTCATAAGAGCTACTTGTAGCCTAAACTGAATAAATGATTTTTGAATTTGAATTTGAAAAAATATTTTTCAATTCGAACCAGTAGTTCCTGAGATTAGCGCGTTCAACCAAAAACAAACTCTTCAGCTTTATAATATTAGTATAGATTACAGGATGACCGCGCTGGTATTCACACGAATTTCAGGGGGGTAACCACGAGCCCCTGACCATGAGCTCTTATAGCAGTATTATTGCAGTTGTGAAAACGAGACGCGTGTACTTAGCGGCGAATATATTTGCATCTCTTTTCCACAACTGCAATAATACTGCTATAAGAGCTCATGGTCAGGGGGCAGGACTTTTTAACCCCTCCCCCCGTCCTTGTCACAGGTTGTCATGATGTCTGATGTGACGTCACACATTTTCCAATTTTATGCATGTATTTAAAAATAATCAAAAGAAAACACTTATTTTTTTTTTCTTATAAACATTTATTAAATAATCTATACTAATATTATAAAGCTGAAGAGCTTGTTTGTTTGGTTGAACGCGCTAATCTCAGGAACTACTGGTTCGAGTTGAAAAATTATTTTTGTGTTGAATAGTCCATTTATTGAGGAAGGCTAGAGAGAAAGCTTAATTTTATGGCAGATTATAGTAACTGAAGATTTTTAAATGTTTTAAAGTTAAAAACTTTGCAACGAGTAATGTTTGTTGTAAAATGTAAATACAAAGAAATATATGTTTGTATAATAAACTGGTAGTACAGATTAATTGAAAATCCCCCACTTTTTGAAGTCGGTATTAAAAACATTGAAACAATGGTGGGATTTTATTAGACAATGGGACGTTTCCATTTTAATGTAGGTACTTACTACGGAATAAATGTACCTACCTATAGTGTTTTTATTTTGAGTGTGTTTGTACGTTTTTGGGCTGTTTTTGTAGGTACACGTACAATGTAATGACAGTCACCGCCATTGCCTTCTCTTATTACATTAATTGGAAATTGTTTTGTTTGTAATTTTAATTAAAGCTATCTGGGTGCCTAGTGCGAGTTTCATTCGCCATTCGATCATCATCATCATCATCAGCTCATATAACATGTCCCCACTGATGGGGCACGAGCCTTCCCTATGGATAGATAGAGAGAACTTACTTTAATCTTTCAAACATTTTTCACCTACTACCAATTCAGGACGTCTTTTCCTGTGGAAAATAATGGGTGCATGGCATTCCATGGCATTTTACACCTAAACAACATTTAAACAACATTTTAACATTTTACGGCACCCATTCCATTCCATTGAATGGAATGGGTGCCGTAAAATGTTTCGTTTTCGTAAGCGTGATCAAATGAATACGCATAAATAAAAAAACGAAAAAAAAAAAAAAAAAAAAAAAATAATAATTAATAAATAAACTATCATGGTCACATGCAATAGAGTAATTACTAACGGGATTCTTACCATGTTTATTATTTGTGAGTATCCGATATTTCGGCACGGATGCATGCGCCATGATCACGGAATTACTGAAGTTAATGCGGGTGAGTTTTTTATGAGCAGACACTCACAGTATCGGACCGCGAAACGGCTTTGTTTGTGTTTTTGCGGTTTTTATCAAGATACGGATACATAGCAAAACTTACGCTATAATAGGTCTAGTTGCTCTTGCAATGCAGTTACTAACATCACAATTACTTGTATTAATATTTTTTTGGCGGTATTACAAGCCACTTGTATAAATATAATTTAGTTAATTACCTACACAGTTACAATCGTGAAGACGTAAACTATTTAATATATTTGGTGCCTAGTGTGAGTTTTGTTTACTATCCGTATTCAGTGGATTACGTTTACGAAAACGAAAATTGCCATACAAATTCTCGTTATCGTTAACGTTATCGAATGGCGAATAAAACTCACACTAGGTACCCAGGTGCATATTACGTCGTCGATTTGCTTTACCAATAAAAAAATAAAAAAGATACAATGTGAGTTTGGATTGGCATTGACAGATTTCGGCCGCTCCTTTTCAATTTTTGAAATGTTTGAAAAGAGTACCTATATTATATGCGTGTGTTACATAAATGCGTGTGTGTCAAATACATGGTAGTGTGTGTAATGTTTGTTTTATTGATTTAATGTATTTTTTATGCACAATTAAAAAAAATAATTAACATTCTGTACTCCTTCTCTATATAAACTATAAGTGTGCGAAATTTCATACTCTTCCGTCCGCGCAATTTTCGTAAAAAGGGGTAGGTACCTACAAAGTTCTACCTAGTTTGGAGGGCGTCCGGGGAGCGTCCGGGCGGGGTTTCTGAAAAGTGCCCGGGTTTCACCCGGACACTTTTTATGTCAGGGGAAATCCGATTAACTTGACAGAATGGAATGATTAGCAATAAATTACAGCATTTCATAGTTTAATTAAGTTTCGGTGCGGCAAATATATCCGTTAGTCTCGCGTGATGTGACCCCCTCCCCCCTCCTAGTCGATTAAGTTGATTTTTTATAAAAATATGATACCTAACTAGGTATGTTTTTATTTTAACGAATTATTTTTCGAGGGAGTCCGGGAAAATATTTTATTTCACCTAAATGTCCTGGGTTTTTGAAGTTTTTGTCCTGGGTCCGTAATTTAGCTGATGGCAGCCCTACTCAGAACCCATATTCAAATATTAGTCAGCAAAATCTAGTGTTAATTGGGTGAACTAAGTTCATTTTTATTTAACAGGTATTAAAGTTTTGGAAATATCACGATGTTATGTTTCGATATTATTCTCATACCATCGATGTGTCGATGTTTTAGAAGACTTAACATCGATGTAAAACGTCGATGTGTTGCCACTAAACATAGATATTTTTCAAACATCGATGAATATTGATCATCTCTAGATCATATGCAGTTTCGTCTCCGTATCGTGCGCACGTGTGTTAGACAAGATTTATGGGGTAGATCATTTATATGGAAGAATAACGCAGAAATGGATCTAGTCGTTTGGCGGAGAGGGCTGTGCAAATCCAAATTGCTGAGTGGAGTAGCAGTACGTCTTCTGACTGCTCTCTGTACTTCGGAAGCCACTGAACGATCATTCAGCACACATGCCTATGTACGGTTGCGGTCAGAAAATGTAAACCAGTTTTGAAATTAGATTCTATAACACACTTTTTTCAGTAAAGTCTAAAATGCCTTATCAAGTTGCCAATTACCTTTCAAAGTTAATATTCAATATGACGCATTGAGTATAAGCAAAGAGATTTTTGACCACTTTTTTGATGATGAAACTCATTTCTTTATTTTTTCCCTGATAAAAACCGGGGTTTTTTCCCAAATGGGATAATACTCGGGTTTTTTCCCGTCGAGTTTTTTCCCGCCGCCCTGTGTGACACAACTTGTCAATCTCCTGTACCACGACATTGACAACGTTAGCGATATCCGATCCGATCCGAACCCTTCGGAGACTCTGGAAGGGCACGGGGACGCGCACTTTTAAGTGTGCGATGCCGTACCCCTCTAGAAATCCTCTGAAAGTGTTTCGTTTCAACACGGCTTGAGGTACCCTTTACGTACCTCGCCGCCCCTAAAACAAGCCCGGTGAAGCTGGAAATGCCCCTCGGCAACCAGCAGTCTCTCTCAAAAAAAAAAAAACTTAGCGATAATATCGTTTTGTAATAATACACTGATTATAAAACGTATTAATAAATTCTTATTGTATGTAATGCATGGGTTTTGGTTAGTTGGATTTTTTTTCAGAAAAAATACTAATACTGTAGAGAGTCTCCAGTCTCTGTTTTCAATATTATCCCCGGTTCTAGGCCACACACTGTATAATTGTTGTTAAAGACTAAAATTAGTTGCTGGTCCCTATTTTTTAAATGATTAAATGACAAAAATGGCGATCACGGGTTCCTGTCGAACAGTGGTGTCATTATTAAAATAAATTTTAATTATTTATTATTTACTACTTTATCCCATAGGAACCTGTTACCGGGATAAAACGTATCCTATATCCTAGTCCGGGTCATGGTCTGTCCATGTGCAGTTCATCCAAATCTGTTCAACCATTTTCACGTGATGCGCGGCCAAATAAACAGACAAAAATTCTGAAAAATACTGGAACGTGTTCTGTTATCGATTCTAAGTATCCCCAGCCAACTTTTTTTCGAATATCTTCCATACACAGACTTTCGACCCTCTTTAGCTTTATTATATGTATAGATATTGGGTGGGGATATTGGGAAGCAAATGCGCAAATATTAATTGGAAAAGGTGGAAGAAAATGCAGACCTTTGCCTAGCTGTGGGACATTATTATTATATCGGTAAGTTGTATCTACTGTAGTTTCTAAAAAAATGTAACAATGTTTATTTTGTTGAGTATATTTTTGCATGAACCACAGATAATTTTATGATTATAATTATTAATTTAATGCAAATTTTGCTTAGACCAAATTACAGTTTGAAAGAAGTGTTGAAATAATTTCCACAAGCGGGATTCGAACACGCACCAGTGCACTTTTTGCAGAATATTTTGGATCGGTTTACGAAAACTACCCTAGTATCTCGGGTCACACATGCAATGTTTATACAAACAACTCTGATGTAATTTCCAATCTAACTATAACGGAGGTAGAAGTACTTAATAAGTTAAAAAAATTAAACAGCTATAAGGGCGAGGGACCCGATAACATACCTTTAGCTTTTATAAAAGTAGGCTACAAATAATTTAGTCTCCCATTAACAATTATTTTTATAAATCCCTCCATTTGGGTGTATTCCCTACATTATGAAAGGTTGCCCATGTCGTCCCTATTTATAAAAATGGGTGTAAATCTGAATGTGAGAGTAATCGACCCATTAGTATTTTATCCTGTCTCGCTAAAGTATTTGAGTCGGTTATATACGGTTATATTTATAACTAGTGGCCCGCTCGCGACTTTGGCCGCTTAAGAACACCCGTATTCCATTACCCCTATTGCAGCGCCACCTACCGGGTCCAATTGTAAATCTAAACCATTCTTGAATCTACTTGAACACACACAAAAAATTTCATCAACATCGGTCCAGCCGTTTAGAAGCAGTTCAATTACAAACACACGCACAGAAGATTTATATTTATAGCTAGTTGTCGCCCGCGACTTCGTTCGCAAAGACTACACTATCCCGCAGGAACCTATTACCGGGATAAAAAGTATCCTATATCGTAGTCCGGGTCATGGTCTGTCTATGAGCAAAGTTTCATCCAAATCCGTTCAGCCATTTGCACGTGATTCGCGGTCAAATAAACAGACAAACAGATAAACAGACAAAAATTAAAAAAACTGTTAGAACGTGTTCTATTATCGATTTTAAGTATCCCCAGCCAACTTTTTTTCGAATTTCTTCCATGTACAGACTTTCTTAGGTTTATTATAAATATGTATAGAATAGATCATGTGAAGCAATCGATTTCTGAAAAACAACATGGCTTTGTAAAGGGTCGCTCCACTTACTAATCTCCTAGAATAAAAGAACTATTTAAGTAACGTTTTTGCAGCTGGTGGCCAAGTGGACTCTATATACACAGATTTTTCTTAGGCATTTAATAAGGTTAATCATTCAATTTTATCTTACAAATTATATAAATACGGTATTCAGGGTAATCTCTATAGATGGCTATGCTATTATCTTGCACATAGAAGTCAATTAGTAGCTCTTAGGGGATACAATACAAGTCTGCTGCTATCGACGTGACCTCAGGTGTTCCTCAAGGTTCCCATTTTTCCCCTTTGCTATTTGCAATTTTTATTAACGATCTAATCGACCGACTTAACTGTGAATGCCTACTATATGCAGATAACCTTAAAATATTTACTAGTATTATTAACATTGATGACGGCTGCACTCTTTAAAAAGACTGACATAGTTAAAGATTGGTGTTGATTGGTGCATAATCAATAATATGAACCTAAATAACAATAAATGTTTTGTCATATATTTTACAAGAAGAAGAATACCACAAAATTATAACTACAAATTGAACAATTGCGCTTTGTCTCGATGCACTACTGCAAAGGAACTTGGCATTATTTTTGATAAGAAACTTTCATTTCGTCAACATTATGAACATGTGTTAAAAAAATGTAATGGTTTTTTAGGTTTTCTATTTAGATCCACAAAAGGTTTTATGAAAACAAAAAGTGTAATAAGTCTTTATTACAGCATAATAAATAGTATTTTAGAATATAATTGTACAATTTGGAGCCCATTCTATAAAATACACATAGAAAGTATTGAAGGCATTCAGAAAAATTGTTTAAGATTTCTATCTTAGCGCTTTCATTTAGGCAGGTCTCTTCATTCTTACGAACTTCAAATGATTAAGTTTGGTGGGACTTCTCATGCGGTTCGTCGAGAACAGTATGATTTAATTTCCTTGTTTAAAATATTGCACTCAATAATCGATTCCCCTGAATTGCTTTCTTTGATTCAAATAAATACCTACATACTTTGTAAAAACAATACATCAATAATATAACAATCCCATTGTCAGAATGTGCCGTCTATACAATGAATTGGTTGCACTTAATATAATAACAACATCGACATGTTTTCCATGAAAATACATGAATTTAAAAAAAATGTACGGGGAAATTCTCGGCTCGGCATCGAAAACTTCATAAAGTTAACAACATTAACCTAGACTAAGTTTTCAATTTGTTATGTCTTTATTATTCACCATTCTATTTTTTAGGAGGCAATCGAGCAGGCTGGTCACCTGATGGAAAGTAATCACCGCCGCCCATGGACATTCGCAAAACCAAAGTAATCGCCGGTGCGTTGCCGGCCTTGAGCTAGGAGTTGGATCTTGAGGAGGGAGTAGGAATTGGGAGAGGGGAGGGGTGAGAGCTGGGCCTTCGGTACTTTCACTCACCGGACGAAACACAACAGCAACAAGTGCCATTGTTTCACGCCGATATACTGTGAGAGGGTGGTATTACGCTGGGCGAGCCGGTCCATTTCGTGCTGCAACGCAGCGTGGCTCTATCACTCAGTCAGTGTCACTCATTTAGCACCACCCAGGGGTCACGTGTAGGGTCTCAAGGGTAAACCTACAGAGTTATTCGGTTCGAATCCCCAAGAACTGATACCCTGGTGGATCAGATATATTTTAATTATTTTTTTATTCCGTTCGGATCTCCTAGAACGGATATCTAGGGGATCAGATTTATTTTAAATTATTTTATATTCCGTTCTGATACCCCGACTGTCTATTTACACATTTTTGAAATAGCCAGCAAGAAAATATGTGTACAGGTTTTATTAGATTATATCCGTTTGGTAGTATTTAAGGAACATTCAGTCAATTTAGCTTTACATAATACTATTATATTTTTATTTAACTCAACAGTAGTATCCTTTTAAATATTTTTATCCTGTGTAAAAAAGGGGGGCGCGTAGTATGCCATATACTATAATACAATAGAACAGTTGTTATCGTTTCGGCAAATCTGTATGAAGCTTGTAACATTTTATTACCTGAAAAAAATGTTCGTGACGTGTACAATCCGGACGAGGATTGCGCTTGAGACGATGACGTCACGTGACCAGGAGGTGAACGGGGAAGGAAAGCGAGGAAGCGGGAGGGATGTTGTCAAACGATTCAATGAGTCGTATTAGTCTTTATGTTAATTCTGCACTGACTTGACGACTTAACCGACTGAAGTGAAGGTAAAGTGTTCGTTTCTTATTCTTAATAAGGAAATCATTTTGTGATAAGGTGTATTATTTAGTAGTTTACTGTTTATTTTATAGGACCAAACGTAATAATAATCTGTGATGATTTATATCATAATAGAAATAAAAAATATTTTCACACTTATAACTGTTTTTCAATTGACTGTACTTATCCAATAAAAAAGGAAGGGGATCGGACCGGAATGGTAAAATTTACAGTGGATCAGACCGAAATTAAAAAATAACAATAATTGGGAGTGGATCGGTTTTGGGGATCGGACCGGAATAACTCAACGCAAGTAACTTTAACCTCCGAAAATATGTAATTAGTTTTTAATTGGACATAGTTTTAGATTAGGTAAACTTTAACATGGACGCATAATATTAATCATGTTGTGTACACATGTTTTAGATAGGAATTTAGCTCTTATAAAATTTATCATACTTTTTGTTATTTTATAATTTCTATCTGTTTTGTGTACCTAATAAATACTTAGATAAAATTAAGATACATAGGTAAATAGGTACCGTTCGCGAATTTTCGGTGTCAAAAATAAGTTACCAGTGACTTTGAATAAGAGAAAAAGGAGCGTCTCGTAGGTAATTGATATCATACTTAGCGTGGGAACGGTAGTCACCGATTCAAAAATGAGCCCCCAGTGTGGATTAGTATTTGTTAACGACTGCTAACGAAGCCTGGACCTTTACTTGCCTTCCTCCTTGCACGAAACAGCTCAAGATGATTAAACTTTTGGTCACCCATCCGATCGAGCTCCTCAAATCCTCGATCATGTTCAAATTACTTTAAATACAATGCGACACAAATCGATAAAACTTAATGCGAAATATTTAAGTAGAACGCAACATAGAGGGTGATTCATTTAGGTTGTTGATGATGATGATGATGATATTGGAATTGGTGTTAATTCTGATAAAAGTTATCTGTAATCACTAATCAATTAGTGTACCTACTAACCGAGTTGTATTTACCAGCTATATACCTAGTTACCTAATTGTTTACGAATTCACTTTCATTCTCTTTTTGTGCGTGGCGTACGCACAAGAAACAGTTTGAGGAACATACGTGTATTAACATCGAATAGGAACTGAATTTAAAGTTGACAGCTCAATTCAAGGCAGTAGAAAGGCAGTGTGCGCTAAAAGTCGGCTAAATGCGGATCTCCCGCCAAAACAGCGGCCGGCCGGTATAGAGGCGCTCAGTCGTCCAATCAGAGCGGTTCGCGCCTTACGCTTGCGCGCTCCTCGCGATAATGTTAACGTAGCGAACTAGAAACAATAACAACAATTTACTTTAAAAGCAACGTTAACGACGATACGCTCATAACATAACCGACCTTCGAAGAGAACGCATGTGTCAACAAAAAGTTTAAATAACAATAAGTTCGAAAACATAAAAAGGCAAAAAGTTTGGAGGGGCCGGTTTGGTGCCTTTGCTTTGTTTCGTGGTCGGGAAAAAAATAAGTCGTAAAAATATAAGCGCGCGCAAGCGAAACAAATAAAAAAAAATAGTGAAACTAAGACTGGACTGTTGTTGTTGTTGTTGCATGCAAACTTGTGCGTGAGCTTTTACTTTCCGACGGAGTAACAGTGGCATGCGATAGTTGAAAGTGATAGTGTACAAGAAAAAGTTTTTGAAGCCGTTTTATTCTGGTTAATATTCTACATACAGCTGTAACAAAGAAGTTTTAAGTAAGTATAGTCAGTAATAATAATAATATATATACCTATTTATTCGGAATCTAAATATACGTACTTATATGATTAGGTATTGTATTAGGTATAAAAATAAAAAGTCAAAAAGCGATCTTAGTTATTTTGTCTTGACTCTATCTAGGTCAAGTGTAACTTATGTATGACTCTTATTCCATTGTATTAAGAGTTACATTGTTTACATGTTAATGCTCGTGACTGTATGTCAATTTAATTCAGAAATATACATAATATATTATTATAACAACAATTAGCTACAAATCGTATATTAGTTATATTGTCTTGACTCCATGCATCAGTTTATCAGGGCAACGCAACATGAGACGATTAGATTATGCCTTTGTCGCTATTTACTCGTAATGTACGAACTTATCTATGCTTAGATATACACTGCATAGTTTACAAGAAAGGCGACAATAAAAAGAAGATAGAATGTTAGCTGTATGCAATTTCCTGTTTCTATGTTTGAAAAGGGGAAATTTAAAAGTAGAACTCCAATCTGTCTAACAATATGAATGTTGACAAAAACAATAATAAATTGTTGAATGTTAGACGTCTAGAAATCTCGTAGGTACTAGTTCTTTGTCAAAGTCAAATCATTTATTCAACATAATTGCCTTCACAGGGTCTTATTGACGACAAAACTATAAAATCCAAATAATAATAATAACTATAAAAAACCTTTTTAAAAAACAAGCTTTTTTTGAATGTGCTAAAAAGAAAAAATATTTTTTTACTACTTTAAAACTTTTACTATGAGCTTATAACGTCATTACACAATTTATATGAAAAGGTTGTCTCGAGATATAAGTAAGTAGGTACTCGTGTTTACTTAGATTGAAAATTTTAAGTTAAAATCAATCACATCAAGTTATTTAATTTTCTTGTTTATCTAGACAAGTTAATCTTGCGATAAGCTTATAAATCATATAAATTGTGTAATGATATGAATGACGTTATAAGTTGATAGTAAAAGTTTTTATTTTCAGCGCATTTAAAAAAGCTTGTTTTTTAAAAAGGTTTTTTATTTTTTAGTTATCGCTAGACACGTTTCAAAAACCTAATCCGCCATAATTAAGAGTGACGTCACTTTATTTTTCGAGTTATTCTCAGCAAGCCCTTTCATTTGATACCCATATTATGAATGCATTAAAAATAATTAGTCCGCGATCTTGGGTGTACCGCCATGTTGGATTACGAATGACGTCACACAGTTAACCATGCATTGTCATCCGAACTGAACATGTATACAAAATTTCAGCACAATCGGTTGAAGATATCTGCTTTAAAATTGAGTTGCAAGATTCCACCCGAACAAACAAACAGACATACATACATACATACATACATACATTGCAAGTTAAATAAAAGCTTGTAAAAACTAGTTTAGACTAAACTACTGAATCTACATTTTTCCTTCACAGAAGTGAATGAAAAATGGTCAATGTTTTAAATAGAAATTTTAAACATTGACCAATTTTTTATTTGACTCAAGCATGAACTTATGTAACTTTAAGTCATTAATAAACCCTCAATAGACAGAACAAAATAGTGACGTCATAGTTTTCAATCCCATTCAATTTCATTTGAAAAAAAAGTTTTGACAGTTAGTAGGTAAGAGTTTTTCTGTTGTCTACTCAGAACAATAAAAGCTATATTATTCTGTTGTCTAACCAGTCAACTACCCAATTGAGTAAGTAACACTAACGTGGTCTAATCATCATCATCATCATCATCATCATCATCATCATCATCATCATCATCATCATCATCATCATCATCATCATCATCATCATCATCATCATCATCATCTTCATCGTCAGCCTATACACGTCCACAGCTGGACATAGGCCTCTCCAAATGCACGGCAATGGTCTAATGCTACTCGTATATTTTTTGTTTGTATTTTTCTATAATAGGTATATTTAGGTTTTTTTTTTTTATTTATATAGGTGTTTTTTTTAATCATCATCATAGAAAAACATAATATTAAGTAGGTGTTCATCACATAATCTACAAAGAAGAAAAATTAAAAAATCTGTTAGAATGTTTGCTGTTAGATCTTTCGTAGAATCAGTCGTCTTATCTTCAGTAGAATTATAAATAATTTTAATGCGAGTGTGGGTTTATGAACTATGTACCCATTGTATGTACACACGCCTGCACATCAACCTACCACAAACTGTCAAATTTTCTCAATAGACTTTGATCTTTATGACTGAACCTTAAGGTTGAAAATGTATTGAAGAAATTTGACAGATTTGGATAGGTTGATGTGCTGGCGTCTGTACCTATATCGCGTCAAAGGCCACAACTTCGCCTCCCAATTCAAATCCTCTATACATAAATGTGTTTATAAATACCTACTCGTGTTTTGTTTTATCTCTACTTGAATTGAAGTTGATTATTTTGCGAACTCTTAGTTATTATATATACAGATTAAATCTGTGGGGAGCCGATGGTAGGTAGGATGGCACATTGAGGAAGGCCAAAGGGAAGATCTTCCTCCGAGCTGGGTGGTATAGCTCGGGGACCGAAGTCCAACGGATGTTAGTTGGAGGTGCTATACATAGCGAAGGAGATGGTGAAACTTCGCTAACGCGATGCAGGCTTCCCATACTATTTTACGTCGTGGTATGGCGACGTCGTTGATTTGCGTCTGTGGCGCCATCTGTTGACACGGTTGAGAAGGAGTTTGCTTCGTGTCGAATAATGTGCGGCGTATGCGGTAGGTGGGGCCGCCACATCACTCCCCCCCGAGACCAGAGGTCGATATCAGTGAGTGTGCTCAGCAGTCAGTGCGTCAGAGCTTGCAAGTGCCAGTGGAGTGGAGAGTGCTGCTGCAGGATGCCCCAGTCTACGGTGAGTCGAGACGGGTGGGGTGAAGGCGCGTTGCCAGTGATGCAGTGTGCTGTTCCTGTCTGCGCTGTTCCTGTCTGCGGTGAGTCGAGACAGGTGATGATGACGGTGGGTCCGAGCTGCTGGGTGTGCAGGGCTGCCACGCCGGAGTGATGCGGCCGACATTGATGCACCGGTCGTGGGCTGCGGAGACCAGGTCGGGATGATGCCGTCGAGTGTGCCGGAGGTCCAGGAAGCGTCGTCCAAGATGCTGCGGTGGAACCTTGAGGCTCGATTGCTGGCTTGCTGTGACTGCTGGCGAAGGTAGATGATGGATGTGGAGTGATGAATGGGCGCTGCTGCGACGATGTTAAAGGTGCTTCTGTGCTCCGTAGGGGTCACCACTATGGTGAGCGGATGGTAGGTAGAGTGCCACACTGAGGAAGGCAAAGGGAAGATCTTCCTCCGAGCTGGGTGGTATTGCTCGGGGACCGAGGTCCAACGGATGTTAGTTGGAGGTGCTATACATAGCGAAGGAGATGGTGAAACTTCGCTAACGCGATGCAGGCTTCCCATACTATTTTACGTCGTGGTATGGCGACGTCGTTGATTTGCGTCTGTGGCGCCATCTGTTGACACGGTTGAGAAGGAGTTTGCTTCGTGTCGAATAATGTGCGGCGTATGCGGTAGGTGGGGCTGCCACAAATCTATACTATATCCGCCTTACAAATAAACAAAGAATAAGCTCCAAATAGTTATTACGTGGTTTATTCCTGTCATGATAAGGTAATATCAAATTAGAGTAAACGAGACAAAACACGGAATAAATAACTATTCGGACCATAAACAATAAACATTCCCTCTAGAAAACTTCTGACGGTGCTTCACACGGCTTTTGGAACCCTTGAGTTTCTCGAGTTTCTTGCCGCCCCCAAAAAAAGCCTAGTGACGTTAAAAATTCCGTTTGGGGCAATCAGCAAACTTTCTCCGAAAAAAAACTTTCAAAACAAAAGTTAGTTCTTCTGAGTTTAATTGATTCTAACCATTATATCGATGATTCTAACGTGATTCTTCATATTTGAAAATAAAAACTTTCTTTGAATTGACACCGATAAAGTTTGAAAAAATATGAACCTTGAAGTTTGTATGGCGGTATCCCATACAATCTTATTTTTGTTCATTTTCAATGTATGTAAGCTCTTGCCGATTTTTGGTATTGTTTGAAACTATTACAATACATTCTGACCTGAAGGGTGACCTTAAAACGAGGTATAAACGATAATCGTGTTAGAAAGAGATACATATTATGTGCATAATTATCACAAAGTACAAGATGTTCGTCGTACATTGTATTAAATATAATGTAATGTGAGGGCATGACTTTCTTGATAACAATAACAATAAATAATTTAGATCAAATACAAAGCAACAATATGGCTGCCTTAAGGGCTGCCTTATCGCTTTTGATAGACTAATAGACGGTTGAAGAGAACTCCAACGTCGTACGAGTTTATTATTATACCTAATAGAATCTATATTTACCATTTATTGTTTATATAAATTAAAATTAGTGAAACAGGATTCAGTGATTGTAATACTGTTAACTTTTTCATAAATATTTTTTTTTTATATTTTTTATTTAGTGATTATTCTACTTTTAACTTTTTTATAAACTGTGAACGTTTTTAAATTTTGAAACGAAAACTTTGGTTCAAATTTAAAGCCAAACCTATGAATTGTTTAACTATACAGTTCCTTTTATCTATCACTAGCGACCCGCCCCGGCTTCGCACGGGTGCAATGCTGATACACGCAACCGCTATGTCCCTGCATTTTAAATGTGTAATATCTTCGAAAATATTAATTTAAATTACATGCTGTACAGGGCCATATTCATCATCATCATCATCATCATCTCAGCCAAAAGACGTCTATTGATCTATATTAAATGCACAATGTATTTAAGGTACTTAATTGGATAAGGATTAATGCTGTATTTCTTAAAAACGCTTCGTAAATAAGCCATTATTTCTTGTAAAAAGTAAAGGATAAAAAATGATTATTGTGGGTTATTCCTAAGAGATAGACATATACCATCGCGGACTTTTATGTAGACCTATTTAAGGTGTACAATACTGTAGTACATTATTTTGATCTATCTCGTAGGGTTCAGCCAGCGTTTGCAAAGTAAGCGCAAAAAATGAGAAACCTCTATAATTATCAGTGTTTCTCTACTATATTATGCATGTATTTATACATTTAAACCTTCCTCTTGAATCCCTCTATCTATTGAAAAAACCGCATCAAAATCCATTGCGTAGTTTTAAAGATCTAAGCATACATACATACATAGGGACAGCGGGAAGCGACTTTGTTTTATACTATGTACCTAGTGATAATGCTGATGCTGATACGCGCAACCGCTATTGTCCCTGCATTTTAAATCTGTAATATCCTCGAAAATATTCATTTAAATTACATGCTGTAAAGGGCCATATTGATCTATATTAAATGCACAATCTATTCAAGGTACTTAATTGAATAAGGATTAATGCTGTATTGCTTAAAATTGCTTCGTAAATAAGCTATTATTTTTCGTAAAAAGTAAAGGATAAAAAATGATTATTGTGAGTTATCCCTAAGAGATAGACATATACCATCGCGGATTTTTTTGTAGACCTTTTTAAGGTGTACAATACTGTAGTACATTATATTGATCTATCTCGTAGGGTTCAGCCAGCGTTTGCAATGTAAGCGCAAAAAAATGTGAAACCTCTTAAGTTATCAGTGTTGCTCTACTATATTATGCATGCAATGCAGCATGTATTTATACACATAAACCTGCCTCTTAAATCACTCTATCTATTAAAAAAAACCGCATCAAAATCCGTTGCGTAGTTTTAAAAATCTTAGCATACATACATACATAGGGACAGCGGGAAGCGACTTTGTTTTATACTATGTAGTGATGAGAAAAATCCTGTCCCACTCTTTGACATAAAGCTATACGTTGGACCAAAAACAATGGCATCCTAATGGTTGTGAAGGATAGGCCTGACTGTCCTATAGTCAAGCATTGGTTCCAAATGCATATGCGCGGATCCAAATAATATTTAAATTTAGTTATTTTTTATGTGCTCACTGCTCTCCTACTAACTACTAACTAACTAATAACTAATGAATTGGACATGTTGAGAGATGAAACACCACCTTGAAAAATGATTGCTCAGCGTTGGCCACTACTGTGAGGGATCTTATCTTACAGAACGCCTTAACAATACTGAGCAGTACTTGAGGGAAAATAATTTAGAGCTTCACGGGGTACCTGAACATCGCAACGAAAACTTAAACAATCTCGTTAAACACTGCGGTTCAGTGATTGGCTATACGATGAAAGATGAAGACATTGTAAGTTGTGTGAGAGTCGCAAAATTAAACAAGGACAGTATACATCCGCGCACAGTCATAGTCAAGTTCATGAATGCTGCACGTCGGGATGAGTTTTACTCAGCTGTATATCGTTATAACAAAGCTAACAAAAATGATAAGCTTAATACAGCATTACTTGGACTTGCAGGAGACAAAAAGCCGGTGTACGTTTCTGAACATCTGTCTCCCTTAAACAAGTCACTACACGCGGCAGCTAGGAAGAAAGTCAAAGAGCACAAATATCAGTCTATTTGGGTACGTAGTGGAAGAATTTTTGTTAGAAAAACAGTTGATTCTCTGCATATCCATATTAAAAATATCGGAAGCTTAGATTTAATCCAGTAGTTATATACTATCTTAATTAATTGTAATATTATCTTCATACATCTAAAATGTTGATGGCGTGGTATGAAAAGTAAGTCTTCTGAGATATATAATTCTGTTTTATGTAATAATTATGATGTAATTTGTCTGTGTGAAACGTGGCTCGACAATTCTGTCCTGTCATCCGAACTATTTGATGATAGATATACGGTTGTGCGCAGAGACCGAGATGACAGGTTTCTGAAACGTTTCCATAAGCATCATGGTGGGGGGGTTTTGATAGCGATATCTAAGAAACTTGATGTTGTGATTAGGAGCGATTGGCAATCGGACTATGTGGAGGATTTGTGGATACAGCTTACTATAAATCAGAAACTAATTTTAAATCTATGTACCGTGTACCTTTCCGACTATTTGCCGCTAAGTGATTTTCAGGCCTTTGTAAGTAATTGTTCTACTATAATATCGTCTCATCCCAAACAGCTCTCATGTGTAGTTGGTGACTTCAATCTGGGAGACGTATTGTGGTCAAATGAAACTGGAACTCCACTAAATGGTTCTTGTGCTAAATCTGATATTCTCTGTAATTTGTTTCAATCAATTGGTGTATCTCAGTTAAATTTTAATACGAATCATAATGATAGAATATTGGATTTGGCTATCACTAATTGCCCGGATTCCTTTTCCTTGCTTCAGGCCGTGCCGATTAGTCGTCTTGATGTGCATCACCCTCCGTTTGAACTTGTATATGCCCGCCAGGAAGCTCCATTGCGTCCGAACGGTATTTTTGAAAGACTTTGTTTTCATAGAGCAAACTTTGAGGGATGCGTTGCGAAACTTTAAATGATAAACTGGGCTCACTACGCTAGTATTCTTGACTGTAATGATTTGGTACAATTTTTCTACAATCAGCTGCATCTCATAGTCAATGAACATACCCCATAAACCAGAGTGCGCGGTTTTAACAATCCAATTTGGTTTTCTACAGGACTAAAGAAGGTCCTCAAACAAAAGTCCAAATATCATAATAAATACAAACGTTTTAAATATCCTAGAGATTGGGATGCCTATTCTATGCTGATACAACGAGCAAAAATCTTGCTAGACGAGTGTTTTAAGGCTTATGTTTCTAACATTGAAAAGGATTTAACACACAACATAAAGGCTTTTTGGCGTTATACAAAAAGCAAGAGACTCTCGAATACTATACCTAATCGTATGTACCTTCACGATCGAGTTGCTACGTCAGGCGATGAGATTGTCAATCTTTTCGCCGAGTTCTTCTCTTCCGTCTACGCGAGAAGCACACTTGCGTCGTACACCCCCGATTTTTCCTGTCATAATTTCACCCCCAATCAGCTGCAAATTCAGAGTGACTCCGTTGTTACTATGTTGAAAAACGTTGACATATCCAAAGGTGCAGGTCCAGATGGTATCCCGCCAATACTCATTCATATGTGTGCTTCGGCACTGGTCGACCCACTGACTTTGATTTATAACAAATCGCTTAGCGAGGGTACTTATCCTGCATTATGGAAAATAGCTAAAATTACACCTATTTATAAATCTGGTGATAAAAACAATATAGCTCACTATCGCCCCACCAGTATTCTGAACTGGTTTGCTAAGATCTTTGAGTCACCCGTGTATCAGCATTGGTACAACCACGTCGGTCCACTACTTAGTCCGAAACAGCATGGTTTTATCACTGGGAAGTCGACTATTCCAATCTTTTAATTTACACTACATTTTTATGTAACTCGTTTGACGGAAGAAGACAAGTGGATGCCATTTATACGGATTTTGCTAAGGCATTCGATCTAGTGACTCATTCAATTCTTTTGACTAAAGTGGAATATCTCTGTATACTTGGAAATTTATTGCGCTGGCTTGCTTCTTACCTTCTCCATCGTTCCCAAATTGTAGCGTTAAGTGACTATGATTCCTTTCCGTTTGAATCGAGCTCAGGAGTTCCACAAGGATCAAACTTGGGGCCATTGTTGTTTCTTATGTTCATCAACGATCTCTTGAACAACATTCAAAGTGAATGTCTCGCTTACGCGGATGACATCAATTTTTTTAATCGTGTAACAAATATGAGTGATTGCGAAGCATTACAGAAATCTTTAGACGTCATTAATCGCTGGTGTAATGCTAATCATATGTCATTAAATAATGACAAGTGTTAAGTGATCTCTTTCACCAAAAACAAAAACCAGTTGAATTATAACTATAGCATAGGTGGTCGTAATCTTACTCGTGTTATAACCGTCCGCGACCTGGGAGTGTATTATGACTCGGTTCTCTCATTTAGACCCCATTATGATTACATTTGCAACAAAGCTAACCAAATGTTATTCTTTGTGCTACGTCATGCCAAGCCGTTTAAGAATGTAAATTCATGGATAATTTTGTACGGATCCCTGGTCAGAAGTATCTTGGAGTACTGTTCTTCAGTGTGGTCCCCTGTTTATCAAAACCATACTGATAGAATAGAGGCTATCCAACGTAGGTTTTTACGCACTTTGTGCACTATGTGTGGCTTGCGTCGAAATATTTGTAACTACTCTGACCGGCTCAGCCACTTTAACATGACTAGCCTTGAGAAGCGAAGGTGGATGAACGACTTGCGTACACTTCATAAAATTGCCAATGGATTTTTGGATAGCGACCTATTGGAGATGCTGTTGTTCAGGGTGCCGACTCGGTCTGTGCGCATTCCGCGGTTATTCTATGTACCCCCCTTTAGAGATAATGTGTCTCAAAACAATCCTATGCATAGAATGTGTGAGTTTTTTAATAAAATCTGTTCGGATTGTGACCTTTTTGGCTGTGGTATCCCTGCCTTCAAGGGATCGCTAATGGCAATGCTATTACGAACCAATTAAAACTTGTTTTGGTATTGTGTTTGCATATTTGTTTTAAGCTTAGCAATTTTATTTTATTTAACATTAATTTAACTTAATTTTATGTCACCAAACTTTCGTTTAACCTAATTTTAATTACTTTGTTATTTGGTAAGTTAAAGGTAAATGCTGCGCACTTTTGTAATTGGGCACGGATATACCTTATTAACTGTACATAAATGTATTTTTGTATGTTTTCTATCTGTTGTCTGTAATTGTGCCTTAAATAAAAAATAACATAAAAATATAACATAGCTCTTAAGTTTACTAACAATTTATGGATCAATGGTCTGAAAATAAATATTATATTATGATTATTATTAAAATGTTTTTGTTTATATAATTTTTAACGCAAATTTTGTTGCGAACAAAAAAACAAAAACAAAAACACAAATGTTGAAAAAAATTTCCACGAGCAGGATTTGAACCTGCACCCTTCTGACATACCGTGTCAGGTTCTCTCCCAATAAAAAAAATATTATGATCGGATGTTAATGACAGTAGTTGTTGACATTGAACGCCTTTGGCTTTCAAAGTAAAAAGTAAATACTTAGTGTTGAAGAATTTCGGCGGGCTGGTTAGAACGATAGCTTAATTGGCAAGTTTTCGTTTTCGTAAACGTTATCGAATGGATACGGATAGCAACACAAAACTCACACTAGGCACTCAGCGGTCGACGTTTTTTCCTTTAATTATCAAAAATAGGGGTAAACAAAATATGATGTTAGTCTTTATACAGACGACCATCTGCTTCATAACTGTAAGATTCCGTAAAATTTCAATGATTAAGTACTTAAATCTGTGTTATTTTTTGGCGACGAAATCTATGTCGACTTCTGGTGCCACAACAATATTGTAGGTATATTGTTTTCTAAAGTTTACTGGACACTACACATTGAAATGAAAGAACTTTAAATAAGTAATGTGTAAAATAAACTCGAGTACCTAGATCCGTAAAAGTTGTTTCATTTCAACTATATTGTAATTTAGTTGGTTCCTAATATTACTCAACTGTTTGTATTGATGATGATAATGATGATGATGATGATGATGATGATGATGATGAAAGTGTCGGGTAGTATATAAAATAAACGTACCAAAGAGATATATTTTAGAGACTTTTTTAGGTTCGGTGTTAACTGTTATCGTTCCATTAAAATAAATAGTGATGTTACAAATATGAATATCCGTATTCCCCGAATAGCAAGCAATGCCCAAAATATAAGTAGGTACGTATTCGCCAGATAAGTACATAAAAAATGAGCTATAATTAAGCGCTGTCGTTTATGATTAGGCTGTACTTTCCATAATATGTGTCTAGACGTTTGCACTCTACAACAAGTACGGTTTCTCAATAGTTGCTAGAAAACAGAAAACTCAGAGAGCTATTAATTAAAGGAACCATTATACCTACCTACAATTTGCTACTTTTTACATTGTAATGAGAAGAAGTCCTTGTTAATTTTGATTATGACATAGCTAAGAACTATCAATTCAAATATGTTATAGGTTTGATATTATAACATCTTCATTGACTTTGTTTATACATTTTTTTTAGATTATTTAATCTTTTGTCACTTAACATAAAAAGAAATGTTACCCTCTAGCAGTTGAAATTGGTATACTAATGTGACGAAATATCTGTATCCATTTAGACTTGTTGCATCACTAGTTACTAATTTCATTCGGAACTATGGTATTTAGTAACGCACTGCATCCGTTGTTTGCAACGCGCAACGCTGTGATTTGTTGTGACCTAAAAAAAGAGGTGCTGGATTGAAATCAATTATACTCTGTACGTGACGTTGATGGAATTTGTGGGATATCCATCCACAGATCGATGTTAATTTAAAACTTCCTCAATCGTGTCCATGAAGCTGTAGATTCTACGGGCCTTACAAATAAACAAAGAATTAGGTCTGAATAATAGATATTCCGTGTTTTGTTCCTGTCACTTAAACGTCATTTCAAATTAGAGTAAAAGAGACCAAACACGGAATAACTATTCGGACCTTATTCTTTGTTTATTTCGATGGGTGCCTGGAACAAGACCGCAATAGCCATAGTAGCCAAATTAAGCCTTTTCGTATTCTATGGACCCTATTACACCTTGTGATTTTTTTTCCAAATTTAATAATGAAAGCTGCCTGATTTAGCAAAATCAGTATGGGTATTGCTTCGTTTTTCCTCGTTCATCACTCGAATTTTGTTTACCGGAATAATCGGTTTTTTCAATCTGCTACAAGTAATGGCCCTTGCGGCTGTGTTCCCCGAAATAAACTTGGTAAAAAGATTTACAATAAACATTGCTGTACGAATATTTTAAACTTCCACTAGTAATATAGTAATAAAGGTTTTTTCCAAGAAATTAGAATATGTCGATTGATTTTCAATACAATACAATGAGCTTGAGAAAAATAAAATGAGCAAATATTTACCCTAAATCATGTACCTACTGTATAGGTATGTACATATTGATATCAAACAAGAAAACTACCTAGAAATATTGTCCTAGAAAAACTCACAAATTTAAATAAATATTATTTTGAATAGAATTAATAGATCTCAATATTGCAATACCAATTGTTTTTATATCACTTCGATACGATTCGTATTTGAAAAGTTATAATACCTACTTATTAATTTCGTTAATTATGACAAACGAGGAGAACTAAAATTTTGCCATACAAATTCTCGTATCATCAACGTGATCAAATTTTTAATAGTAATTTAAACTCGCATTAGGCACTATCAGTGAGCCAAGCACTAATTTCTTTTTTTTATTTTTGCGTAAATGAGAAACATTCTATGGAAATAACCCTTCAATCGACTTAGGTAGGTACTTCGAAATTTATCTTCGCAGCAATGAAGCATGCCTATGTGCTTATATCGAAAAGGTTTTTTTTAGTCACATTTAAATCATTTTTTAAATAAGTAATGTGTAAAATAAACGCGAGTAGATCCGTAAAAGTTGTTTCATTTCAATGTGTAGTGTTCGCGTAAACTTTAGAAAACAATACATTGTTTAAGTTTTAGGTAACTTATCCATAAAGGTATTTCAAAAACCAAATTAAAAAGTACCGTTCCCAATCCCACCCAAAATGAAGAAACTCAAAGAACTCTCATGGTCACACTACACTATTGATACATAGATAAAGTTACTATGATAATAACAAACAAAGAATGAATACAAAAATCAATCTATTTCACCATTAAACTTATTGAAACTTAAACTCAAGCCTAATTAACGTATGGAAAACACTTTAACTTAGCACTTTATGAGGATATAGTCCAACCGTTTGATATTCTTTGTGTAGTACCTAATAGTTTAATAAAATTGCTTCATCTTCGTCTGTCGCTGTCGGCGCCACGAAATTGTCTGGTTTTTCTGCTGTGCATATTGTCCATGAATCCCAGCATTATTGCCTTGAGCGTTATTAGAATTTAGTATTTCCAAGTTTTATAATTTTGCGAGTTTAAATTCCCATAAATAAATTTATTAACAGTTTTATAATATTTTTTATTACTGTCAATGCGGCAAACATCGCTATTTCCAAGTTTTCAAATAGAAAACTATAATCTGCTACCACTTTAGAAAATAAAGTTGCGAAAAATAATAAGCAAGTTGATAAGCAACATAAAACGACAATACAAGAAGGAGTATCTGCTGAGTGCAATAATCCATCTTAAACTTATCTACATCTTAATATTATACATTATCTATGTACATAACTACGTTCTAAGTCGTAATTATTCGCAGCCCGACATATAACAAAGTTTCTTTTTGTAACACTTTAAACAATGTAAGCCAAAATAACATTAAAAAATCCTCTATGAGAATACCTACCTCTATTGTCAATAGATAGTGAAAAAGATAGCTCTAAAGCTACCATGAAGCTGTAGATTTATCTGGAGAGGCCTGTTGTTGAAGCAGCCTTGTAATTCACTTGTTTGGTAATGGTATTCATAGTCAATAAATCAAATCTGCAGAGATCTGTCCAGGGTAAACGTGATATTAACGGTAACGATTAAACGGATGTTTAAATTATCATAGTGTGCAACAGAGCATTAAATCATAAGCACTTAGTAGATTATTTTAAGTAAAATGGTCCATAAATGTGTAGGTTGATTGCAGTAATTTTAGTTTTTTTTACATTTTCTTAGATAAATACATGGCTAACAAGAAGTAGGTACCTACATTAATAATAACACAATATATGTACATAAACATATATCATCATCATCATCATCATCTCAGCCAAAAGACGTCCACTGCTGGACAAAGGCCTCCCCCAAGGATCTCTACAATGACCGGTTTTGTGCTGCTCGCATCCAGCGGCTTGCCGCGACCATATATATTATACAGATAACCAAGCATAATATAATACTATTTTGATTATTTACTAATAAATTCCAATACATTTTTCATTATGATATTTTCGTGATGCTCTAATATTAATAAACTTTGTAGTCATTCCAATACAACCATATTCATACGATGCACAGCATTCGCGAGTACATTTTACAAGTCAATAATTGGATTCCTGTAACATCATTGCAAAACGCTATCGCTATAAAATCAAGCAAATGAGACATTACTGGTATACTCTACGGCGCTAACCTTTGTGCATTAAAAAAGAAAGATGGTGGCATAAAGCCAATTGCCGTAGGGTGTACCATCCGGCGCATTGTTGCCAAAATTTGTGTCAAGCACATCCTGTCTGACCTTTCTTCAAAATTTCAGCCAATTCAGCTCGGGTTTGGCTCGAAGGGAGGCAGTGAGGCTGCAGTTCACTCAGCTCGCACCTTCTTGCTGAATGATGGTGGTGAAGTGCTTTTGAAGGTGGATGTGAAGAACGCCTTCAACTCCGTAGACAGGGGTGCTCTGCTGGCGAAAGTGAAAGAGAAAATACCCATTTTATATAAATATTTATGGCAATGTTACGGTGAACCAAGAAATTTGATTTACCGTAACAATCTTTTACATTCTGCCGTTGGTTGCCAGCAGGGTGACCCTCTGGGTCCTGCTATTTTTTCTTTAGCTATGCACCAAATAATTTCGAATCTAAATTCTAAATTTAATGTCTGGTATCTCGATGACGGCACTTTAGGAGGAAACTCTGGTTTAGTTCTCGAGGACCTACAAACTTTGATAAACCAGTTGGGTACTATAGGTTTGGAGCTAAATTTTTCTAAATGTGAATTATATATTTCGAATTCCGTGGCCTCGGACCGTAGAGCACAAATAGTAACTGACTTCAGTCGCCTGGCTCCCAACATCAAAATACTTAGCGATGATTCATTATTTTTATTAGGCGCACCGCTTCTCGATGCTGCCATCCCTGCTTTTATAAACGATGCGATCACTAAATTCAATTCTACTGCAGACCGGTTATTCCAAATTAATCCACACATGGCTTTGTTTATTATTCGTTTTTGTCTTTTTGTTCCTAAATTTACTTTTGTTCTACGTTGCTCCCAACTTTGGCTTTTTCCAGCAATGTTATCCAATATAGATAATTTGTTAAGAGAAACTCTTATTAAAGTTTTAAATTGATCTATGAACGACCGCGTTTGGTTACAGGCTTCGCTTCCTGTACGTTTCGGAGGCCTAGGAATTAGGAATTAATCCAGTGTGGCCCTGCCAGCGTTTTTGTCTTCTGCCCATAGCACGCACAATCTTTACAGGAAGATTATCAACCCTTCTTTGGGTTCCGTAGAGTTGTCGGGCAAGGCAGATGCTAGTAACGCTTGGTTATCCGCCTGTCAAAATTCTAGCTTACCTTTATTACCACAATCGCAGAAGCAATGGGACGAGCCGTTATGCAAACAAGTTTTGGAGGGGCTTATATCCACATCGGCTGACACGATCGAACTCGCTCGTCTCACTGCCGTTTCCGAGAGAGAGTCAGGCCACTGGATACAGGCATTGCCATCTGCCAATGTCGGTACCTTGTTGGACGGGCCGTCTCTTACTCTAGCGGTCTGCCTCCGTTTAGGCGCCAAAATAGTCCACCCTCACCGCTGTGTGTGTGGGGAGGCTGTTGACGAGCTTGGCCACCACGGCCTCTCTTGCGCTCGTAGTGCTGGCCGTATGATGCGTCACTCGACGCTAAACAGCATCATCCGCAGTGCTTTTGCCACCGTTGGTTTACCGGCTGTCTTAGAACCAGCTGGTATTTCTCGCAGTGATGGCAAGAGACCTGACGGAATGACCATTGGGCCCTGGAAGCTTGGCAGGCCGTTGGTGTGGGATGCAACCTGTGCTGACACCGTGGCTCCCTCGCATGTTCGCGCCACTTCACTTCATGTGGGGGCTGCTGCGGTAAGTGCTGAAAATCGCAAACGGCACAAATACGCAAACCTAGGTCCAAATTATTTATTTGTTCCGTTTGCGGTGGAAACAATGGTGGGTCCATGGGGGCCGGAGGCAAAGCATCTAGTTAAAGAGTTAAGTGCTCGCCTTATCGAGGCCTCCGGTGACAAGAAGGCTGGCAGCTACCTCTGCCAGCGTATTAGTTTGGCAATCCAAAGGGGCAATGTTGCCAGCATTCTTGGGACCGTTCCCATGAACCCACAGTTGGAGGACATCTTTTATTTATAGGTCTTTAGTTTTTAATTTTCTAATTATTTTTCTGTTTCATTTTTTTTTTCAAGTTAAGTTATGTATTGTTTCTTTTTGTTGTGTAAATAGGTTATTAATGAGACACTATTTTAAAATAAAAATAGATAAATTAATATAGTAATTAACAATAAATTAAAATAGTGTCTCATTTGCTTGATTTTGACATTTGAACTATGGAAAAACTGTCAAAATGGAGCCGCTGAGACACGATCATGAAGCCGTAGTGCCTTACAAATCGATGGGTTATTGGAACATAGCCGCAATCGACAAAACACAATTTTACAGGAAAAAAAATTTTGTGAAAATCTTGAATAATTATTAAAATACGAGGCGTATCATAAGGGTTTGTATATCAAACAATGCGTTATTTTTTGCTGGAGTGACATAAAGTGTACATAAGCATATTAGTACTTAGGAAATACCAAAAAATAGTAAAAAACATATTGCCACTTCATACATTGAAAGTGATTTCCGTATTCCGGTAAAAAATGCGAAATAAATCAAACAGCAATAATATATTGCAGCGTTGTGCGTTAATCTGAAGGATGAATGGCACATACAGTAAAACGTGTCTCAAACCGTTCTATCAATTGTACACTGTCTATCTAGACTTGGGTTTAAATGAAGACACGAACAACGTCGTTCCGAATAGTGTATGGCTTACTGCCTAATAAAACACAAGACACTTACATCCGGTTCTTTACTTTATTGCAGGGAAGGTTCGATTTTAACATTTTAAAATTTAAATGCGACTACGAAGCAGCCGTCATAAATGCTGTAGGTATAGTCGACAACGAAATTGCTTTACCACCTTAGAAGTGAATTTTGTTTGCATATAATAAAACAACAAGTTCTATTTTTGTTTAAAAGACCAAGTGACAGATACGTTGTCATCATTGACAATGAGCCTTAGCGACATTTTATTGTAGTGGAAGTTTTTGTCAAAAGTGATAAAGCAATTTCATGGTCGACTATACAGACAGTATTTCTAGAAGCGGAGATATCCGGGTGCTACTGCCACTTCCAGAAGGCCATTCGAAAGAAGGTGGAAGGATTGTATAATTCACACGAAGGGCGGAAAATTACTCAATAGACAAGTCATTTACCACTGTTACCCCCAAAAGATATAATGGAAGGATGGAATTCAATTGCATTACCTAGAAATGAAATGATTGCATTTAAAAAGTATTTTTATAGAAGAAATATAGTAAAAGCAATGGCTGAGAAAATACTCGTTAAATACGTTGAGTGGTTCTACGAATACACATAGAACGACTAACTTAGTCGAAGGATGGCACAGACGGCTGGTATCAAAAAATCCCAGGAGGCTACCTCAATTTAATTTCATTAAGAAGTTAAAGAAAGAGTCTGTTACTCACGACCACGTCATTAGTAATAGTTTACTATTCTTCAAGAAAAAATAGAGGTGAAATTCAGATGTACTGTCTGATCAGTTGTATGAAAAATATTTGAAGAAACTGAACATACAGGAAATTACTCCAATACAGCTGATTAAAAAAATGATACATGTTCGATCGTACTAAATTACCACATAATGATAAGATAGCACGTAGAAATATAAGCATTTATTTTATTTTATTGTTGTTTTATTAATAGAGCAGCGTGTGGATTACGTAGAAAATTCCCAAGATTTTTGCAAAGAATATGCGGCAGATATCGTGCGGATTCTTTAAATACTGATGATAATGAATTTTAGTCTGAAACTGTATTTTTACCCGTAGCTTTAATACACACAATAAATTCGATTATAACAAGTTTAAAAAAAATATAAACATTGTTCGACATTTTTATACTTCGACTAAATTATACTTCAACATTTTTATGAATCCACCTTTTTATTGTTCGACTTTTTAACATAATATTGTTGTCCTTTTTAGCTTTATTGCGCCACACTTATAAAATGTATGTATAAATTCGCTACAGGTAGATTCGTGTTAGTGTAAACTCGCCACCAATGTCGATTTTATATCAAATTTGCAAGAAGTACCGTTAGCAAGCAAGTTGGCTCATAATAAATATTTACTTTCAAATTGTTTCCTTCATCAAATGACAGATTTTTGTTCTGATTTTTCCGAATGGATTTTCTTTAATCCTTTTCTTACCAACTTCGTTGGTATTCGAAGTTTTATACTTAGAGCCGTTTCTTTATTTCATATTTTAAAGCCCTGTTTAATAAAATAAAATAAAACAGCTATTGGGTTAGGTTTAAAAAATAAATATCACACCAAAACACCTAAACACGAGAACACTGAGACAATAAAAAATCTGCGAGCAACAGTTTTCCCAGCACAATTTCCACGATCGTAATTTCGATTTTAACCCAATGAACTATGCTAACGTGGTTCTGCTCATTTATTTGCAACAAAATATGCGTGAAATAACCATACCATATTTATAAAACTATATTGTACGAGTAATATGAATGAACTGAGATGGGTTAGTAAAACAAACAAACAAATTGTAAATACTTAATGCAAAAGTTATATATATTAATTATTAATTAATTATTTGTATATTTTACAGCTTGAACCTAAAGCTTGCAAATTAACACGTGCTACTGGCGTAACCTTAATCCCATACATATCGTAGTCCACTGTAGATTCAAATTCAAAACATTTATTCAAAGTAGCACAAAAAAAACAATATTTATAAAAAGAAAATCTTATCAATAACGCGATTCACACAGCAGCTTCATAATTATCCGGCGTCATTATCTGCACCTTTATAGATAGTAGGTATGGTATGATAGAAACATGAAATTAAATCGACATGGTGGCGTGACAATAGAAAATTAACTATAATGCGATGAAAATCGTAGTTAATAAGCGCTGCCACTTCAATGTGAAACCAACTTGTCATTCTTAGATATAAGTACTTGTAGTTTACCTACTCGAATACCTAGTGAAAAACAACGTTTGTAGTAATTGCAGAGAAATCTATACTTACATAAATAAGCGGAAATTTTTAAGGTTTTTAATGGTTCATATCTTTTTTAATAATTAATTTATGAAAAAAAGGAAACAGGGATACAGCTAAAGACTTTCTTTAATTTTTAATGAAAAAAGTAATTAAATGGGTCCAGTTTTGGAGGAGAAATCAGGGGACTACGAAACGTTGATTTTGTCTACTTTTCATACATTATTTTTCAATTCAGTCGACCTTAGTGTTTCCTCAAAAAAACTTTTCAGAATAAACGCCGAAACGAAACGGTCGACGCGATGCGACGCGCGCGGTGGGTTTGGGAACAGCTAGTAAGTAATGAAACAGTAGCCCGCGTACGGAAGCGTTAGTTGTTTGTTCCGATTCCGATGCGCCAGCGCCGCCCCACATCGTCGCCGTCGCTCGTATTGACGCAAAGCGTGCCTCATTCGTTCGCACGCAACGGAACATAAGTACATAGGTAATTGTTCTTCCTATCCAGCCGGGGCTACTAGAAAGCCTAGTTCAAGTTTTATTCACCATTCTTCTATGATTATTTACATATAATTTTAAGCAAAATTTTGTTGCGTAAAAATTACTATTTGAAAATGACAAAGTATTGTAAAAAATCCACGAGCGGGATTCGAACCCGCACCCCATGACATGCCGGGTCAGTGCCACTACCAGGTGCCACGATAGCATACTTAGTTGGTAGCCTAGCTCTGAGTCCAAGGACAGTAAGCCTAAGCACTTGTGTTATGGAAATCAGGAACAACGACTGACGATGACGGTACCACAACTACCCAAGAAAATACTTATAGAAAAAGTTCGTTTTTCCACATTGGCCCGTCCGGGAATGAACCCGGGACCTCGAAGATGGCAACCCCAGAAACCGGCGTGCGAGCCACTCGACTATGGAGGTCGTCACTTTTTAATGGCATTGAAGTAGCGCCTCCTAGCCATACTATATTTATTTTAGTAGAAAGGTGCAGTCAGCGAGCATTAACATGTAAATAATGTAACTCTTAATATAATGGAATAACCGCCTTCGTGGTCTAGTGGTTAAGTAATAACACCGGTTTAGACCCGGGAGGACCGGGGTTCGATTCGCAGCGGGGGGTACTTAAAAGTACTCAGTTTGGTTGGTGGTAGCCCAAGTAGCATTTTATTCTCTTTAAAAGGCCACATTTATTTCACTGGTGATCTCTTAGCATTTACAGTGGTCACAGTTGGTTCATCGGCTGCAATAAAGTGAACATGTCCATCTATACCTGTGTAAGGCATGTATAGGGGTGTAAATGTGGCCTATTATGTAACTATTGGCGTTTTGTCAGGACAACATTACTCTTCTAGCCAGCTTTCATTTTCAAAGCTGAACAAGAGCGGTTTAAGAGAAGTAAAATTCGGCATAGGCTGTTCAGAGGTTCACATATACGGTGTTAGATTGCTGGCATTATAATATAACACATGTGTGTAGTATGTATAACGTTAAGGTAGGGTAGATTTGTATGAAGGTAGTCACACAAAAAGAAATAAAGATCAGTATTCAACTAGCAAGCCGTCTTTCATTACATGGTGTCAGGTGTGGGGTGAAACAGTTCAGTAAAAGTGCAGTAATTGTGCAAAATTTTAATATTACTGTTTAGTTTTATTATTTATACGCATAAGTGATATCGCTATAATGGAACATGCACGGCCGCCTCCGGAACTATCTACTGCTACTCAATGACTTTAGACCGCTTACTTCGACATAATTAGAAAAATAGTCTACCAATATTAAGTAATGTTTCTTTTTATATTCAAATATATCTGAACCTAGTTTTACCCAGGGTAAGTCGGGAATCGAAATGTTATATTTTTGGTTACATTAATAATTGTGGTAATTTTAATTCATAGTTTCCAATTAAACCACGTTTATTTATTTGTGCATGTAGTCTGGAGCTTTGACTGTCGTACAGTTCAAAATTATTATTGTTTCAACTTATTGTGTACAGCAGACATTAGACATAAGTTAAAATTGTTTTATTCTGTTATCTGTAAGGAGAAAGATGTAGTATGTATAACGTTATGGTAGGGTAGATTTGTATGAAGGTAGTCACACAAAAAGAAATAAAGATCAGTATTCAACTAGCAAGCCGTCTTTCATTACAATGTGAACATTATTGCAGCCCAAAGATATATAACATATATATATATATATATATATATATATATATATATATAACAGATATATAACCTTTTATGAAGCGCTATTCAGTTGTTAGTGTTAGCAGGTCTAGTTTGTGATATATTAATCAGCTAATAAATTATTCTGTAAAAGAAGCGTTTAATGAGTTCACATGTACATGAAAGGTATTTACACGCACCACTATTGATATCTAGTAGCACTGATAGCAGTTTATTTGTTCACGAGGACCACACTGTTATCCTCTATTGGTACACATGTGAAACTTTCTAGAGCTGACGTCATTATAATGGTACACGCGTGAAACTTTAAAGAGGTCACAACACTAATTTTGAGTTATAATGGTTCACTGTAGATGGAGACAATGACCACCATTTTCACTTTTAATAACCTATAATATTACTATATTAATTTATGATTTTGTCACTTAACACGGAGTTTTCGTTATTAATTTTATGGTTGATGTAAACCATAGGTTGTTAAATACAAAACCATACAACGATTTAAATGCCAATAAAACAAAAATATGAAATATTGCTTTGTTTGTATCTGCTTATTTCGATATATTTATTTGATAAAAAGGCATATAGCCGAGGCGCGTGAAAATTTTAACTATAAATATGTATGTACTTTACAATAAATTTACATTACCCCGTAATATTAACACAATATCATATATAAACACAGTATGTACTACCAGTAACAATAAATCACATCAAAATGGCTGTAAGACACGATTCGACGATGGCCATGGCCGTAAGTTATCACAAATTAATATTTATTAAAAAATGTAGTACCAAAGTGATTATTTGAAGAAAAAGCGGCCTAATAGTTGGTTTTAGGTACACTTGTGGTTTGGGTTTTGGATAATCGGCTGTATAATTGTTCACTTGTTACTTATTATAACTCACTTGTCTGTATGAATAACCACACGGAATCTAATATAGTGCCGTTCAACAGCTTTAAGACCACAGTTCTCTCTTTAAACTACCATTAAAGATCTACTATACTGCTACCGTGAACCTTTTGTACACTCAAAGCTGAAAAATTTGTGCCCAAATGGGTGGTACAAGGGCTGTATAGCATGCTATACAGCTCTTGTGCAGCTCACATAGACAGCTTAAAGAATAAATGTGTACCGTAAGTCAACCGCTATAGAACCCCCAATTCTACTTGGGAGGGCTTGTTTGTCCGCCTGGCTGGCTAATAAATGTCGCCATAACATCAATGTTTGTAGCATTGTTGTGTTTCGGCTGCTGGAGATAAAATAGCCAGTGCCTCAGTAGTTGAGGAGCCCGGGTAAAGTGCGCTTCCACCTTGGGCCTTATCGTCACTTAACATCAGGTGTGATTAAGACCAAGTGCTTACACTTAAGATATAAAAAATAGAGTCAAAACTAATAGAAAGTGTATACAGGTTAACGCTCTTGACTGTACCTTCCTTATCGCATAGCCTCAGTCGGGTTATTCCCTGAGGATCTCATTCCCCGAGGATCCTGTCCCGGAGGATCTCGATTTGTTTTTATCTTCATGAACTTAATCAATACTACGTTTAGCTTAAAAGAACCGTCAGTAGAGAAAGTGGTCATTAAAATTTTAATACTTATTGTAATATTGAAAAAACAAGTCTGATAAAGTAATCACAGATTGATTTATTATCACAATATTTTGCGATACAAAAAATACAATTGTAACTTTTCAATTAGTCTTTTCAGAACATGTAAAATAAACATTATTTAAAAAATGACGTTTAATACTACAGAGATAATTGACTTAAAAAGTTTGTCTAATTTATGCATTAAGACACGCAGTCATTTTCAAATGTAAATTATAGCATATAAAATTTATTTCAAATACTACTATAATTTAGGTTTATCAATTATAAATAATCAACTTTAGTAAAAAAAACAATATCAAAATTTTTTCAAAAAAAAAAAAATATCAATTATTAAAAAATACGTATTAAAATTATGTCATAAATTATAAAATGTAATTTTTTAAGAAATATTTGGTCATATTGTAGTTTTTTTTTTTTAATTTTCATAAGTAAATTGTGTTTTATAACTATGATCTAACATTTATTTTAATTACTAATTACAAAGATATATACTTATTTATAAATTAATATATTTTTATGTTAACGGTACAAGTTAAACACAATAGAAAAAAATAACAAAAGTAAATGTATCACATTTATCGCATTCGAGATCCTCTGGGACAGGATCCTCGGGGAATGAGATCCTCAGGGAATAACCCCCTCAGTCAATGGTTATATTTATAGTCAAAGAAACGTGCTAATTGGTGCGCCTTTTTATCAGCCCTGACCCTGGCGACTAAAATAGAAGAGTAAAACAAATAAATAAATAAATAAACTTTCCTACACTCATACCAATTATCTAGCCCAAGAGAAACTTCGTTATGAAAATCGTCAAATGGTTACTAGGCAACGGATAAACATACTCAAAATACTTAAATACATACTTATTATACATAGAAAACACCCAGACCCGAGACAATTTAGAAAAACAACAATTTCTAAATTGACCCGGCCGAGGATCGAACCCGGGACCTCAGATATGGCGACACCATGAAAACCGGTGTACAAACAACTCGACAAAGGAGGTCGTCATAAAAAAGAATGGAACTCGCACCTAGGTACCCTGAACACAAATGAAACCGGCACAGTATATACTCAGTCCAAAAAAGAAACTGTCACGAGCTAACTCTGTTCACTCGCAACTCGCTAGTCACGACGCGACACAGCGACGATCGTCGGTGAAAGTCAAATGAGTTCAATTCGCACAAAGGCCCGTAATTATGTCACACGCTCAGTGAACTCACGCGCACGTTATCAGTGCGTACTGTAGTTGTGGCTGTTTCCTCTCGGACCGGTGGTGATACTGATAAGGGCCACTACTGGGCAATGTGCGTAGCGGCTTTGATTAATAAGTGGCTTTATTTCTCGTAATATGTATTTTATAATTAATTTTTTAATTCTTTAAAGGCAACCGTTTAACCGTAATGTGATGATGACGCGGTCTAGGATATACTTGCGTAGAGAAATTAAACAATCCTTTTTTTCTTTTTCAAATCAAAATCTTTATTGCTAACTAAGTGTATAAAAGGTGTTACATTTTTTAAAGGAACTTAAAACTTAGTCGTCTTTTTCGGACATGGCAATTTTATAGAGAGCTCCCAATTTTTTTTTATTTAAAGATATAAATAATATCTTATGTCTAAAGTTAAAAATTGAATTAAAGCGTTACTAACACATGATTGGCAAACGGAGCTATGGGATTTGAACTCGAACATCTATTCGGCTTCCAACGCTCCCAATTCTACATCTATACCTATGTTGTAACAGGTTCAATTTTTTTTTGGCATTAATTGTACATAAATATTTGGGTTCAAATTCTAACTTTTTGTCGTTAGTAAATTATACTTAATACAGTTGATTTTAAAATAACGCTAATATTCGAAGGCCCTGAGTTCAATTCCCAAGCTGAAACGGCAGAGACCCGGATTTGTGACCACCAACCCGCATTTGGCAAGTGTGGGTGGTGATTAGTTGAATGACATGTTTATATATTGAAATGAAACAACTTTTACGGATCTACTCGCGTTTATTTTACACATTACTTATTTAATGTTGTCCTGACGTTTCGAACCCTTTGCAGGGTCCGTGGTCACAGGGAGGCTGAATGTTTATATATAATACTCATCAATTGTAGCGATGATTTAATTTCAATGATAGAGGCCCCGAATCTAACATCATTTTCTAATCGAACCCGGGCCTCTGGGTCCGGAACTGGTGGATTGGTTGGAGTGGTTAGCACTAACTACTGAGGCTGTTCAAAACTCAATTCAAACAGCTATTGGTTGTAGCGTTCATAGACAATATACATCTTGTAGGTAAACGATTTTGATTATATTACACTTGTATATGTACATACTACTGTAAAAAGTAGTGTCTGTGCTTGTAAATATATATCAAAAGTTTAAGAGCCAGCAGCGCCATTCTCTAAGCAAAACAGCGTCGAACTCGACGTTGAACTCGCTCATAACTTGCAAACGAATTTCAACCTACTTTGAAATAGCAATATAGTCTACATTCGTTTGCAAGTTATGAGCGAGTTCAATGTCGAGGTCGACGGTGTTTTGCTTAGAGAATAGCACTGCTGATATACGTAAATCTTGTAAGAAAACCATAAAACCCTCAGAACAATGACTAAAGCTATTATTCTCCTGAGATGAAACCTCACGCAAAACAGATGTTTGTCGTTCTGTCAGATTTGATTGACACACCGACCGCTATCAAAATTGACAAGTGGCATTTTAATTTATATTGCATCTGTAATGTTAATTTAGGCAAAAAACCCAGATAAATTGTTTGTCAAATAAATTAATAAGTATTTATTTATATATTTGGTCTACTCTATTTCCAGGTAATGTCTGCGCAATGGATCATCATTTTGGTGGTTGCTGCACATTTGGTGAGCTGCAATGAGAATGAGATTAAGGATCCATCGCCCGTGGTCTATGAGTAAGTTTTATGAGTAAGGCATCGATTTCTAAATCGATGGAGTAAGGTACCTAGTGGCTCCAGTGTTCGACAGCCAGGAACCAGTGATCGACCAGTTTTGTCCTATATTAATTAAAAATAGAGGTCACCAACTGATTTTATTCTTAGCAACATTTTTTATTTTTATTTCTTATTTTTAAGTGCTATAAATATTTTAAATTTAGGTAGGCATTTTTTTTTTCAGCATCATTTTGATACTGCTTCCCCAAGCTTCCCCTGCTTCCTTGCTATCATCCCGTAGTTCATCATAATCATCATCATCATCTCAGCCTAAAGACACTGCTGGACAAAGGCCTCCCCCAAGGATCTCCACAACAACCGGTTTTGTGCTGCTCGCATCCAGCGGCTTCCCGCGACCTTCACCAGATCGTCGGTCCACCTTGTTGGAGGCCTGCTCACACTGCGCTTTCCGGTACGCGTTCGCCACTCCAGGGCTATCCCGCCCCAGCGGCCATCAGTCCTGCGAGCAATGTGCCCTGCCCACTGCCACTTGAGCTTAGCAACTCTTCGGGCTATGTCGGTTACCTTTGTTCTTCTGCGGATCTCCTCATTTCTGATTCGATCACGCAGAGAAACCCCGAGCATAGCCCTCTCCATTGCTCTGAGTGACCTTGAGCCTTTTTATGAGGCCCATAGTGAGCGACCACGTCTCAGTCCCGTATGTCATCACTGGCAACACACACTGGTCAAAGACTTTCGTCTTGAGACACTGTGGTATATCGGACGAGAAGATATTTCGTAGCTTACCGAACGCTGTCCAGCCTAATTGGATTCGACGATTGATCTCTTTGCTGAAGTTGGACCTACCTATCTGGACCGTTTGTCCCAGGTAAACATAATCGTCCACAACTTCAAGGACAGAGTCCCCGACCTTCAGAGGAGTGGGTACGACACGTGAGTTCGATATAACTTTCGTCTTCTCCATGTTCATGAACATTCCGTAGTTATTTCAACTAAAATCTATGTTATTTTTAGGAGACAAAAACTCTGTCGACCATGGGGCTTAAAGTATAGATAATGTAATACTACTGTCCCGCTCGCGACTTCGTCCGATTGAGTGAACGAACACCCGTATCGCATGATGGTTTAAAAAAATATCCAAAAACCCTATTGCAGCGCCACCTACTGGGTTTAATTGTAAATCTAAACTACCCAGCGACCCACTCCAACACACATAAAAAGTTTTATCAAAATCGGTTTAGCCGTTTAGGAGGGGTTCAGTGTCATACACTTACACACTTAAGGAAGAATTGTATATTAGGAAGATAATTCAAATATTAGGTACTCTGCTTGTTTGCACTTTTGTTGCTTCCACTTACAGCCACAACACTTACAACATGACGCGCAACACACAATCTACGTGATGCTGCAACGTTGTCCGGTGTCCCGCAACATTTAACGTGACGCGGGACATGTTGCTTGCTCCCGCTCCGAGAGCGAGTGTTGTGTCCCGCGTCAGTGTCGCGCCCATAGAGTAACTTATTATATAGGTCGCGCCGTTTGACGCTGAATGTAGACGTGCGCGCAACGTGCCCCAAAACAATCAAAACAACACAATCCCCTAACCATCTCCTCGGGCGACATTTCTATAAACACTGACTGGTGTAGCCTGCAAAATGTTCAGCGGCATAGTCCCTCGGGACATCACGTAGTTGTCGAGCAACATGTTCCGCAACATGTCGCTCCGTTTGTCCCCTATTGTATCCGAGGCTAAGCTCCCATTCTATCTTGGGTTGGCTGGAAGAGATCTCTTTTAGAGATAATTTCACCTTCATCATCATCATCATCATCATCGGCCTATATTAGTTCACCTTTGCTCACCATTATTTGTACCTTGTTTTCTGTTTGTGTGTTCTTGTGCAACAAAGAATCATGGATGTACAAATTCATATTGCTTTGCCGAAATATCAGATATCAAGGTCTTACTCACAATAATACAACAAAAATCATGATAATAATAAAATTCCGTTAGTAATATTATTTTTTTGAAGAACTTGATGTTAATAATAATAATAATACACACACACACGGTCTCTACTATCGTGCTCTAACTGGGCCTGATGTAGATTTGACTGCCTCGGTGAACTGGCTACGTTTCGGTGACCTCTTTGGGGAAACTGAAGGTTTTGTCTGTGCCATTGAAGATGAAGTTATCAAGACGAATAACTACCGGAAATATATTATGAGGGACGGTACGGTCGACATCTGTCGGGCATTCCGCCGTCCAGGAGAATCACTCCGACATATTATTTCTGGTTGTTCTCATCTTGCTAACGAAGAGGTCGGTCATCGGATGGGTGGCCAAAAATGTATCATCTCGAGCTCCTCCGTGCTTCGGAGGGCACGTTAAGCCGTTGGTCCCGACTGCATTCGTGATTGTCGTGAACAACCACCAATCCGCACTGGGCCCGCGTGGTGGTTTATGGCCCGTTCTCCCTATCCATCCGTAGGGAAGACTCGTGCCCTAGCAGTGGGGACATAGAATGAGCTGATGATGATGATGACAGTTAAGAAGCAGGTGACCCGTATTTTTAATGATTAAATGAACAATTTCATTCACTGGTTCACATTTAACTACTACACTTGGTGTTCTAATACCATTTATATATATTTGTGATGAAAACTTTGGTAAGTGGTTGTGCGGATGCCCGCCAAGGTTTCCAAGTTGGTAAAACCATCACGAGATAAGTGTGTTCACAAGATACGCGGACGAATACGCGGGAAGGCCACACATTTTAATTAAAATCAATTTATACGTACAACACTATCTCTTCACTTATTTCTAATGATCATTCATGTCATAAATATATGAAGATGTGCCCCAGCAGTGGGGGCATAAAGTGAGCTGGTGATGTGTGTCTAATGCTTGAAAATTTACTTCTGTTTTTTTTATATTGCAGGCCATCATGGGTGTACAAATGCATGGGCACCAACGGCTGCCAGCGGTCGAACCGACCGATGCCGACGGGTGGGAACTCTTCGTACTACGATAGCCTGGACCTGTGTCGCACGTTGTGCGGCCGCTTCGGGGGGTTGTGGCCAAAGCCGGTGTCGGCAGTACTCAGCATGCAGAACGTCAAGTTCCACCCTAAAAACCTGAGGTGGGTGGATAGAGGTTCTGTTTTTTTTTTTTTTTATGGTAAAAGGAGGCAAACGAGCAAGCGGGTCACCTGATGGAAAGCAATCACCGCCGCCCTTGGACACCCGCAAAACCAAAGTAATCGCGGATGCGTTGCCGACCTTGAGGAGGTCTGATGGCCTATGGTTAGTGCTACTGGATTTTAGGGGCAGCGAGAACCTTAGTATCGTGCACTTGGAGAGGCTTATGGCTATGGATATCTATGTTCAGTAGCAAGCTAATATAGGGTGATGATACTGATGATGATGATAAGAAACTTAAAGTTCATCAAGCCGTACTAGTCTCCGAGGCGTTCGCATTGAAATCGAGAGAATGCGAGGTTCGACCAATGATGGCCACTCAGTATACTTGGCTATCATGAGCCTGTAAGTATTCAGGGCCTCCTACTAGCAAATTCACATGCATGCAGGGATCTAGCCATAAACCACAACGCTAGCCCATAGCAGATTGGTGGATTTTAACGACTTCAACCAGGTCTGACGCCTTAACGTATCATTTAAAGAATGGAGGAGCACGAGATATTATAATTTGGTCACCTATCTGACATTGTAAAACTTACATCGGTAACTTGCAAGTTCGATCCAACGTGCAACCTGTTACCATTAAGCTTTTCAGCTTCCCCGTCATTGAACTCTTCAACACTTGTTATTCAATATATTAGACCAGACTGTATCGAACTCCCAAGCCATACTCGTAGCAGAGATGGGATGGTACTCTGTTTTTTAGTGGGCATAGACGTACACCCACTAAAAAACCGCTGAATCTCGATTCAGCGGCTGGACGACGGAAGAGGAGTCCCACATAACCAGAGGCCGTCCCTAGGGTATGTGCAAAGTATTTTACTTAGTATAAAAAAGGCTTGATTAATTAATCAGGCTACTGCTGGACTCAGGTTTTTCAACAAACAATATTTCATGCAGGGATATATCCATAAACCTCTACTAATTGAATTCTAAAACTAACTTAACCTGCAAGATCGATCTAATGTGCAAGCTGTTGCCAATAAGCTCCTCAGCTTCTACGCCATTTAACTCCTCAACATTTAGTAGTCAATATTGCGCCAGATTATCTCAAGATAGATGACATTTAATCAATACGTCCGAGAGTCCATTCACCCAGCAGATTGTCTTACGTGCATAGGCGACGATACAGGTGTCTCTCGTTCGTCTGTCTATTTCGGTCAGCGCGACATCTCTTGCGTCACGGCCCCCCCCCCCCACTAACCAACGCGAGTGATACTTCTATAGTGTACGCTGATGTGGTATGTTTTTATTGTAAGGATCGGAAACGCTTGTACTGATCATCAAATAACAATATTATTGTGAATTTAACATCGGAAGACGCAGTGTAGGTAGTGTGGCCTTCAGCATGGTGGGTCAACGATCTGGTGAAGGTCGCGGGTAGCCGCTGGATACGAGCAGCACAAATCCCGGCGTTGTGTACCTATGTATATCCTTGGGGGAGGTCTTTGTCCAGCAGTGGACGTCTTTAGGCTAAATACACTTTTAAACTTTAGCGTTCCATAGTAAAAAAAAATTAAACGGGAATTATCGCAAACTAATTAGTAAAAAGGTATCATACCTTCCTCATACCCGACGTTTCGACCGAGTTACAACGGCCGTGGTGACGGGCCGACTTTAGTCTTTAGGCTAAGTTGTTAAGGAACGTATGATAAAATAAATATGACATTTACAAATTAGTTCTAAGACGACGAAACTCATACACATTGTAAAAAGGTTGTGAAGGGGACAGTGTTCGCGTAAAGCATAGAAAATAAAGTTTTTCTTTTTAAATAACTTTTTAAAGTATTACGATCACTACAGAGGTTAGTTGACATCATCAGAAATGTTTGTTCCAGTAACAATAAATGCCTACATATACATATATACATGACGTTCATCATCAGCCTATGTAGTCACCACTGAGCACGATCCGCGGCTACTCTCATCCAGCTCTTGCCAGCCACTTTGCGAAGATCGTCGCTCCACCTAGTCTGAGGGCGTCCTACACTACGTTTGCCGATACGTGGTCTCCCACTCATGAACTCGTTTACTCCAATGGTTATCGGTTCTGCGGCTAATATGGCCGGCGCACTGCCACTTCAGCTTGCTAATCCTGTGGGCTATGTCGACATGACGTTATTGTATAAATAATATAAGCAGCTTCAAAAAATATATGATTGAAAGCAATCTATCTTTCACTATCTCTTCACTGTGCTAAAAACGTAACGAACTTGACAGATTTAGTACAATAACATCACATTTCGCAGCTGAAGCTATATTCTACTTCCGATAAATTATAATTATATCGGACGTTTTATATGTTCTTTGACAATAGAAACTAAAAATATAATGTTCTGAAAGACACTTGCGCATTGGTGTCAAGGATTTTGGTGTATTTAAAAAAAATAGTTGTCATGTTTCTTCTTCAGTTTTGAGACCACTCTTTTTGCGTTTGGATCGGATAACTAATAGATCAATTATTTAAAATTGTATTTTTTTTAATTTATAATGCTAGAATAATAAATATACACGGTAATTAAATAAACAAATATATATACCCAAATCAATATAACATAAAAAATAAGGAGAAATCAATTTTGTCAGTCAGTCATTAAAAATATATCTATTGAGTAACTTGGAATAATTTAATGGTGAGAAAACCGGTCTCATTCATAACCGTAATACGTAACTTTTTTTGCTCTGTTATTTTAACTTATTTCATCTGTGGTTTAACGTAGTTTTTGAATTAAGAAAAATTTGCGTATGTATTTTATCGAAAAACTAAAAGCACATAATGAAGAGACCCAGATAAGGTAAGCTTAATATAGGTAAGTACCTTCTTGGTGCCTAGTGCGAGTTTCATTAGCCATTCGATCCGAAAACGAAAATTTATATGGCAAAATTTTAACTCTTCTCGTATGTCGCCAGTGGCGGTAGCCAAAGTAATATTAGGAAAACGATAGCGAAGTTCGAAAAGAGTAAAATGTATGGGATTGGCATAAGAATGACCACGTGATTTAGCGCGGCTTATGTCAATCCCATACATTTTATTATTTTTGAACTTCGTGATTTAGCGCGGCTTATAGGTATCAATCCCATACATTTTATTATTTTCGAACTTCGCTAGTTACTTTGGCTAAGCCTACAGGAGGCGCTGGTTTGATACGGTCGCCCAAAAAATTGGTTTACCACCCTAAGGTTGAGTGTCGCTTGGCAGATTCATAGGCGATAAAGATTAGTTTCGCATGCAGATCGATATGACAACTTCTATTGCCATCTTTATTTGACGTCTCGATATATTTAAATTTCTCGATATCGCACTAATGTTGAAACCTACATTAAATTGAGCAATTATTTGCGCCCTTCCAGCAATAGTCAAGTTGGCAGGCATTGAAGATGTTATTTATATGCAATTGAGTAAAAAAATAATACGGAAAATAAATCGATTTTCTGAGGAAAATAATAGAAATTAAATTACTAAAATATATTGACAATGTCAATTGTCAGTTTTCTTTTTATCAAAAAAAATTTGGTTGTCTATAGAAATAGTTTTTATTACTTTTGTTTAGAAAATTTATATTTTCTTTACAGTAATTAATGTCTTATTCATTTGTAATAAAGGTTAAAATGTCATGGACTTGTAAGTGACCTACGACGTATGAATACTTATCAGTTAGGTTTACGTCATTATTTTGCATCTCATTCAGTGATATCTAGTATGAACGTTGTTGTAATTTTCGATGACTAGAAAACTAAATCAAAACTGGTACACCACTTTCTTGGGCCACTGTACCATACTAATTTTCGTTTTCGTAAACGTAATCGAATGAATACGGATAGTAACACAAAACTCACACAATTTACCTGTTGTCTACTTATTTTATGGAAAACGCTTAGAGCATTAAGGAAAACGTCTACGTATATTTTCTTGTTATACTATACAAAGAGGAGGAAAACAGTTTTTAACACAACCCTGGCTAATGTTGGATACCGTAGTATCCTATATACTTCAAAATGTAATAGTTAGTTAGTTTAACACGTTAAACGCCAAGGTGGAATTGGTGATTTTTGTAAAAAAACTTTTTGCTGTAAATTTGTTTCTTATAACCGGATACGTGTACAAATAATTTTATTTTAATATCTGAAATGTAGTTTTTGAGTTATTTTAAAAAAACTGACTGAGGTCACCCATGACCCCCATGGCGCCCTGTGACGGAAAATTAAAAAACCGTTACGGCAGCGCCGCGTCGCCCACTATGCCGGTCACCCCCGCGCCTCAGTCTGTCAGCGGCAGTCAATCAGAGCGCTGTGTTTTGTTTCGGCTGCGTTAAATATTGTTGTATTGTGATATTTTATTTATTAAATATGAAGGTAAATCATAAACAGTGTTTTTTTTTTTTTTTTTTTTGTTTTTTTTGTTTTTTAATCATTCATAAAGAAGCTATAAATTTAGTATATATTTATGATGATTATCCACATGGTTTATGCCAAACATTTTCTGAATAATTTCAGTGACAATCACATTAATCACAAACAAAAAGGATTCGCAAAATTTTTACCAATAATTTCTTAATTTCATAACTTCCGTCTGTGGCACCTAAGTCCCAGACGAAAGTTTTATACTTGGGCGCCATGCCGGTCATCTCAGTACACCAAATAGCTACAAACTAGCGTGTACGGCGCAGGGCAATCTCTTGAAAACAGGTCTGACTTGAGGTCACTGGTGACCCCCAAGGCGTACTGGGACAGAACATATGAGGTCACCAGTGACCCCCATGGCGTTTAACGTGTTAAGTCAGACAATACCATAAAATTACAAACTTTTATAAAAACTTGTATAAGGGTACGAAGAATCGGTTCACACGCGCTCTATACCAGGTACAGACATGTACCTGGGCGCTTCTCCCCTCCACCACGGCCCGGTCAACCCGAGCCTAGGTCTCAGCCTTTACGCCCTTCTGGTTGTTCCGCTCCCCGATCCGTTCCGAACCTTTCGGAGAATCTAGTAGGGCACGGGGACATGCACTTTTAAGTGTGTGATGCCGTTCCCTTTAGAAAACCTCCGAAAGTGATTCGTTTCACACGGCTTGAGGTACCCGGTGACGCTGAAAATGCCGTTTGAGGCAATCAGCAATCTCTCTCAAAAAAAATATTGTATTTTGTCTTTGTTCAAAGTTAGGTCATTAATAAATCTGTCAATTAGAATTGTGTGAAAAATGGACAAAGCATTTTAATTGCCTCGAAATAAATTAAAATGCAAACCTACCTATGTACTCGTATGTATAGGTATCATAGAAATACTTACCTTTGTTCCCATCCCAACGTTCCCCCGTTAAAAAACCATAGATTAAAATGGACCGCGAAAGTTTTAAAGTGTAAATTAAAATGCATTTGCCTCTGTCGTAATTGGTGTGTCAATTACTCCTTTTACAATACAGTTTTCACATTGTTTAATAAGATACGCGATATAAGTTCGGAAGGGCTAACAAGAATCACTAATACAATCATCATCTGGGACTCATCCAAATGTTGAATGTCGACCTAAATTTAGAGGACAAACAAATCTCACGTCTTTCTTTGTACAGACGCCAGCACATGAACCTAACCAAACCAGTCAAATTTCTTCAATAAATATTCAACCGTATGCCTTAGACATAAAGCACAAATTCTACTGGGCAAATTTGACAGTTTGTAGTAGGCGTGTGTACGTTCGTGGGTTCGTCTATTATCGACTGAGGTTTGTTTATATCTTTCTCTTTGTTGTCGTGAGTCGTGCTAGATATACTAAAAATGTAATAGTTTTTAAATTAGAGCGCTTAGTGCTAGTTTGTTCGCCATTCGTTCACGTTAACGAAAATAAGAATTTGTATGGCAAGATCATTATCTCTGCTCGTTTATGTCATCATGGTGTATGGTAAACGAAAAGTTGTGTGGCATTTAAGCAGTGCTGGGAGATTTGTGCGACTTTTATTTGACGTTCGATCACGTTCATTGTGGTAATCGCCCGGTCTGCGATTGCTAAGGTTAAGCAACTTTCGCAAAGGCCGGTCATCAGATGGGTGACCAAAAATATATAATCTCGTGCTCCTCAGTGCTTCGAAATGCACGTAAAACTGTTGGTCCCGGCTGCCTTAGCAGTCGTTAACAAACACTAATCAGTAATGGGCCCGCGTGGATGTTTATGGCCCGATTTCGACACTCCCGTCCACAGTACCCGATCCCCAAAATGCCACTACACATTCACATAATAAACTCAACATGCACACTCGCATAGACCCAAGACACCGTACTCGTAGAATAAGGGTACGACGATCCGGTTCACACGCGCTAAATATATACCAGGTATAGTCGACCACGAAATTGCTTTATCACTTTTGACAAAAACTTCCATTACAATAAAATTTCGGTAAGGCTCATTGTCAATAATGACAACGTATCTGTCGCTTGGTCTTTTAAACAAAAATAGAACTTGCTGTTTTATTATATGCAAACAAAATTCACTTCTAAGGTGGTAAAGCAATTTCATTGGCGACTATACATACATTTACCTGGGCGCTTCTTTCCACCCCCACAACCCGGTCAACCCGAGCTGAGGTTTATTTAGAGGCGACCTCGGGTTGTTCCGCACTCGATCCGATCCGAACCCCTCGGAGAATCTAGCAGGGAACGAGGTCACGCTTGCGTGATGCCGTGCCCTCTAGAAAACCTCTGATGGTTTTCAATTTCGGTTTTCTGACAGCTTGAGGATCCCTTTTAGTTTCTCGTGGCCCCCAAAAAAGTCCGATAACGCTGACAAGGCCGTTTAAGGCCACGGCTACGAACGTTTGCTCACGAGCAAACGATCCACAAAAAAAAGTTAGGGATTAAATATTTATAAAATACAGTGAAAAAATTAAATATGCCCACTCGACCCAGCCAGGATTCGAACCTGGGTCTTCCGCAATCCGGGCGGTTGCACTGACCATTATGCTACCGGGAAGGATGACCGTAAGCACTGAATTATTCCATAGCTTTTATTTTTGAGTGCTTTTTAGCGACAGAGTGCCATCTATCCAACGGTTGTTGCAACCGATGGCTATGCAGATTCATCTTTACCGATGAAATACCACAAATTTGATAAGACAACGCTATAGCCAATTTTACTTTTTATTTTTATGTGCTAATTGCTGCACTGAAGCTGAATTAAATATTTATAAAATACAGTGAAAAAATTAAATTCACAGCAGCCTAACTCACTAAATATTTAATTCAGCTTCAGTGCAGCAATTAACACTTACAAATAAAAAGTAAGAAGTTAGGGATGTTTTGAATTATCCCAGGCTGTCCACTAGCCTCAGGACGTCTGAAAGCACGCTCAAACATCCTCGGGCGTGCTCCCTCTGGCGGGCCGCCGCTAGGTTGAACACTGGGTGACTGCCAAACCGGTGGTCTCAGTCATCCTAGCTGCACGTGAAGGGGATGTACAGTGGTTTTAGTGGGTAGGCCCTTCCTCCTCCCGAATCCCTGTCGAGACCCTCGGGTCTGGGCAGGGAGGCGGGAACTGGAGAGGATAACCCCACAACCATCCGCGCATCCTAGGGTGCGGTGGTACACGAGATTTCCACTGTCAAAAAAAAAAAGAAAAAGGGATGTTTTGTATTGATCACCCATCTAGTGACCCTTCATTGCGAAGGTTAATTGACTTGCAAGATCACAATAATGTTCCATTAGAAATGTTTCGTACCTAAGTATAGTAGCGCACAATAACGCCGGAACATAACGCATTAGCTGATTGGTCGTAAAGTTAACAGCCAAAGCGATTTCTCGTTGATTTACGATGCGAGCAATGCACATGCAAACCCACAAACTAGTCCAGTGTGGTGGCAGTCGCGAGCATTATATGTAACCAATTTAACTCTTATTAAAATTAAACAAGAGTCAAAAGTCAAATACATTTTTGACTCATAGTTCATTTTAATATACACATGTATACACATGTTAATGCTAGTGACTGTACACATTTTAGTAATCACCATACAATCACGTAAACGAAAACGAGAATGTGTATCTATCTCTAAATCCTTACTCTCCTTGTTTATCATCCAACATTCAGCGTTGCTTCAAATGTCCATACTTTTCGTGATTGAATGGCGAAGGAAACTCCCAATATTTAAACAGTCTATAACTGTCCCACAGCTGGGCAAAGGCCTCCATCATTTAAATTAAGTCATTGCTACAATTGATGGGTAATGGCTTAATCACCACGCTTGCCAAGTGCGGGTTGGTGATCACAAACGGCTATGCATCGAAAAATCCGAAATAAATTTTGCCCGACCTGGGAATTGAACCCGGGACCTTCGGGTATCGGACCGAGCACTCTGCCACTCGGCCACCGAGGCGTTACGACACTTGCACTAGGCATTCTCTTTATGTACTAAGAAGACAGAGAGTTAGAAGTCGTCGTGTTACGATAGTCATTTGAAGTGCGTTACTTCAATTAACAATAATGACGAGAGACCTACTTTAACACCATTAAGTTTTTTATCTACACTAATGTTGTAACATTCTACTTATGTTTCCAATACTTGACTTATAATTACTACTGTTATAGCGCAGACAACAAAACACTCAATTTAAGCAATTTCACATGATGGTATAATATCCACATCGATATCGTAAAATCTCATTATAACATAAATAAAACGCGACCAATTAACCTGGCGAGCCTTATGTCAAAATCCTCATACAAGTTGTATAAAATTTTGATATTAGGCTGGCTTTTGAAAACAGTTGGGTTATACGTGAAAACTTCGTCGAAACTACTAAACTTACATACACAAAACTCTTTGGTAAGATCTTGTGCCAATTAAATAAAAAAAGAACAGCGCGCGCTCGCTCCTGATTGGCCCTGCGCGCGCAGCTGCGCTCTCACTGGTTAGATTTTAATGGCGGCAAGTTCACTGTGACAATACACGTACGCGTGAATTTAATGTTTCGCAATGTGTTTTGTTTTTAAAATACAAATTAAAAGTTAAAAATGGACAGCGACGATGATATTTGTACGCCTCCGGATATTCTAGAATTGGCAACAAAAGTAACTCACAATCTTTTGCCAGAAAAATCTAGAAAATTATATGAAAAAGAATATAATAACTTTTTGGCATGGAAGATCGAAAAGAAAACTACATCATTTTCCATCTATGTGGCTAAATATTCTATGCTCAAGTCCACACTGAGTATCTACAACAATATTGATATCACGAAGTATTCAAAAGCCATAGCGTTCCTGAAACGCAGTTCAGAAGGACACAAGGAAAAAAAGTCCTTGACGTTTACATCAGGTCAAATAAAGATGTTCCTGAAAGATTCACCAGATATTTTGTATCTTTTTGAAAAGGTAAGTGTATTTTAGTTCTGTTATTTAATCTACCTAGTACTTACGTACTACACACGCAAGTTATCTAGATACTCCGTTTAAGCGCTCTGTGTATAAATTAGGTAGTAGGTACCTACACTTTACTACTTCATAAATCATAGTTTTTGCCTTGGCTATGTACCTCAAGCTTATTATATCGTTTATTGTTACAGGTTGCACTAATCTTCGGCATAATGGGGGCATGCCGAAGGCAAGAGCTATACAACATCCAGTTCGATGAAGTCTCTAACATAGACGACAGTACAATCATGGTGAAAGTTTCGAAAACAAAAACGAAAATAGATCGTTCTTTCGTTGTGACGGGCAACTGCTATGCCGTATGTAAAAAATACATGGAACTTCGACCCACCCCCTGTCGAAACCCTGCCTTTTTCTTGAGCTATAGATCGGGGAAGTGCGTCGATCAAAGAACTGGTATTAATAAATTTGGTGCTCTGGGAAAAACTATCGTAAGTTTTTTGAATCTGCCTAACCCAGCGTTGTACACGGGGCATTGCTTCCGGCGCACCTCGGCGACCCTTCTCATAGATAGCGGTGGTGATTTGACCGCACTGAAACGACACGGGGGGTGGAAGTCTTTTACTGTGGCTGAAAGCTACATTGATGAGTCTTTAATCAATAAAATTCAAGTCTCAAATACGATCTTGAACAGTATCGAAAACAAGACGAATGAAGTAATTATAAATATTCCAACTCCGTCTACGAGCTCTACTGCTTGCCCAGCGACCGCTACAGCTGCTGGATCAATAATTAACATTAACTTTCAAAATTGTACCATCCAAAATTTGAACAATTATTATAAATAAACTATTGTCAGCTTTTACTCTTGTTGTTTGAGTAATTGCATTAGTGAAGATAAAGTAGTGTATGCAACTGCATATAACACGGGTATTAAAACACTCGTTACTATTATGAAACTCGCTGCGCTCGTTTCATAAACTCACACTCGTGTTTTAATACCCTTCATTATATGACAGTTGCATAAACTACTATATTGTTAAGTCTCTGACATCGTAATCGAAAGCGCTTTTTTGGAATGAAACAATGTAAGAAAGCGGTAATCGTTATCGATATATATATAAAAATCTATTGCTGTTCGTTTGTCTCGCTAAAATTCGAGAATGGCTGGACACAGATTTGGCTAATTTTGATTTTGAAATATTTGTGGAAGTTCAGGGAAGGTTTAAGCGGTGAGATACATAAATAATAAGCAACGGAAAATACTAAAAACGACAATTTAATTTTCCAATACAAAATGTTCCTAGCTATAAAAATTTGATGTCGTTGTCTGTCATAGAAACTGTCATAAGCGGTACGATGTCCGCCGGGTCAACTAGTCGTTAATAAACGTCTCTGAATTAACTACTCAGGTAGTAAGCTTTAATACACTCTACCACTTTCAAAAACTTTTTTTTAGATCTTACAGTGAAACACTTGCCTTCCTCTCACCTGATGATGATGATGGGGCCGAAGGTGGAAGCGTACTTCACCCGAAATCCTCAACTATTGAGGCACTGGCTATCTTATCATTGTTGCCGGAATACATCAATGCTAAACATTGATGTTAGACATATTATTTAGATAAGATGGTGGTAGCTAGCCAGGCGGGCAAACAAGCCCTACCACCAACCAAACCGAGTACACAAATATGTACCTACCCCCCGCTGGGAATCGAACCCGGGATCTCTGGACCACAGAGGCGATAAAATAAAGTAAAGTTATTATTTATTTAGTGCTTCCAATACATTAAAATAAATAAATAAAAAAATCTATGATTTATCATTGTAAAACTTGAAAAGGCTCTAAGAAATAAATTAAATATGTAGGTAAATAAAAATATACCTACCTAGGGTAAAACCCCAAATACCGATTTATTGTAGTGATGACTTGATTTCAATGATGTAGACCTTTGCCTAGTAGTGGGACAGTTATAGGCTAATTACTTACTTACTTACTTACTTACCTAAGGTAGTGAGCCCAGTGTTCGACAGGAACCAGTGAACGACTTTTTCCTTTAATCTAGGTATACTAATATTATAAAGAGGAAAGCTTTGTATTTTTGTATTAAAAAAATCTTTCACCATTAGAATGCTTACAATAGCGCTGAGTAACTTAAGCTATATTTATATTATCTAGACTAGAAAAAAAATGTTGCTGTTATGATAATGATAAATAAATATAAATACGATTTGTTTCTTTTGTTGTCATATATACTGTCATTATAAAAATATAGGGATCAGCAGCTTATGTTAGTTTTAAGCAACGATTGAATGCAGACCAGCTGCTTGCTGTCATCCCGTTAAATATAAATGAAAATCTATGTTATTATTTGCCAGCGAAAATTGTGTGAAAAAACTGTCTTAAAGTGTCGAACACTGGCACTATTAGTTATTATGTGACACTGGTGACACTCTATCTGCCATACTCTGTTTCTAATTATTACATTTTTCATAGCCATCTTTAACTTGGCAATTTCTACTATCTTATGTTCCAGTGCCAAAAGCCTCTCTATTACTCTGTTGCTTAGCCTATCTACAGTTTTTTTTTTAACTTTTTTACTTTGGATTGGCCGTTTCGGTCATTTTATCATTCGTACTAACGAGTGTGCCAACCGACTAGCAGATTCTTTCAACTACAATCCTATCGATATTAATAACTGTATAAACTAACGTTATTATGAGAAGAGCCTCAGTTATATCAATAAAATATCGCTTAGCAAGTCATGTAGGTGTTAACATGACCGCGAGGTCTTTGACCATCGCCGGCCGTTTACCTTGGCTTAAGCATCCTACAAGTTGCTTATGTCAATATTTATTTATGCACAAGTATACCTTAATGTAAAATAAAATTTGCCCAGTACTAGTTTGAGGTGAACGACCCACAGTTAGGGTACTTTTACATCAAACGATCGCATGCATAATCTACCTACAATCGAAAGGAATAATAGATTTGTTGTGCATTTGCCGTTGCCCTTTAATTTTATAGTTATTTTAACAATATTTATGGGAAATTATAATAAACGATGCATTGCATGCTATGAAGGGTTGGTTGAGCCGTTGGTCCAGAAATAGATAAATAAAAGATCTCCCAATGTAAGTACACACCCCTGCACATTAACCTACCACAAACTGTCAAATTACTTCAATAAACTTTGAACTTGAGTTTCATAACGAAGCTTCTCTTGGGCTAGATAATTGGTGTGAATGTAGGAAAGTTTATTTATTTATTTATTTATTTGAACTCTATGCCTAAAACATATTATGGTCGAAAATGTATTGAAGAAAGACAGTTTTGAATATGTTAATGTCTGTACCTACTATGTATTCATATGGAAAAGCTTTATCTCATTTTATAAACATTTGAAAAAATGACTTTTTTAACATCTATCACACTTAGGGCGCTTTCAATTTAGGCGATTTGTGACGGACCGCTGCTGCACGTTTGCACTGCGTTTCATATAAACGCGACAGCCGCGCGACCGTTTTAATATGGAACGCACTGCAAACGTGCGTCAGCCGTCAGACAACAAACGTCTAAATTGAAAGAGCCCTTAGAGTCGTATTTGAGTGTGTGTGTGAGTTTTGTTTATTTCGTAAATTCATTCAATTACGTATTCGTTCGATTACGTTTACGAAAACGTAAGTATGGCAAAATTTTAAAAATTTCAAAATTCTTCTCGAGGCGCTGCGCTGCTTCAATGCCATACTAATTCTCGTTTTCGTTAACGTGATCTAATGTCAAAAATAACTCACACTAGGCCCTTCAATGAATCACTTGTATACGGATGTAATCGCTATCATTTTCATCACCATCATTAACATAATCAGCCCGTACTACTCCACTGTTGGATAAGGCCTTTCCCAATGTATTTCACTGACTAATCTGACGTTATTAAATGTTTAATTTTAATGTGTACCTAGTGTTTGTGTGTTTTTATTTACTAGTTGTATTGGTAGTCAACAAGCAATGTTGACTGTCGTACACTTGGTGTGTAAACGCCCCTCGCAGGAGGCAGCGGTACTCCGACCCGCGATCGTTTATTAGATAAATGAATCGTGATCGTGCCCTGTCATGTAACCCCGCCTCCCGACCCACCACCGAACAGCCGCTGTGCTTTTGTTAATCGAGTTAAGATTTGCGATCGAGATGACGTTATTTTAATCTGTGGCTAAACATAAAGGTCAAGCGAAACGAGCAAGATACTTAAAGACTCTATAACTGAATCTGAGTTGTTTAACGTTACAAGGACAATTCAAATTGTTTTTTTATGACTTGAATTTATAGTCGTGTAGTAGTATCGATACAACATACGAATCATTAATTTGAATTGAATTGAATACGAATGCACAAAAATGATTGACAATTTTAGATATTCTAGAGAGAGAGATTTTTTTTGAATAGTGGCAATGCATCTAAATTCAAAGTTGATTTCAATCTGCAAAAATGTGTCATTAAAGTAGCTCTTGACAATAAAAAAATATTATAAGGTTTGGTAATTATGGCAAAACTTAATTTTTTTAACAACTTGTAACAGTAGAAATACTTAATTGCACAGTAGAAAGAGTTAGAAGAAAAATTCAAATAAACTGTAAATATAAGTTATCTACTTTTGTGTGTTTGGCAGTATTTTTTCCTGGACTAGTAAATAGCCTATAACTGTCCAACAGCTGGGCAAAGGCCTCCATCATTGAAATTAAGTCATCACTACAATTGATGGGTAATGGCTTGATCACCACGATTGCCAAATGTGGGTTGGTGATCCACAAACCCGGGCTATGCACCGAAAAATCCGAAACACCCTTGCCCGACCTGGGCATTGAGCTTCGGGTAACGGGCGGAGTGCTTAGCCACTCTGCCACCTAGACTAGACGTTAATTAATTTCCAAAACGCACTAAGCCTTTTAATAATAAAAAAAACCTAACTAAAACTTTCTATGTTTCCAGGTATGATTTAACCAATGTCCCAGCAGAAGCGAGAGAGATGATAGCTCAAATAACCCAAGTCACCTCTTCAAACGTAGCTGCGGAGTGTTCAGGTAACGTGACCGACATGGTCGACACGCGCGTGGTGGTCTACCTCACCGTCAGGTCCACAAACCTGGAGCTCACGTGGGACACCAATGAAGAGTACTTTCTCGACATTCAGTTGAAAGGTTAGTTCAGAAAAAGTGATAAATGTTGTGTGTCTATTTTTTCTGCCCAGAATACAACTGGATATCGATTCATACACAGTGATGATTTACAGACGAAGGTTTACATATATATCAATTTCTGCGGTCAAACAGCTTTGTTTTGCATTGCTGTGTTCCGATTTCAAGGATATGAGTTTATGTAAAATTACAGGACATAATGATCATAAGGTCTGAAGCTTCTTTTGTTTTCAAAAACTATTTTTGCATTCATCATTGCTGTGGATAAAAATACGAAGTCCTTATTAGCAGTTCAACAATGAATATTATTTATGGCCTAAACAATTAAATTTTTCTGTAATATTACAGATACTAATGTAGCAGTACGAATAGACGCCGATAACGTATACGGTGCTCGTCACGGCTTAGAGACCTTCAGTCAGCTGGTGACCTCAGATAAACCGGACTACTCGCAGCAACCGCAGTGCGGCTTGCGAGTCGTCGTGGGGGTCAAGATTAAGGACAAGCCCGCGTACAGGCATAGAGGTCTCGTCTTGGACACCTCGAGACACTTCATTTCGATGAAACGCATCAAGAGGACGATTGATGGCATGGCTGCTACCAAGATGAACGTTTTCCATTGGCACGTGACGGACTCCCACAGTTTTCCACTGGAGTCGACAAGGGTGCCACAATTTACGAGGTAAATGCGTGATTTATTGTGTAGTTATTGAATTAACTTCTGCAGCGCAACGATCTTCATACCACTCCTCCAGCTTCCACGGTTTTTTTCATATATTTACGGGTGAGCACAGTGCCTTGATCTCACCTGATGTTAAGTGATGATAAGGCCAATTGGTGGAAGTGCACTTCACCCGGGCTCCTCAACTAGTGAGGCATCAATAGTGGCGGTGTTCTAATATCCAAGAAATTGATTTTCCTGAAGAAAATAATTACTTTGTAGTTAATTGGTAGTGTCCAATTATCGGTAAGAGTATGATTCTGAAAACCATAAGAATGTTCGATTTTTATTAAAAGACAAACTTACGACTAGGGAACTACGTTAAAATTCTTTTGTTTCACCTATTTGCTCATTTGGTTTTTCAGATATGGTGCTTACTCATCGGCAGAGATCTACTCGGCGGAGGAAGTGCGTCAGCTGATCAAATATGCCCAAATTCGGGGAGTTCGGGTTATCATTGAAATAGACTCGCCTGCGCACGCTGGCAACGGGTGGCAGTGGGGAAAGGTGAAAAAACATTTTTGTTTTTCAGATTCTTGTATAAAGTTTTCAAATTTATTTTGGATTTTAAAATACCTAGTTACAAGTAGGCAAATGTGTAACGTAAAATGCTTGTTGTAGGATTACTAGGCATACTCTTTGAAGGACACTGCGTTCAGGCAGAGTTCAAGGGTTGACTGTCTTTGGTCTAAGTCAAGGGCGAAATCTCGACTGACTGAAGAAGAAATTAGACGGTATATTCGGAAAATTACGGGACGCGGTGTCTGCAGTCGCTAGTTTTAAAAAGACGAAAAGTATGCTTTTATTTTACCATAACATGTCATTAATTCACCAGGACTACGGCTTTGGCGACCTGGTGGTGTGCGTGAACTCGGAGCCGTGGCGCCGGCTGTGCATCCAGCCGCCGTGCGGACAGCTTAACCCAGCTAATGCAGTTATGTACCGCGTCCTGAGGAACTTGTACAAGGACATCGCTGAAGTACTGCCAAAACCGGCGATCCTGCACATGGGAGGAGATGAGGTGAGTCGAATTCGTCATCAGCTTTGAAACAGGCACTCACTTTTACACATTCAATTCAATTACCACCGGATGGATAGTCACTAAGTCCAAAGATGAAATCATAAGCTGCTTTCACCGTATGGTCAGCGCAATGTCGACCAACGCAGTTATGTACCGCGTCATGAGATACCTGCGTACAAGGAAATTGTTGAAATCATGCCGAAGCCAGCAATTCTGCACATCTCTCACTTCTCCATTTTACCATTACAGGTATTTTTCGGATGCTGGAACGCGAGCGAGGTGATCGTAGAATTCATGGCAGAGAAAGGCATAGACAGGACAGTAGAGGGGTTCATCAAACTTTGGGGAGAATTCCATGCCAACGCTCTGCAGATCTGGGACGAGGAGTTGAGGGGGTTAGGGTTGGAGAATCCGCAGCCTGTCATGCTGTGGTCCTCGGAGCTCACGCAAGCGCATAGGATACAGAAGTACCTGAATAAAGACAGGTAATAACGTGAACAGACTTTTCATAAATTCAGAGACACTTTAAAGAATTTATTATGCAAAACAGACATACGTTTGAAAACAATCTATTGTAACATTGTATTTTCTAGTATCTACAAAGCATTGAGCAAGCATTGTATGTCTACTTAGTCTTTGTATTGACAGTTTAGTGTTAACGATGATGGGGCTTATTTACAAATCAAATGTGTCGCAAATTCCTTGCATATTTCTTTCTAAAGATATCGGTCAACATTATTATAAACTTTAAAAAAGTCATTGTCCCTGGTTTTTATATATAGACTGGTTACGAGTATCGCGATTCGCTGTAAATAATATTTAAGTATAGTTTTGGCATGTGATGTTCACGCTAGGTTGAACATGGTAGGTAATACGATGCAGTTTATCATAACAATTGCGTCGAAATTGCCAGAGTAATCACTGACCAATGGTTATCAGTCAATCAACATTATTTTTCAATTGAGTGGTACAGATAAAAAAAAAACTATACCGATGTCGACAAGTAAATTAGTTCATAGACAGAAGCATAGTCCCAAATGTATAACAAAGCCAGCCCAGCCAACCAGACCTACGTAATTTTAACAAAGCCCAGAATTATGCAGATTAAAATCGTCTTCCAACTTCGGCTTTATCATCACCTAGGTATCTATCAAGTGAGATGAAAAGAAACGCTTCGCGTTGTATAATTTTTTTTAAGCCAAAGTTAAAGTGTTAGTCATTCTGCTAACATCAAAGTCGCTAACGCAAAATCAGCTCATTAGATGCTGCAGATTTCCATGCGCGGCGATGTCCACTTTTCATTAGGTGGCTTGCCTTTTTTATTAACCCGGGGAATCCTCCTTATTTGATATGTGATCGGTTGCAAGCGTTTGAGATGTGGACCCTATGTACGATGTTCAAGATACCATGGACTAGTTTCACCTCAAACGCCAAGGTACTTGAGAAGGCCAACCGCAGGAGAGAGCTGATGTATACAGTTATGACAAGCAAGGCCCTCTTTTTCGGACACATAAAAAGACGATTCTTATACGTGTTCCCACGGCTCGAAGGCAAAATTCCGTGAAAGAGAGCTCCGCTACGTCCGCGACGCTAATGGCTGGAATCAATAAATGAACTGGACTTAATAATCGCCAGTTAAAACAGCTTTATCGGATCGCAAAAAAAAATTGTAAACTGATCACCAAACCTGCAGTATGAAGATGACACTGAATGATTATGATGAATCTTTCTTATGAATTCCGGCAACAAGAGAGGTAGGGCGGTTATTTGGTGTCACTCCCATATCCCTTTACCACTACAAAGATCAGGTGGCTCGCGTTACCCTTAAGACCTGGTCTTTTTAAGGCGCCCTCGGATTGTTCCGGATAATGCTATCCCCGCTAAAAACACTCGACGCGCGACGGTGTTTCGAACACATGACTTTTAGGAACCTTTAAGTACGTTGTATTTACTCTGTGCTTTAAGTTTCTCGCCGCCCGCCCCCAAAAAGCTTAAAGCCGTCAGGCTCACCTGTTCATTTGCCATCTTTTTACATAAAAAAATCATAAATATTATCCTTCTTACAGATACGTGATCGAAGTATGGGAGCCACATCACAGCTCGCTTTTAACAGACCTGCTCAAGCTCGGCTATCGGACTGTTTCGGTACCAAAAGACGTGTGGTACCTGGACCACGGTTTCTGGGGCTCCACCAAGTACTCTAACTGGAGGAGGATGTATACTCACATGCTGCCGAAGGACGCCAACATGCTCGGCGGGGAGGTGGCCATGTGGAGCGAGTACGTCGACGAGAATGTACTAGGTGAGTAAATTGGTACTTAGTCTTTGTTGTAAGACTTTTTTTTTCTTTAGTTGATGGCTTCGTGCGATTACCACATTTAGCAGTGTCAAAGTAATTTTTCTTACAAGTAATATATAAATAATAGTAGATTGTACACCAAGGGGATAAAGCACTGTATTATGTCACGGGCGCGATATTTGAATCCTGAGCGTAACGAAGGACTCCAGATTTAACTCCCAAGCGTAGCGAGGGGGTTTTGAGTTGATTCCCGAGCGAAGCGAGGGAATTAAAATGGAGTCCTGAGAGCAGTGAAGGATTTAAGCGCGCCCAAGGCAAAATCAGTTTTATCCCTGAGGAGTATACTCTACTTTTCTCACCTTTTGCGAGACAATAAAAACCAAGGCTACTAGAAAAAGTATTTTATTTATTAAAATACTATTTTCATTACTAATTATATATAATTAACACAGTAAATAACAATAAAAAGTAAATTAAAAATTAAAATTGATGTTTGATACATTAGTCTAGTTATGTAAAGATATGGTTATATTTTTTGGTACGCTTATGTTAGTTGAGGTGGAATTTATTTGAGTAGCAGCACCCAATACATCAGAACCTTGCGTGTAAGGGTCGTTTGGCACAGTAAAGGTTGGGGAAGGTGGTGCTTGAGGCAGTGGGCTTGACGGGATATATTTTGAGTTAGATGGCTGTGGTGGCAAAGGTTTCCAAGGATCATCAATAATGGACGTAGTTTTCAGATGAATGTTGTCACCAATACGACAGCTTATCTTGTTTTTGTTTTGTATGGAATTCTCTATGTAGCCCTCCGCTACTGCATCGGATTTCCAGCCACCATGACGTTTTATCTGGGCCATATCTGCTCCTGAATCTGCCAACAGAGTTGCCGATGTTCTCCTCAAACAATGACCCGTATAGAGCTCGGGATTTTGCAATTTGAGGTATTTTGCAATTTCTTTTGGCATGGCGCTGATTTTATTCTTGCCAATGACTTGCCTGGTGCATTTGCCATTACTGTAACCGATAAAAAATCTGTTGGTGTTTATATTAGAGGGGCGCAGAGCTTGGTACTTTTCAACAATTCTTGCATAATCTTCACGAACTATGAACGAACGTTCTCTATTTGTTTTGGTATCTGGTAAGTTAATCAGCAATAAATCTGCATGTTTTTTGATATCATTGACTTTTATGTTTACGAGTTCATTTCCACGACATGCGCCATTCACTTCAAAAATCAAGGCTACCTGTAACAAAAAATAGGATTGTGTGTAAATAGATAGATACACTACTACATTTTTTGACCTTTATATTATAAAAAAAGCTTGCGACAAAACCTTAGAATGTGTATTTTTTAAATTTGTGCCATTTAAATATTATTCATTAACTATTTTATAGAGCTATTATAGGTAGGTACTAGAAACGTAACTAAAAAGTAGGCAGTACTCATACTTACTTTCATGGCCAGAAAGCTGTGATCAGGAGCCTCATTCAGAAAAGTTTCCACATCTTCGATCTTCTTTTGACCCTACACGTGACCCCTGGGTGGTGCTAAATGAGTGACACTAACTGAGTGGTAGAGCCACGCTGCGTTGTAGCACGCATTGGGCCGGCTCGCCCGGTGTAATACCACCCTCTCACTAAATACCTGCTGCTAGCAGCTGTCGCTACTTGGCTTCAAAATAATATCTTGACGCTTAATATCGAGAAAACTAAGTATATAACGTTTGCCCACCGTCGAAACCTACTGCCTCCTTCGACTTTTACAATTACAGCTCACTCCTGCCCCCCTGGTATCTCCCCCTGTTCCTGCTCATCAATACTAAGAATTGATGCCATAAAATACCTAGGTATTACAATAGATCAGACTTTTACCTTCAAGCAGCATATAGATACCCTAATTACGAGACTGCGCAAACTAATTTATATTTTTAAAAACCTAAAGCTGATAGCCGACAAAAAGATTATTAAGATGGTTTACTACTCGCTCTGTCAATCGATAGTTGAACACGGCATTACTTCTTGGGGTGGTGTAGCAAAAACTCACCTAATTCATCTGGAGAGAGCCCAAAGAGTTGTTCTGAAGGTGGGTGCAGCTCTCCCTTATCGCTTTCCCACTACTGAACTTTATAAGAAGTGGGAGGTCCTCTCAGTAAGGAAAACATTCATTCTTCAGACTGCCCTTAAGCAACACTCTCAGCTAAAGTAAGACCCCGATCTTCGTAGGGCTAAGCGCAGAAAGACTAACGTCTGCTACGTTCCGGCACATAAAACTAGCCATTCCCAAAATTTTTTTCACTTCCTCGGCCCTTTTATATATAACAAATTAAACCAAATATTGTCTATTTATCCTCTCCATAAACCTAAATGCAAAAGACTCATTACGAATTGGCTCACATCGCTGAACTACGATGATACTGAAACATTCCTCTGCCCATTAACGTAAACATTATTATTTGTTACCCAATTTATTTATTTTTTCTTTTAATTTTTAATTTTTTAATTTTGTTTTTTACTTCTTTTTAACCCATCAATTCAACCTTGCCGGCAACTTCACACCCTCAACACCACACTCCACACAGCTAACTCATTATACAAGCACTACACACCTACTCACGCTCACTTTACACCACTATTATCTCCACATGTTTTCACATAATGCTAACCTAGATTGTAAAAGCTAAAAGCTTCAGTATTAAAATTTGATTATACCACATAATTTCCGCGGAGTGGGGCACTGGTGCTCTGTAAGAAAGATTAAGATTTACCATGTGAGAGAAAATATATAAATAAATAAATAAATAAATACCGGCGTGAAATAATGGCACTCGTTGCTGTTGTGTTTCGTCCGGTCAGTGATAGTTCCCTATCCCCCCCCCCCCACACACAATTGATATGGCAGCGAACTTAAATTTAGATTTACCCCAGGGGGGTACCGCACCTCCAGTGTAGGAGAATCCCCCCCTGAGCGTCCATGCTCAGGCTGCCCTACGTATTCTGGGGAGGGCAAAAGTCCGCTCGTATTAGCACATGCTGCAGGCAGGAGTAAGGCAAGACATTCGGCACCCCCTCCTACGCTTCGCGTGGACTTCTGCAACATCAGGGGAATTCACTCCAACTTAAGCGCCGTCCATTACCACCTTGAGACGGAGAAGCCGGCCTTGCTTTTCCTTACTGAAACGCAGATATCCCCTCCTCCTGACGTCTCCTACTTGCGCTACCCATGATACAATCTGGAGCATTCGTTTGTGCCACGCGCCGGTGTTTGTGCTTACGTCAGGGAGGATATGTGCGTTCGTCGCCTCGGCAATCTTGAAGTTAGGGACCTCTCCATCTTATGGCTGCAAGTCGACTGCGGACACCACCCTCGCGTCTACGCGTGCCTGTATAGGTCCCACAGCGGTAACATTGAAACTGACCAACTTGTCGAGAGCGTCCAAACGGCCACAGATTCCCTTCTCCAACGGATCCCCTCTGCCGAGATCGTGGTGCTGGGAGACTTTAATGCCCACCACGTCGAATGGCTTGGTTCACGCACTACTGACCATGCGGGTAGAGCCGTTCATGACTTCGCTTTGGCCTACAGTCTGTCCCAACTGGTTGCCGAGCCTACGCGGGTACCAGATGTGGAGGGCCATACACCTTCCTTACTGGACCTCTTGTTGACCTCGCACCCAGACGGCTATCAAGTGTCCGTTGATGCACCACTAGGCTCATCAAATCATTGCCTGATTCGGAGCACAGTGCCTCTCACGGAAACTTTAAAATCGCAACGTGCGGTCAGCCGTCGGGTCTGGCATTATAGGTCAGCGGACTGGGATGGGATGCGAAGTTTCTTTGCGTCGTACCCATGGTGGCGAGTTTGCTTCTCGCTGGATGATCCTGATGTCGCCGCCGATTCTATCGTTGATGTGATACTGCAGGGAATGGAACTCTTTATTCCAAACTCTATGGTTCCCGTTGGCGGCAGATCCCAACCATGGTTTGGTCGATGTTGCAAAATAACATCTCGCCAGAAGCGCGAGCATTACCAATCCTGGGCTAATGCGGTGTCATCAAAGGATCCAAGTACCAGTGTGCTCAAAAAGAAGTACAACTTTGCTGCCAGGTCTTTTAAGAAGGACATTGCTAAGGCGAAGTTATCATTTATAGGTAGAATAGGGGAGAGGCTAGTGCGTCTTCCTTCGGGTACGCGTGCATTCTGGTCTCTCGCCAAGGCTGTCTTGGGGAATTTCTGTCGACCGTCACTTCCACCACTGCACAAGACCGATGATTGCCTTGCCCATACTGCAAAAGAGAAAGCCGATCTCTTGGGTACTCTTTTCGCATCAAACTCGACCTTGGACGATGGGGAAAACTCGCCACCAACAATACCGCATTGCGCTTGTCCTATGCCAAACGTTCGGTTCCTGCAAAGATCAGTTCGTAAGGCTCTTTTTTCCCTTGACATTCATAAGGCGAGTGGGCCTGATGCAGTCCCTCCCATTATGCTTCGGACGTGTGCTCCTGAGTTGGCGCCGGTTCTAACGCGCCTCTTCCGGCTCTCTTACACGACTGGCGTTGTCCCGAGTTCTTGGAGGACAGCCCTTGTCCACCCGATTCCCAAAAAAGGTGATCGCTCAGATCCGTCCAACTACAGGCCTATAGCCATCACCTCTTTGCTCTCCAAAGTAATGGAGTCCATTACAAACTGCCAGCTCTTGAGGTACCTAGAAGAGAATCAGCTACTAAGCGATCGCCAGTACGGTTTTCGCCGCGGCCGTTCGGCTGGTGATCTTTTAGTGTACCTCACTCACCGATGGGCGGAGGCATTCGAGAGGAAAGGGGAGACACTGGCAGTTAGCTTGGACATAGCGAAAGCCTTCGACAGGGTATGGCACAGGGCTCTTCTCTCGAAACTTCCATCATACGGGCTCCCTGAGAAATTGTGTGCGTGGGTCGCCAGCTTTCTTTCTGGGCGTAGCATCAAAGTCGTAGTTGACGGATCATGCTCTGATCTGAAGCCCGTGAATGCTGGAGTCCCGCAGGGGTGTGTGCTGTCGCCTACACTGTTTCTTCTGCATATCAATGACATGTTGCATAACAACAGCATTCATTGCTATGCAGACGACAGTACTGGGGATACGCTTTACACCGGACGTACTAATATTTCTCTGGAAAGCGTCACCGAGAACCGGAATAAACTTGTGACTGACACTGAGAACATGTTAAGTCATGTCTCGAATTGGGGCCGACTTAATCTACTCCATTTTAACCCTTCCAAAACACAAGTTTGCGTGTTTACCGCTAAAAAACATCCCTTCGTCGTATCTCTAAACTTTGAAGGAGCTCCCCTTGATACCAAACCGACCATTGGAATCCTTGGCGTCGATATTTCGAGTGACGTTCAATTTCGCGGTCATTTGGAAGGTAAAGCTAAATTAGCTTCGAAAAAGCTGGGTGTGCTCAATAGAGCGGGACATGTTTCACGCCGACCCATCGCTTACAGCTTTACAAAGCACAGGTCAGGCCTCATATGGAATACTGTTCCCATCTTTGGGCTGGAGCGCCCCAGTACCAACTCCTCCCATTTGACCGCATTCAACGCAGAGCTGCTCGAGTTGTCGGCGACGTGGTAACCTCTGGTCGGCTCGATCCACTGGCCCTTCGGAGAGACGTTGCATCTCTCTGTATATTTTATCGCCTTTATCATGGGGAGTGCCAGAGCACTCAGAAGGAATTGTTCGGTTTGATCCCTGCCGCTGATTTCCTTCACCGCACTACACGCAATCGACTGTCTTTCCATCCACACCATCTTGATGGATGGCGATCTACTACTGTGCGTTTCTCACGTAATTTTTTACCACGAACTACAGTGCTGTGGAACCAGCTCTCAGCGGCGGTATTTCCGGACCAATATGACTTAGGAATCTTCAAGAAACGAGCCTATTCCTTCCTTAAAGGCCGGCAACGCATCTGTGATTCCTCTGGTATTGCGGGTGTCCACGGGCGGCGGTGATTGCTTTCCATCAGGTGACCCGCCTGCTCGTTTGCCTCATTCTAATATAAAAAAAAAAAAAAAAAAAACTTGCGCTGTCAATACTTTTGACTTCTTTGCTCGATGACCATCTGATTTCCTCTTTAAAAATGCCAATAACTTGCTATATGTATTTATCTTAATGTCGTGTTTGATGCTTATTGTTAACCTGAGCATCGAATAGATACACCACAGGCTGCTGGACTTCTTTGTACACGATAAATACTCGAAATAAACAAGAAGCACTGACTCCGACACAGACTTTGCGCCTTTTGCAGTTTTCCATTTGTGGAAATCGTCGTAAGCTTTCAAGTATTTTTCCTTCGACTTCTCTGGTAGTAGGTTATTAACAATACCTAAGGCGTCTAATTTAATGGACTCCGGAGTTAAATCACTTTCATCACTCGACATTTTCTTAATGTTTTATTCTTTCTTCTTTTGCAGTTTTGTCTGATACTGATTGCACCGTATTGAAATACTCGCGGCTTTTGTTTTAAGTATTGATTTTTTTTCGTTCGGCTTGCCGTGGCGTGGCCAGCTCGATTTTCGAATAAGTTCGATTTTCAAATAAATGAGGCGCGGCGTGCGCCGCCGTCCATCTCCTCGCCGTCGGCCACCAGCAGCTGCAGCAGCCGCAGATTTTGCGCGAGCCGATTTTGACGAAATTAGACTTTAAATGCATAACAATAAGAACTAAGAGAAGTGAGAATCACATTACTGCCCGGCGGGTTATAATGAAATTCAGTACAACATTACACCCCGGCAAAAGACAAGGGCTATAATGATTTACTTTGAGTAAGATTTGCATGATATATAATGAGGCATTGTCGAGCAGGTGGTGTGAAAACAATATTTCCTTCTTGTATAGATGATGATGAATGATAATAGAAATGAGAAGTGAAAACTGATATACCCTCCAACTCCTCGAGTATCTCAGTAAAGATGTGGGGTTTTACTAAGTGTTGTAGGACTTTTAAAAATTACTTCTCATATGTTAATTTATTACCTGAAACGGAACAAGAAATGGAACTGATGATGGGTGTAGCTCCATTATTAAAATCGACTCATCGCTACAATTTATGAGTAGGTACTTATTGGTGTGATCACCACGCTTGCCAAATGCGGGTTGGTGATCCAAACCCGGGCTATGCATCATAAAATCCGAAACACTCTTTGCCCGACCTGGGACTTGAACCCGGGATCTTCGGGTATCGGGCCGATCGTTTTGCCACTCGGCCAACGAAGCGTTCCACTCGGCCACCGAAGTGTTACTGACCTAGTGTAGGTAAATAACTAATATCAATGCCTATATTGTGCGTTTGTTGAGGAGCTCGATGACGCAGTTAATAACGCACCCGTTCTGCGATTGCTAAAGTTAAGCAACTTTCGCAAAGGCCGGTCATCGGATGGGTGACCAAAAATGTATCATCTCGGGCACGTCAAGCCGTTGGTCCTGGCTGCATTAGCAGTCGTTAACAACCACCAATCCGCACTGGGTTCGGGTGGTGATTTATCGCCCGTTCTTCCTATTCCATAGGTAATACTCGTGTCCAGCAGTGGCGACATAATTGATGATCTTATCTTATCTTATCTTAGTGGGACCTGCTGAGGTTCCCCTCTATCAGTAACACTTCGACCCATCGGTATCTTTTGTGCAACCCCATCCTTTCACTCTTCCTCCTCTGTAAAGACAGATGCCATGATGAAGATGATTATCTGACGTTTGTTGTCTAGAGCTCTTAATAATCAAGTGTCATACGGACGTCATTTTGTTTTTGACTGATGTATACTTAAGGATTGCTTGGAGTTCTGTGAGCGAGATGATTGAATGGCCTGTCCTTTGTTATATGTTTTTCATTGTTTATTGATGTATGTTACATATCGTTCAGTGCATTATTGTATACTTTAATGCTGGCAATGTTTGATGAAGAAATAAATGTCATAAGTTTGGCAACGTCCTCGAACGTGATTGATGATGATTGTGCGTTTGCACTGTACTAGATTTACCTTTAGATAAGTTTAAAAAACATGTAAAGTTTTCTTTACTTAAAAAAGGTTACTATTCAGTCAAAGAATATTTAGATGATAAACAGCCTGGCTATAATAAAAAACGTATACATAATACTACTTTTTATAATTAAAAATTATACTGATATGATAGCCTTTATAAACAGTGTCCTGCAGATAACAAAATAGCGTTGCGTTGAACATTACAATTAGTTTTATTTTTATTATTATTAACTATAGTTTTAACTTTTTTTTTTTTTTTTTCTTAGACAGGTTTTGACTTTTACTAGTACTGTATTACATTGTAAAAAATTCAACTGGTAAATTATGTTTTTGCAGACTTAAATATTTTATTTAGTTATCTTCTATTTTTTTTTGTGTTTTTTTAAATGTTGTGATTGTCCTTTACATTTTGTGTTTTTATTTGTGATGGAAAGTGTCCTTTTATGATGGGGCATTTTCCAATATTAATGACGCTGTAAGGGAGAAAAGAGCTGGACACTTGCTGAGTTTCTTGCCGGTTCTTCTCTGTACAAGATCACCCGCCCAGAGTAGATAGACTTACGAACCGATGGCATAAAATGATAAGATAAGATAAGATAAGATAAGATAAGATAAGAACTTTTATTGCCATAAAATTGTGTAAATACATAGCAGGTGTTAAGCATATTATAATTGGGAACAAACAATTTACCCTAGTCGGGCATGCAATTTTTAGTAGGTAGGTACATGTTACATAGAAACAGCCACTATGCTGTTTTTGTACCGAAATATTCAGTCAAACTGTATCTCTTTAATTTAATTTTAAAACAGCTTAAATTTACTGAGGCTTTTTGATCAGTGGGCAGATGATTAAATATTTGGATACCAGTTACATAGGCACTCTTGTGATAAAGGGCATTATTAATATTTGGTAAATATAAGTCATATGCATGTCTCTTCCGCAAATTAAATTTTTTTGTGCTTTTACTTCATAAGAGCTATTTGTAGCCTAAACTGAATAAATGATTTTTCTCACAATTTTCATATGATACCAAACTGTGTTTCAGTAGAGAGAAATAGGCTGACTTAAAACTAAACTACCTATATATTTTTGGCAGCGTGCAAGGAACTAAAAATATTTAACGTGACACGTCATATTAAAGACATCAACGACCAATTGAAAATTACTATCCTAAACTGAATAAATGATTTTGAATTTTGAATTGAAAAATTTTGCAGACGCGCGCATATGGCCGCGCGCGGCGGCGGTGGCGGAGCGGCTGTGGTCGGACCCGGTGTCGACGCAGGCCAGCGCCGCGGAGCCGCGGCTGCAGCGGCTGCGCGCGCGGCTGCTGGCGCGCGGCCTGCGCCCCGACGTCATGTCGCCCGGCTGGTGCGAGCAGCACGACGGCAGGTGCCTGTAGGCAACTAGTGAACTTTGGCGGGGACCGTGTGCGAATAGACATGATGATAGTGGAAAAAAAAAATTTAAAACATGACTTAGTTTTAATATAACCAATGTGATTGATAAGATTTTCAATAAAATGAAAGTGTAAAATACTGCACTCGGCCTTGTTAACTGAAACACCGATCTCAGCGAATGACGTCTGTGAACGCCTCGTTAGACGTCACTGTGCTGTGCTCAACATGCTGGACTAAGAAAGTCGTTGAGCATAGATGTCTCAGTAAGAGGGATGTGACGTCACGCCTCTTTGAAGCGGACGGACGCCATGATACCTGTTAGCATTTTCGCGCATAATTCAAAGTGGGTAAAAAAATGCAATAATTTGCGTTAAAACTTAGTTTATTGTTGAAATAATATTTTCTTCGGAATTAGTGAACGTATACCTACGATATAGAACGGGACTCTTTGGGGTTTGGGTAAAAGTGGCTTGATTTTCAAAGTCCGCGGCCACTTATGGAACTTGCACCAGTCGTTAGTATATAATAAAGTAACACATTTTTGTAATATAACATTTTTGGCTAAAGTGTATCGGAACTGAGATATTTGATAAAAAAGAAAATAAAAAATAGTCCCGTATTAATTGTTTGTATGATATAACATTTCAGTATAACTACGGTTTTGAACGTTTTAATTGTTGTATCAGAGCTCAATGTCTAGGTATAAGAAGCCTGTAATTCCCTTCGGCCAATGATAAAAGATATGATGGATATATTAAAAAAACGCAAGCCTTTTTTAGACTTTGATAAACTGCAGTCAATTCATGATAGCGTATTCCGTTATCATATTAGATTTTCTAAACAACAATTCAACGACATTCTGCAAAGTACACCGAATATTACTAGGCGACTTATAAGAAAGGCAGGGACAGCTCTTGCCACAGTTCTTGCTAAACTTTACACTGGAGAGTCAAATGAGAGATTATCTACAGTTTTCAAAATGACCAGGAAGACCTTTGAAAAGACTATGAAACTAGTAAGAGAAGACTTGTTGGCCGAGTTTGTTTCATTTCATTTAGGTTTCAACCATTTAACACGAAACGAAGTGATATCTAGCTGTTTATCTATGGCCGCCGCCAGCATTACCATACGGGCCCTTTTTATGGCATTTTCCATCACTTTTGCCAGAACTTTAGGCGAAAGATTCGCGCATTTGTGTCGGATGATGTCCTTGAGGGCTTCCAGAGTCTGAGGCTTGTTCACGTAAACACAAGACTTCAAAAACCTCCACAAAAAGAAGTCTGGTACGGTCAAATCGGGCGATCTTGGCGGCCAGTGCAAATCGCCAAAACGAGAGATTAGGCGACCCGGAAATGCCTGCTTCAAAATGCCAGTTACAATTATTCTGCGTTCTTGAGGAGTATAGCGATTCATGGCTTGTCGACATGTATTTTACATCTGTTTACTTCAAATATGTCAAAACCGATTTGACATTTGACGCCATTTGCAAAAATTATAGCGTCTTCCAATTAGGCGATTACTTTTGCCTCACCTTGTATAATAATAATATTGGATGGCATGTATAGTTATTTACAAAAAAGCAGCAAATATTATTTCCAAAGAAAATCCTACAGCCCTCACAAGTTTCGACAATTGAATTGGTAAAACCATTTTTATTGGTATGTATGTCCAGATGGGCATATTATTGACATATTTGACTTGTATGAAGCTATCAAATCGGACGCAAAGATTTTAACAGAATAATGAGGAACGGGGCGATCTTTTCCATTGGTTTTTCAATGAAGGCGATGTCCTTATATTAGATAGAGGATTACGTGACTCTATTGAGGAAGTAGATTCTTGTGGCTTTTGTATATGCCGGCTTCGAAAAATGACACAGGACTGCAATTATATACATTACAGGCGAATGAATCAAGAAAGGTATCGGTGTGCCGTTGGGTTGTGGAAATAATCAACGGTAGGCTGAAGAATCAGTTTCGCCAATTACGTTCCCAATACTTTAATATAACTTATTGGGAACGTAATTGGAAGAACTTAAAATAGCCGGAGCACTCTCTTAAATGCATTTGGTGTTCCGTTGACTGACCATTACCTCGTTAATGTGATTATAAACCAAATAAGATTAATAGAAGGTCAGCACAACCGTATTAGTGATTACGTTATTTCAAAAAATATAAATCGAAGACGGGCTTATTTTGAAGTAATAGATGCCGCAGTTCCTGGTATGGATGAGTTTCCACTGTTGAGTGCTGACGACCTAATTGTATATGCGATGGGAACATACCAGGTAAAGCAGGCTCGCAGTTATTATGGTGAGCATATGAAAAACGGCTCTTATTTGATTCAGGTATATAAGGAACCTAACATTGAAGGTTCCTACCAACCTATCTAACCTAATATAGAAAGGTACATACTGTGGGTTACAATAAATGTATCTATCAACTTCTGCATTACCAAGCTATATGATGCAACAATAGTTAACCTAACTTAACTATTGTTGCATCATATAGATTAGGTTGTTGTTTCCATGTTATGTCCATAATATTATATTTGGGATACGGAAGAAGATACCAAACCAATCTGTCTCCACCAGCACAGTTTCTAGACTTAATAATCCGGCACGACTAGAAAATGAAGCTAATGAAGTCGACGATTCTCACTAGGCTGGTTCAATATTATTATGTAATGAAAGCAAATAATTATTTTTCAATAAATCTATTAAATAAAAAAAAGCATTATTATTTCATTTATCCTCAAATTCATATTTATAGAAAGGTACATACTGTGGCTGACAATAATATGTATCTATCAACTTCTGCATTATCAAGCTATATGATGCAACAATAGTTAACCACTACATCTAGAATCAGAAATATGTATAAAATAGTTACATTTATACAACAAAATTATATAAAAGTAAATAATTACTGCAGATATGTATATAAATATAAAAAACATAACAAACAAGGTTTCAAACAACACAGATATTATGTATTCATAGCATAACTTTGACCTTGCATATCTCGGCTTCGATATTACTTAGGTCAAAAAACTTTTTGCAGCCATATATCTCAGTCGATTTACTATTAAACTAGAACAATTATTTCAGTAGCCGCTGAAAAAAAAAATCAAGCCAACCTCCATACAAATTTACTTAAACCCCTCTCTCATCATGCCTATTCTAAGTGATTGTGGTTGGCCGACTTCTATTTTCATAATAGTGCTTTATTAGCTGAGTTCATGTCGACTGCCTAGTGGGAGCAGTATGACGACAGAAGGTTTCTTTAGACGTAGGAGCTATTCTAGGCCTGTCCAGCCGGCGGGCGTTCCTGTGTATTTTCCTCTCCATGACCAATTTTAGGAACATGTCCTCGTTTTTAATGTGTAATTTTGAATTGAATGTGACCGTGAATTTGGAGATAGCAAAACAGCCCACGAACTGCTTTAAAATAGTAATAACCGAATAAATGAGACAGATATTTGCGAAATGAAGTAACTTGCCATTGATAGTTGTATTTTGAGAGAGTCAACTTAGACGAGAGTAGAACGAGCGGCTATCGATATCGGTCAATAAGTGCGTAGATTCTAATGCGCCAATGACAAAATCATGAAAAATATGATAACGTGAACGGGAACTGTGTTTTTCGAAAGTAATCTGTTTCATTGTATAATATTCTAAATTCCACGTTACTAACTAGTAAGTGCACTAATCGCCGGCCGGTTTTTTCCGACGAAGCTGCGCCATCTGTCGAAAAATAACTGGCAAAAGGTAATCTAGTGCGAGTTTGTTTCACTACTTACGTCACTAGATGGCGCTGCTTTAATTCTAAAATAATTATAAAGTTAACTAGCTCGATCAAAATGTGAATGAAAATCACATTAGGCGCTCGAGTGAGAATACACTCTGGAAAAAACGTAATTTACTCGCTTGTTTGTCACGGGCGGGCGCTGCGTACAAAATGTTCGTTTTAAATCATACGATGTAAATTACGTTTTTTCCATACAAAATCTCGTATTCGATCGAATGGCTGATGAAACTGGCACTAGGTACCCATAAATGTCAAATGATGTTGGCTGACGTAGCATCGATGTTGGATTACTGAAAATAATGTTTAAAAAATGTAGTTACGCATTGATGACTGATCAGATTTGCTAAGTCTCTGTAGGCTTAGCAAATCGGATCAGTCATCAATGCGTAACCCACCCTGTGGTGGGAAGGAGTATACCGACAGATTGAAACCAACGATTCTAGTGCCTATATGGACAAAAAAAACTAATACAAATATGGCTCGGTAAGCCTAATTTTCGAGATATTAAATTATTTAAATAATTCACAAGTTGAAAATTCTCAAGGATAAACACGCCTTTTTAATATGACGTAATCTTATAATATTAGATGTTTATCTGACGTTTGTTGTCTAGAGCTCTTAATAATCAAGTGTCATACGGATGTCATTCTTTTTTTTTTTTGAGAGAGATTGCTGATTTCCTCTAAAGGCATTTTTAGCGTCACCAGGGTTTTTTGAGGTACCTACGTAAAGGGTACCTCAAGCCGTGTTGAACGGACGTCATACTTCACTCGTCGTTTATCGTATTTTGTCGGAGTCGTTCGTGAAATGTGAAATTTTCTATTTCACTCTTTTGACTAAGGCTTCGTTTACAAGGAAGTACTATCGATAATTATTTTTTTTGTTCCAGAAATTAAGAAAAAAGAGAAAAAGCAGTTTTGGAGCCATGTTTATTTAACATTATTTACTCGTAACACCGCCAGGAATCCATGGTTAAAATCTGTCGGTATACTCCTTCTCAGCCTGTATATTGTACATATTTGTTAGATATTTGTTGTTTAAGTGTATGAAATTATTGGTATTGATATGTTTATGTTTCTTGGGAAAATCAGTATCAATTGGTCTGGATATCATCTTAAAAAGAGTTATTTAGTATTTTTTGAATTGCGTAGTGATAAAAATTTATAGGTATTGTGAATTTACTGAGATGTCTCGGAAAAGTTTTTCTTCCTACTGTTAGAGGCTTTGGTAATTAACTCTCTATTATGCCATACAAACCAACGAAAGATGATTTACTGGGCTCGCATTGTTTTGTGTGCATTTGTGGCAAATCTTGATACATAAATTAACAAATGTTTTTTTTATTGCGTGAAGTATTTCAATCTATGTCTACGTTGCATTGTGTAAAAATATGGTGCTGTTGTAACTTTTAATGTGTAAACAGTCGTGGTGACAGCTAATGATAAACCATGCGACGAAAAACCTGGATAGTAAAAGTATATAAAAAAACATTTTTCCTAAGATTAAAAGCTGTAAAACACTGTAAATATGCCCAAATTATTACTGTAACATCTTTGAAGTTGATTGAACTTAATATAAACATAATTACGCCAAAACCGAGAAATTCTGATAAATCCTAATCGTTGACTTCTTGAACCGTTTCCTAGCTAAGCGTAATTATTTTTCTAAAGATGCTTTTGGCTTTTAGCCTGTGTCATGCATGACTTTAACTCATTGAACGCTACTAAACCCTGATACAGTCAATCGTTTGTTGGCCACATGGCGCTTAAGGTGTTATTGTAAATAATTTGTTAAGAAATAAATGTACAATTAAAGAAAAGAAAACTTTTTACTCAAAACTTTTTACGGGAACGATACATTATAAAACGAAACAGCTGATCAATAAGGATCTCCTCGCGTTTATATCTTTGCGTTTGTTTACCCTTCCTGTGACCACGGGCACTGAATAGGGTTAAAACGTCAGAATTAAATAAAAATATGTAAGTTGTAATAATAATAAATTACAGCCACGGTAAAAAATTAACCACAAAACATAATAATGTTTTGTGGTATAATTTTGTGTCAAATCTCCACTCGTGTTATGCCAGGGAGCTGTGTGAATTTTAAATAATTAAATTAATGAGATAATAAGACGTTACCACTACTGTAAGATGGTGCTTACATATCATTTTGTATGTTACTTACATTTATAAAAATAGTTTCTGTATTCGTATTTATTGGCAAAAATTAAACGAACGACACTATTGAAAGTAAAAGAAACAGTAAAGTAGTAGTTATTTATATTCGTAGCGTTTTTACTTATTTATTGTGATAATTATTTACACTAAAAGTACATCATACTTTTATAACTACCTATGTTATGTCAATAAAGAGATATACATGGTGCTATTTAATTTTAATTATTAATAACCGAGTTTTATTCATTACAACCCTATCCTATAAACACGTTTATATTAAGTATTTTGGATATCTTTATCTACCTACATACTATTACGTGAAGCAAACACTTTGTACCCCTTTTTACAAAAAGTGCAGGGAAGGAGGAATATGAAATTTCGCACACATAGTTTATATAGAGAAGGAGTGTAGAATGCTAACATTTTTAAAAAATTATGCATAAAAAATACGAATTCCGTTCGAGTTGGTACAATTCCTATTTCGTACAATTGATAAACATTCACGATTCGTGCATTTTTTATCCTGAATTCGTACATTGTCCTTCAACGGGAAATAAGAGGTCAAAAGTAAAAAACTTGCATACAAAAAAAACAAATGAACGAAATAATTAGGTATTAGTTTATATAAACTGAAAATGAATCTCAGTAACAACTCAAAATAAAGTTCGTAGTGGTATTTACTTTTAAACTTAATATAAAGGGTGGTTAAATTGTAAGGGCCGATGTTGAATGTGAACTACACCTAAACGTCAAGTTTTTTTCTGCATTTCATTTAACATTTCTCAATTTGAGACTAACTCAATTTGAACCATGGAAAGATACACAATCGAGCCACGCCTTAAAGTTATTCAGGCTTATTATGAAAATGGGCGTTTAAATCAAAATGCATATCGTGCACTTCGTGATTTTTTCGGTCAATTTAATCGTCCAAATGTACGTACAATCGGAAAAATCGTGCAAAAAGTTGAGCAAACCGGGTCTGTAGGAGATGTGAAAACACTAATGCATGCTCGTACAGCTCGTACTGCAGAAAATATTGCTGCTGTTCGCGATAGTGTGGCTGAAGAGCCGTCCACCTCAACTCGTCGTCGTGCCCAACAATTGCACCTTTCACGCTCGTCGTTGATGAACATTATGCATAAAGACTTGAATTTACACACTTACAAGGTGCAATTGACTCAAGAACTAAAGCCTCTTGACCATTCCAAACGTCGTCAATGGTCAGAATGGTGGCAAGAAATGGCAACAGTGGATCTCACGTGGTGGTGATGTCAATTGGCCGCCAAGATCATGTGATTTGACACCGTTGGACTTTTTTCTTTTGGGTTATTGGAAAGAAAGGTGTACGTTGATAAGCCAGCAACAATTCAAGAGCTAAAGGATGAGATAATTCGGCACATTAACGGCATAGAACCTCAATTATGCCTCAGCGTCATCGAAAATTTGGACCATCGGATGGAGGTGTGCCGCCGAGGTCGCGGCGGCCATTTGGCCGATATTTTGTTCCATACATAATTGAACCTAACCATATTATCATAATAAAAAGAAATGACAATAATTTCCTAAATAATTTGTGTTTTATTCAAAATCAACATCGGCCCTTAAAATTTAACCACCCGTTAGTTACTGTTAGTTACAGTAACTTAAAAAAAACTTATACTTCACTTTAAATTTTTAAAATTTAACTGTTACCCAGAAACATGTAACTTTGAAAAAAATCTTTTATTTCTATTTTCTCTTTACCAATTTAAATTATTGTAATAAACTCAGTAATTGTGAGTTTGTATAAATGGGTTCGTAATTATTTATCTGGTTAGTAGCAATATCACTGTTGCTATTATTATAAATAAAATCATAATTTTCATATTTGTTGTACAAATCAGACTCATGCGGCAACTTCCTCAAAGTTTCTAAGCAAGTTAGAATTATTATTGTTATCTTCTTCACTACTAAATCTTCTACAATAGGTACTGTCTATTTTCCAATAAAACTAGTCAATATGAGAAAGTCATTTGTATTCTATTTCTGGAGGTTCGATTAAATTTTTTTAAAGAAAGACTTGTATTTGTATGAAATATGAATTGGACAAAATAGTAATAAATATATTTTTGAACGAATTAAGACCCTTGATACTGTTGTACCAATTAAGAATTGTACGAACTACCCGGAATTCAAAAATACATTGAGGCCCGATTTTGCAATCCTCAGATAAGTTTTATCCAAGGAATAACATTGTCATTGTGACATAGTTTCAAAAGAGAATCTGTCATTATGTCAAATTATTTAATGAATAAACTTTATCTGACGATTGAAAAATCAGCCCTAAATTAAATAAACATTGTTTAAAAATATCAAAAATGGAAGAGGAGCGGCCGAAATCTTTCAATGCCAAGCCAAACTTCTATCTTTTTTAACTTTTCATTGCTTAGGATACAATCCGTGCAGCCTTAATAAAATATTTTTAGTAAACAGCTTTTTATAAAAAGAGATAAAACTGAAAAGAAAAAAACAAGCTCTACGATCCCAGAATTCCATTTGAGCAATGTTGAATGCAACGTGAAATATTTCCTTGTCCGATACCTATACTTAAATAATAAAATCTATAATAAAAGAGTATTTATAAATACCTACATTGAATATTGATAGTTGTCGCAGACGGAGACTATAGACAGAGGATACATTCAGTTTTTTAAAATCAGTCATCATGCCTTAATAGGCTATCTTCAAAGTAATCTTTCATAGCACAACTATTTTTCAGAGGGACCTACTTCCCTAACAAAATTAGTAATGTTCTTTCATTATAGAAGAGCTGAATCTCCAAAAACAAACAATACTTTTGTTCTAAAGAAGGTTCCAACACAATGTAACATCTTATCTAAATACGAGTGAGTAACTATACGCCATAACATAAGAACTTGTGTAGAATTGTTGTGTTCCAGCACCTCGAGATAAGATAGCCAGTGCCTCAGTAATTGAGGATTCCGGGTAAAGTGCGCTTCCACCTTTGGCCTTATCATCACTTATCATCTTAATGTCAAAGTATGGACGCCACAGAAAAAGGACATCTAATATTTACGTAAAATTACGCCACCTACAGTTCCTTTTTTGGCAACTCTCAAAACCATTTTAGTCTAGATTTTCACGTCTTACCCCGGCCTCGAAGGTAAAAATTTTACGAACGACAGTATTTTCAAGTAAAAAAAAATGAGTTATTTATATTTGTAGCGTTTTTACTTATTTATTGTGATTATTATTTACAGTTAATGTACATCATACTTTTATAACTACCTGCACAGTGTTCCCCGAGACCTCAGAAGACATTTTTTATTGACCCCGAAGAGAGACGATGTTAGTTATGCTGATCACATAACTAACTTTGTCAATCTTCGGGATAAGTAAAAAATGTCTTCTCACGAGGTCTCGGGGAACACTGTGCTATGTTATGTCAATAAAGAGATACACATGGTGCTACTTTATATGAACTATTAATAAATGAATTTTATTCCCTACACCTCCTATAAACACATTGTAATTAAGTCTTTTGGATATAGAGTAAAGATCGTCTATTTATTTGCTATCACATTACTAAGTTGCTAAGTAAGAATACATTTTTTTAACTTATTGATATGGTTAAAGATTTTTAACACGATAATCAGTAAGGGGTTATCTAAACTATTACAGAAAAGATATAATTAAGTCTTAGAAAAATGTCTCTACTTTTTTTTAATGGAGTAGGGATGTATCAGCTTATTTTGTCTCTGCAGGGTAAAGGCCATCCTTCCTTTTCTCCACTTTGTATCAGAAGTGTCCAGCTCGTTTCGCCATTCTCACTTAAGCTTGCCACGCCACCTTCTTACTGAACTGCTACGGCTGTAAGCGGTTTGCGTCGCGATGCGATTTCTCTGTTCATTGCATTCATTATGTCATCGTTGACTAAGACTTCCGTGGAATAACGCGCAATGAACTAGAAATTTCCATGGCGCGTCACAAAGCGCTCGTCGTTGCGGCCGAGACCAAAGGGAGGACTCCCTTAAAGAAGTTCAACTACATACTTAAAGTGGTTTGATCCAGAGCTGACAAGCCATTCAAACTATAAACATTTAATATATTTTACGGAGATTTCTACCTTAGTATATTAGTTATTGTTTTTTATCGACCCTAGACTTAAGTCATTGGGCACTAAGTCGTGTAAAACTGTGTCGCTTCTAAAAATGCTTGTGGCTATCCTGTTTGCCAGTCGCTCGGACTCCCTAAGATCGTCATCTTTCGAGGAGTGTGACGTCAAATCTATTTCTGTGTCGCTCTCACTATCGCTGTCCTTCTCTCGCCGCGGCCGGTACGCTAAATTCTGAGGTTGGTCTAGCTCTTGTACTGTGGTCGCACATGGGCAGTTCTTGGACATAACTCTCAAGTCAGTTGGGACTATGTCGGAGTTGTCCATTTGCTGGTTCATCATCATAGGTGGGAAAGGGAAAGGCTGTTGGAGAATCCTGGAGTCTTCGCTGTACATTTGCGATGGCATGTCGTGGACTGGGGCTATGGGAGGCATGGTCTCCTGCATGCTAGGGTTGTGCATGTACGGATCTTGGCGTGGTGACTTGAGTTCCCTGTTGTCTGTTTGTGGTTCAGGTGAATCTTCAGAATGTGACTCGAGCGCTTCGGGCGACGAATCTGATGGCTTAGCATGCCCTGAAAGTAATAAATTTCGCTTCAAAACTATTTTGGTCCATGATTTCAGTTAAGACCTGGCAGTGTATTATGGAACTCTACAACAACTAGCAGCAAACAAAAATAAAAACTAAATGGCACATTTCGAAAACCCTTAACTACAAATGTCCACTTCGTTCAATATTCTGTATTATAGTCCTATTAGCAGTTCAAGTCTATTTCTAACCAAGCAGTAAAAAAGCATCAAGCATCCTATAAGAGTTGCAGACTGCAACTCCTGCAAATTACAGGCGACTTCAGACAAGCCTGTTAGCACCTTCTCAGTGTTGGTAAGTGCCACATTACAGCGACACTAACTTACCATCAGGCAGTGAGAGTGGCGATTTTCCAGGCAAAGGCAGCGCATTCTCCTCGCATCCTGTAGGAGTTTTAAGCGAGCCTAATAGCGTCAATTGACTTCGTGTTAAGTTCCAGGTAGGACTAGATCTTGCACAATACTAACCAGGCAGGGAGAGCAGCGAGGTCCTCTGACTGAGGGAGTGCATTCTCCACGTATCGTGTAGAAGTTTCAAGCGAGCCCAATAGCGCCACTTGAATCCGTGTTGTGAGTCCGATATGACTAGATCTTACGACGATACTAACCAGGCAGTAAAGGCGGTGAGGTCCCTACGCCTAAGCAGCGCTTTCTCGACGCGGCTTGCAAGGGTTTTAGGCAAGCCTTATGGCACATTTTGCTCGGTGTTGGTGACATGAACTAGATTTAACTACTGCTGCTCGCTGTTAAATCTGCCGAGGTGCTAAGGTCAAGGCAGCTTATCTTCCTCGCGTCATGCAGGAGTTGCAGGCAACTTCAGGCGAGCCTGCTAGGACCACTTTGTTTAGCGTTGAGGGCTAAATAGGACTAGTTCTAACTGATACACTAACCAGGCAGTGAGAGTGGTGAGATTTTCAGGCTGAGAGGCCCGCATTCTCCACGAGTACTGCAGCAGTTGCCAGAGATTGCTAGGCTAGTGCGCTTAATTTAGGTAGGGTCAAATTTAACAGCGATACTGAGCGCCTTGGTATCCCTGTAAAATCTGCCTTGCAGCGACTTCTGGTAGGGCAGTTCTAGAAAGGACTAGATCTCACAGCGAACTAACCAGGCAGTGAGAGCGGCGAAGTCCCCAGGCCAAGGCAGCGCATTCTCCACGCGTCCTGCAGCAGTTGAAGGCGAGCTTGCTTGCGCCACTTTGCGCGCCGATTCTGGAACCATACCTGGCCGAACATATTTGTAATTAGTTTAACTCTTTGAGGCATGGTGGTTGATTTTTTGACCACATATTTCATTTGGTTTTTAATCTTATCTCAATCACACAAAGTTCAAAATGAGGTGGGATACATCCCTCTGACGCTGAAAGAGTTAAGATCATAATATATGTATATATATTATTGGGCATTATATTGTTGTGTAGAGCCTGGACAAACTGATCAGGGTTTCAGATAAAAATGAGCAAATTGTATTTTCATTTCTCATTATAACACATAAAAAAGCAGAACCGTAAAAATACAGTTTTGATCGAAACTTAAAATTTATGAATATTTTCGTAAACTTATTTCTATCACTAATACGCACAAATCTAGAGCTACTGGTGTATGTTTATTCTACAGGCGCACATACAATGGCTTTAGAGATACACGATTCTGCAAAACGTTACTCCAGCAGGAAATGCAATATCTCGAAAACCTAAAGAAGCACAAATATTTTATTTTCGGCGCACATTTTTGTACTAATGTAAGCTTTCTGTCCATGCACAATTTTTCTCTCTCCGATCATTCGTTTAGAATGTTCCTGCTGGAACAACGTTACTGCAGCAGGAATCGTTTTTTTCGTTTTTCCCCAAAATGACAACACGCACTAATTTTTTATGCGGCGCACATGCACAGCAGATTACGCACTAATTATACGTTCCGCTCATAACACTCTAGGAGCTACTTTCCTGCTGTGGTAACGTACACAAATTCGTGTGACGTAATTTATGGATGGCCGCTGCCGGTATTTTTAAAGAATAAAGGACAATAGATATAAGGATAACTTGTTCCTCTCGAAAACTGATGCAACTACTCTATAGGTACTTATACGATTTTATCCATCTCAATCAATTGTCTCAATATCGTTTCTGCCGTAAGTACCCGAAGGTAAAAGATGTTTTTACAAAATTAAAGAAATTAATGTGTTATTCAGAAATATAATATGTTCTTCCTATATGTAAAAAACCGGCCAAGTGCGAGTCGGACTCGCGCACGAAGGCACGTGCAAGGAATTCAAAAGCACTTTTCTAAAGTTTATTTGAAAAAAAAATATTTGACTTTGACTTTGAAGGGTTCCGTACCATTCTAAACACCGTACCATACCTATCTATAAAAAACGGCAAAAAAAAAATCATGTCTGTTGTATAGGAGCCCCCTTAAATATTTATTTTATTCTGTTTTTTAGTATTTGTTGTTATAGCAGCAGCAGAAATACATAACCTTAGAAAATTTCAACTGTCTAACTATCACGGTTCATGACATACAGCCTTTGACAGACGGGCAGCAGAGTCTTAGTAATAGGGTCCCATTTTACCCTTTTGGTGCGGAACTCTAAAAACACACAAGTCAGTTAGCTGTTAGCTCATTACGTACTTAAGAAAACTTTTCATCATATAATAGGCCGGAAGGCACGTAAAGTCCCCGATCCAATCCGAACCCTTCGGAGAATCTAGTAGGGCACGGGGACACGCACTTTTAAGTGTGTGATGCCGTTCCCTCTAGAAAACCTCCGAAGGTGATTCGTTTCACACGGCTTGACGTACTTTTACGAACCTCGCCTCCCCCAAAAAAGCCCGGTGACACTGAAAATGCCGTTTGAGGCAATCACTTATACACTTATACTCTCCATCCGTCTTACGAATTTTCGATCAGGTCACGTGTCCTGACGCGAATTTAACATTTTTTACCCATTACAAAAAAAGTGTACAACGCCGCTAAAGAAGTTTTCACTTCAAAAACGTAAAGCCGTTGGTCCCGGCGACAATCGCCAATCCGCACTGTGCCCGCGTGGTGTTTTATGTGTTTTATGGCCCGTTCTCCTTATACATCCGTGAATCATCACAAGCTTAATTGTCTCAACTGCTGGATCTGGAGCCTCCTCTTTGACTGCTAATGCAGCCGGGACTAACGGCTTTACGTGTTTTCCGAAGCCTGGAGGAAAACTTTTAAATTTAAAATATATTTTTTATTTTTTCCAAACCTCTGTATGAACTATGATAATCATGAATTTTAATATTTAATTTATAACGCGTCTGTGGCTTAGCGAACGTCGACATTAGAAGCGACAATATTAGAAAAGGACTGGCCTTAGTTATCGCCAGTTAAAACAAGCTACATGAGATCGCAGAAAATTTTGTATACTGATCTCCAAACCTTCAGTATGAAGGTGGCACTAAACGATGATGGTGGCAAAATGCTCGGACCAATATCCGCAAGTCCGAGCAAAGTCAATCTCAAATGTTAAGACCTTAGATTTTTATTATCCAATAGCGGCCGCTCGCGGTTTCACCCGCGTGGTTCCTGTTCCCTTGGGAATATCCGGATAAAAGTATTCTATGTTTTAATCCAGGTTATAAACTATCTGTATGCCAAATTTCATCCAAATCCATCCATCCGTTGCAGCGTGATGAAGCAACAAATATACACACATACGTACACACAAACTTTCGCATTTATAATATTAGTGTGATTAATAGTTGTCAAAAATATGTAATGTAAACTTACGCATGTTATGTTATATTGTCATTAGGATTGTTTTCAATATTGTTAAGGATATAAATAAAAATATTAAAAATATCCTGGGTTGAATTCCCAGGTCGAGTAAAGTGTTTTTTGGACTTTTCGATGCAAAGCCCGGGATTGTGATCGCCAACCCACATTTGGCAAGCGTGATGATTAAGTCAATACCTATTTAATGTAGCGATTACATGATACCATTGATTCTTTTCCCATGTGGGACAATACAAAAGTTATTTACTAACTTAACTTAATATAAATATTAGTAGAACTATGAAATCCGTTTTATTAATTTATTTTATGTAATAATAATACAAGTAGGGTTATGTAATCTGTTTCATTATGTTAAGTGTTTAAAATATTGTCTTCATGAAATGGTAGATACTTTATTAAGAATGACAACAACGGACGCCCTTATTACACAACTGATGTCCCTATTTGAATCCCCCCTTGGCTTTTGCAATATCAACTCAAATTGAAACCCTCATGAGATCTCCGTTTTTGTTTATGAAGATTAAAACTTTTGTATTTAAATCATTGGTACTAACTAATTACATGTTTTAAATAGACAGTTCTTTTATAGCTAAAACTTTTTTTGCCTTATTGCTAAACCACTACACCTTTACCACTTAAAATAAAGTAAAAAATAACTAATCCCACTGCTGGGCAAAGTCTTCCATCAAAGCTAAGACTTAATTCACCACACTTGCCAAATGCTGGTTGGTTGCCAAGCCCGGGTTATCATCATCATCCTCATCATCAGCTCATTTTTATGTCCTCACTGCTGGGGCACGAGCCTTCCCTATGGATGGATAGGGAGAACGGACCATAAACCACCACGCGGGCCCAGTGCGGATTGGTGGTTGTTAACGACTGCTTATGCAGTCGGGACCATCGGCTTTACGTGCCTTCCGAAGCACGGAGGAGCTCGAGATGATAAAAAAAATCTAAAAAAACCCGGGACCTTCAGGTACCGGGCCGAGCGCTCTGCCGCTCTGCCACCGAGGTGTTCATAAATTAAACCTATGATAATTGTATTATAGTTTTACTCTTGGGTACTGAGTCGATTGTCAGATCTACGTGTATCTTCCCGTCTGTGAAACATCGTCTTTTCAATTGCTACATTTAACTACCTATTTATAATAACGACATTTCGTATCGCTTCATTTACCATCATAAAATATCGTTTTTTTCGTCTGAGTTGGCAAAGAAAGATCAGCCCCCCTAGACAAGCGGCATAACCTCAGAATAATAACTAAAGCTATAGAAACCGGACTAAAATAGCAACACTCATTCATCAGTTCGTACTATTTTAACTAATGAACCTTAGTGATGTTTTGGAAAGAGATCGATTGTCCCTTTTCTTTCGTTATTTCGAAGATGTCACCAGATTTGTGACGTCATATTTGAGGTAATATAATGTAGTGAGTGACTTTATAATGGACTCAAAGTTTTTTTTGATCACCGATTATCTGATGACCGTTTGACATAACAATACAAAAAATAAAAACTAAGTGTCAACCATTTGTCGCACTCCAACCTCCTTTTCTAGCCATAAGGTAGAACGGAACTAAACATAGTTGCACGATTTTTATTTTAGCCATCCTTCTATAGCTTTAGTTATTGTTCTGAGGGCATAACGCTAATATAATAGAAATGAAGTAGAATAATTATTGTACGGGATTGACATAAGTCAACGATACTTATAAATGACGTTTATGTCAATCCCATGCAATAATCATTCTATTTAATTTCTATTATATTAGCGTTATGCCATTTGTGTAGGGGGCCTTATGTCCTATGATAAGCGGTAACCGGTAAAAAGATATTCAAAACTTTTAAATGTTAAAAAGTTATTGACTAGCAAAACGCAAAACTAATTAAAAGATAAGCTCCCGTTTACACTGCACAGATGTTAATTAAATTGTATGTTTACCTACCAAGTATTACGATAAATTATGAACTGTATAAACCAAGCGACCAGCCAAATTTAAATATACCGATTAGTTAGACATTATATCATAGCCTAAATTAAGCATTAACACTTTTAGTATTATAAATTAGTTAGAATGAGAGCTAGGTTAGATTTTGTCATTTCGATAAATTATGAACTGTATAAACCAAGCATTATTTAAATATATTGAACATTTAGACATTTCCCAGCCCAAATAAAGCATACTTTCACTTTTTTCTTATAAAATTAGTTAGAATATAGTTACGTTAGTTTTTGTCATAAGTTTCTAATGAAAATTTGTTCATTACAACAGTCTGAACATATCCTTATATAAAAGGTCCCATGAACTAGCTCAATTTTTCTTTTTTCACGTATCTGAGCTGGCAAACGCGAATAAGTACGGCGCGTCTGGAGGCAAGCGGCCACCGAAGCTCACGATCGCTCGCGACACCCACAAAACAGCACTTGCCGACCCAGAAGTTCCAAATCCTATGCCACTATATCACAAAATAAGGACACTGCAGAAAGTAAGCTTCATAAAAACGCGCTCGAACAACGCACACATAAACAGCCTTCTACCCTCCTACGGAATCCCCGCCCGATCCTCTAAATGCCACTACACATTTACAGAATACACTAAACATGCACACTAGTTTAGGCCCATGATACCGTACTCGTAGAACAAGGGTACGAAGAACCGGTTCACACGCGCTCTATACCAGGCACAGACATGTACCTGGGCGCTTCTCTCCTTCACCACGGCCTGGTCAACCCGAGCCGAGGTCCGAGCCTTTAGAGGCACCCTCGGGTTGTTCCGCTTCCCGATCCGATCCGAACCCTTCGGAGAATTTAGTATGGCACTGGGACACGCACTTTTAACCTACCTTCTAAACTAGACCACAGTCATGCAAAAGATGCCAGTCTTGGATTCTGCCCAGAAGCCTACCAACGAAACACACTTGTTGCAATTTTTCTTATTTCCCCACTGCTATGGCACGAGCCTTCCCTATGGATGGATAACACAGAAAGAACGAGCTTTAAGTATAGGTAGTTAGGTGACATCACACAGCGCCGGCTCATTGCCGTTCGGTAATTGTTAACGACTGCTAATGCAGCTGGGAACAACGCCTTTACGTCCATCCAATCACCGGCAATTGAGAAGAAGAAGAAGAAAAACATTTATTGACACTCACAGCACAAAACAAGTTATTAAAAAATAAAAATAAAGGAGTAACAGATTTTATTTTTTTTAAAACAAAAAAAAACAACCTATGAAAAAAAAAGTGTGTGAGGCCAACAAGGACCCTGTCTCAGCATAATACCCCCACGACACTCAAAGATGGGCCGAGTGCAGTGGGAGCGCTGTTATTCTGACAGGGCCCAGGTTCTCTATTGCGAAAGAACATCTTCAACAACCGCTCTTTAAAACACTTGCCTACCACTTTGCAACCTACTTGGACTCTAGCTTCTGACAGGCTGATCCTCAATGCGACCTCCTCTCTCAAGAACACGTCAGGGTAATGCGTCTTCTGGAACAGCGACTCCAGCTCGCTGAGCTGCTGAGGAGTGAAGGTGGTTCTGTTTCTTCGCTGGCGGCGTCTACCAAACATGTACTCTGTCAGCAAATCCCCAGGTAAAGGCGACAGGTAAGGGCCGGCCATCTTGCTTTTTTATTGATACTTCGCTTTTCGCAATTAAACGTTTATATTGAGGTGTTATAACGTTAAAAAGGCAATGCTTGCATTAAAATTTTGTTGACGTTTTATTTTTATTTTTGGAACTACACTTCACTTTGGTAGGTAAACTTAAAACAAAGCAAAATTAAAAGTCGTTTTCTCCGAATCGGTTTAATAATTATGCACGCACGTTACATTGTGAATCAATCTCTAAGCTTAAAGTTAATTGTTAAATTAATATCTCTTTACAGTATCCTCTTTAGAGCACTTTTCAACGATTTTAAAAGGATTTATTTCTCCAACATAAATTTCGCGTTTTCGTTTTTCGACTGACGAAAAGTTATCGGGTTTACACACAAACTTTGGGCTATAAAGAAAAGTTACTGCTGCCAATGCGATCTCAACAGTACTGCATGAATTTGCGAAAATACCTCATTCAAAACCCCCCTGGCTCCACCCCTAAGAAACTGAATAGAGAGAGCTGATTGGTCGTCGCACATAGGGGTTGGAAAATTCAGCCAATCAGAGGAGATTGCGACGGATACCGTTTAATAGGTGTAGATTAAGTTATGGCGTTAAAGCTAATAATATACATTTTGTATTAATGTTATAAAGTCATTGCAGTCATTGCTCATTCATTGTTAAAATGTGTAAGAAGTTAATTCCTGTTAATAAAACTAATTATCGATATGGTAACAATTCTGTTTACCCAAAGATATGCTGACAGATGGAGATATAGGATTACTGAGCATATTTAAATATTTAAATTGCTTGATTACTTATCAATCAGTATAACACTCCGCAAGTACAAATATGATAATATTCCGCACAATTTACAATATTCAGGTACAAAAAATTATAATGGCAAAATTTAACATACATATTTCAAAAATAATTTATGTCTAATAGAAGATATATAAGATATCTTTGGAAAAAGACCTAAATGGTCGGTGCTTTGAAGGTCGCGTTAGAAATTGTCTTTTAAATAGGTTTATAAGTGCAAAAAAATTGTGTGTGCAATTCTTAAGACATTGCTAGACAATACAATTAATTAAAATTAATTTATTTTTATTGTTAGTTGACTAGTTGTCTAATTACTTACATACGTATTGTCTTTGTCTTGTCTTTTGGCTCAAATAACTAAGATTATAATTATTAACACGTTATAGGCACTATAGATCTTTCTTTGTAACCATCATGTAATTTAATTACTATAATGTAGAAATGACTGTTTGTTGCCTTAAACAAATTTAAAAAAAAATACCATAATTATGTTATGATAATATTCTTCTAATTTGTGTGGTTTTTAACTGTTTTGTTTATCTGTATATTGATGCCATATTATTATCTGAAACATAGCAATGATAGAATAAATTAAGCAAGCTTGAGTTAAAAATATCATTGCTCTAGCAAAAATTTCAAATATATTTTACTTTATCCGTAAATCCGTAATTGCCATAAGTGTAGGTCCTGACTATTTTGAGTATGAATTATAACTTTTGTAAGTAAAAATCTTGGGGGAATTGGCTCATTTTCTATAGTAGATATTTTTTTTTTTAAAGAAAGATAGAAAGAAAAATATTTATTGACACACACACACGCACACAAAATACAATACAATCAAAACAAAGCAAGAACTAATAAGCATAAAAGGAAAACAAACAACAAAAAAACAAAACAAAAAAAGCAATTAAAATAAACAAAAAGCAGTGTGTGAGGCCAACAAGGACCCTGTCTCAGCATAATACCCCACGACACTCGAAGAATTCGATTTTTCTTAAAAACTACTTGTTGAAAATGAAATATTTTATTTTAGAATTGTCACCAGACATAAAGTGAATTTTTGGAAATATATCTAACAAATTGAAACAAACTTACTGCCGCACTCATAGACGTCAATTATCATTAACGATTACTTAGCACCTATACAAATGTTCAGTCGAAAATGTGCTTATAACATCACGATTACTTAGCTTAGCACCTACAGTTGTTAAATGTTAGACTATTTTGTAATAGAAAATTTTACGTGCTAGGTAATCATTAATGATAATTGACGTCTATGAGGGCGGGAGTTAGTAACTCGAAATAACCTTGTTTTTGTTTTTTTTTTACATTTTACAACTGAGCCGCCAAAAGATGATGGAAACCGGTTACCGCAACACCCAGGCAACAACACGTGGGTTGTCAGGTCTGAAGTTCTTACTGCTTCATTTACTTTTAAAGCCCGTATCGACCCACTGCTGGGCATAGGCCTCTTTCATGTTGCGTTCTCTTCTGTTTTGAGCTGATCGCATCCAAGTTTTCCAGCGACCAGCTCCAAATCTCTGGCCCATAGCACCAGTGCCGTGATTCCCGCACTGAAAACCGCAACGATATCGTAGCGATCGTTAAAACCATTTTATCATATTCACATCCGTCAATCGAGCCGATTTTAAAGCCGTTTGAACGAAGTTAATCAACCAACCGTATCTAGATCTTTTTTTTATATTAGAAGGAGGCAAACGAGCCTGACCTGACCACCTGATGGAAAGCAATCACCGCCGCCCATGGACACCCGCAAAACCAGAGGAATCACAGATGCGTTGCCGGCCTTTAAGGAAGGAATAGGCTCGTTTCTTGAAGATTCCTAAGTCGTATTGGTCCGGAAATACCGCCGCTGAGAGCTGGTTCCACAGCACTGTAGTTCGTGGTAAAAAATTACGTGAGAAACGCACAGTAGTAGATCGCCATCCATCAAGATGGTGTGGATGGAAAGACAGTCGATTGCTTGTAGTGCGGTGAAGGAAATAAGCGGCAGGGATCAAACCGAACAATTCTACAGAGCACTCCCCATGATAAATGCGATAAAATATACAAAGAGACGCAACGTCTCTCCGAAGGGCCAGTGGATCGAGCCGACCAGACCGTATACGGTTAGTTTTCGCTTCGTTCGGACGATTTTAAAATCGGATGTTGTGGCGCGGCAGGCTGCGCTCGGGGTTGTAGTGGCTGTTCCACGTTGAAATAATAATGCTGATTGAAATAGTGAGCAAATGAGATTTATTACTTTACACATTAATATTACAGAGAAAACAGGACCGTCTTTGTGTGCGTTGCCGGTAAGCCGGCGCCCAAAGCTTAAATAGACCGTTGTAGGTATAGCGCGCGGCTAGTGTTGTCTTTGTACATTACTAGTGTTGGGTAACATTCCAACAGATGTTAGTATAAAAATGGTTTCAACGACTAGGTCGCTACGATATCGTTACGGTTTTTGTTATGGAAATCAGCTTGTTAGACCGTCCTGGTAGCCATTCCATTAGAGTTCTACTCCACATGCAACCTACTTGGTCTTTTGGAGAGAATTTGCTGATTGCCTCAGACGGTATTTTCAGCTTCACCGGGCTTTTTTGGGGGGGGCGAGAAACTTAAAGGATTCCTAAAGCCGTTGGAAACGAAGCACCTTCGGAGGTTTTCTAGAGGGAACGGTATGACGCACTGTGCGTGTCCCCGTGATCGGAACGCTGCTTAGGCTGGCTAGCTGGCTACAGATATAGTTGTTAAGGAGTCGTCATCTAGTCGCATGGGAAAAATCCTACCACCAAGCTACCAGGGTTTACGTAGCTTTGAAATCTTAGTAGTACATACATAGTGCTCAAGTACGTTATTTTAGAATCAAGTGTTATGTTAAGTAAATGTATAGAGGTAAGCATTATTTGTAATTACGGGCTCTTGAAAGTTTTTAATTGTAAATGTATTAAGGGTGGGCCGACCAAAAAATGCCAAAAATGCAGTTACGGTTAAGTAAATATAATTGAAAATACTATCGTACTAAATGAACAAAATATATATTTAGTATCATAGGGAACGTGTTTACAATTTGTCAGAACCATAAATTCATAACACGCTATAGTTTTTTCTACAATATCATTTAAAGTTCGGCAAAGATCATGAAAACGAGTGGCGGCGTTTAATAGATTTCTTATAGTTTATCTAAATTATTGTACCTCTGATTTTGTCTAAACAATCATCAATGGATAAACTACAAATTGCTAGACTACATTTTCGATTCATCAAATGGTTATTTAAATAATTATTTTTTATTAAGCACCTTAAATTCCCCATACAAAATTAGTATGGCCGCGCGGCATCAAATAAATATGGACGACGACATTTCAAATAAAACATATGACACTTGTCACTTACGGACGGCGCACCCTTAAATTAAATGTTGTATGATTTGGTAACGACACACTTATTTTTTTTTTGCAAATGTCATTACTTTTGTTAAAGCTATGGAGTTTTTAGCGCCTTTTCTTCCCCACAGCTAAAAAATAGACGTCTTGAATGGGTAGTAGGTAAAAAAATTATAGACGTTTTCTTAAGTTTATTTGAATAAAAAAATTGACTTTGACTTTGACTTTGAGTGGAGAGCTGACCGGCCGAAATCGTGGAACGGAGAATCAGTTAGTCCTCTTTTCCTTAATGTCTCATTTACTATTCAATGCTGAAAATTTATTTCAAGTTGTTAGTCATTTCAATTGCTCATTTGATTTATTTGATCATCATTTAAAGGATGCGCTAAGACATAATGACTTCGAGGAGCTCGATGGCGCAGTGGCTATGCATCCGGTTTGCGAGTGCTGAGGTTAAGCAACTATTGCAAAGGCCGGTCATCGGATGAATGTCCAAAAAGTTATCGCCTCGAGCTCCTCCGTGCTTCAGAAGGTACGTAAAGCCGTTGGTCCCGGCTGCATTAGCAGTCGTTAACAACCACCAATCCGCACTGGGCCCGCGTGGTGGTTTATGGCTCACTCTTCATATCCAACTATAGGGAAGGCTCGTGCCCCAGCAGTGGAAACATACAAAATGAATGATAATGATAATGATGAAGGACTTCAAGGTTTCAAGCGTAGTTCATCGGTGGCAAACTTCAATTTTTTTACGATACTCGGTTAAACATTCAGTAATTTTCATTTTCGTTCATGATTGCATTTTTTTACAATTTTTAATATAATGTAGGTACAGTAGTAGTTCCTATCTGATCTGCACCGGTACAGTCAGCTAGATAAATGCAGCGCGACCGAGCCGGAGCTCGATGGCCGCTAAGTGGGTTGTAGATAGCGGAAACAGCGATTACGAGGAGCAAATGAATGTGCCGCCCCTCCCGCCCGTAACCATATCAGGGTTGCCACAAACAAAGTTTTATATATTAAATTCAGTAGATATAAGTTTTACATCTATAAGTAGATATTTGATATTGTTTGCTTTTTTTTTTCTCAGTGTTATTATTATCGTTTTTTTTTCTTCTAATACGTCCCACCAGTGCATGTCGTGGCGACCTATAATTGAGACAGCATTTAGCTTTAAGATTTAAAATTATAGCTTCTTTCTAGTTTTAATGTATGTCTTGTTGGTTGTCCTATTTAAGGGTGGGCCGACCAAAAAATGCCAAAAATGCAGTTACGGTTAAGTAAATATAATTGAAAATACTATCGTATTAAATGAACAAAATATATATTTAGTATCATAGGGAACGTGTTTACAATTTGTCAGAAACATAAATTCATAACACGCTATAGTTTTTTCTACAATATCATTTAAAGTTAGGCAAAGATCATGAAAACGAGTGTCGGCGTTTAGTAGATTTCTTATAGTTTATCTAAATTATTGTACCTCTGATTTTGTCTAAACAATCATCAATGGATAAACTACAATTTGCTAGACTACATTTTTGATTCATCATTTGGTTATTTAAATAATATTTTTTTATTAAGCACCTTAAATTCCCCATACAAAATTAGTATGGCCGCGCGGCATCAAATAAATATGGACGACGACATTTCAAATAAAACATATGACACTTGTCACTTACGGACGGCGCACCCTTAAATAAATAAATAAATAAATAAAATAAATAAACATTGTTAAAAAAATAAAACAGCTGAAAATCGAGTATAGCTGGCTTTTTTGTTGGGCGGAGGCTTGTTTCACACGTGCCACAACCACACCACATTACGTAGGCGGGCGCTAATTTGTATGAAAATTAATAGCTGAATTCACATCACGGGCCACATTTGCTGTCATTATTGACCGCGTCCTTGATACCGACTACATAGCAGCTACGTCGCAACCACATTGCAACCCCCAGCGACACTGTCAACTAGCGGGCGGCCATATCGCAAACATTTTGTAGGTAACACAACGCAACCGCAAAGAGCCGCAGCGACACTACTCACACGTAACCATCTTGACCACCATTTGTCGCGACGGTGTGGTGTGGTTGTGGTACCTACGTAACGCGAATTCTGTGTGTGGACACGAGCGTTAGTACATGTAATGTTTGGGCCCAGGCGTTCGCGCTTTCTATCTGCTGTCGGTTTCTAACGCCAACACGTGACAAAGCTATGATGTTAAGCCAAAACACTGTAATTTAAGATAGAATGTGTTTTTGATTTACAACTGCTGTAGTGTAGTGGACTAGTATAGGCTGATGATGATGATGATGATGATAGTGCATACAAGAAAGGTTTAAAAAAAACTGTATCTCAGCTTGACAAGATATCAAGAAGATTGTTGTGCTGTGCTGCTTGTCGGAACGGCCGTTTGTGGAACAACGCGATCATACATGATTCGCGTTAAGTTCGTGTGCTGTGCTGTCCACACTATTCGCATTCAGTTCACGATACGTTACTACATGACGAAGTGGTGGCCTCGACGAGCAACGGTAAATGCGAGACGGTCTCAATGACTGAATAATAATAATGATTTTCACGTCAAATAACGGACGGAATTCACGGACTGAGAACAGTGATATTTTGTGCGAAAAATCTATATTTAGGTATTTGAGCGCATGCTTCCCTTTGTCACTAATCACCGTTCTCTTGGTTCTGCTTCTGTCATTATTTTGATACTTATTGTTACTTTCTCAAATTCTGCTTTCAAATGCTTTATTGTAAGTAATGGTCACCTAACAAACATAAGGAGGTCTTATTAATCAAAGGCTGCAACTTGCAACCCTAAAAGGCTGAAGCCGGGCGCCGCCCGCCCACCACAACGGCGCTAACCGAGTTTCCGCAAACATTTTAATGAATAACACCTCCCCGCCCGTCCCTACTCCCACCCCCGTCACCCCTCCGCCTGCAATGCGCTAATTAAACATTCGAGCCATATTGTTTCGCTCACGATGCGCCGGAATTTTGTACCGAGCTACTAATGAGTTTACCGTGATTAAAATATTAGCAAACTTGCCATTAAAATTTGATATTAATTACATACTGTTTATACATTCAAATAGTGTTTACCTACTTGTTTATCGAGTTTTGTTAATTAGAAACATTGAAAATAGTTTAATATAAAATAAAGTTAGATGTATACGGAACGGAATCGCCTTTTCTTTTGATTTATTTGTCAATGTGTTATAAAAAGACTCTTAAAAAGCCAAAGCAAAAATGTACGAAAAGATGCTATTAATATTATTTACCTGAATTTTACAACAAATTAATGTTTAAAGTCCTCGTAATTTATTAATGAGAAACTCAAGCTCAATGACAAAATTTCTCAAATTTCTTAAAAAAATATCTAACTTCGGCTTTTCAAAAGCACATATTTCTTTCAATTTTTAAAAGTGTGCTAAAAATAAAACACTTACACTAACCTACAATTTAGAATATTCAATGACGACTTAGATATTAAACAAAATACTTATTGAAAAACGTCTACGACCACAAAAATCAATCGATGAACGAATCAACTACACCAATCAGCAGCCTCAATGTCAAAATAAAAAAAGTGGCAAAAGCAACATTCCACCGTGATTCCTAGCTCGTTGTCGCACACTCGGCAATCAGAGTAATTAGTCGTGTAAGCGATGCTGTAAGCCGGCCCCGACAGCTCTATTAGTTAATTAATCTTTTTTTCCGCGTTAAAATAGCATTTATAAGCGCGGCGCACGCCAGTGGGACCTATCTCCCCTGGTGCGCGTAGGGTTGCCACACGTTAGATATAATCAATTGCAAATTATTTCAATGTATTCAATTCACATTCCTTCATTCATTCATTTACTTAATTAACCGACCATGATATTACTTTAGCACCTTAAAAATTAATGTTGTTTGCGTTGTCTGACCGCTGGAACTCACCGATGCTGCAACATGGTCAAGGTCGTTTTTTTAATGTGCATTTTGTTTGATATGTTAATTATCATCATTAACAATGAGCCTTATTGAAACTTTATTGGAATGGAAGTTATTGTTTTTTATTGTTTAATGCATTCAAAAATAACATGTTTTATGGCAAATACTCATTAGAGAAAAGAAAGGTTTCTTAGGTATGCCATTAAAAGTGATAAAGCTATTTCATAGTCGGCTATATCAGTGTGCTAAGTGACACTTAATTTACCTTTTTTTAAATTGTTTTCAGTAAATTTAACTACAATTTATATGGGATCGAAAGAGCGTTACCTTATCATTAACCTCTTAAATCAATTTGTAACTGCCATAGAACCTCTAGTTTACGTTAACTCGATCTAATGGTGATTGACTCACTCACTGCACTCTCCATAATGATTATAATTTATAATTGATACCAAACCGACCATTGGAATCCTTGGCGTCGATATTTCGAGTGACGTTCAGTTTCGCGGTCATTTGGAAGGTAAAGCTAAATTAGCTTCGAAAAAGCTGGGTGTGCTCAATAGAGCGGGACAGTATTTCACGCCGACCCATCGCTTACAACTTTACAAAGCACAGGTCAGGCCTCATATGGAATACTGTTCCCATATTTGGGTTGGAGCGCCCCAGTACCAACTCTTCCCATTTAACCGCATTCAACGCAGAGCTGCTCGAATAGTCGACGACGTGGTAACCTCTGGTCGGCTCGATCCACTGACCCTTCGGAGAGACGTTGCGTCTCTCTGTATATTTTATCGCCTTTATCATGGGGAGTGCTCTGAGGAATTGTTCGGTATGATCCCTGCCGCTGATTTCCTTCACCGCACTACACGCAATCGACTGTCTTTCCACCCACATCATCTTGATGGATCGCGATCTACTACTGTGCGTTTCTCACGTAATTTTTTACTACGAAGTACAGTGCTGTGGAACCAGCTCTCACCGGCGGTATTTCCGGACCAATACGACTTAGGGATCTTCAAGAAACGAGCCTATTCCTTTCTTAAAGGCCGGCAACGCATCTGTGATTCCTTTGTTTTTGCGGGTGTCCATGGGCGGCGGTGATTGTTTCCCATCAGGTGACCCGTCTGCTCGTTTGCCTCCTTCTAATATAAAAAAATATTAATAATTGGCTCACGAGGTTACCGCCATGTGGGATGTGGATTCAACCATTATTGTACCGATAGTCGTTTCGGCAAACGGTCTTTTAGCCAAGAGCCTCGATCAACACCTTGAGAGGCTCTCGCTGAAAGGTTGGGTCAAGGGTCAGATGCAAAAGGCAGTACTCCTTGACACGGCACGTATTGTCAGGAGGTTCCTCACTCTGCAGCCCTGACCATCGGTAGTTTGGGCCCTGCCTCGCTGCTGGCGGTACTCTAGGATTAGGTTTTTATAATGTTTTATTGCTTTTATATTAAAATATTGTAAAAATCTAGTTTTAAGGAAAAAAATGAATAAAGAGTATAATAATTATAGAAAAATGAAAAGGTTCGGACCAACAAACAATCCGCATTTTGCAAGCGTAGTGATTAAGCCCATACCTCTAAATTGTAGCGATGACTTGATTTCAATGATGGAGGTGTTTGCCCGTATGGGCAAACACCTCTGGACCTCTGAACCTCTGGACTGTATAGTTCCACTAGTCTATAGCATATTACTTACTTCGTTTTTATACCAGTCAGACAGACAGTCAGACATATAATCATCATCTCTGCCAAAAGACGTCCACTGCTGGACAAAGGCATCCCCCAAGGATCTCCACAACGACCGGTATTGTGCTGCTTGCATCCAGCGGCTACCTGCTACCTTCACCAGATCGTCTTTCTACCTTGTTGGAGGTAAACCTATATACAAGGACCTAACAAAAAATATAGATAGATAGATAAACACTTTATTGCTTATACAAATATACACAAAACAAATAACAGGAAATTTTAAAATAATAGTAGGCAAAGGCGGTCTTATCGCTTAAAGCGATCTCTTCCAGACAACCTTTGTGCCATAGGACAGATTAGGAGACAATGAGAGGTAGTGCACCGGCAACTAGCAAAAATACAACAAAAAAAAATTATATTAATAAAATAGGTAATATAAGATATATACATAATACCTACTAATATATATTGTTATAATAAACTACATATACCTACATACGATACAGTTGTTGCAGACTAAGACCTAGCTAAAAGAAAAGAATGAAGTTTAATTTTAAATGTAGCAAGTGACTTGGAGTGACGAACATCAGGCGGAAGGTTATTCCAAAGGCTGGTAGCCTTAACTGTAAAAGAATCTCTAAAGTACTCTGAGTCATAAATCTGTTTGATGAAATTACCAGTATTAAAATACAAATAAATTTATTTGATAAATGCTTACGAACTTAACAATTCCATAAGAAAATAGTGATAAATATAAGTGTAATTTTCAAAGAGGCTGGTATGTCCTTTGGTATTGACAACCCTACATTGGACGCGTTAACAGTATTTGCTGGCCTGCGGACAATGCAGTCGGCCGCGCGGCTCTCCGCTCTAATCTGTGCGCTTTCAAACTAACTCGCCGACTGTACTAGTCAGGGAAATCAGCCATGTCCATGTGTTAATTACCCTGAAGTCTAAAACGCGTTTTGGTTTTCCAAAATTCAATTTATAAATACTGTAATGTTTCACCAATTTCAGATTTTGATTAACAATTTTATATTACAACAAACAACTATCAATATCTGTGAAAAATATAAACAAATTCAAGAGATCACTTATAGACATGCCATATGAAGTAATAGGTATACTTTTATAATTTTTTATTAAAATTGTAAGTATCTAACTTTTAATTTAATTTAAAATTTAATTTTAACACTTTTTTAATTTTAATTCCAAAATTTTCTTATTTCCTCTTATTATTGTCAACCATTATGGTAAATGTTGTGCTCAATTCTAATTGGGCACAGGCATGCACTTTTATTTTTTTGTTTAATGTTATTATTGTAAGTTTTCTGTCTGATGTCCGTTATTGTGCCTATGTATAAATAAATAAATAAATAAACTTAACTTTAAAAAAAAATACAAAACTGTAATTTATTTAACTTGTATTTTCTAGACGGTGTTGAAAAAATTCCACGAGCGGGATTCGAACCCCATGACATGCCGGGTCAGGTGCACTGCAGTTGTTGACATTGAATAGGGCTCCTTTGGCTTATAAAGTAAAAGTTGATAGTGTTGATTAATTTCGGATTGAGCCACGATAGCATAGTTGGCAGTGCACTTGACCCGGCATGTCATGGGGTGCGGGTTCGAATCCTGCTCGTGGAATTTTTCAACACTGTCTTTTTTCAAATTGTAATTGTTTCGCAACCATATTTGCGTAAAATTATATGTAAATAATCCTAAATATTTTCTATTTCAACGAGGATGTGCTAGGCCTTTAACTCACCTGATTCAAATTCAAATTCAAAAATCATTTATTCAGTTTAGGCTACAAGTAGTAGCTCTTGTAAATGTCGCTATGCCATCGGTTCATAAGTCTACTCTGGGTGAGAGTCTTGTGAGAAGAACCGGCAAGAAACTCAGCAAGTGTCCAGCTCTTTTCTCCCTTACAACGTCAAAAATATTAGAAAATGCCCTATCATAGCAGGACACCTTCCATTACAAATAAACACAAAAAATATAGAAGACAACCGTGATTAACCTGATTAGCATCAGGTAAGATTTCATAAAGTCAAAATTGCTAGAACCTTCACATGGAATCGTCAACTGATGAGGATTTGCTGAATAATACTACAAACATTGTGGAGGCGGACTTAAAACAAGCTGTACCTACTACCACCCACACCGTGCTCAATATATTGCCCCCGCTAAAAATTGAACACAGTACCACTAGTAAGTGACTAGTAATCTAACGACAAAATTACAGAGGTAATAAAACATTTTTAAGTACCATATATGGGGCAATTTAAATATCTAAACTATTTCCAGGCGAGTATTTTGACTGACAGAAATAATATACCTATACGTACGTAATGTACTCAATAATTTAAAATAATTTACGCAAATATTTACCTTTATATAGTTAGTTCCAATTTAAAATTACAGTACAATGTCCATTTCTTAAGATTAACTCTACAAAAGTCTATAGCAATGGCAATACCGCGGGTAGGCGGTCATTCGTTCATCATTCACATTGTCTATGCTTAAGACATTTCATATTCCGATTAAAATATTCGTTCTCTCAAAGCCTAATAAACACATGCACCTACCTACAAAGGATCTTCAGACAATAAAAACTCCTAGACGTATTATACATACAAGCATTAATCAAAATACGTTAGGAGCACTGTTATCAAAAGGGTCTGTGACGTAGGACGCGAGCTTCCTTCCTTTGTCCGGACTCATCCGTTTTGTTTTAACACCCCTTTTAAGTTTCATACACTCATGTGCATGCCTCCTACCTCCTCAGTGATAAGGCGGGGAGGACAGAACGGAAAGTTGGGGAAAGTTTCGGGAAATGTAGCGCAAAAGCAGATGGGCCAAGAAATTGTTGAATTGTCACTGTGGACCGCAAGGAGGGTGTATTTTATTTATACATAATCCGGGTCATACTATTAAATTGAACTATTAATATAAAAATTATTATTATTATTATTATTTAACTATTTATTTACTTTTTAATTGGCCGCATGATGCTATTTAATTTAGATTCTTTGTATAACTCTTTGTTGTCGGAATATTTTTTTATTGTTTATTTTAATGAAGATAGCTTGGACTTAATAAAAGCTTTTACCGTCTGTGTGGTTCTTATAGTCCAGCCTAGATGTTTTGATTCTCATTGGGTGCGTATTGTACTACGGGCTTTTGGTTGTATTTTTGTTATTGTTGCTGTTGTGATATAAGTATTACTTGAATTCTTTGTTGAATGATTTGCTTCAGCCGAAGCTGCGATAGCGACCGTTGGTAGCCGATAAGAGATTTATCACAGCTCCATCATATCGAAGTTAAGGCACAAATTAAGGACACCCCTGAGGTAGCCTTAAGGGGAAATACTAAGGTCGACTGAATTGAAAAATATGTATGAAAAGTAGACAAAATCAACGCTTCGTAGTTCCCTGATTAGGAAGCGCATAGGCGCAAAGCGGCGGCGGCACGAGATGCGCTCCTAAAGTAGCAGCGCAAAAGTATTTACCTGAAACTACAGCTGAGAACACAGAACCACATTTTCGTACTTTGCAAGTGTAAGTGTGTGTGAAAGTCTTCTCTTGATTGCCCAAAGCGTCGTAAGTACGTATATCTCAAGGAAACTACAGCTGAGACGGAATCAAGAACCATACTTTTTTACTATTGCAAGTGTATGTAGGTATATCCATCCTCGCACTTTTCTCCACTTTTTATATATTTTACGGGACTCACCTGATGTCAAGTGATGATAAGGCCAATGGTGGAAGCGCATTTCACGCAGGATCCTCAACTACTGAGGCACTGGCTATCTTGAGTCTAAGCTGCCGGAACACAACGATGCTACAAACATTGATGTTATGGCGAAATATTTAGATAAGATGGCGGTAGCTAAAGGCGGGCAAACAAGCTCTACCACCAACCAAAACGAGTACACAAACATGTACCCCCCGCTGGGAATCGAACCCGGGACCTCTAGGTCTAAACCGGACAAAAAATACGCTCAAGTTGGCATCGTTTACCCAAAACTACAGCTATGACGGGAGGCGCAAAACTACAGCTGATCCAGGGTCGAGCACCATAATGTAATCTTTCAGCATCACCAGTGTACCCACATCCGAAACAGTCTCCACTTGATATATGTATGACTACACGTGCGCTCAAGTTGGCATCGCTTACCCAAAACTACAGCTATGACAGGACGCAGGAGTCACAAAACTACAGCTGAGAAAGGGTCGAGGACCATAATGTAATCTTTCAGGATCACCAGTGTACCTTCATCCAAAACAGTCTCCGCTTGATATATGTATGATTACACGTGCGCTCAAGTTGGCATCGCTTACCCAAAACTACAGCTATGACAGGACGCAGGAGTCACAAAACTACAGCTGAGACAGGGTCGAGGACCATAATGTAATCTTTCAGGATCACCAGTGTACCCCCATCCGAAACAGTCTCCGCTTGATATATGTATGATTACACGTGCGCTCAAGTTGGCATCGCTTACCCAAAACTACAGCTATGACAGGACGCAGGAGTCACAAAACTACAGCTGAGACAGGGTCGAGGACCATAATGTAATCTTTCAGGATCACCAGTGTACCCCCATCCGAAACAGTCTCCGCTTGATATATTTATGATTAAGCAGCGCGCCCAAAGCGGCGCATTGTCTCTGCCCCTCTGTGGCGCGCGCCCCATCCGTCTTGCTTTCACGCCACTTCCCCCTTTCTTTGCAGGCACGAGATTTTTTTAATTATGACGTTGAGCCTTTTTGTCTTGTCGGGCCGGGGCTTTGACGACACCTGTCTGGCGCCCGATGTGATCCTAGTTTCGAATATTTCGTTCTCGTCAATGTTGTAGAGAATAGAACCTTTTATTTCTACTAAGGAGACTTTGACACTTTTTACGTTTAAGATGTCGTCGCTGAATCGCTTGCCCTTTATTGCATTATTTTCAATCAGAATGTGATAATTACTGAATATACAAAAGTAGGCCTTGACAGGGCTTCCGTCTGGCGCCCGATTTAATCCTAGTTCGTTCGTTCTAGACAATAATGCTGAGAATAGCCTCTTTTAGACTAAGCGATTGATGGAAAAGTAAGTAATTTTCTTAACTTTAGAGACGTCGCATCGTCAAAAAGCTTGCCCTATTGCTTAATTTTCAATCAGAAGTATCTATTTAGTGAAACGTGTCTGTATTTTCTGCTTTTTGACTAAAGTATTTTTTTATTTTTATACATAATTTTTACACAGAATAAATAAAACTTCATAAGTTATATATTAAGAGATTTACAAAATTATTCTGATGCAAGCTTCGGGCTCCTACTTCTCCTCGGCTCCCAAACCCATCACAAAACCATTGTTTTTTGCTCTTTGCCGATCGTTGTAATTAACCGGGTGATAATTGAGCCTAGGACATTCTCAGGTCTTCCAAATATCTATCTGGAAAGATCACGTCATTTTGTAACTCCGTTTTAACGTGCAAGGAGGAGAAACAAACACAGTTTCGCATTTAAAGTAAGTTCCAACAAGCAAAGAATCCAAGTCCTGCAACAAATCACGACTATCATATCATCACCAGTTCATTTATGTTCCCACAGTTGGGGTAAGAGCCTTCCTATGGATGGATAGGAAGGACGGGCCATAAACCACCACGCGGGCCCAGTGCGGATTAGTGGTTGTTAACTATTGCTAATGCAGCCGGGATCAACGGCTTTACGTGCCTTCAGAAGCACGGAGGAGCATGATGATACATTTTACTTTTTTGATAATCAATTACCCATCCGATAATTGAATCATATTGTAATACATCTTTGCATAATATCTAGTATCTACTCTTAGTTAGCAGAATATATGCTAAAAAAAAAAACACAAATGTTGAAAAAATTTCCACGAGCAGGATTTTTCGGCGGGCTGGTTAGAACCACGATAGCTCAATTGGGAGAGCACCTGACCCGGTTTGTCAGAAGGGTGCGGGTTCAAATCCTGCTCGTGGAAATTTTTTCAACATTTGTGTTTTTGTAATTTGTTCGCAACAAAATTTGCGTTAAAAATTATATAAACATTTATAGAATATATGCTTTGAATACCAAGTTATTCCACGTTTTGTCTCTTTTACTCTAATTTGAAATGAAGTATACTATACATGGCGGAAAAAAAACACGATATAAAAATTGGAATCTTAAACTCTATTTTCATAAATAGCCCTAAAGGACCCAAAAAACCAAACACAATTTTATTATAGCTAATTTCATTATTTTCAACTCGGCAGTTCGGTTTTCAGTAAAATAAAAACGGATAAAAAAACAAATTAATATAATATTACTTAACTTATAAATAAAATAAGTTATCTGTCACTGACTGTTTTAAATATCTATATAGAAGAAAATAAATAACAAATGTAGATAGACAGTAAGATAAGATAAGATAGCCAATGTTTTAGTTGTTGAGCATTCCGCATAAAATGCGCTTCCACCTTCAGGCTTATCATCACTTAACAACAGGAGAGATATGTTTTCTTATCAGAACAAAAAAAAAACATTTAAACTTTTATTCGCATAAATTAGAACAATAACAAGGTGTTGACCTAACGAAACTTATTTATCCATTATGTATGCAGCAAACAGTTAAACAAAAAAGTAAGACATTATTTTTCTTATTTTAAAACAGTCCAATGTCGGAAATTCAAAAATAAACATACAAAAGCATTATTGAATGATCAAAAAGTCATAACCGAAGCGTAGGGGAGGCGCGCTTTTATGAGCACACCTCTCGACATGCTATTAATACGAAAACAATTCGTCCCTAGCTGGTAGCGCGGCTTTTACACTGCGGGACAACTTAGTGGGACAGATTGAACAATATTACAATTATTTAAAATTTTAGATTGCAGTTTAAACGTAATGAGTGTGCAATTGTTTAACTGGTGGACTTAAGCTTTCATACATTAAAAATAGCATTTTGGAAGATCAGACTATAAATAACTTAAAATTGGTGGATGGGTTTTACATTTTATATCGAATATGACTTGCCTCAGATGTATAAAATATTTTAAATTGTTAGTTTGCATCTACAAAGCTATTTATAGAACCTGAAAATGGAACTTGAAAAAAGTGGCTTGCCTCACGTTTGAAAGTTTTAAGCGTTGTGGTTTCAAATTGAAAACACTACTTTTCAGAAACGGGCGACAGCTCTTTCGGAAAATGATATTTGAAAGGGAAACAAAGTGTCTTACTAACTCAGTTGACAGAGATGTCGCGTCTACTTCCATTTGCTATTATAAAATGCAATAATATCATTATTTAAAGAAATATTAAAAAACTTGAAAGAAAAGTTTAAAAAATACAAAAAAGGTGACCATTTAAATATACTTCATGTAGAAAGATGTTTGAAGTGTAAACTGGTCCATCTATATCTATATCTATACTAACCAATAAAGAGGTAATGTTTGTGACTGGTAACATTTGTGACTGGTAACGTTAGGTACCATCAAATTTTTTTGTGAAGACACTTTTGGCATCGCAAATTTTTCGGACAAGAAAAATGATTCGGATAAAAAAATGCATAAAAATTAGTTAAATGGATCAATTTTTTTTAATGCGGGTCGATTTCTTTTAATGTTAGGATCATTTCGTTGTATTGAAAAAAAAATCAGAACACCAGAAGTTAGTCAAATAAATATACTTAATAACATATTTTTTCATACAATTTGTACGATAACAATGGAACGTAAAAATTCAATCATATTTTACAGCAGGCATATTTCCCGTGCAAAATGGCCGCCATTGCACGCTAAGTGATCCCCAAAGACTATGCATATGCGCACCGGCTGCAATCAGCGATCGCTCGCATTGTGGTGCAGATTAAAATTTTAGGGTTCACCCACTAATGTGATTGCTGTGTTTTCTCGCTACGGAACCAGCGGAGTGATTAAATGCACCTATTATAGGGGCGGTCTGTTAGTTTAATCACATTCGCGATTCGAGTTTGGGCTTCTGGGTGCCTATGTGAGTTTTGTTTACTATCCGTATTAAATATTTTTTTTAATTAATATTTAAATTAAAAATATTAAATATTTAAACAACATCACATACATTGTTCTGATTCCAAGGTAAGTAGCTAAAGCACTCATTTCATGGAAATCAGAAACAACGACGGCACCACAACCACCCAGACCCGACACAATATCGAAAAGTTAGTTTTTCGACATTGACCCGGCCGGGAATCGAACCCGGGACCTTAGAGTTAGCGCCCCCCAAAGTCCGGCGTGCAAGCCACTCGGCTACGGAGGCCGTCGTATTCATTCAGTTACATTTAGGAAAACGAAAATTTGTATGGCAAAATTTTAACTCTTCTTGTATGTCGCCAGGACACCTCCTGTCCTGTCATTGAAGCAGCGCCCTGCTTCAATGACATAGGTACTAGTGTTCGTTTTCGTAAACGTAATCGAATGAATACGGATAGTAAAGAAAACGCACAATTAGGCACCCTAATGGATTCAAAGGGTAATTCTGCCATTTGAATTTGCGTATACTAATTATAGGTTTTAATTAAGTCAAACTTTTTATGATACATTGTTTGATTTGTAATTGTGTACAGACGCCTGCACAAATTATAGCCTTCTAGCTGACCCGGCGGACTTCGTACCGCTTTGACAGTTTCCATGACAACAAAAAAAAACAAATCATTTTGTATTGGAAAATTAAATTGTCGTTTTTAGTATTTTATATATTTAAAAAAAAAACCTATATCCTTCCCAAAACCTTTGAGAATATGTGTACAAAGTTTCATGGTGGTCGGTTGAGTAGTCAATAATTTGTGAGTCTGTATGAAGAGCCACAAATCTACTGCAATTGTACAATCTAAACATCAAACATTTATCTATTCAGCACTTTGTTATTGAGTAAATAATTATTCATTTTTGCATAACACTTTACATAATTTACCTACTTTTAAATTAGTTCGCAACCAATCGTACTCCTAGCTAGTATCATCTATACCTTGGTTCATATAAATAAACAGTTATCAGTAATATCAGTGTTTCTATCAAGATCATTATCATATCAATCTACCATCATCATCATCGTTTGGTGTACAGCCCGTACAGCAATACTTACCTCTCTGTCTCTCGGTGGCGGTGACCACAGCCGCGATCTTTGGAGCTGCTGGCGCATTGTAGCGACGCGCGTGTTGTCCTTTTGGCACACGGTCTGCGTGAATAACTACCTTGCAGTTCTCGTTGGGCATGTTCTCGACAGCAGTTTTAAACGCATGTACCAACACATTGTGATTTTGCAAGACTTTTTGAATTTTCATTACAGTTGTCCGTTCTAATCCCTGAATAATTTGACATCGCCTACATGTCTCCGCCTCGTCGTCTCCCATAAAATAAATTCGCAAAAATTGTGGTTTACCATTTGTTCGGAGGCAAAAGAGAACCAATGTTATGGTGGACTTGCCCCTGTATAGTAAAGGTCGGTGAAAACCCTGGCATAGCAAGAATTCTATCATGAAATATATTCTCTTGTAAATTGGTTGAATTAATGTCATGTGGCCATACTTAATTAAATAGATAAACACAATATACTCGTTATATTATAAAAATATATTGGTCAAGTTAATTCAAATCATCATCTTCATCATCATCATCATCATCATCATCAGCCCCTCTCGACCCACTGCTGGACGTAGGACCTCTCTTTGCTTAAGCCATTCGCCTCGATCCTGCGCTAGTCTGGGCTACGTGCAACCCACGCCCACGGTCTTGGTTATTAATTCAAATATTTAGCATTTAATGACACTTTGTTACATGACTCAACAACGTAATACATCACAGTTCAATCTTAATATTCTATTTATCTTCTATTTTTTTTCACATATCTGTTATATCAACATTTTTAATCTCCAAAAAAAACTATCTAGTTAAATAATTATTGTTATAATCCTCATCAGGAATACTCAACCCTTTATCACCTCTAAAAACTCCATTAAAACATAACTAATGTCTTTTAATCATTGAATAGCGAGTGGACGATTGAATATGCAATTAGATTGGCTCGCTTTGTTCGTGATATCGCGCAAAGCTGATTAAAATGCTCTTGTGCGATGATGGATCTGAATGGGACGCCAGATTGGATGCACACTACCAAATTGATTAGTTTAGAAGCTATACGGCCGAATCAAACAGTACTATTGGTATCGTGATGGCACCAGTGCTCGACAGTTCAAGCCCAGTTTTCGACACAGCTTTCATCGCTGTAAAGTAACATAGGGTAGTGTCACCAGTGCTCGACAGTTTAAGCCCAGTTTTCGACACAGCTTTCATCGTCGAAAAGTAACATAGAATGGCACCAGTGCTCGACAGTTCAAGCCCAGTTTTCGACATAGCTTTCATCGCTGTAAAGTAACATAGGGTAGTGTCACCAGTGCTCGACAGTTTAAGCCCAGTTTTCGACATAGCTTTCATCGCTGTAAAGTAACATAGGGTAGTGTCACCAGTGCTCGACAGTTTAAGCCCAGTTTTCGACATAGCTTTCATCGCTGTAAAGTAACATAGGGTAGTGTCACCAGTGCTCGACAGTTTAAGCCCAGTTTTTGACATAGCTTTCATCGCTGTAAAGTAACATAAGGTAGTGTCACCAGTGCTCGACAGTTTAAGCCTAGTTTTCAACATAGTTTTCATCGCTGTAAAGTAACATAGGGTAGTGTCACCAATGCTCGACAGTTTAAGCCCAGTTTTCGACACAGCTTTCATCGCCGAAAAGTAACATAGAGTGGCACCAGTGGTCGACAGTTTAAGCCCAGTTTTCGACACAGCTTTCATCGCCGAAAAGTAACATGGGGTAGTGCACCAGTGCTCGACAATTTGTTTAAGCCTATCATGCCGTAAAATTTCATTGAAAATCTACGTAATTTTTGGTGACGAAACTGTTTCGAAATAGTTTTCGTCACCAAAAATTACATAGATTTTCAATGAAATTTTACGGCATGACAGGTAGCCATCATCATTATCATCAGCCTACACACGTCCACTGATGGACATAGGCCTCTCCAAGTGCACGCCACTGAGCATGATCCGCGGCTACTCTCATCCAGCTCAGTAGTCATCAGTCTGTATTAAATTGTTGCGCAAGACTAAAACCAGTTGCTGACCCCCATTTTTCATGACTAAAGGATGTCGGTTTTTGGTTTCTGTCGAACACCGGTGCTTCTACCTTAAAATTCTGGATATTATGAGTGTATGCAAATGACCTTTGTAATGATTCCACAGTAGGATCACCTCAACATCACTTATTAAGTATTAAGCGTTAGCGAGCGTCCCGGCCGGAATCTCATTTGATGCCCGTCGATCCACCATTGCGCTCATTCGATATTTCGATAAACATAATGTATTCGATATTGGATATTAACGTATTCAGCGGCGCCGCCGGTCCGCGATTTTCATTTTGTAATTTTTACCGAGTGGCTGGCAGTGGCACTCAAACTTTTTAAATGTTTTTGTTTTTTTTTTCATTTATTTTGGCACCAAACATTCTCTTAGAGTAAAAACACACTATGCCGAAGGTACGCGACCGAAGTTCCGGCTGATTTTACGTTCCGACGTATTCGGCTGATATGATATGACACACCCTAAGTGCCGAACTTACGCCCCGCCCCCGGATCTTCGTAGGCAAATGAAACGAACTTCGGTCGCGTATAATGTGTGCTCTATAGAATAAGTTGCCGCTGAACTTACGCCCGACCGAAGTTAGGCTGTACGCAATAACGCAACGTAATTTCGGTATTATGTGTCGTCAGTAATTCAAATAGCATTGCAGACGTAATCATGCCGAACTTCAGTCGCGTAATTTCGGCATAGTATGTTCCTACACTTACAAATATAAAAACCTTTAGTTACAAACGTATAAAATCAGTTGTAAAATTTACCAGACCTAAAAAATAGTGCCCAATATTAAGGTAGCGTTCATCATCATCTCAGCCAAAAGAAAAGACGTCCACTGCTGGACAAAGGCCTCCCCCAAGGATCTCCACAACGACCGGTTTTGTGCTATTCGCATCCAGCGGCTTCCCGCGACCTTCACCAGATCGTCGGTCCACCTTGTTGGAGGTCTGCCCACACTGCGCTTTCCGGTACGCGGTCGCCTCTAAGGACTGTTCCGCCCCTACGGCCATCAGTCTTGCGAACAATTTGCTCTGCCTACTGCCACTTGAGCTTAGCTACTCTTCAGGCTTTGTCGGTAACCTTTGTTCTTCTGCGGATTTCTGCGAAATGAGGACATTTCTGATTCAATCACGCAGAGAAACCCCGAGTATAGCCCTCTCCATTGCTCTTTGAGTGACCTTGAGCCTTCTGATAAGGCCCATAGTGAGCGACCACTGTTTCTTTCTCGGTTTGTAGTTTTATTCTTGTCAACTCTCTCGAAATCTAATTAATATCACAACTTGCGTGAGATTTTTAACAATGTTACATAGTAAAGCAGATAGCATAAATTAACATAAAATAATGTATTTAAATTAAAAGTAGCTTAAAAAATATATTTTTTTGCTTTATAGACATTAAAGTTATCTAGATATTTAGTCTGTGGTATGTTTTGCCTTTGTCGTGTCGTAAGCACATAAAGTTATTATTCCGTTGGTATAATAACTTTACGCGTAAGCATGAAGCTGTAAATATAAGACAGTTTTACATGTAAGACGTGCGAAATCTCTGCAACTTTTAAGAAACTCGTCAAAGATCTGTCATTGTAATTCTACTGTTAGTTCATTATTATTTTGTACTGAAATGGTATGTATATATTTTTGACATATTTATATGGTTGTATGTATGTATGTATGTATATATATAATAAATACTTATGTTTATGTAAAATATTATTACTGTAAACTTTTTTTCAACGCTTCCATTTTACTTAATATCAATCCTCTCGGTTGCCTGGCAGATATCGCTTTGATAAGACCGCCCATCGTACGACTCCTATTTTTATTTCTTTAAATTGTATGTTTTTTTGTTTGCAATATTTTTTTTTTCACAAATACGAGATTGCATATGGCAAAATTTTATATCGCCTCGTTTGTCACCAGCGGAGGCGCTGCTATATCACATATACCAATACCATTCACATAGCCGGGTAGTTTGAGAGCCATCGCTGCCCGCACGCAGATTGTTTGCTCCATATAATTTTATAGGAGCAACTGTGGGGAAGGGGGGAGGGGGACCGAATGGAACCTCCGTCCAACGTGGAACAGTTAAAATATTTTTCAACAAGCACAAAGGAGTACATTTACTTAGCGTATTTCTTTCATCGAAATTAACTTCACGTGGAAGAGTAGGCAACGAAAAAAAATACATAAACTCTTTTTTTATACACCGTGAGTTTTAAGTTGTTGTTTTGCCTTAAGGCGACGCATCGCTAAACAATAAATCTCATACAGAGCGTTTGCGCCCCGTACCATAAAAAAAACTGTTTTTTTTCCTTCAAATTAAAACTACTAATTATTTAAAAAAAATGAACTACAATATTGAAGTGTGTTAAGACTAATATACTTAGAAAATTTAGATGCTTAAATCGGTCTGGTTTGCCTGTAAAATGCAAATCTATGTTTTAAAAGAGGTTACTTTGATATTTTTTTTTCTATTATAAAAGTTGACAAATCGTGTTTCTGCAACTAACAAAATGAAGTCAATTAAATGAAAAATCATGTCATCAAATATCACTCATATGTTTTGTAATTGTTGGGAAAAATCAAGATCCCCGCCACATAAATTTCCAATGCGTCGCCTTAAGCAGCTTATAGTAGGTTCTCATAAGTAAGAACAACTTTATGTACGAGACCAACTCTGAAATCTTAAAAAAAAGCTGTTTCATACATTCAAATAATACCTACTCACCAAAAATGTATGTCTTATTTGAACTCTGCAGCTTGTGTAAGTACTAATAATAAATCACAGATTTTCGACTTTAGCGGCAGTAAAATTTCAATAAATTTTTTATTTTTTTTGGCGATGAATACTGGTATCGGAGACTGATACTGCTACAATATTTACTAATCCACATCACTCACTAGTCACTTATCTCATCGTTATTTGTCTCACCAATGGCTAATGATGATACGTATACGGCTACGGATAAAAGCGCATTTCACCTGTTAAATCCTCAACCACCTTAAGGGTGCGCCGACAAAAAAATGCCAAAAATGCAGTTACGGTTAAGTAGATATAATTGAAAATACTATCGTATTAAATGAACAAAATATATATTTAGTATCATAGGGAACGTGTTTACAATTTGTCAGAACCATAAATTCATAACACGCTATAGTTTTTTCTACAATATCATTTAAAGTTGGGCAAAAATCATGAAAACGAGTGGCGGTGTTTAGTAGATTCCTTATAGTTTATCTAAATTATTGTACCTCTGATTTTGTCTAAACAATCATCAATGGATAAACTACAAATTGCTAGACTACATTTTCGATTCATCAAGTGGTTATTTAAATAATTATTTTTTATTAAGCACCTTAAATTCTCCATACAAAATTAGTATGGCCGCGCGGCATCAAATAAATATGGACGACGACATTTCAAATAAAACATATGACACTTGTCACTTATGGACGGCGCACCCTTAAACAATTACCTACATAATTTTCACGCTTATCTTAGTAAGAAAAGGTATCTAGGAGTACATTCTGTTGGATTTAGAACACGCCCTACCACAAACATCAGACAATAGGTGCTTATCATAAAGAAATACGCGTTCCACCCGGCTGTATTTCAGAGTATTCATTAAGCATAGTCTGTGGTGAAATGGCAGTGGTAAGACACGTTAATTAGTGAGGTGCGTGCCGCGGCACCCGCCGAGTAATCAGCGCTACCTGTGCCCTGTACACAGAGCACATAGAAGCGACAAGCCGAAAAAACTTTTTAAATTAATAACTTTTTTTTTTATAAACTTTCCTACACTCACACCAATTATCTAGCCCAAGAGTAGCTTCGTTATGAAACTCGTTAAATGGTTACTAGACAACTTAAAATACTTAACTACATACTTATTATACATAGAAAACACCCAGACCCGAGACAATTTAGAAAAACAATAATTTCTAGATTGACCCGACCGGGGATCGAACCCGGGACCTCAGAGATGGTGACACCATGAAAACCGGAGTACAAACCACTCAACCAAGGAGGTCGTCAAATTATGGGGCCTGGTTTCTCACAAACGGCTCACCAAATGGCTCTGTGTCTGTGTCTATGTCTCTTATTTTAATTTCATATTTATATAACAACTTTATAGTCTTTAATAAGTAACCCATCATATAAATTTTACTCTAAACACTGTTTTAAATTAGAATTGACCCGAATAGATAAATTGAATTGTACCTAATTGAGGCGACGCATTTATGTGGAATAATATTTATGAATTTATGTGGCGGGGATCTTGATTTTTCCCAACAATTACAAAACATATGAGTGATATTTGATGACATGATTTTTCATTTAATTGACTTCATTTTGTTAGCTGCAGAACCACGATTTGTTAACTTTTATAACAGAGAAGAAAATATCAAAGTAACCTCTTTTAAAACATAGATTTGTATTTTACAGGCAAACCAGACCGATTAAAGCATCTAAATTTTCTTAGTAGATAAGTCTTAACATACACTTCAATATGCTAGTCCATTTTTTAAAACCTATTTGTAGTTTTAATTGGAAAGAAAAAAAAATAGTTTTTCTTATGGTACGGGGCGCAAACACTCCGTATTAGATTAATTGTTTAGCGATGTGTCGCCTTAAATTGATTTTCATAATTTTGCATACTGTATATTCAGGGAAAAAAAGGTTGGCCAATGTAATGTATTTAATAACAACTCTGTACCATGTATCTTGTTAAATAAAAAATATTCTATTCTAACAGAGTGGTGGCCAAGATGCTCGTCGATCGGTAGGCAGACCTCCAGTTCGGTGGTCGGACGACCTAGTGGCGAGCAGGGGATGGATGAGGATGGGGCAGGACCGTGAAGAGTGGCGTGCGAGGGAAGAGGCCTATATGCCCTGTAGTGGGCGGAAGTGGGCTGATGATGATGATGATGATGATGATGATTCTATTCCAAACTTTAAGAGAAAACACTAAGGTCGTCTGATATGAAAAATATGTATGAAAAGTAGACAAAATCAACGTTTCGTAGTCCCCTGATTCCTCTTCCAAAACTAAACCGATTTAATTACTTTTTTCAATAAAAATTAAAGAAGCGCAAATTAGCACTTAAAAATAAAAATTAAAAATTAAACTAGACCGCTTCCAGCATCGCGCCCAACACCACCATCTTGCGGTCTACCGTCACCTCACGTGCTAGTGCATTAGTTGATGACGTCACGGGCTGACGACTCCTTGCGTTCGCGCCTTAATTGCTCTTAGAAGATTGCACCTCCATCCTGAGGTGTACAAGTGAAAAATGTATATGGTTTTGCTCTCTTTTTTTTAAAGGGTACGTAACTGTTGCTGACGTGATAGGGCTCGTAGCATAGTACTGGTTTGTGCCTTTCTATTAGGGAAGTGGCCCCAGTTTTCGACACTTTAAGCCCAGTGTTCGACATATTTTTCGTTGCCAAAAATAATGTATAGAATGTTTATATAATTTTTTACGCATATTTTGTTGCGAACAAATTACAAAAACACAAATGTTGAAAAAAATTCCACGAGCAGGATTTGAACACGCACCCTTCTGACATACCGGGTCAGGTGCCCGTGCCAGGTCTCCCAATTGAGCTATCGTGGTTCTAACCAGCCCGCCGAAATTATTCAACACTATTTATTACTTTTTACTTTGAAAGCCAAAGGCGCCCATGCAATGTCAACAAATACCGTCATTAACATCTGATCATAATATTTTTACAAATTTTTTTTTGTTTAAATCCTGCTCGTGGAAATTTTTTCAACATTAGTTTTTATAATGTCTAGAGTTTTATTGCAATTTTACGGGATCAAAGCTAGGAAGCATTTTAATGATTAAAGGAAAATAATGTCGATTGTCACTAGTTCGTGTCGATAACTGGTTCTTGCTGATCACTGGTGCCACTACCCTATGTTCTTGTCTTGTAAACGTAATTGGTAATATCAAAGTAAAAAAGGAAAGAACTTAGTCATCTATCATTCTGCAGTATTGAATTAGTACCTACATACATATACAGGGTCTAACAAATTCAATAAGCGAACGTTTAAGAGCGGTATCTATACATCATTCTGAATACAATGACAAAAAATGGGCTCCAGTTTTATAGTGATTTTTTAAAGTTATGTTTTCTAACAAACTAAATCAATTAAAATAATGCACATTATGAAACATGCTGTATCTTTATTACACGCACACAATTGAAAAACAATTATATGACATTCATACACACACGACTATCTTTGTGTGCGTGTAGTACAGCTGTACGGGTTTGGAAAGGGTGTTTTTTTGTTGAATTATGATAATGTTTCGTTGATTATCTTGGTAACGACCCTGTAGTTTTGGACCAAATTTGGTGAGCATGCTCAGTGTGATGTATATATGCTCTCCTTAAACGTTCGCTTATTGATATTGTTAGACCCTATATAGTGCCCAAGTACGTTTTTAGGATAAAGTGAAATGTTAAGTAAATGTATAGAGGTAAGCATTATTTGTAATTTCGGGCTCTTGAAAGTTTGTAATTGTAAATGTATTCAATTAAATATTGTATGATTTGGTAACGACATAAATATTTTTTGTTTGTAAATATCGTCACTTCTTAAAGCTGTGGAGTTTCTTTCGCCCATTCTTCTCCACAGCTAAAAATAGACGTCCTGAATGGGTAGTAGGTAAAAATGTATGCACGAGTCAAAAGCACGTTTCGTAAGTTTATTTGAATAAAAAAAATTGACTTTGACTTTGGTCGAGAATGGTAAGTCATTGCGAGGACAGCTAGAAGAGCGGCACTAGCGATCCTCACCTTGCCGAACCGCAAGTTGCTTCTTCTTGAAAGGGCAAAGGGAACAGACGCCCACTATAACCGTGACGAACAAAAAAATATATTTGACGCTAACTCCAGTATCTCCAAAAAAAACTTTCGAAAAGAGCACGCAAGTCTTAAATTTAGTTTCTACACGCTTCATAGATTTTCTTTTAAAATTTAAATTCTAGTCATGTAAAAGACGAATGCAAGACCATAGGAGGTGGCCTTCGATTCGCGCACTGCATGCGCATACGCATCTCTCGTTTGCTTCAACGTCTGACGTGTCAGCGACGACGGGCCGTAACGCTAACTTAAGGCGACGCACCGCTAAACAATAAATCTCATACGTTTTGATACGAGCGTTTGCGCTCCGTACCCTAAGAAAAACTGTTTTTTTTTCCTTCAAATTAAAACTACAAGTTATTTAAAAAAAATGAACTACAATTTTGAAGTGTGTGTTTTGAAGACTAATCTACTAAGAAAATTTAGATGCTTAAATCGGTCTGGTTAGCCTGTAAAATACAAATCTATGTTTTAAAAGAGGTTACTTTGATATTTTTTTCTCTGTTATAAAAGTTGACAAATCGTGTTTCTGCAACTAGCAAAATGATGTCAATTAAATGAAAAATCATGTCATCAAATATCACTTTCATATGTTTTGTAATTGTTGAAAAAAATCAACATCCCCGCAACGTAAATTTCCAATGCGTCGCCTTAAGTGAAACGTGTACACTTTTATACCGCAAGGACCCCATGTTAGCATGTAGCAAGAAGGAAATATGTGTGCTGGAATACCATTCGATTTCACACGTACTCAAAAGATGTTCCTGTGAAAAATATTACAAAATATGCTTGTATGTAAATCTAAGTTCATAAACATAATTTGTTAAATAATAAGATGTACAGACTTGGGCACTATGTAAGCTTAAAACTTTATACCTAATTGCGCTGCATATCTGTCCAATGAGCGGGAATTAAAGTGATGTCAATTCCAATCATATTAGTCATTCACATCGAATCAAAAAGCAAATTCATTAATTCATTACTTAATTATTAATTTAACTTTATTCATTCCACAAATAAATGTTTTACACAAATAATGTTTTAACAAAAAAAACAGCTCCTACACGAATTATGTAGATATAAAAAGTATTTGTAGACAATTCAATCACCATTAGCTAATTGTTTCTCGTCTCCACTCTCCATTCCATTCATCTCTGCACAAAAGAATTCTGAATTTTATTCTATAGACGCTTCATACCGTAATTTCATCGCCAGAAAACTCCATACCGCCGTTGGTACAAAAGAAAAGCAATTTATAAAGTCTAAAACGAATATGCAAGCCCATTGTTGTTTCAAAAAAGTATCCCAATTACGTTGCGGTGGGAGAGAACGTAATCAAAAGTGATCCCGCTTGCAAGGACCGGGCGGCGTAGAAAGGCAGCTTTTTATGAATCACCCACACTTTTTATTTATTTTAAACTTTTGCAAAAAAATATTATGATTTTTTACATATTACGCAAATATTGTTGCGAACAAATTACAATTTGAAAAAAAGACAAAGTGTTGAAAAGAAATCCACGAGCGGGATTCGAACTTGCACCCCACATGCCGGGTCAGGTGCACTACCAACTATTGAGCCACGATCCCGCTTCCCGCACACGTGTTTCCCTCCTCTTTCTCCCCCGGGTTATTTAAGCGGGCAGGCCGCCATAGTGTGAGCGTTCGGCATAGCGTGGTAGCGCTGTGATGAACGTTTTCACTTCTTGGGCTTCACTGGCTGCTTTTCATCAGGCAGGGTGAGGACATTTTGGCGTGCCTCAAAAAAAAAATGAAAAAAAAACGATAGGTAGCATATTCTTTTTTTTTTTTTCAAACAAAATATTACATGGTGGACGTAATGCCTGAGGCATTTTCTACCACTCAACCATAGGGTGGTGCCGAAAAGACATGGGAGGTGCAATTTTGAGCGACAACAAAAGTGGAAAACAGTCTATTATTTCATCATCACAACATCACCAGAGGGCCTACTTAAGTTGAATAGCGCTAATAGAATAGAAACAGAAGATAATGATTTATCATTGGGATTGATATAAGGCAACGATATGTATAATGACGTTTGATTGGCCTATGCCGATCTTATATGGTTATCATGTCATTCCATTTTTATTCTAGTCGCGTGCGTAGGCCCTTGAAGGCTTCTCTATGCATGAAAACACCCCATGGAGAACGGGTTATTAACCACCACGCGGGCCCAGTGTTGTTCGTTGGTTGTTAACGACTGCTAATGCAGCCAGTTGTGAGTGACATTATGTGCCTTACGAAGCACGGAGAAACTCGAGATGAGAAGTTTTTAGTCACCCACCCGATGACCGCAATCGCAGACCAAACGCTATTACCACTACGCCATAGAGCTCCATTATAGTTAATGTAAAGTAAATACCTTATATACTGTTTTCTAAAGTTTACGCGAACACTACACATTGAAATGAAACAACTTTTACGGATCTACTCGCGTTTATTTTACACATCATCATCATCATCGGCCTGTCTTAGTCCACTGCTGGACATAGGCCTCCCCTAAAGAGCACCATAGCGCCCTGTCCTCGGCTTGACGCATCCAGCATCTGCCTGCAGTCTTTCGCAGGTCATCATCCCACCTGGCCGGAGGGCGTCCTACACTAAGTTTACCGAGTCGTGGTCTCCACTCGAGAACACGTTTACCCCAGCGGTTGTCGGTTCTTCGCCAGATATGGCCGGCCCACTGCCACTTCAACTTGCTAATTCTTAGAGCTATGTCGATGACTTTGGTTCTCTGTCGGATGTATTCGTTACGAATCCTATCCTTCAGAGAAACTCCGAGCATAGCTCTTTCCATAGCTCGCTGAGCGACTTTAAACTGGTGGACCAGCCCTACCGTGAGTGTCCACGTCTCAGCTCCGTAGGTCATGACGGGTAGGACACACTGATTGAAAACTTTCGTTTTCAAGCATTGCGGTATGGATGACGAGAAGACTCGACGTAGTTTCCCAAACGCTGCCCAGCCCAGCTGGATCCTCCTCTTGGCCTCCTTCTCAAAATTGTTTTTACCTAATTGCAGAATCTGCCCGAGGTAAGTATATTCAGAAACGATTTCAAGAAGGTGGCCATGTACGACGACCGGTATCGGATCAATGTGGCCATTGATCATGACTTTGGTTTTGTCCAAATTCATGCCAAGACCGATGCGTCGCGAGGCTGAAGCTAGGCCGTCCAGCATCTGGTTCAGCTCCTCTAGCGACTCCGCCATTAGGACTATGTCATCAGCGAATCGCAGGTGTGAGATGTAGTCACCGTTTATGTTAATGCCCTTTCCTTTCCAGTCCAGCGTCTTAAACATATCTTCCAACGCGCTTGTGAACAGTTTCGGGGATATGACATCCCCCTGTCTCACTCCTCTGCGCAATTGGATGGGTTTGGACTGCTGGCCCTGTACTTGGACATTCATGGTGGCGCATTCGTAAAGACATCTCAACACCTCGATATAACGACAGTCCACTTGGCATCGCTGTAAGGATTCCAGAACAGCCCAGGTTTCGACAGAGTCAAAGGCCTTCTCATAGTCCACAAAAGCCAGACACAGGGGCTGATTATACTCTTCAGACTTCTGTATAATCTGCCTCACTGTGTGAATGTGGTCTATGGTACCATATCCTCCGCGAAACCCGGCCTGTTCCGGTGGCTGGAACTCGTCGAGTCTCCTGGCGAGACGATTCGTGACCACTCGTGAGAAAAGCTTATAGACATGGCTCAGGAGCGAGATGGGTCTGTAATTTTTAAGCAGAGTTTTATCGCCCTTCTTAAAAAAGAGCACCACCAAGCTCCCGCTCCACGCCTTTGGAGTTCTCCCACTGTGAAAGACGGCGTTGAAGAGCTTCTGCAATTCCTGTATAACAGGGCCTCCTCTAGCTTTCAAAATCTCTGATGTAATTCCGTCCTCACCGGGGGCTTTTCCATTTTTAAGCTGTCTCAGAGCTAACACGATCTCGTCTTGACTGATGTCTGGCAGTTCGTCGGTGTAGTGGCGTGTCAAGGTGGCTCTGGAATCGTGGTCGTCTCGTCGGGGACGAGGGGCATGTGCAGCGTATAATCGGCCATAGAAATCCTCTATCTCGGCGGAGATCTCCGGCTTCGACAATACGGTCCTCCCGTCGTGCGTTTTAAGCTTCGTCAGGTGGCTCCTGCCAAGCTGCTGAGTGAATACTTTGGACCCTCGGTTTCGCTCTATCGCCTCTTCAATGAGGCGTGTGTTGGAGCTCCGAAGGTCGCGCCGTACCATCTTCGCAATTTGCTTGTTCAGGTCTGACCTCTCCGACGAAGTCGCTTGGGTGGTTTTCCGTCTTCTTGTCATCAGCCCGAGAGTCTCAGCCGAGAGTTTGGATTTCTTGCCAGTACGCTGTTTTTTGCAGAACTGAATGCCCTCGTCCCTCAACGTTTCGACTAGATTGTGTAGGGTCTCGTTAGCGTCATCAGTGGGTTCCAAAGCAACAAATCTGTCACCGAGAAGCTGCTGGAATTTCTCGGTGCCCGCCATGATTTGGATTGGGTTAGGACGGAGCGTGGACTTCATCAGACGGTTTCTTTCAAGCTTTAAGTTGATATTCAGAGAGCCTCGGAGGAGTCGGTGATCAGATCCGGTATTGAACCTGTTGATCACTGAGACATCTCTGAATATGTGCTTGCTATCCGTCATGATGAAGTCGATCTCATTTTTGGTCACAGTATCGGGACTTTGCCATGTCCACTTCCTTTGGGGCTGTTTTTTAAAGAAGGAGTTCATTAAGAACAGCCCCTCTTTCTCGAGGAAGTTGACAATCATTTGCCCCCTGTGATTCCTAACTCCATAACCATGCGGTCCTATCCGGGATTCGTTGCCAGTCTGGGTTCCCACCTTGCCGTTAAAGTCTCCCATAACAACGTTGAAATGAGCCTTAGTGGTGTTATGCAAGGCTTTGGATATGTCTTCGTACATATCCTCCACTTCATCATCTGAGTGTGCCGAGGTCGGTGCGTATACCTGAATGATCTTCATGCTGTAACGCTTTGACAGCCGAATGATCAGGTACGCTACCCTGGTCGACATACTGGAGATTTCTTCGACGTTGTTAGAGAGGACCTTATTGACGAGGAAGCCTACGCCGCCCTGGGATGTTTTATCACCCTCGCGAAAGTAGAGAAGATGGCCCGAGTCTAGGGTTACGGTGTCCTCCCCCTCTCTACGAACTTCACATAACCCTAGAACATGCCATTTAATGTTCTCTAACTCCACTTCCAACTGCGCTAGATGGTGGTCAAGCCTCAGAGTGCGTCCGTTAAACGTTGCCAGGGTAAGTTGTTTGTGGCAGCCTGAGGTAGCCCGGTGATTGTTAGCACCCCCTGCCCCGCCGTTACCATGGCCGCTGCCATGGCCAGGAACAGCGAGGCGGCCGGGAACTAGGGGCCGTTTCCTTTTTCGTACGATCATCATAAGGGGGGTAGTGCCCATAATCATAAGGGTTCGAAACGTCAGGATAAACATTAAATAAGTAATGTGTAAAATAAACGCCAGTAGATCCGTAAAAGTTGTTTCATTTCAACCTTATATACTGTCGAACTCTATTATTGATATCAAGTCCTATCAAGTATTCGCAACAATTGATAGATATTGACTTAATCACCACGCTTGTCAAATGCAGGTAAGTAACCACAAAACTGGCATCGAAAATTCGAATCTGATGTTTATACAGCCCCGTGATTATTATACAAATAAAATACTTTATCTACTTGCCTTTCTGTTATTTATTTTATTTCATTTGACTACAGACGGACCATGCAAAAGGTTTTCAATATCTATTATATATTTTTAATTTAATCATCTGCTCTTTAATATCTTCCACTGCAGCTGCAGTAAAATGTAGCTTATCTCACATATATGGTCTATGTCTCTCACACACCACGCAGCTGCACATCACACTAATATTATAAATGCGAAAGTTTGTGTGTATATTTGTTGCTTCTTCATACTGCAACGGATGGATGGATTTTGTGAAAATCGGCATACAGATAGTTTATAACCTGGATTAAAACATGGCATAGTTTTTGTTTTGTTTTGTTTTAGTGGCCGCTAGTAAAGCATAAAACATATTTGTTTTGTAAAAGTTGTTCGGGTGAATCACCTACGTCGCGGCGTCCGTTTTAGCCCTCCAGGGTTCCGTGGGGGACTGGATGAAAATTTTTAATTCCGAATGCAGTTTGCTAAAGAGCGCACAATAATACCCCAGGAATATTCGCCAGTAGATAATGTATAAAAGGCGTTTCGCTTTTTATTTTCCCGTTATTAACTATGCTATGCGGTTTTTAGTTGGGCTCCACTCGACTCTGAAATTAGTTGTGATAGTCGCTGTAAAATAATCTGGCGTTGCTGGGGTAGTACGAGTAACATAGACTATGTTTAGGTATAAAATTATTACGCAAATTAAGTATGTTGCACCAAATTAAAATTCGGAGGGAGAATCGGTTTTCGATGATTTATAGTTGTTGTGATTAAGAAAGGCTTCCTTTGACTGCGGTGTGTTAGTGTTGATAATTTAAATATCTTTTTATTAATCTATTGTTTATAATCAAGATAATTTATTAATAAAATAAGAAATAAAACAATTTGATAAGAAACTTAAGTGACTAAAACTAAACTAAAATATGGCGTCAAAAAGTTCCTCCGCGTCGCTGTCGACTGGAAATGTAACCAAGAGACTGGCGGCATTGCCTCGTTGTATGGCAATGCTTAGCCTTTGGCCAAGGTAAAAGCCAGCCTTTGGGTCATGGGAAGAGTCAACCAGCCTTTGGAGATGTCATTAAATAAAACATGAGCACTCGGACCCCACGGCCCGAGGGTTTCAACCCCAAACGGCTCGAAAATATAATTGCCGATAAGGTTATTATACTTTCGCCGCTTGAGATTTTCTGCAACCGCAGCAGCAGCACCAGCACAGCACGCTGTGCTAGGAAGATGGGATGGCGCAAGAGCATCGAAACAAGTTGCATCCCACACTAAAGGCCTACCCGCCTTCCATGGAAATAAAGACATGCCGTCCGGTCTCTTGCCATCGTCGCGTGCCAAGCCATTGGGTTCTAATACAGCTGGAACGCCGACGGTGACAAGATAATAATTTTGTATGAGAATAAATGCCTTTAAACTTAACAATAATTAATTTTATTATTATTTACTTCGGAGCCACTTTTGTATATATAAAGATTGTAATTATTGTTTTATTACTTTAGTATTTAACTTTCAGATGGACGCAGACGAGGATAGTGCAAAGCGACGAAAAAAGTTTATTTAACCTTTTCACCGCCCAACTATCCTGCACGCGATGTCCCGCTGTACGCCAACGTATAAATGTATTTTAATGAAGTGCTGGCGTGGGCGGCACGAAAATCTCGAACTTCTATAGAAGTTGTTGGCGGTGATTTTGTGTGTGTTTAAGTGTGTAAGTTAAAAAAGTACGGGTTCGTCGCTAAGTGTTTGACATAACTACTTTTTGTATAAGATTTATCATTATTATTATTAAAAACTTCTTTCAAATTGTTTTATAGGGTGCGTTTAGTTTCAGGCAAAATAAGCTAACAGTATCTTTTGTCTTACAAGTGGGATGATGAGATCCCAGGCAGAGGAGCATAGAAATCAGTATGTATATTTTATTTCTTAACTATCGAAACACAACAATGCTGACAGACTTAGATAAGGTGGTAGTAGCTAGCCAGGCGGACTGTAAACCAACCAAACGTTCAATCAGTCAATGATTCAAGAACGAAGCACAAAGCAAAGCTGAGATTTTATTTAATGGTAACTTTTTGAGAGAGATTGCTGTTTGCCTCAAACGGCATTTTCAGCGTCACCGGGCTTTTTTGGGAGCGGCGAGGTACATAAAGGGTACACAAGCCGTGTGAAACGAAACCTTCCGAGGTTTTCTAGAGGGAATGGCATCGCACACTTAAAAGTGCGCGTCCCCGTGCCCTACTAGATTCTCCGAAGGGTTCGGATCGGATCGATTCATTAACCGATCCAACCTATTAGTACAATGGTAACGTTAACTAATTACTAATAGCAAAGTTCAGTGGAACACAACTTATCTTGACATGCAGGCTAATAATTACAAGAAACTAGCACAGCTATACTAAACTATAATACTACTTACAGCAGAAATTGGTGACTCTCTTTTTTGTCGCACTTCCAAAAGATGGAATAGTCTGCCTGCAGTGTACACGTTTTCCGTCCTTCAGTGTGGTCCTGACACGAGGTCCTTCAAACGAGGCGTGAAGAGGCAAATTGAAGGCCGCAAGTTGAGGGTGGCTGATGCTGCGTTGTTTTCACACTGGTTCACTTGTATTTGCGTCTGGACTCTATTTCCAAATAACATCAGGTGGATTGGAGTCATTTTGCGTGCTAACTAATAAAAAAATAAAACAAAAAACCCGACTGCTAAAACAACTTAACAATTATATGCTCGTAGAAACCGGACTAACATAAAAAATAACTGAAAAGAAAAAAACAAGCTCTACGATCCCAGAGTTCAATTTGAGCAATGTTGAATGCAACGTGAAATACTTCCTTGTTCTTACTTGTACCTATACTTAAATAATAAAATCTATAATAAATGAGTATTTATATATACATTGAATATTGAGAGTTGTCGCAGAAGGGGACAATCATCAACCAAGCGGCCGTGGCTAGCTCAATTAAATCCGTACTCTCTTTGGTTTTTTTACACCACTAGAAAGTAGAAATTTCAACAAACAAAAAGCCCACCGACTTTTTTAAAAAAGCAGATATTTTGACGCGAGAATTTTCGACTGAAAATTAGGGTGCTTGTTCGATATTAAATCAAAATAAGGTAAAAAAAATATTTTTTAAATCAAAAAAAATACAGTGTGTTTGGGATATAAAAAGGTAAGTTTACACCAAATTTCGTGAAAAATAAAACAAAAATTGTAATTGTGTATCTTTTACAATTTTTGTAAAATAAAAAACCAAAAACTTGGTTATTTGAATTTTTCACATACATTTTGAGGTTATGTAAAAAAAGTGTACATCTTTTTATTACCTACAACTTTGCCATTTAACTTTTTTCCATACGACTTGTAGTTTTTCCGGAAATCGAGATAAACCGAGTTTTTACCCTTAACCCCCTTTCCACTTCTCCACCTCAGATCGCCCGTAAATTATTTTTCCTCTCATTTTTGTTATATTCTCTTCCATTTCCAATGGGTGTCATCCAACTATAATTTTGTTTCACTTTTTACCATTTTCAAAGGCTTCCGCCCTTGTATAGACGTTGTAGTTCGTTTAAAGAATTTTGATCGTGTGGTCGATCTAACAGTTTTTTGGGGTCAAGACTACTAATAGCTAACCCGACCAATCTTTTTTTTGTTGTTACTTTGTTTTTTTTTTGTTTTTTTTATAGCCTATGTCACATGTTAAAATCCACCATGCCGTTTGGGCTGTAGGGCGTGCCAAAGAAACAGACATACACGTTTACATCATACACTCGAAAAACATAACCCTCCTTCTGACGCAATCGGGTAAAAAAAAGCAAAAATTCTTTTCCCCTTTTCCCCGTTGAACCGAACACGGAATCAATGTACTTAATTGAAGCATCGACGTTACTGGACGTGGACGTACGAAAAACGTCAAAAAAAATACGTTTCCGAGCACACCTCAGTGTAACCGCATTCGCCGCGAACCCGTTTGATCCGACTAATCACGAATTCGTGCATTTCGTGCACGGAAAATATCCCGATGCCTTTCCATTCGTTCGGGTTCCGGTTAGCTACTTATCTATTTTTCTGCAAAACGGCACCGTGTGAGGATTACGAGGTGCACGTTACATTAATTAATTAAACTGAATAAATCTATAGCTAGATACTTATTGTTAGGTAGGTATGTACATTTTATTTTATGTTAAAATGATAACGAACGAACAGGCAAGCCACTTGAATGCCTAGTGCAAGAGGTAACTATCTCTTTTCTTTCATATAATCCTTTCTTCTTCTATTCTTTTAAAATATACTTCACCAGCTAATTTTACTTCCCCACTGATAAGATAAATACGAGTAGACAGATAGATAAAACTCTTTATTGCACACACACACACACAGAAAAGTAAAAGGTACAGGTATAAGGTACGAGTATTCCCTTTACATGGAAACAAGCGGGAGAACGGGCTATAAAGGCCCAGTGCGGTGCAGTGGTTGTTAACGACTGCCAACGGGCGGTACGTGCACTCCAAAGTATGGTGAAACTCGAGGTGAGAAATTTTTGGTCACCCGTTAGATGACTGACCTTTGCCAAAGTTGCTTAACATCAGCAATCGCAGACTGAGCGCGTTTGCCACTGCGCCATGGAGATCCTCTTTTTTAAATGTATTTATTGTTTAACTAGCGGCCGCTCGCGGTTTCACCCGCGTGGTTCCCGTTCCCGTGGGAATATCGAGATAAAAAGTATCCTATGTGTTAATCCAGGTTATAAACTATCAGTATGCCAAATTTCATCCAAATCCATTTAGTAGTTTTTACGTGAAAGAGTAACAAAAATCCATCCATACTTACAAATTTTCGCGTTTATAATATTAGTAGGATTACTTAGTATTTAATGTTCAGATGGATGTACAGAGTTACCATAATTAATTAATTAATGAATGTTAAAACACTTAAAGACAAATCATTAACGCAAAGGTATCAGCATCAAAGCGATTTTAATTAAACTCAACGTTTAATGTTTCCAAGGTAATCTGATAAAAGTCGTTTCGAGCGTTTCAATGAGTGTTTACGTGAAAACGCTTTTAACCCGTCGCTGGTGGGTGCGACCGCAAATCTATTAACGCGACTTTGCGGTTGCTAAACGTATTGGCGATCTTTTGCGGAACGCTTTCAGGCTATTCAAAACGATGTATTAGTGTTAATTTCAATTATTTTAGTAGCGTTTTAGGGTTGACGCGTAACCATAAATTAACTTTTACTTAGAATGCAATATGATATAATTTTAAAATTAATTTGAATCATGGAAGTTTTACTTCTCTTTATTTACATCTTAAACTATAAAACACACAACAATAACATCAGCGGTTTTTCCCTAAATGGCTTTAAAAGGAAACACTAAGGTCGACTGAATTGAAAAATATGTATGAAAAGTAGACAAAATCAACATTTCGTAGTCCCCTGATTCCTCCTCCAAAACTGGATCGATTTAATTACTTTTTTCATTAAAAATTAAAGAAAGGCTTTGGCCACATGTGTATTGTGCTTTGGCTGTGTCCTTTTTTCATAAATTAATTATTAAAAGAGATTAAAAACCTTAAAAATTGGTCAGATTTTCCGCTGTGTTTCCCAAATTTTACGGATTATATTAAAAAAAATCAAAACATAGGGATACAGCCAAAGCCTTTCCTTCATTTATTTTTAATGAAAAAAGTAATTAAATTGCTCCTGATTTGGAGGAGAAATCAGGGGACTACAGAACGTTGATTTTGTCTACTTTTCATATAATTTTTCAATTCAGTCGACCTTAGTATTTCCTTTTAAGTTGGTGTTACCATTTTGTAAATGTTTTTGGTGAAATAAAATTATTATTATTATTATTATAGACAAATTGTCCAAATACAAGCCACCGACCACGATGGACGTTGTCAAATAGCAGATATCGAAACCCAGGCTAATATAGAACTAAAAGCAATAACTTTAAAATTAAATCTCATTAAATTTATACTTGTTTTAAGGACAACAAGAAAAAGTATTCTTGATTTAAACGTTTTAAAAGTAGCCAGTATCTTTTTTGTTAACCTTTATGGTCTCTTTAACTTCTGTTTTCCTTTTCGTCGTCAACCTTCAAAACAAAACAACATCGTTACAACATTTTCATTAAACCCTCCTTTTCTGAAGTAACACCTGGAGTTTAATACTTTAACCGGTATCTTATGAAATCTTCGTCCCGATTGACTATCCGGGGGCCAAGGTAGGCGGGTGGGGGCGGCAATTATTGAGCAAACGTAATAGCAGCATTGTGACAGACGACTCTGTGCACAGACGCGCAGCGGCGTTGATTAGTACACAGGGCCGCTGTAGAGACGCAATTGTACTACATTTTTTTTTAAATTGCGAAGCTTTACTTCTTTTAACAACGGATGCACCGAATAACGAACTTTGTCATACTGGCAGTTCTCCAAAAGGACCGATGTTATGGTGAAGGTTGCGAATTCGAGCAGCACAAAATCGATTGTCGTCGTGGAGATCCTTAGGGTAAGCCTTTGTCTATTAGTGGAAGTCTTTAAAGCTGAGATGATGATGATGATGATGACCCCTCTTAGGGAAAACCCTAAAGACTTTAAAGATTAACAATCTTGAGAAAGCTAGCTAATTAGAAAAACGTCTTAAGTCTCAACGGTCGGAATCTCAATATACTGATTTTGATTTTAAAATAAAAAAAATATAAAATCAGAACACCGACACACGTTTTGGTTGGTAAGCCTTGTTTCAATTTCGTTTGGCTAATATCATCTTATCTTAATTCTATCGCTAAAACCAGGGCTTTGAACACCGTTAATAATTTCGCTAACAATACTTCTGTCAAACGAAGATACCGTTAAAAAAACTAACGTTATTCATGATATCGTTACCTGGTGGCATTTTTACCGATAAATTAATTAACCGCTTTACACAGATTGGTTAATTCGTATTAGATTACAAAAACAGCAACGATACTTTTCTAGATAACTTTACCAGCATTACCACTACCAATTTAACTTTATAGAAATAACGTTATTTAACGTAACCTGGCTGTAATAACTATGTTAGCCAGATCGTTTTCGTTAAATTTTGGCGTTTTAGCAACTTAACATCACTTGCAGCAGCTTGCAGCCTTCTTCTGTATAATCTACAAAGTAAGAAAATAGACTTTATTTTTGATGCCAGAAATTCCCGCTAGCTATTTAAATACGTTACAATATTAGTGTCTCGTAAAACTTTAACGGGATCAATGTATACGGGTGATTACAGTTAAGTGTTTTTACTTTTAATAAGACTTTAACTTCTTTTATTACCTCACACTTTGTATTACACATTTTCATGACATATTTTCTCTCAAAGTCACATACAATAGGTATGGTAGAAAACCTTTAAATTTGCGATATTTTTATTTTTGTTCATTTATAGTTTATATGACAAAAATAAAAATATCGCAATAGTGATTTAAAGAGGCCACTCCACACCAACCCTTGTTCTTGATTATATTTGCGACGAGCCACGGACACGCCCCCATTCCATCCCCTATTATATTCAAAACGTACTACGTAACGTCGTAACTCCAAATTCATGCGAATCTATTTTAAACTCTATTTCCGTACACCTAAAAGGGAATATTGTTGTTATGACTGTAGTTAAGTAAGTGCATAAAGCCTGTCTGTTTCGATTTGTCTATAAAATAATACATATTAAGCTTTGTCTGCGAATCATTGAAAGCAAGTAATTTAACAGCATTCAATAAATGTAATTAATTAAAATCTGCTCTCCGATGATTGGAAAGTAGGTGCCTTTGAATCGTTTGTTAAATTTTAAGCAAATTACTTGATTATCTTGATGGAAAAAGACATTGTTCAGCGTTATAAATTTGGTAAATAAAACTTTTTCAATGCTACTTACGGCTTAAAACTTAAATGTCATTCAAGCACATTTATGTGAAACTTGCAATGTGAGTAAGTAAAGTATAGCTTAGTATTAATCTTTTATCTCCCAGTGACTCCATATGGAGCCATAAAAAAAACTCATTTCTATTGTGTCTGGTTTTATGGATAACGAGAGGTTAAATTGTGAAAGGTATAAGCCACGTATAAGCTAATGCGTGTGTATAAGTAAGCCTTAATGAGAAAGTTTCGTGGATTCGGCTTTCAATTCTAATACCGTGTTATGTATTTAATTACTACCTATATCTTAATTAATGGCTTCGCGATTAGCTTTAGGTAAGTCATTACAACACTCTTCTATGTTCTTCTAATTATGATATGACAACATATATATAAAAATTTAAAATTTATAAAATAAAAAAACTTTAAAACAAAGTAAAATTTATCCCCTGTTCCACCTATCCCTACCAGGCTATCTCCACTGGTAGGGATAGATGGATTATTTTTCCACATGTCCCCACTGGTAGAGATGTTATGACAAGATAAATATTACTAGAAAAGATCAACCAGTCTGGACAGGTTATCCAAAGGTCGTGGGTTCGATTCCCACTCGAGTTTCCTGAGACTGGTAGATTTTTTCTTGTTCTATTTATCTTGTAACTAGGTATAGCATTGTGCAAAATGCGAAATAATAATAATATGACAAGTTTAGCAAAATTTTACCAGTCCTTGTTTTTCACCAGTCCAGTAGGCTTAGCCAAAGTAACATTAAAAAAACGATAGCGATGTTCGAAAAGAATAAAATGTATGGGATTGAAATAAGCCGCGCTAAATCACGTGGTCAATCTTATGTCAATCCCATGCATTTAATTATTTTTGAACTTCGCTATCGGTTTCTGGCTACCGCCACAGGAGGCGTTATTTTACGTTTTCGTTAATGCCATTTTACGTTTTCGTCCACGTGATCGAATGGCGAATGAAACTCGCACGAGGCGTTTTTCTTTTTAAACAAGAGCGTTTTTTCCAACAATGAAACCATTTCTTGCGTACGTGTACAAGTATCAAAAAACATCGTCCAACAATTGTTTCGCCTTTCTTTATATTGTGTCGATGCGTGTTACTCGCGGACTGACAAACACACACAACTCGCACACAACTCACACACGCTGCATGCTACTAAGAGTTTCTATTGTTTAATCCCACAATTGGCCACGAATGCACAGACCGACGAAAGAAACTGACCAAGAGGACTACTGTTTGTACGGTGCTTGAACTAACTAGATACTTGTGTTTCGTAAGCTGAAAGTTAAATGTAAAGAGATAAACTCTTGCGGACACTTTAAGCCGACTGTTCGACACAGTTTTCGTCGCTAAAAATTAACATACCTAGATTTTACGGTATAGTAAGTAAACAACCTATAATTGTCCCACTGCTGGGCAAAGGCCTCCATCATTGAAATCAAGTCATCGCTACAATTGATGGGTAATGGCTTAATCACCACGCTTGCCAAATGCGGGTTGGTGATCACAAACCCGGGCTATGCATCGAAAAATCCGAAATACACTTTGCCCGACCTGGGAATTGAACCCGGGACCTTCGGGTATCGCACCGAGCAATCTGCCACTCGGCCACCGAGGCGTTCTCTCGTTCTATTTTTAATTAATAATGGAAACGAATGTCGATTATTGGGGTCTGTCGAACACTGGTGTCACCTTAGATGTTATGATATTAGGTATCATTTATTAACACTTTGAATTCCATACAATGCTAATAAGCAGCCGCGTTTTAAAGTTGACTGTTTTAAAACTCTGGCGGATTGCTTTACTTCGCGTACCTACTAAAAACACTGTTTTTTTATTTTTGTTTAAAGATAAAGAGTCTAGTCAGCGATAAGGTAAGAATATTAACTCCTTACCAATAGAGCAACATTGACAAACATTTGAAACCTAGGAATTATCTTCAAAAACATAGTTATGTTTGATAATCATTAAAGTTTTAGGCTGTAGGTAGAGCTTTTAGGGCTATACCTACACACTCGCGTTATTCTCATATTGACGAATCTATAGTCTACACATATTATAATTTATCAAACATCAACGATCAACACCAGACGGTCGCTGTTCGGCAGATTTGGGCGGTCGAGATGCGGTGCTGCGTCGAAATAATACGACAGACAGACGCTCCCTACGATATCAATGTTATGGAATGGCTTCAATAATAAAAAACATATTTTTTAAAATCTTTACTGCCAATCACTTGGCTTTTATCTCACCTGATATTTGATAATAAAGGTCGAAAATGGAAGCGCACTTCACCCGGAATCCTAAACTACTGCGGCACTGGCTATCTTATGTCTGTGTCGGAACACAACAATGTTACCTACTAACATTGATATTGTGGCGATATTTTTAGATAAGATGTAGTAGCTAGACAGGCGGACTTAAAACAAGCCTACCACCAACCGAGTAGGTAGGTACTATAGTGATCGGGTCTCCTTGCTCGGGCAGGTCTATGGCACACGACGTGATCTGAGAAAAAGAAGGAAGAATCTAGAAGGAAACAAATGAAGAGGGTGGGATTGGGTGACAGCCAGCTACGGAGCTAAGGCTGAATTGTAATACGCTTCTTGAGAAAGTATATAGTATTCAAGTTATTTTGCCCTCTATCATTTACCCCGGTCTTAACAGTACACAAACATTTCCATAAAATTCAGCTTAGGTATGAAAGCTATTAAATTATCGATTAAGCATTTTGCAATTGAAGACGAAAATTCGAAAGGAACTCTAAAATTCGGTAACTAGTTGCCATGGGTTCGGGTCCTACCTAAGGCAAGACTTCGTTTTAAAAGTGTTATTAATATTAATTACAATACAATAAATCAGATTGAAGCAACCGGTCAACTATAAAAAAATTTAACAAAAAAAAAACCGACTTTAAAAAAGTAGACTGATAAAATTGCACTAAAAAGTAAAAAATAAGCGTTAGACTTATATAGACAATAATTTTATTAGGAAAATATATAGGTACAATTATTGTTGTTTTTGGAGCCGGTGCCAGCCAACGAAGTTTTTGGAGCCGGTGCCAGTCCGCGTTTGTAGTCAAAATTTTATGCATAAGATTGAATGTAGGTACTATTATGATTTTAATATATAGTATTTCGTTAAATGTTTATGTTAAAGTTACCTTGGCTGGCACCGACTCCAAAATAACAATAATTGTACCTATATATTTTCCTAATAAAATTATTGTCTTTAAAAGTCTAACGCTTATTTTTTACTTTTTAGTGCAATTTTATCAATCTACTTTTTTGAAGTCGGTTTTTGTTTTTGTTAAAATTTTTGTTTATTTCTCTCTTTTTAGTGAATTGTTTCGATCTATTTATCAAAAGCGAATATGGGTAGACCTACTAAACGCGCTGCTCGTATGAGACAGCGCCGTTTAAATGAGACAAGCGAAGAAAACGAGAAACGCCTATCTCAAAGTAGGAAATCAAAAACTGAGTTCCGGTGCCTGCCTTCTTTTGCTTCGTCATAGTCGCTTAACTATCTTAATCGAGATATTTTATCGCCACCCGTGAAATACTTTTTATTGAGGAGTTCCGATGGCAATATGTGGTCTTTTTCATCAGTTACACTTCATCAAATGATACTTTCTGAATGCAAATGCTTGATTTACTTCTGAAAATACCAAAATCGCTATAGGTATGCCTACAATATTTGTGGAGTTCCCTCAATTCCTTAAGGATTCCATCATCAGAACTGGACCAAATTAAAATGGGACCACACGGGAAGCACCAGCTTTCAAATAAAGAAAGAATCATAAAAATCGGTTCACCCAGTCGAAAGTTCTGAGGTAACAAATATAAAAAAAAAACAAAAAAAAAATACAGTCGAATTGATTACCTCCTCCTTTTTTTGAAATCGGTTAAAAAAACAAGCTGAATATGATAATATTAAAAAATAGTTTAAAATTATTTATTACTAGGTATTAGGTTACAATAAAATTTAACTCTTGTGAAAGCCACTTTGGGAAGCTTTGAACTGAGAAGAACCGGCAAGAAACTCTGCTTGCCGGTTCTTCTTCCAGCCTTTCTTTAACAGTTTAAAAAAAAGAACGGAAAAAGCCCTCCAGAGTGCCTAGAGTAAGTTTTGTTAACTATCCGTATTGATTTGATTACTCCTGGCGGCATACGAGAAGACAACCCGCTATACACTACTTTAAAGTTTATACTGACACCCCCTACCAACCTATCGGTTACAAAGTAGGTGTCAGAATAACCTTACGCAAGCGCAAGAGACCATCTACGTCAGGTCATAACGCCAGATCAGAACACGCCGGTACGCATCCTTCATCCAGTTCTTTTATGACTAGTGTCTCAAGCTAGTCGCCCCGTGGACACGTATAGTCCACTACCTAATATCCAGATAGGTCACCGGGGCTGTAAGATCGCTCACTTCTCGTTGCACTAGAGCACAACTCGCAGTTTTCCACTGCTTGGGCCGTCAGCTCTAAAGCCGACTACCAAATGTCCTCTTTGGTGGCGGAGTTGTAAGCACACTCACTTCTCGGTACCCATCCAGGCACCTGATCAATTCCAAATTCCTACGCGGCTGATTAAACTGGAGGCCTTTGCATCTAGCGGGCACCTCTACTAGTTCTCCAGACTAATGCCAGAGATGTTGGAGTAACTACTCAGTGAAAACCACCGAGCACCACACCAACTAAGGGTAACTCACGTACCCCGCAGATCTTTTCGCTTCAGGCCCCCAACGGACCGCTACTAAGACCCGCTCGCTATGCACGAAATGGAAGCCTGGCCAGACCAACCAGGCAGACGAACATTCCCACTTCTATAGCTAACCACATGCCACCACGAGTCCAACCCATGTCCGGGGCCTGCCGGAGACGCCCGCGAAGGCATAACCGGCAGGGGGCCTAGGATCCGGAACTCCCGTGGTACCCTTGAAAAGACAGCCGGACCCGTAGTTCCAGCTGCCATACCCTACCTATCAGGGTCAGTAGATAGGGACGACATACGAGAAGAGTTGAAATATAACCACACAAAGTCTCGTTTTCGTTAACGTGATCGAAGGCAATTAAACTTACACTAGACACTCAGAAGGACGCTTGCCATCGCAAATCAACGCAGAATTACATCACGCTATATTTATAGTAGGCATCCACTGTAAATCTGGGTAACTTTTGAATTAACCTGTAACATGTTTAGTTGACAACCTCTTTGGTCGAATGGTTTGTACACCGGTTTTCATGGTGTCGCCATCTCTGAGGTCCCGGGTTCGATCCCCGGTCGGGTCAATTTAGAAATTATTGTTTTTCTAAATTGTCTCTGCTCTGGGTGTTTTCTATGTATAATAAGTATCTAAGTATTTTAAGTATGTTTATCCGTTGTCTAGTAACCATTTAACGAGTTTCATAACGAAGCTTCTCTTGGGCTAGATAATTGGTGTGAGTGTAGGAAAGTTTATTTTATTTATTGATAACCTGCACTTGGAGAGCCCTATGTCCAGCAGTGGTTGATAATGATGATGATGATTGTTAACGAAAACAAGAATTTATATGGCATTATTAGTGCCTCCTGATGACAAATGAGATAATTTACAATTTTACTAATCATCATCTTAAAAAAAAAAACTTTTTCTTTTGAGCGAATGGCAAAACAAACTCGCACTATACACCCAGGAGGCGCTACTTCAAAACCAACAAAATTATCTGGTAAGTAAAAGTCGCACACGGTTCATATCCACATGTTTTAATTGGTCCAGCCCGGGCGTTCAGTGTGCTCATATTTTAAAGCAACTGCCGAAACAATGATCAATTTAGCAATCACAACGTGTATGCATTCGTACAGATATGGATATAACGGATTTTAAGGGCTGCCTCCTAAATACCTAACGAGATAATAAATTAAAGGTTTATATTAAAAGACAAACGAACTAAAAATATGAAATATTGGTCATTACAACAACGTTTAAATTTGAATAGGCTTAATTGTTAAACTATATTAATCTCAGACCTAAGAGGTCACATAATACATTATCTTAAATATATATATGTCTGGAACAAGAAGTACCGATACACTAAAATTTGGTTATGTTCAAATATTTTTTCTCATAAAAGCATAACGTTCAATTGTAATGGGATTGTTATGTATGTTTTTTTAAGTATTCATATATGTAGCTATGAGTTGTTAGTAAATATTTTATAACTTAGTTCTTGTAAAAATATAAGTCATTTACTTACCAAACTTGCTTCAACCTAACTGATTTATCCATAAATCCCTAATGAATTTAGGTTAGTGGCCCCAGCTTAGATCATTTAATGCTCTAAGGGCCCCAGTGTTCAACATGTATTTTCCTTTATTTATTTAAAATAGGAGTAAGCAGTTGATTTTTGACTTGAGGTACAATTTAAGTCAGACCACTAGCTTCCTAGCTGATAAATTATTTTATTGACTATTTCATTGATAAATTTCAATTAAATTTTATATTATACTAGCTGACTTCGTGCCGCTTTGACAGTTTCCATCACAACAAAACAAACAAAACGTTGACAGTTTCCATGACGACAAATCAAACAAATTATTCGTCCGCTAAAGAACACACGTATCCCATGATGGTCCTCTATAGAGGAATCCTCATCATCGAATTTTGTTTCTTCGAAAACCTTTCAAAGACATCTCTATACTGGCGACGCCTTGATTATATCGACGTCTTGTTACTGCGATGTTACGTTACATCGAAAAACTGTACTGCGAACATGTCAGACTGCGAAGCCTTGTTCAATCGACGTCTTGTTATTGCTATGTTTCGTTACATCGAAAAACTGTACTGCGAACGATTTCACTGCGAAAATATCATACTGCGAAGCGTTGTTCAATCGACGTCTTGTTACTGCGATGTTTCGTTACATCGAAAAACTGTACTCCGAACGACGCACTAGATATCACTGAAAGGTTTTCGAATAAAAAAAATTCGATGGTACGCCTTTTGCACTCAAGTAGGTACCAGTGGGGTACCTACTACTCAAGTATTACTCAAGTAGGTACCCCGGTACCTACTTGAGTGCAAAAGGCGTACCATCGATTTTTTTACTTAGATATTGAGTAAAAAAAAAGTTAAAAAGTTGTATGGGAGGCAGCCCTACAGCCAAATGTGTCTATTTCACATTTACCTGCCCGCCATTGTCTATTAAGCCAAAAAAAGTTTCCATTCTGGCTATTGTGATGCTCCTTTGTTTTATGCAATACCCCACGCCCACGCTTTGGGCTACCCCGTTACGATGCGAGCAGTGGATTTGCTTAGGTTTCAGTACTTTGTAAACGATGATGGATAAAGGTATTCTATTAACACCTATGTACTAAGTACTAACCTAGTTTTAAATAGTCATAAAATGTTATTGTTTAATGTAGTACGTATATTTGGCAAATTAGTTCTAAGCATATTACTAGATGGCGCTGTATTTGTTTGTACACTTTCTGAATCACGGTATTTAGATTATTGTTAACCACCGTATTGGTCTCAGATCTAGAGGCCCCGCCCGGGTTCTATGCTCAGCAATGTTTGTGCTCGATTTGAGCATGTTAGGTTTGCCTGGCTAGCTACCATTATCTTATCTTACTTAATGTGCCGCCATAACATCGACAGTTAAAGATAAAATAGGCCAGTCCGTAGTAGGATCCGGGTGAAGTGTGTTAATTTCCACCCTTGGCCTTATCATCACCTAGCATATGTGCTCTGATTCCCGTAACAAAAACCGTAACGATATCGTAGCGACTTAGTCGTTGAACCCGTTTTCGTATTCACATCCGTCAATCGAGCCGATTTTTAAGTCGTTCGAATGAAGCTTCAACCAACCGTATTCAAGTTCCAACCAACCGTATTCAGTTAGTCGTTCGAACGAAATGCCAACCAATTCAATTCAACTCAATAATTTATTGCTCTCCATAAGTATACATGAGTAGTTACAATATTAGTTAGATAGAACGTTATGGACCCGGATTGGGCACGACAATGTTTTGAGAGGAAATTAATATCTAATCTTATTATACTGCTAATATAATTCAAAATATGTAAGATTTAAAGTATCTTGAGTGTGTCATGCTCTCTTTATTGTCTCTGCGGTGGTGGCGTGTGCGTCGGGTCGTTACGTTCCCTAAAATATGGTTGAGCGAAGCGATGGCTGATTCATATGTCATACTCGTGAAAGGGTGCCACCTGTGGAGACTGGTCTGCTCTTGCATACTTTTCTTATTGTTAGTATTAATTACTATAGTTTGACTTTGTTTTTCTTAAACAATTTTTGACTTTTATTAGAGTACTGTAGTGGTACTGTATGACATTGTGGAAATTGAAACTTTTACCGGATGTAAATTTGATAACTTAGATTTGTTTATTTTTTGGTTTTTTTTCATGTTGTGGTTGTCTTCTATATTTTTTTGTATTTATTTGTAATGGAAAGTGTCCTGCTATGATAGGGCATTTTCCAATTATTATTTTTTTTGACGCTGTAAGGGAGAGAGCTGGACACTTGCTGAGTTTCTTGCCGGTTCTTCTCAGTACAAGATCTCCCGCCCAGAGTAGACTTACGAACCGATGGCATAGCGACATTCATAAGAGCTACTTGTAGCCTAAACTGAATAAATGATTTTTGAATTTGAATTTGAATTTATTTTTATATATTAATTATACTGTTAATTAACTACATCATTTATTAGAATTTATGTATAAATATATATTCAAATTATAGTTATTATATTATCATAGTAACAATAATAAATAAAATAAAAATAGATGATGTATTCAAATATGTTTTTCTAAAATTTATCACTTAAATACTCCGTAATTGTACAATATGTTTTTCTAATTAGAAATTGTTTAAGTTTGTTATTGAATTCTATTTCCCCGTCTATGTTTTTATATGTTCTGGTAGTTACTTTACCCTGTGTGGTGCCGGGGTTAAAGAATTGCACCACCCCATCTCTTCCCGTGGGTGTCGTAAAAGCCGACTAAGGGACCATTCCAGAGGATGGGCAGCAGCATCTCTCTGAGGTTACCCTCAACTTACTGCGATCGCCAACCCGCCTGCCAAGCGTGGCGATTACGGCAAATACCCCTCATATCCTTGGGGGAGGCCTTTGTCCAGCAGTGGACTTCTTTGGCTGAGATGATGATGATTTACTTTACAAAAAAACTAATCAGAATCTTAGTAAACATTGATAATACAGACTCTTGCAAACCTTATTTTGAAAAACATAAAATACTTACATTACTTAGTATCTATATAATAGAAATCTGAAAATTCGTAACAAAATATCCAGACTTTTTTAAAAAGCGTATAGATAGTAACCCTAAATACACATTACGAAATAAAAACAAACTAATTATACCTAACTCTCGACTTAAACTACATTCATCAAGCACACAAGCCATGGCTGTAAAGACATATAATAAACTACCAGAACATATAAAAACATAGACGGGGAAATAGAATTCAATAACAAACTTAAACAATTACTAAGGTGGGTGGACCATGGAAGGCCACGCTCCTTTGAAGGCCAACTATCAAAAAGTCGTAGTTATTGACATGTAAACACATATTCCTTCGGCTATACACTAAGATCCATCAAACTCAAGGCCACAGATGCGGCGGCGAGTCGCTCGTGCCGCTATTGTGGCAGTGCGATCTCACGCTTCGTAGACTTCGGTCGTCGACGTTACAATTGTTATTCGCGCGCACAGCAAAACGTAAGTTTTTAGTTAGATAACCTATTATTATTTCATATTTTTTTACTGTGAATTGTCGTATAAGGATATGTTTATGGTACTAAAGAAAAAAAAAATAGTTTTGCCTCGATTTAAGTTAAAATATTGGTAGTGTTCCCAGGAAAGCCGGAGGTTCCTTATAAGGCCAATCAAAAATTTGACAGTTGGCCTTGCTAGGGTACATGGGCCTTACAAAGAACATGTACAAACCATGAACATATGAACAGTTACTTTTTAGTTATAAATACGTACCGTTACAGTGAAAACAATGTTTTATGTTTATAATATTTTTATTTATAAGGGTTATTAAACTTTTTAACTCATATTGAATAGACATTTTTTTAAAAATTATTTTATTATCAGTATATATTTAAATTTCTTTTATGGAAAGGTTATTTCTGAAAATAAACTAAACTAATTTACATGAAAAGCAACGAATATAAAAAATATTTACATGTTAAAAACGGTAAAGTATGTGATAAAGTAAGTATGTGATAAGTTATATATAAGATAGTCATAAGATAGTCTGTCTATAATCATATTTTAAGCAAAAAAAAACTTTATAACAATAAGCCGGTAATTGAATAGATGATTAAATTTTATGCGTATAATTTCAGATTTCAAGAATGTCGGAGTCAAAACCCAGGAAAAGAGGTAGTACATGGGATGAAGACAGTTTAAGACGTGCCATGGAAGCAGTACAAAATAATCAACTTAATACAAATGCTGCAGCGTTGAAGTTCAATATTCCAAGACGCACCCTTAGAAACCATTTAGTAAGCGGTAACAGTAATAAAATAATTGGGAAGACAACTATTCTTACAAAACAATTAGAAGAAGATTTATCGCAGCGAATCAAACGTTTTGCAAAACTGGGTGTACCACTTACGCCTAAATTTATCAGGAAACAAGCCTTTTTATTTTGTGAGAGGTTTAAAATCAAGCACTCGTTCAATATGTCAACAAGAATGGCTGGACGCAAATGGCTCAAAATGTTTTTGGCTCGAAACCCATCAATATCAAAAAGAAAACCCCAGCTAATGAATCCAGCTAGAGCTCAAAAAATGAATAAGCCCATTGTGAAACACCATTTTGAAGAAGTGAAGAAACTCTATGAAGAGCTAGACATTATTGCACATCCAGAACGCTTGTATAACATGGATGAAAAAGGGTGTCGCATTACGGTCCACAAACAAACTGTAGTTTTGGCTGAAAAAGGGAATACAAGAGTACATCTTGTTGCTCCGGAACACGCCGAGAACGTTACAATAGCGATGTGCGTAAATGCGGTGGGTATTGCTATACCGCCCATGATTATTTTTAAGGGGATTAGGCACAGATCAGAATTAGCATCAAATTTGCCACCTGGAACAAAGGTAAGCATGGCACCCAAAGGCAGCATGACCAGTAGCTTATTCGTAGAGTTCATATAACATTTAGCACAACATAAAGTATTCGATAAGTGTCTGCTTATCTTTGATGGCGCAAAGTGTCATTTATCATATGAGTCTCTGGAAGAAGCAGATAAAAATAATATAGTACTATACTGCTTACCTTCGAACACCACGCACGAACTCCAACCTCTAGATAAATCAGTGAATCGGTCCTTCGAACATCACTGGGATGAAGAAGTTTTGAACTACCTGTGCAATTCTCAAGAGAGAACTTTAAACAAAGCTGCATTTAACAAAATTTTCTCCCGAACATGGCCAAAGTGTATGACTCAAACCAATATAACGAATGGATACAAAGCCACTGGTTTATACCCCCTTGATCCTGATGTAATACCCGAAGATGCTTATGCTCCTTCAATTGTAACTGAAAGACCTTTACGGAAACGTTACAACACCAGATCGACCAACCACTTATATCTGTTCAAGTCTCGCCCCCTGTGTCTGAATTTAAACAAGTGTCAGAATTGACGTCTCAGTCTCTAATAGATGAAAGGAGGTCGTTTTTCGAGGTTTTGACATCGCCAAAATTTTCAGCTGCAACAGCAAAAAAAAAACCCGTTCTTGTTTCTTACAGTTCTTCAACTGATGCTTCAGACTTAGAAGTAGATATTACGGTCAATGATCAGTGCCGCCCCATGCTGCTAAGTTCAGTACATCGTTTCAACGTCGCAGATACGAAACATGACCCTCAACCATCTCTGTACGATTATCCTCTTCCGAGTACGTCCGGCCTACAAGAAAATATCGTCTGTTCTAGCTCTGAATCTGATCTTGATTTGAATATTAGTGAATCATTTATCAAAGATAACTACATGACTAAACTTCAAGTCTCGGATTTATACACTTCTTCTTCGTCATTTGATGATGACCTAGAGCAGAAAAAAGAAATCACTCCGAAAAAACGATTAATACAAAACAAAAGCTCAATTAAAACAAAAGCTCAACTAAAGAGTCATGAGACTAGATCTTCGGATGATGACGAGCCGTTAATTAATCTAATAGAGGATAAAGAAAAATCGTTTCATGCTTTTTTGCCTACTCCAAACTACGCTACAATAAAGTCTTCACGTCCACGGCAAAAAGCTATTAATTATAAGGGACAAAGAATAGTTAAAGATTTATTCAAAACTGAAGAAAAAAAGAATGAGATGAAGCAAGCGACGAGTAAGAAAAATGGAAAGTCTACAATTAAACGAGACCAAAAAAAGAAAACCAAAAATAAAAATGATTCCGTAAAACGGCTAAAAAGAACAGTACAACAAGAAAACAGTAAAAGATCGAAAATAGAGATGAAGAAAAGTGCAGAAGGTGAAGAAAAGGAATGGTACTGTCACGCATGTCGCGAGAATAGAATGGAAGACATGAGACAATGTACCAAATGTCAAAAGTGGTATCACGAGGAGTGTATGGGTCTCACTAAAAAAGATCTCAAATTTATATGCCCAGATTGTGATTAAAATATCCAAAATTATTATCCTTTTTAGTTTCTAAGTTTGTTTCCGAAGTTAATTTTTATTTTGTTACAATTATTTTCGTTTTTTAATTTTAAGAATCGTTGATTTTAAACATTCCTGACTTCAAGACTGACTATGTACCATAATAAGTTTGTAATAAGTACAGTACTTAGTCTGTAGTGTCTATTATTTTATTATAATTAATATAAGAAAGTCATTGATAATTTTTAGTTTGGCCTTCTTAGGAACATTTTGGCCTTACAAAGAACGGACCCATAAGAAGGCCATTTGACGTAAAAAAAAAAGTTTTTAATTTCATTATAATACGCGTTGGCAAGTTATTTGATGTCAATATAATACTCATTACTCCTGTTTTTAAATAATTTCCATTAATATATTCTTAGTTATACGATGGTGTTCAAGTAATGTTCGTTGAGTTTTATATAAATGATAAAAATATATTGAGCATTTAATGTTTTGCTTAAATGAAAGAGCTTATTATGTAGTTTTAGTAAAAGCGAATATATTAATTGTTACAACTCTTTTTTTAAGTTGAACGACTGATGTATAATATTGGCCTTGTTTGGAGCCGTGTTCCTTGCAAGGCCATTTGGAAGAGCTTAACAAAACTTAAGTTTAATGAATACTGATTAAAGCTAGGTTAAAAAAAAGTGATTTATATGGTACACAATAAAACAAAGTATTATTTGATAATTTGTTTTTTTCATTTATCCAGTTAATAAACGAATAAAAAGCGTTTACTCGTTAGAGTGGCCTTCCATGGTCCACCCACCTTAATATTACTAATGCTCCCAAGAGCATCGGTGCTATTTCCCCACATTATAACTCCGTAGCTCAGCCACGAATATGTATATGCATAAAAGGTTACTAAGGCTGTTTGGAAGTCGGTTGTCTTTTTTATTTCATAGAAAGCGTAGGTGAATTTGGATAATTTAGTCTTTATTTTTTTTAATATGTGGCTTCCAGTTAATATTTGAATCGATTAAAATACCCAATAAAGGGAACTCCTGGACAACCTCCAATTTCGTGCCATTCAAGAGATAGTTTATTTCAAGTGGTTCTTTTTGATAGGGTTGAAAGGTCATTATTTTAGTTTTAGTATAGTTAATTTCGAGATTGTGGTTATTCATCCAATTTAGTGTCTTTGCTAATAATTGAGTCAAGTTTTTCGGTTATATTACAACTATTTGGAGATGAAGTAAGTATCGAAATATCGTCGTACATGTATCTTCTATAATTTCGGGCATGTTGTTAATGTAAATAAGAAACAATAAACAACCAATAACACTGCCCTGAGGAATTGATGCATTAATTATTTTACCATCTCGGAGCAAACTGTTTTTATTTCTTTAGTAATTTCATCATGTTATTAAATTTCTACATATTGTTCTCTATTCATTAAATATGACTCGAACCATTCATAAGGCGTTCCACGGCTACCTAAACCATGTATTTTTTCAAGTAGTATATCAAACTGGATTTTATCGTACGCTTTCGACATGTCCAGCAATATTCCTACTGGATATTGTTTGTTATTTATAAAATCAACGACTTGCTGTATGTATTTGTAAACTGCTAAGATAGTAGATTACGAAAACTATTTTGGCTCTCGTCAAAGATTTGGTACTTTTCGCAGAAGTTATATAACAGTGTGTACAGTGGGTAACAGGGCAATAGGGCGGTAGCTGTCTGGATTCGTTTATTCGTTTTTCTTATAAACAGGTTTGATAAGCGATTTTTTTATTTTTTCAGGGAAAATTCCTTCTGCAAAAGATGGGTTGATGAGCATACTAAGCGGTAAAGATAATTCCATTGCACAGTGCTTTATTAACTTAGGTGGAAATTCGTCTATTCCATAACTATTTCTATTTTTTAATTATTTTATTATTTTATATACTTCATAGGTGTCTACAGGTCTGAGATAAAAACTATTTTCGGTGGGGTGAAGCACTGGGCAGCCCTGAGCTGTGCGCTTTTCACCTATAGAAGAGAAAAAGTTATTGAAACTGTTAGCCGCAGTCCACGGTTCCGAAGTTAGGATATTATTAATTTTTAAAGTGATATTACATTTGTCTTTACGACTTTTTTTGTTTGTCGTTTCGTTTATTACAGACCACATTGATTTAACTTTATTTGAAGAATGTTTTTATTCTATTTATAAATTGTAATTTTTTAGCTGTAGCAATCGTTTTTTTCAGTATTTTCTCGTAAGATTTATAGTGCTGGTGTAGAATTTGATGATTTGACTTTAGTGTTAGTATTTTAAGTTGCCTTTTGTTTTTACATGAGTTTTTAATTCCGACAGTAAGCCAACACTTTTTAGGATTTGTTTTTAATTTAATTTTACATACAGGTATAATATTATGAAAAATAACATGAATTTGTAAATAGTTCTCATTAACGTTTTCATTGGGTTTTAATATTTCATGCCAATTTACTAGTTTTAATTGTGAATTAAATTTATCAACATTATTTTTATTAAACAATCTTTTTTCTGTATGCCATACTAATTCTTTAATTTGGGTGATAGTTTTTATTTGTATCATTGTACCGGCGTGATCAGAGAAGCCCAATTCCTCTACGGATGTTTTAATTAGATTTAAATTTGCATAATTTGCATTTGTAGGTAAATTGATGAGCTGTGTAAAATTATGTTCTAACATAGAATCTAAAAATGTGTTTGTTTTTGGATTGAGTTTCATTAATATGTCAAAATTATAATAACCTCCCAATCATCATCAGCTCATTTTATGTCCCCACTGCTGGGGCACGAGCCTTCCCTATGGATGGATAGGAAAAACGGGCCATAAACTACCACGCGGGCCCAGTGCGGGTTCGTGGTTGTTAACGACTGCTAATGCAGCCGGGACCAACGGCTTAATGTGCCTTCCGAAGCACGAAAGAGCTCGAGATGATACACTTTTGGTCACCCATCCGATGACCGGCCTTTGCGAAAGACGCTTAACCTCAGCACTCGCAGACCGGGCGCGTTAACCACTGCGCCATCGAGCTCCACTCCCAATACACATCCCAATCCCACCACCATCATCACCTCCCAATAATACATAAAATTTTGCATAATTCATATTTAAGTAGATTAACAACTTTTGTAATTGATTAAAGAATACATTTTCATTTTTCTTATTCCAGTACATACATATTAAAAATATATTTTGTTTTGGTATCTCTACTGCACACATTTCCAAAACATAATTCAATAGACAAATTAGTTATATATTTTACTTCTTTACAGTGAATGTGTTCACGTAGTAAGATGTACACTCCGCCACCAATTCGCATAATTCTACAGTAGGATGCTGCAATTTTATATCCAGTAAAGTTTATCAAGTCAAATTTATCTAATGTTAACCATGATTCAGAGATACATATAGCATGAAACGATGAGTCTTCATTTACAAAGGCTTCTAATAGATGTTGTTTGTTTTAAACACTTTGGAAGTTCTGAAATAATGATTTAAAGTGTTTGTCTGTAGTTGCGAAAGAAGTTATTTTGATTTTGATATTTAGTATTATTATGAGCAGAGTTATAGGTGATACTATCTTTATTATATCCATTAGTAATATCTTTCCTACTTTGTGAATTTTTCCAATCTATCTTTTGGCCTTCGACATAAAGTTCATTATTGCGAATGACTGTATGTAGTCCATTTTTCCTAGAAGTCAACATAGCTTCCCTCATGGCTTTCCGGTTCATCAGTTCAGTTCTATCTAGGAATTCGGAGATAAACAGACCTGTACCACGAAAACAGCTGTTATTTTCAAGAATATATTTTGTAACAATTTCCACGAGCAGGATTCGAACCCGCGCCCTTCTGACATACCGGGTCAGGTGCTCTCCCAATTGAGCAATCGTGGTTCTAACCAGCCCGCCGAAATTATTCAACACTATTTACTTTTTACTTTGAAAGCCAAAGGTGCCCATTCAATGTCAACAACTTACCGTCATTAACCTTTAACCGACGACGTGCGATCTCACAGACCGCTCTCTTAAAAAAGAAATATACCTATATACTTACATCTAATAAATTATTATTTTTTAAATAAATAATAGAGCGGTCTCACAGACCGCATGACGCAGACGGCGTGACAAAAAAATCACGACGTAGGTTAAAGGTTAACACCCTATTTTGTTATGAACATTTTGCTTGGTTAGCTCTTTAGTTTCTTGATATAGATCTTCTTTTAATTTTTTTATTGCTTTATTTATTTCACATTGTATGGTATTTCGTAGATCAATTATAATAGTTTTATTGTTTTCAAATTCAAATTCAAATTCAAAATTATTTATTGCATGCCACATTGGTGTACATAGTAATTAAATAAATAGGTACAAGGTGTCAAAATAAACAATGTAGCGCCCCGTAAGGGCATAACAATAACAGAGGGAGTAAACTTATGTACTACAGTCTTCTCTTCCCCCCGGACCACGTAAGCGACAGTCGTGTGAACATCTGTGCTTGTTTTGTTTTAATATTTGAAATATTAAAAACACAATTTAAATAAAATAATTTCGAAAAAAACTAATTCGAGAGGTACCAGGCGCCCATAACGCACATAGCAGCTACGCGGAGCAGCGAGAAAGAGACAACAGTTGCGGGCGCTATAGTTCACCAAGCTACGCACCGAACAAAGGTATCGAATCGATCTGCGCATACGTCACATTGCTCGCTTGCCACAACTCATAAGCGGAAGCGGAGCGTTTGAAATTATAAGGGGCTGGCCCAATTTTACATTTGCTTAGTGCTTTAGTTTGTCGAATTGATTTCTGTAAAAATGGCAATGGATAAATCTATGTCAGAGTCTAATCTAGATCTCATGCTAAAAGACACCACTTCGCCTAATTATGTACAATTGCGTGCTAAAAGAAGGCGCGAAGAAACAGAAACTGATTTCGATACTTTCAAGGAGGATATAAAAAAAACTATTACTGCTTTATTTAAACAACAAGAAGAAGAAATTAAAAACATCATGCCTACACTTAAGGAAATAAAGCAAGTGAATATAAATATAGAGAGTTCCATTGCTTTTCTCACTATCCAAAATGAAGAGTTTAAAAGAAAAATAGACCAGTTGGAAATTCAAGCGAAGATAGATAGAGAAAACATATGTCTTCTTGAAGGAAAACTGGAGGACTTGCAAAGAGGCCAACGTAAGAGCAACTTTGAATTAAAAAATGTACCTCGGAAAGAAAGGGAAACAAAAGAAACATTATTAGAAATGGTAACATGCCTGGCTAAAAATGTGGGTTGCGATTTGACGATATCGGACGTAAAAGATATCTACAGAGTTCGCGGAAAAATGGCGGAAGCCCGTAACACTTCGATCGTTGTCGAAACCAACTCGACCATAATTAATACAGATATGATGAAAAAGGCCAAGCAATTTAACATTAAACAAAAAACTAAATTATGTGCCAAACATCTTGGTTTTCATACTACGGAAGATACACCGGTTTTTATCACGGAGCATCTGACTCAACGTCCATCTCGGCTTCATTTTCTTGCGAGGGACCTAGCTAAATCTAAAGGCTACAAATATTGCTGGACTACTTTTGGAAAAGTGTATGTAAGAAAGACTGATATTTCACCTATCATTGTTATTACTAGCGAAGCTCAAGTGCAAAATTTGTTTCTTATTGAAAAATTACTAGATTTACTTAACTTGCTAATTTATAGTTGTAAATTTTATAAAACACACACATACAATACACTTACAAAACAATACTTTATGATCGTGCTAGCTACTAAATGTTTTATCTATTATCTTAAACATTTATACATACCTTATTTACACACTCACACTCACACTCACACATACAACAAAGTCCTCAATTTAAAAACTCTTTTATATAATACATTTGATGATTATGAGTTAAAAATCAGCCTTAATTATTTTTGCACTTTATTCACAATACTTTTTACGCACTTTTTAGATGACTTTCTGAAAATTAAAGTATTTTCCTATGGATAGTAAATTAAATGAACTAGAGTTATTGGACAATACTGAAATTTCTAGATCGGTAATGTGTAATACTGGGGATTTAAAGAACATTTTACAAGATAACAATACTAATTTCAGCGTTTTAACGCAAAACATTAGGAGTATTTACGGTAATCATGATGATCTACAAGTGACCTTATCGGAATTAAACTTTAAAGCTGATATTATAATATTAACGGAGTGTAGACTTAACATTAACAAACAAATACCAACTCTAAACAATTATACGTCTTATCATACTTTACGCCAACTAAATCAGAATGATGGAGTTGTTGCTTATATTAATAATAATCAACAGCCACAGGTGACGGAATTGAAATTGACACACGCTTCTGGAATTCAAATTATTAGCTCAAACTACACAATTTTAGGTATTTACCGCTCACCAGCTATAAGTAATGCTGACGATTTTATTGATTCCATTGACTCGCATCTGGAAACTATAGCTTCTCATAACAATATCGTGATTATAGGTGATATCAACATTAATTTAATATATAAGAGTACTGAAAATACATATGAAAGAAAAAATCGTCTTAAATACCTCGATGTTTTATCAATACATGGTCTTTTGCCTGGTCATAGCTTACCTACAAGACAAGATAGTTGCCTCGATCATGTTATGTTAAAATTTAATAAAAATCACAATTCCGCTTTTGTAGCAGTTTTGAACACTTCTTTGACTGACCATTCTATGGTTTTATTGAACTTTTCAAATGTAAATAACATACCTAAACAAACAATAAAAACTAAATCAATTACAGACTATGAGGCTTCATATAAATCTCTCGTAAATACTGACATAACACAATTCGCTACTTGTACTGACCCCAACATTTTTGCAGATCTTCTAATTGACCTCATAAAATCATCTTTACTTTCAAATACTGTAACTAAAATAGTTCATAGCAGCAAACGTATTCTTAAGCCCTAGATAACCGGTGGGGCTTTAAGATGCATAAGACTTAGAAATGCAATGCAACTCAAGATAAAAACTAATTCGTCTAATGAAGTCCTAAAAATCACATTTCGACGATACAGAAAATTTTGTACTAACCATATAAGAAAATTGAAGCGTCAGTATAATAGAAAACTAATAGAAGATTCAACTAAAAACACAAAACTACTATGGTCAACTATAAATGAAATAACACAATTTAAAACTTTAAAAAATTATAACACTGATCTCCTTAATGTTATGTCGGATCCGATGGAATCAGTTAACTTAGTTAATGACTTCTTCAGCAAAATTGGTGAGACATTGGCCAAAGAAATTGCTTATAAACATCCTCACTTACAAAATCATGAGAAAAGTAATAAAAACGGTAATACTTTTGTGTTATTGGAAACCGACCCCCAGGAAGTAGATTCTATACTCATGAATCTCGATTCTAATGCAGCTCCTGGTTGGGATGGTATCCCCACCAAGTTCTTAAAGCAGTGTAGATACTTCGTTGTCCCATTGATCAGCCAATTAGCCAATCTATGCTTCAATACTGGTATTTTTCCTTCGTGCTTAAAACGCTCCATAGTTACTCCTGTGCACAAAGGAGGAGACAGAAGTGAGGTCAACAACTATCGGCCAATATCGGTGTTGCCCTGTTTATCAAAGATATTAGAAAAGCTGTTAAATAATAGACTGTTAAGTTTCTTATCGAAAAATAAAATACTATCCGATACGCAATATGGCTTTCGAAAGGGTCTATCAACCCAAGATGCTGTTAAAAATCTAACTAAGAACATTGTTGACAGAGTAGACAAAGGAGAAAAATGCTTTACTGTATTTTTAGATCTGAAAAAAGCTTTCGACATGGTTTCTGTCCCCATCCTTGTGCGCAGACTTGAGAGCATTGGAATAAGAGATATACCCCTTGCCATTTTTGAAAATTACCTTTTCGAAAGAAAACAAATAGTTAAAATTGGTAGTTTGTACAGCAACGAAAAATCTGTTAATTATGGGGTTCCTCAAGGGTCTGTGCTTGGCCCGACGCTGTTTCTGGTTTACATAAACCAACTTTGTAATCTTCAGGATAGCGAAGGGCAGATCTTCTGTTATGCTGATGATACAGCGGTCGTATTCTCTGGACAGTCCTGGGAAGATGTTAAAACTAAAGCTGAAACTGGGCTGGCTAAGATTGCAAATTGGCTAAATATAAATCTCTTGACCCTAAACATAGGAAAAACCAATTTCATTTGTTTTACTCCAGATCGCAGGTCACAGCCACACGAAGATTTCAGTCTTCGTATTTGTGGGTGTTCTGATCAGTCCGACTGCCTGTGCCCTTTCATTACGAAAACCGATCATACAAAATACTTAGGTGTAATGATAGATCAAAGGCTATGTTGGCATGCACATCTGGAAATTATCTCGGACAGAATTGGAAAACTTATTTGGATTTTTAAAAAACTGCGCTATGTTATGCCAAGTAAACTGCTTAATAAAATTTATATGGCGCTGGCACAATCGGTTATCACATACATGCATTCCTATATGGGGTGGTGCGTCAAAGACCAAATTTCTCTATCTTGAGAGAGCTCAAAGGTCTCTTATAAAGGTAATGTATTTTAAGCCCTACCGGTTCCCGACAAACGAACTATATAGGATCAGCGGCCTTTTATCAATAAGAAAGCTATATTTCTTGCTGCTCATACTAGATTTGCACAAAAATCTTCCATATGAGCCAAAAAAATTAAAGAAAAGGCGAAATCACAACGTAGCTCCTTGTGGCAGTGTTCGAACCGTTTTTGCTGAGCGCCAATACAATACACGTTCATCAGTGTATCAATATATAATGCAGCAAATGAAATACTAAACATTTATGGTAAAACAACATTTAAATGCAAAGAGATTTTAATAACCTGGCTCAATTCATTAGATTACGAAGCAACTGAAAACCTTCTGGCAAAAATAATTTAAATAAAATAAAAATATAACGAACATACACAATAATAAATTTAAATAAAAATAACAAATTTTAGAAGACTTAAATCTATAGACTAACACAAGTACACACACACACGCACACACACACACACACACACACACACACACACACACACACACACACACACACGCACACACACACACACACACACGCACACACACACACACACACACGCACACACACACACACACACACACACACACACACACACACACACACACACACACACACACACACACACACACACACACACACACACACACACACACACACACACACACACACACACACACAGACATAAAATATTTTGTTTTGTTTTTTACCTTTTGTAATATTAACTAGTAATAATTGTTAGTACTACTCAATATTAAGTTATTATCTTGGGAAGAGCGAGTCAACCCCAACACGAGTATTGTATTACTTTCTGGGATGTCTCAACATTTTGTTAAACCGATATTGAGTAATAAAGCTATTTTTATTTATTATTATTTACAGTTAAATTTCAATATTTTTCATTAATTTTCCTCCCCCACCTGAGCTTTCCTGATACTGGCTGACTTTCTGTAGTGGAAATTATCTTGTAGCTAGGTACATTAAAATTTTGAATGCAAAAATTGAAATAATAAACATTAATTTAAAAATCAAGGATCTTCATATAATTGTTAGTTTAGAGTAAAACATGTTGTTCATAAATAAATAAGTTAGTTATAATTCAAATATGTATTTTTTGTAATACAACTATGTGTGTATTATCATCATTATTGTTATTATTATTTTATTTTATCATTAAAGAATTCATCAATATCATAGTAGCATTTTTTAATTAGAAATTGTCTCAACAGATTTATAAAAGAAGGTATAGTGTCTGAATTTTTTATATAATTTGGAATATTATTATATATTTTTATTGTCATGGAGTGTGGGCCTGATGTAAATATTTTTAACTTAGAAAACGGTTGCTTAAGTGTATTAGCCCCTCGGTTGTTTCTCTTAAGATTTGAATCTTTTACTGGGGAATACATATTAAAATTCTTTTTTACAAATTTGCAAGATTCAAAAATGTATATACACGTTAGTGTCATTATAGAGTGCTTTACAAAGTATGGTCTACAAGACTCCATCTGGTCAATATTTGCTAGTATTCGAATGCACTGCTTTTGCAATATAAATATATCCTGTACGTCAGTGCAATTACCCCAAAGAACTATTCCGTAGGTAAGCCTTGAGTGAGCGTAGGCGTAATAAGCTGTAAGAGCGGTTTTGAGATCTGTTACTTTTTTTAAATTATAGAGGGCATATATAAATGATGACAGTTTTTTGGATAGTTTGTGAATGTGTGATTTCCAATTTAGATTGGTGTCGATATCAATACCCAGTAGCGTAGCCGAATCTACAGTTTCTAGTGTGGTGTTTTTATATTTATAATTAATTGAAAGTGGGCTCTTTTGAAAGGGTCTAAATTGGATAAGCTTGGTTTTATTAAAATTGAGAATTAAATTATGATAATTCAGGAAGTTTATTATTGTATCTAGATGGGTATTTAGACTAATATTTAATTCTTTGGTATCTGAACAAGGTTTCAAAATCGAGATGTCATCTGCAAACAAAATACAGTTCTCATTTAACGCTGTTGCAATATTATTTATATATATTAAGAACAAAATACACCCAAGGACGCTTCCTTGTGGAATAGAACCGTTAACAAATACTTGTTCGGATCTTGTTTTCTGAATTTGCCCTGTTTCAAAATTGGTATTTTCTATTTCAGTATATTGAGAGCGATTTTCGAGATAGGATTTAAACCATTTCAGTGAGTTTCCTCTTATTCCTGAGTCAAATAATTTTTGTATTAAGATATCGTATCTTACTCTGTCGTAGGCCTTACTCATATCTAAAAGTAAACCTACGGAGTACTGTTTTGTATTAATTGTATCAAGGATTTTTTGTACAAACTTATAAACTGCTAAGTTGGTGGATCTATTTTTGCGAAATCCAAACTGGTTTTCATTTAAAACTTTATATTTTTCAAAAAAGGGGTATATTCTTTTAGCCATTGCTGTTTCGAATATTTTAGCTGAAGTAGGAGATATTGAAATTGGACGATAGTTATTTGGGTTAGTTTTTTCGCCGTTTTTGAATATAGGCTTAATTAATGATATTTTAAGGGCGTTTGGGAAAATACCTCTGGTAAAAGACTGATTTATTAATTCTGAGTAAGGGGAGGCTAATTCAATTGCACATAATTTTATTAATTTTGGTGGTATTTCGTCGATTCCAAAACTATTTTTATTTTTTAGGTTCTTAATTATTGTATATACTTCACGAGCTTCAACTGGGCGTAAGAAAATAGAATTTTCAATTTTATTATTTTGTATTTCAGATTGTTGCATCTGGTTTATTTGTAAATTACTAATAGAAGAAAAAAAATCGTTAAAGGTGTTTGCTATTTGCTTAGGGTTATCGATTAGTTTATTATTAATTTTTAATTTCATGTTATGTTTTTGTTGGCCTACTTTCTTGTTCGTTTCATCTTTTATTATTTGCCACATTGTTTTAATACTGTTTCCTGATTTTTGGAATCTTCGTATGTTGTTGATCTTTTTTGAATTTTGAATAGCTTGCTTTAGTATTTTAGTGTATTTGTTATAGTGGTCATGTAAGATTTTATTTTTAGACCGAGTTATTAGTATTCTTAGTAGCCGTTTATTGCGACATGATAGCCTTATTCCTGTTGTCAGGTATATCTTTTTTGATTTTCTTACTTTTATGGATTTTATTGGTATGCATTTATTTAGGGCTTTTTGTAGAGTTTCATTAAAATTATTATAATTTTCGTTTACGTTTTTATTCATAAGGACTATGTTATCCCAATTTGTTGCTGCTATTTCTTTTTTGAACTTATTCATATTTACATCATTATATATTCGTTTGTATAAAGTAAAACAAGGCGAAAAACTAGTAGCTAATGACACATTTAGTTCTACTCCTTTATGGTCCGAGAATCCAAGTTCTTCAACATTTACTTCTACACTTTTACTATTAAAATTGATAAAAATAAGGTCCAGACACGTAGAGCTGTTTGCTGTGACTCTAGTGGCCTCGTTTACTATTTGCTTAAAATTATAAGTTAACATTAAGTTAACGGTAAGTTTTATTTTCACGCTGGAACGGATATCTATCCGTTCCAGCGTGAAATAGCAATCCATCTGGATTTGGGTGAAATTTGGCATACAGATAGTTTATAACCTGGATTAAAACAGGATAACTTTTTACCCACGGGAACGGGAACCACGCGGGTGAAACCGCGAGTGGCCGCTAGTATTATAATAAGAAAACTTTCAGATTTTGTTGCTACACCCTCGTACCGTTGTCGTAGCGTATTGGTTCTCGTAGCGTGAGCGATTTGTGCGATCCGATTCGAATCCTTCGGAGAATCTAGTAGGGACACTTTTTTTGGAGGGAGTGTGCTCTTGACCTCTAACAGCCTTTAGGTATAGCGTCATCGGACTTTTTGGGGGCACAGGTGGTGAGAAACTTAAAGGGTTCCTACACCCGTGTCATCGAAACACCGTCAATGTGTTACTAGAGGGAATGAGATCACGCACCAAACCACTAGGAGAATCTAGTGGGAAAAGGGGCATGCTTAACGCGTAATGCCATTTCCCCTAGAAACAGCAAGCTCTCTCAAAAAAATTGAGCAATTTGTGGTGATTTATGCAATATTTATAATGAAGACTTATACTTACATGATTTCGCGGCCGTACGTCTGTCCGAAATGTCGAAGAAGGAAGGGGTGGAAACAGGAATTAAACTCAAAGAAATAAAAGTCGGATAGACAAATGAAAGACGAAAGTACACAAATAAGATGGAGATCAAAACTAAAGTTTCACGTGGAATCATTACTAGCTCATTTTATGTCCCCACTGCTGGGGCATGACGAGCCTTCGATGGATGGATAGGGAGACACCACGCGGCCCCAGATTTATTGTTGTTAACGACTGCTAAAGCAGCCGGGACCAACAGCTTTATGTGCCTTCCGCTATATATCGCTGGCTAAATGTATCTTTTTCTCAAATAAATATTCAAATTCAATTGAATATTGAAGAAAAAGGTAGAGAATTAAATTCCGCCAATTTATTAGAATCAGTTAGCAAATTTTCTGTTTCAATTTGTCGTTGAGCCATCGTCTTATTGAAAATGTTGCACTGCCATTACGTATAGCTATAGCGTACTATAGCTGCGGCGCTGCATACCTCCAAAATGATTACCAGCGAGATGAGATGCGAACGCGACCTCTTTATTTAAGACGCTACAGTGTAATGAAAAATTGAAAACACATGTAACCGGCACGTGCTAGTCGTCTTTTGTTTTGGTTGTCATTACCTTAAAGCCTTCTTGATGCGGGCATTAAAAATGGCGGTTGGTATGCAGTGAGTCAGTCAGTCAGTGAGTAACGTCTAGTAATTACGAGTATGCGCTACGCACCTTCTATGAAAAGTAATGAAAATAGAAATTATAATTATAAGGTCCAAAACGGTAGTGCGTAGTGCATGAAATGGCTCCGTAATTTTAAGCATAACGTTTATTGTCATAATATCATGTTCCTCGTGCTTATATAACAAAGACGCAAGATTCCTAAAGTAAATACCAACTTCCTCTTAAATTCATTTGCAGTCAAAGCAGCGCAGCTATGGAACACTAGGCTTCCTACGGACATCCAGGATAGATCGTCCATTATATCCTTTATAAAGAAAGTCAAGGATCACTTTCTGTCACTTAAGTCATCGCAATGATAGGCACTTGTAATATCCATGTTTATTATTATTATTGTATATGTTCATATTTATGTAGTATTATTATGTGTGTTTATGTAGTTTTTAATAATATTGTAGTACATGTATTGTGTGTGTGTTCAGCCGTACGGTGCCGGCGTAGAATTGCACCACCCCAACTCTTCCCGTGGGTGTCGTAAGAGGCGACAAAGGGACAAAACCGGGGGGCGGGCAGCAGCGCCCCCTGTAGAACAACCACACACTGAACTGCGATCCCCAACCCGCATGCCCAGCGTGGGGATTATGGGCACTACCCCCCTTATGACAAAACAAAGAAGAAAATGGCCCCTAGTTCTCGGCCGCCTCGCTATTCCGGGCCATGGCAGCGGCCATGGTAACGGCGGGGCAGGGGGTGCTAACAATCACCGGGCTACCTCAGGGTGCCACAAAACACTGACCCTGGCTACGTTCAACGGACACACTCTGAGGCTTGACCACCATCTAGCGCAGTTGGAAGTGGAGTTAGAGAACATAAAATGGCATGTTCTGGGGTTATGTGAAGTCCGTAGAGAGGGGGAGGACACCGTAACCCTAGACTCGGGCCATCTTCTCTACTTTCGCGAGGGTGATAAAACATCCCAGGGTGGCGTAGGCTTCCTCGTCAATAAGGTCCTCTCTAACAACGTTGAAGAAATCTCCAATGTCGACCAGGGTAGCGTACCTGATCATTCGGCTGTCCAAGCGTTACAGCATGAAGGTCATTCAGGTTTACGCACCGACCTCGACACACTCAGATGATGAAGTGGAGGATATGTACGAAGACATATCCAAAGCCTTGCATAACACCACTAAGGCTCATTTCAACGTTGTTATGGGGGACTTTAACGGCAAGGTGGGAACCCAGACTGGCAACGAATCCCGGATAGGACCGCATGGTTAAGGAGTTAGGAATCACAGGGGGCAAATGCTTGTCAACTTCCTCGAGAAAGAGGGGCTGTTCTTAATGAACTCCTTCTTTAAGAAACAGCCTCAAAGGAAGTGGACATGGCAAAGTCCCGACACTGTGATCAAAAATGAGATCGACTTCATCATGACGGATAGCAAGCACATATTCAGAGATGTCTCAGTGATCAACAGGTTCAATACCGGATTTGATCACCGACTCCTCCGAGGCTCTCTGAATATCAACTTGAAGCTTGAAAGACACCGTCTGATGAAGTCCACGCTCCGTCCTAACCTAATCCAAATCATGGCGGGCACCGAGAAATTCCAGCAGCTTCTCGGGGACAGATTTCTTGCCTTGGAACCCACTGATGACGCTAACGAGACCCTACACAATCTGGTCGAAACGTTGAGGGACGAAGGCATTAAGTACTGCAAAAAACGGCGTACTGGCAGGAAATCCAAACTCTCGGCTGAGACTCTCGGGCTGATGACAAGAAGACGGGAAACCACCCAAGCGACTTCGTCGGAGAGGTCAGACCTGAACAAGCGAATTGCGAAGATGGTACGGCGCGACCTTCGGAGCTCCTACACACGCCTCATTGAAGAGGCGATAGAGCGAAACCGAGGGTCCAAAGTATTCACTCAGCAGCTTGGCAGGAGCCACCTGACGAAGCTTAAAACGCACGACGGGAGGACCGTATTGTCGAAGCCGGAGATCACCGCCGAGATAGAGGATTTCTATGGCCGATTATACGCTGCACATGCCCTTCGTTCCCGACGAGACGAATACGATTCCAGAGCCACCCTGACACGCCACTACACCGACGAACTGCCAGACATCAGTCAAGACGAGATCGTGTTAGCTCTGAGACAGCTTAGAAATGGAAAAGCCCCCGGTGAAGACGGAATTACATCTGAGCTTCTGAAAGCTGGAGGAGCCCCTGTTATACAGGAATTGCAGAAGCTCTTCAACGCCGTCCTTCACAGTGGGAGAACTCCAAAGGCGTGGAGCGGGAGCTTGGTGGTGCTCTTTTTTAAGAAGGGCGATAAAACTCTGCTTAAAAATTACAGACCCATCTCGCACCTGAGCCATGTCTATAAGCTTTTCTCACGAGTGATCACGAATCGTCTCGCCAGAAGACTCGACGAGTTCCAGCCACCGGAACAGGCCGGGTTTCGCGGAGGATATGGTACCATAGACCACATTCACACAGTGAGGCAGATTATACAGAAGTCTGAGAAATATAATCAGCCCCTGTGTCTGGCTTTTGTGGACTATGAGAAGGCCTTTGACTCTGTCGAAACCTGGGCTGTTCTGGAATCCTTACAGCGATGCCAAGTGGAATGTCGTTATATCGAGGTGTCGAGATGTCTTTACGAATCCGCCACCATGAGTGTCCAAGTACAGGGCCAGCAGTCCAAACCCATCCAATTGCGCAGAGGAGTGAGACAGGGGGATGTCATATCCCCGAAACTGTTCACAAGCGCGTTGGAAGATATGTTTAAGACGCTGGACTGGAAAGGGAAGGGCATTTACATAAACGGTGACTTCATCTCACACCTGCGATTCGCTGATGACATAGTCCTAATGGCGGAGTCGCTAGAGGAGCTGAACCAGATGCTGGACGGCCTAGCTTCAGCCTCGCGACGCATCGGTCTTGGCATGAATTTGGATAAAACCAAAGTCATGATCAATGGCCACATTGATCCGATACCGGTCGTCGTACATGGTCACCTTCTTGAAATCGTTTCCGAATACACTTACCTCGGGCAGATTTTGCAATTAGGTAGGAACAATTTTGAGAAGGAGGCCAAGAGGTGGATCCAGCTGGGCTGGGCAGCGTTTGGGAAACTATGTCGAGTCTTCTCGTCATCCATACCGCAATGCTTAAAAACGAAAGTTTTTAATCAGTGCGTCCTACCCGTCATGACCTACGGAGCTGAGACGTGGACACTCACGGTAGGGCTGGTCCACCAGTTTAAAGTCGCTCAGCGAGCTATGGAAAGAGCTATGCTCGGAGTTTCTCTGAAGGATAGGATTCGTAACGAATACATTCGACAGAGAACCAAAGTCATCGACATAGCTCTAAGAATTAGCAAGTTGAAGTGGCAGTGGGCCGGCCATATCTGGCGAAGAACCGACAACCGCTGGGGTAAACGTGTTCTCGAGTGGAGACCACGACTCGGTAAACTTAGTGTAGGACGCCCTCCGGCCAGGTGGGATGATGACCTGCGAAAGACTGCAGGCAGATGCTGGATGCGTCAAGCCGAGGACAGGGCGCTATGGCGCTCTTTAGGGGAGGCCTATGTCCAGCAGTGGGCTAATATAGGCCGATGATGATGATGACATGTATTGTACATGTGTTGTACCTAATATTGTTATTTTTATTTGAGATATTTTTGTTTGCACTTTTGTCGCTTCCTTTTAAACATGATGCTCCCATTCCACCTTCGGTTAGCTGGAAGAGATCTCTTTTAGAGATAAGTCCACCTTTGCTCACCTTTGTTTGTAAACTGTTCTCTGTATGTGTGTTTTTTGTGCAATAAAGAATAAATATATAAGTAGTCAAAGTTTGTATGTATGTCTGTATATTTGTTCCTTCTTCACGCTGCAACGGATGGATAAATATACTAAAAACGACAATTTAATTTTCCAATACAAAATTTTTTTGTTTTATTGTCATGGAAACCGAAGAGAATTTAATCACTTGGTGGAAACTGTCAAATCGGTACGAAGTCCGCCGGGTCCACTAGTAGGTATTACATAAAGAGTAAAGTTCATAGTTTATTAGGAGACAGTTTGTTGTAGTCTGATGTATGTGCAGGCGTGTGTCTGTGTACTGAGCGGGCCTCTGTGCGTATAAATGACGTTTGATTTTTTTTTATGGTAAAAGGAGGCAAACGAGCAAGCGGGTCACCTGATGGAAAGCAATCACCGCCGCCCATGGACACCCGCAAAACCAAAGTTATCGCAGATGCGTTGCCAACCCTGAGGAAGGAGTTGGATCTTGAGGAGGGAGTAGGAATTGGGAGGGGGGAGGGATGAGAGATGGACCTCCGTTACTTTCACTCACCGGACGAAACACAACAGCAACGAGTGCCGTTGTTTCACGCCGATATTCTGTGAAAGGGTGTATTACGCCGGGCGAGCCGGCCCATTTCGTGCTGCAACGCAGCGTGGCTCTACCACTCAGACAGTGTTACTCATTTAGCACCACCCAGGGGTCACGTGTAGGGTCTTAAGGGTAAACCTACGGACGCGAGTAACTTTAACCCCCAAAGGGGGATGTGAGCAGTGATTGGTTTTATGTCAATTTATATATTTATTGCACAACTGAGTACAAAAGGTGGACCTAACACCGAATGGCATTTTCTACCAGTCAACCACCGGGCTAGGCAGAAAGATTTTGAAGGGGTGCGATAAATAACGTAACCAAAAATCCAATAATATTATCATTACATAAACAAAAAATAACATTGAGCAAAATATTTAAAAAAAAAACTACAATGTACATATTTAAACATAACAAAAGATAAGATGATGGGAAATTATCACGTCGATGTTGATTCTTGTAGTAAAAGGTTTTATTAATAATTTTTCTGAACACAAATTTGCTTGGAGCTTTCCTAACTTTTCCCACACGTTTATCATTCTATTCTACAGCGTTATGCCATTTGTCTAGGCCCTTAGTCTCCTCACAAGAAAGGATTGAAACAAAAACAAAACAAAGGTGGAGCTGCTCTAAAAAAAGTCTACTTTAATAACACTACTCTTTTCCTACCTTCAACGCTAGTCGAATTCAAATACTGTATGTGTATTTCCACCAACTGCCTCACCAAATTGGTTGTGTCCACATTAGTGTGGACTATCAGCTCGAATATTTTCAGCTGTTCCAAAGCCTTCCATTCGTCTTTATGCTTCACTGCTACATTGAATAATTCGTTCAAAACGTCCCTCGTCTTCTTTATCATACTCAGAATAAAGCCCGCTTTGTAAGGCGCCTCCTCGCGATTGTTCTCTTTAATATGATCAATGGACTTGACTTTCCTCTGGGTGTCGTGTACAGTTTGCTCGACTAATGTTGATATTTTAGCTTTTAGGTTCGTGTCTTTCTCGTCCTCGTATACGCCCGCGACTCGACGCATTTTATCATAATCTAAGAATTGCCTTCGTAGAAAATTCATTTCGGTGGAGCTGCGAATGGGTGGGTAATCACGTTTCTCGAAATCTACTTGTTTATGAGCTTCATCAAAACTTTGCGGAGCTGCCATGTTTTGGTCTTGTAAGTCGATTAGATTTAAACAGCAACATCGTTTCATAGCACTCAATGTACCTAAAACATATAACTAAGTATTTAGCTTTCTGTTCGATGTGCCATAAAGTATGTCTACATACTTTCGAGGGAATGAGATTTATTTCGGAATCAGTACCTATGTTTTAATTATGTACTACTTAGTACTACTAGTACTATCTTCTAGTAGTACAGTAGTTGAAATTCTTTAAAAATCTGTTAAATATTGCGGTTGAAGGGCTCGTAGCAAATGCCATGTTTTTGTTTAAATCTGACTAATAATGACGTGTTTAGTTTTTAACGTTGACAGATTTAAATCATCCACATTTTGTATTTTACTCCAAAGATTTTTTGTAACACATATTAAAAATAACTTTTATCTTTAGCAACTCCTCCTCTATACCATAAACTTTAACTGTGCCAAATCTCACACACCTCTGTGTGCGCACCTGTATAACAGATTCTAAAGAAAAAAATACTAACGCTATATTGTAATGTTCTTTTGATTTTTATGTTTTAATATTTTTAATGATACTTCCAGGGCCATTGCTGCTAGGAAACTATGTTACTTTTATGTTACAGTCAGCAACATAAAAATAGCTGAACACTTTAAAACTCTGTCTAAGCAACTAAAGAATTCAACAACTGGTGAACGTGGTACCTACTAAAGTGTTAAGCTTCTTACTCTGCTGGTCTTATCTATCACTAGCGCGCATGGAAATAACCATATACACTTTGAATAATAATTTCGGATGTGAGCAGTGAGTATTGGTACTTACCTAGTAGTCCCAATAACAAAGTTTATTATATTCAATATACTAAGTTTATTATAATTACTGATAAGTATCAAGATATGACGGAGACAGTATTTTTTCTATAGATGTCAAACCTTATTACAGCGTTATCCTCAAACGATTTAAAAAGTACCAATATTAAGTGAGCCGAGTAATTTTTATTTAAGTAATAAAAATACTACCTACCTAGTTCCGTTTAATAAACGTCCCAGTTATACTCACATAGAATAGTGTATATTGCTATCTTCATATTTGTCCTTTAATATTGAGCATGGTATACGGTAGTAATATTAAAATCATTTAAATTAAATGCAAAAAGGAATTATGTTTGTTTAAGTGTATTTTTACGATTAGGTACATATCGATTTAATAAACTTGTTAACGACCTTTTGTTATTAACATAGTCGTGTTCAGTTGAACGTACCTACATGGCTTAGGTAAGTAGTATTTTTAGTTTTTAATTTTTAATTTTAGTTAATTATTCGAGTTATTTATTTCGATAGAAAGAAAAATTCGAGTAGTAGGGATTCGCCGGTTCTGGTTCACCAAAATCAGGATGAAAAAACGGCCGAACTTGTCTCGGCTAAAAGAAATGTTTTGGGGCACACCCGATCGATCTAGCTCATCCGTTTTGCGATAGCTCTTCAGGTTACAGGGACAGCCTTCACGCTGAAACACCTCCAATACCCCTAATTAAGACAACATTATGCGCTCGCGACTCTATTGTCATCAATGCTAATGACAATCAAATATTGTTCAAATTTGTTTTGGTCAATTGGTTAGTTTGTGGTGATCCAGGTTTCGTATCAGTGTCTAAGTTGGTGATTAAGTACACACGGCGGCAGATCAACCTACCCAAAACTGTAAAATTTCTACAATCAATTTTGAACTTTAACGTTTGGATATAAGGATCAATATTCATTGGAGAAATTTGACAGATTTTGGTAGGTTGATCTGCCGCCGACTGTACATTGGTACGTTAACGTACATCGGCAATCGGTTTGCAGCATACAAGTTAAATTCTAACCATGGATGAATTTTATTTAAATGATATTGTATGTCTATTGTATACCATATTGCATACAGAGTGTATTACATGTTATCTACGTCGAGTGTTAGATCCAATTGAATCAAAAAGGTCGGGTACAGTGTAAATAAATGATGCATGGTATAATAAAAAATTCTTTTATTTGAATGACTTATACAATGAGCATTATAACACGTTCACTGCGGGAGCCCTTAAACACGTCCTAAATTTTAGTGCGTTACTGACCATAATGCACCCCGTTATAAACTACTCCATTGTGCGTTACGGGTGTTGAAACATCCCGTACACCTATGTTGCTTAAAACACCTGTAACTGACATACTCTCACAACACACGCAGGTTCTTTTTAGTTAGATACGAATAGTAATGTTCTTTTAAATTAGTCTCATTTTCAAAATTATCTGTTAGTTTTTCTTTTTGTTTTTCGATTCAAACTATGTACAAATTAATAATAAATGTAATTTTCTACACTAATATGTTCTAGTGGTATCTAGTTACGATAACTAAGCTAAGGAAGAGTGGCTTCCTCTGACACAGGCGCTTTTGTACCCAACGGAGAAGTCAACACCTATTTTTGTAAACCAAAATTGTAAACGTAAATAAACATTTTATTATTTATTATTTCCTTTATTTATTTTTTTACATATCAATTTACATTTTTAAATATTTTCTAAAAACAAAACAAACATTTAAAAATATAAAAAAATAGGGGTCCGCCGGCATTGGGACCAGGGTCTAAACTACCGGTGATTAGGGCTCCATTATTTATTATTATTATTAACTTTCTGAAATTTTATGACTTTAATTTTTTTATTTTTTATTTGATACATTAATAAATTTGCTGTGTTATTTATTATCTTTGCGCCAGTAGATTTAGCAAAAACTGATGAAATTATAAAGAAAACAAATATCTGGGGCTTCTTTATCCCCGTTACGCATTAGAAATAAAAAAATACGGGAGTTTTACTGCTCCGTAGCACAGAATTATTTTTTATCGATGAAGTCTTTAACATGTACAATACACTTTGTATGCAATATGAATACAATAGACATACAATATCATTTAACAAATAAAAATAAATTAAATAAAATACTTTTATTTCAGACTGTGTCCATATAAGTAGGTAGTTGATTGACAAAATTCATAACAAATAAATTAAATTAAATTAAATTCATCCATGCTTAAAATTTAACGTTTTTATTTTTTTCTAATGCCGCAAACCGATTGCCGATGTACGTTAATGTACCAATGTACTTAATAACTTAATTTAGACCCGGATACGATACCTGGATCACACTGGGTGGCAGGCAATACACATTGACCAATAACAAATTTGGACAACATTTTGATTCATATGGCAGACCACGAAGCGGTTCATCATCGAAAGTGTTTGATGAGGAATGCAAGACGGTGATGGGATTACAATACCAACAGAATACAAAATGACTGGACTTCAGTATGTGGAGAGCACTGCATTATGTCTTACGCTGAGTGAGCTCACGGAATTAGCTTTTAGTATAGTAACTATTTTGTAAATAACTAACTGCACCATCGCATTAGGTTTAGCCTGTAAGGATTGTGTATGTTCTTTTAAATAAATAAATAAATAAATTAAACCATAAATTCTATGGAATATCATTGATGAATTTCCTCATGACATTCTGCAATGAGACCATTTATAATAATATACTTAATAGTATCAAATATGTTTTAAAGCAACTCGGAATATCGTAACTTTGTATCATTCTTTCACATAGCGCCTAATTAGTAATTAGTTAAGCAACCCGAACCGAGCATTGTCATTAGCATTGATGAAAATAAACTCGCGAGCGCATAATGTCGTCTTAATTAGGGGTATTGGAGGTGTTTCAGCGTGAAGGTTATCCCTGTAACCTGAAGAGCTATCGCAAAACGGATGAGCTAGATTCATTGATTTTCAAAGTGTGGGGCGCCCCCCCCCCCCAGGGAGGCGCGACAGCATGTGAAGGGGGCGTGGGCGCAGGCGTCGCGGGTGGTTATGCGGGCACGGCGCGGTTTTGGCATGCAATTATATCTGCTTTCCTAAATTATTTTTACTCTCAGAAGAAGCGTGCTTTAAGGTGGTTTTTGATGAAACCGATATTAAGAATGAAATATCCCTTTGCACGACTTCTGTCTAAAAAGAAAAACGTTCAAAAATACGAATGTCCAAAGGCATGTCCATGTGATAAAATTATTCAACCATACAAATGTCCAATGATAATATTGCCCAAATATAAAAATTACCAGAATTAATAGTCCAATCGAACCACTTGCAGAACCTCACAGATAAATTCGAGCGTTTCTTCCCTAACTCGTGTAATAATAATATTTATCGATTGGCTACTGATCGCCTTTTCATGTTGATTACGTGCTACCAGATAGGTACAAGAGCAAGCTTTGGAAATCAAAAATGATTCTGCTGCCAAATATGAGTTTGAGAAGATAGATAAGCCATTGTTTTGGGTTAAATATCTTGAAGGTTATCCCAATGTAGCAGAAGAAACACTGAAATTGTTTTTACCTTTTTCAAGTATATACCTACCTACTTATTTTTGCGAAAGGGCATTTTCAGCAGTTGTTGCTATAAAAACAAAGTACAGAAGCAAACTAGATATTGCTAGTGATCTACGTTGTGCACTTTCTTCCATTCTACTCAGAATTGGAAATCTCGTCAAAAATATGCAAGCTCTTCCATCACATTGACTGTGCTGATTTCGACACTTTTTTTTATTATGTCACATAACATGTTTAAAATAAAACATTTGATTAATTAGATTAGTTTTTTAGACCCATTATGTACTTTTTTACTTGCTTCCTCTCACTTGCGATGATGGGGGGAGGGGGAATTTTCAATTAGCATTGGGAACCCCTGAGCTAAATCGATCGGGTCGGGCGTGGCCCAAAGCTTTTTTTTAATTTTTTAGCCCGAGTGATACACGTTCGGTTGTTTTTTGATCCTGATTTTGGTGAACCAGGACCGGCGAATCCCTGCTGTGATTCATAAGGTGGCACATTTGTTTAATTTGCCAACACTCATGCACGTTCACGAACGCCTAAGTATTTCACATTAATATTCGAAATAACACAATTTTTTGAAAATAAATCAAAACCGCATATGACTCTTTACTTTCCAGCTAAGAAGTCCAATATAAATAAGTAATTAAATATACCACGTCCCAATTACACGTACCTATAAAAAGTTTAAACGTGATAATCAACCACAGACTACAATATCTCAAGTAGCTGTCATAACAAGTTTAACAAAATTATTGCGTAAAAATACCACAATGTTCAAAAATACGTTAACTAAATTACTCCTTTTGCAATTAACTAAAAGTAAAAGTATTCCTTTATCACAGTACAGAAAATGTCATAGTGTATTTGGTTTCAAGGAGTTGATACAAAAGGAAAAGGTATAATTCTGATACACTATACCTACACAAGCCACTTCTTAATTAAATACAGGATGTAGATTCATCATCATCATCATCAGCCTATACTAGTCCACTGCTGGACATAGCCCTTTCCATAGCTCGCTGAGCGACTTTAAATTTGTGAACCAGCCCAACCGTGAGTGTCCACGTTTCAGCTCCGTATGTCATTACATTACCGGTAGGACGCACTGATTGAAGACTTTCGTCTTTAGTGTTTGTGGAATAGGCGACGTAAAGACCCGACGTAATTTCCCATATGCTGCCCAGCTTAGCTGTATCCTTCTGTTAGCCTCTTTCTCGAAGTTGTTTCTACCCAATTGCAAACTCTGCCCGAGGTAGACATATTCCTTAACAACTTCGAGAGCACCGCCTTGTACTGCAATCGGTCCCGGAATGGCATGTTCGTTGAACATAACCTTGGTTTTGTCCAAGTTCATCCGGAGACCGATGCGTTGAGAAGAATCAGCTAGGCCGTTCAGCATGAACCGTAAATCCTGCAACGTTTCGGCCACGATGACGATGTCGTCCGCGAATCGCAAGTGTGAGATGTGTTCGCCGTTGATGTTAATGCCACGTCCTTTCCAGTCCAGCGTTTTAAACACATCCTCCAATGCATTTGTGAACAATTTGGGGGATATCACTTCCCCTTGTCTCACACCTTGATGCAAGGGGATATGCTTTGTCTGCTGGTTCTGTAATTGGACGGCCATGGTGGCAGCATTGTACAGACACGTCAACACTTGGATATATCGCCAATCGAATGGCATCGTTGCAGGGATTTTAGAACAGCCCAGGTTTCGATAGAGTCGAATGCCTTCTCATAGTCCACAAATGCTAAGCACAGGGGCTGATTATACTCTTCGGTCTTCTGTATAATCTGCTGCACTGTGAAGATGTGGTCTATGGTTCCATATCCTCCTCGGAAGCTCTGGCGGTTGAAATTCGTCGAGTCGGCGCGCAAGGCGGTTTGTGATTACTCTTGAAAACAGCTTATAGACGTGGTTTAGGAGCGAAATGGGTCGTTAGTTCTTCAGTAGGGTCTTGTCTCCTTTTTTGAAGAACAGTACGACGACACTCCTACTCCACGCCTCCAGAGTTCTCCCATCGAAAAGAACGGCGTTAAAGATGTTTTGGAGCTGGATGGAGATTATGTTCATTGAACTGGACAACATGTTTCTAAGAAACATTGTCTAAAACCTGTAAAAAAAATTAAAAAGAGCGTATTAACGTAGACACTTTTTGTTACCGACGCGGCACACCATACAAGGAAACCAAGTTGCTGTATCAGTGTCAGATGGAATTAACTGGACACAAAAAGTGTCTACGTCTGCGCAGGGAGGGCTGATTTCATATACACTGGTGGCTTGTACCCCGCACAAGACACAATAGTGTCTACGTTTGGACAGCGCCTTAGCATTTGGCTTTCATTCATCTCACCTGATGTTAAGAAACGATAATACAATTTAACCCGTAATCCAACTACTGAGCAACATGCTATTTTATCTCTCTAACTGTTGGAACACAACAATGCTACAGTTAATTTGTTAAAAGCCGATTAATAATGACCTATTCTTATTTGAAAAAAACTTTGTTGCTAGTCCGACACCTTCAGCATCCTCCGTGTGAAGAGCAGCGACCATGAGATGGTGGTGGACGTGATCAAGCGTCACTACCTGAGCGAGCACGTGCTGGTGCGCGCGCGCAACATCGACCTCAACGACCGCGCGCTCGACGAATACCTCGTCAGCTTGTTGAAACAAGGTAAGGTAGTAAACAAATGTAATGTAAATGGGGTATGATATTAGAGGTCTTTTCACTTTTTTTAAATTTATTTTTTATTTTCAAGTGCTAATTGCTGCACTGAAGCTAAATTAAATATTTATAAAATACAGTGAAAAAATTAAACGCTTACTTATCAGAGGTCTTTTTTTCTGGAGATTTTGCTGATTGCCTTATGCGGCAATTTCAGTGTCACCGGACTTTTTTGGGGACGGCGAGAAACTTAAAGGGTTCCTCAAGCCGTGTGAAACGAAGCACCGTCGGATCGGATCGGAAAAAACCGGGGTTGCCTCTAAAGGCTAGGAACTCAGCCACAAAAGAAAGATTCCTCGGCTCTGGTTGATGTGGTGGGGTGGGAGGGGGGAGGAAGCGCCTTGCCAGGTACATGGCCGTACCTGATGTAGAGCGGGTGTGAACCAGATCGTCGTACCTTTGTACTACAAGTACAAAGGGGCCTAAGCGAGCCTGTCTTGGACCTAAGCGAGTGTGCATGTTTAGTGTATCATGTAAATGCGTAGTGGCATTACATTCTATTACACGATCCTGAAGATGATAGCTGACAGTATGGATGCAGCTGTCTTCCGGAGGTGCACTGAATTGCATGTTTACCATGTAAGCCAGTGAGTCTTCGGGATGTTTGCGTTCTGTTTGTTATTTTAGTTACTAACATAGTTGTACCTAAGTCTTTTGTTACCTACTAACATACTCTACTTTATTTTATTTATGTAATGGCTTTTAATTATAATGTGATCTGGTTTAATTTAATTTAATAATCTAATGTAATTTGAATTTTTTAATTTTATTGTATTTGAATTTGGTAATTGTGAATATGGACCATGATCTGAAACAAAAGTATTTTTTTATTTTATTAGTATCCGGCGGGGAGACTGCATACTGCAATTTGCATCTATAAGGAAAGCCGCAATCAACAAGAGGCCTTTTTTCAAGTTAATTTCATAAGGAAACATGTGAATGCTAGTGTATCATGTAAACATGGTAAATTGAGTGGCCTTGCGGACTGCAGTTGAAGTCTGCAGCCTGCAGCCGCCATTAGAATCGCACCTTGAATCCAATTAATACCCGCGAGCCGCGAGGAACCTGTCTGTATCCTCCATCATTTAAATCGTGTCATCGTGGAAGCTACGAGGATCTTTTTCTAGTCATCCGCCAATACGTAGGTATAATAATTTTAGTTCAGGATAGCATTGTTATTCAATTGACTTGTTCTATCCTACTAATATTATAAGTGCGAAAGTTTGTGTGTATGTATGTTCGTATATTTGTAACTTCTTCACGCTGCAACGGATGGATGGATTTGGATGAAATTCGGCATACAGATAGTTTATAATCGGGAATAACACATAGGATACTTTTTAACCCGAGATTCCCACGGGATCGGGAACCACTAAACTACTGGATGGATTTAGATGAAATTCAGCATACAGATAGTTTATAACCGGGAATAACACATAGGATACTTTTTATCCCGATATTCCCACGGGAACGGGAACCACGCGGGTGAAACCGCGAGCGGCAACTAGTATAGAATAACACATTACACTCACCATCAAATTGCTCGAGACATAACAGCTAAAGTGGTCCTTAGAACACAACCTGCACATCATTTAAACTACCACAGACTGTCATTGGGCCTCAACAGACATTGAACTTTATGTCTAAATGGCATATTTTGGCGAGACGACCTCCGTATAGCCGAGTGGCTTGCACGCCGGACTTTGGGCGGCGCTAACTCTGAGGTCCCGGGCCCCGGCTTCGATTCCCGGTCGGTTCAATGTCGAAAACGAACTTTTCTGTATTGTGTCGGGTCTGGGTGGTTGTGGTACCCGTCGTTGTTTCTGATTTCCCTGAAACGAGTGCTTTAGCTACTTACCTTGGGATCAGAACAATGTATGTGATGTTGTCTCATATGGTTGAACATATTTGAAGAAATTTGACAGTTTTGGGATAGTTTGCCGTGCAGGCGTCTGTTTGGCAACATCGATTTTATGCTGACTAAGTAGTTAAGTGTTATTTACTTCTACTCCAGGTAACACGCTGTACGCTAGAACTGAGGATGGAACAGTGGCCGGGATGTGCGTCAACTTCGCCAGCAGCCCAGTGGATCCGAAAAATCTGCGGTTATACGCTTACTACCGACAAGTAAGTACAACCACAAAATAATAAATCTCACAATAGCTCTGCCGCGCAATTTATGAACGCAGTAAAGAATATGTGAACAGATTCGAGAAAATAGATCGTAATGTCAGCACCTCAAATATCACAATCACAAACAGTAAGTTGTACTTACTGCGTTCATAAATTGTGCGGCAGAGCTGCGTTCGCACTGTTCCGAGATCTGTGGTGCATAGTGCGAGTTTTACTCGCCATTCGATCACGTTAACCTTTTCACCACCCAACTATCCTGCACGCGATGTTCCGCTGTACGCCAACGTATGAATGTATTTTAATAAAGTAGGTACAAAGAAGAACTTCTATAGAAGTGCTGGCGTGGACGGCACGAAAATCTCGAACTTCTATAGAAGTTGTTGGCGGTAAAAAGGTTAAGAGCGTTTACGCCGCACACTAGCGCCACTAATGAAAAAAAAACATATCTAGTAATTAGAGATAGAAAATCAAATTATGCTCAACAAACTATTTCAATGAAGTAATTTAGTATTTTTACGTCACCTAATGAACACCTGACATGTTATGGTTTAGTTAAATAAGACGTTACAGCCACTTTTAACTATTACTTCATTCAGATAGTTTGTTGAGCATAATTTGATTTTCTATCTCTAATTACTAGATATGTTTTTTTTTCATTGGCGGCGCTAGTGTGCGGCGTAAACGCTCTTAACGAAAACGAGAAGTTGTATAATGTGTTGTTGTTTCTAACTCTTCTCGTACGTCGCCAGGCGGCGCTGCTTCAATGCCATACTAATTTTCGTTTTCGTAAACGTAATCGAATGAATAGCACGGATAGTAACACAAAACTCACACTAGGCACTCCGTGTCCGTGAGATAGTCTGTGTTTTTTGAAGTGAAAACTTCTTTAGCAGCGTTGTACACTTTTTTTGTAATGGGTAAAAAATGTTAAATTCGCGTCAGGACACGTGACTCGCGTCAGGACACGTGACCTGATCGAAAATTCGTAAGACGGATGGAGAGTAGACAGCCGGCGCGGCGTAGGAGAGGAAGTATCCCCCTCTCTTTCTACGGCGCGGCGAAAATTTATGCTGCTGTTTCGTTTAGGCGGCGCAGGGCGCTTGCGCGAATGTTCGAGTGCTTTTTAATGTAATATAAATTGTCATGTTTGTGTACGATAGATAGATAGATAATAAATAAATATTGTATTCTACCACATAAATGATAGTACTTTTATATTGATAATTGAAGCAATTCGTGCAAAATTATTCCCTAACCATTCCAAAATATCAAAAATGCACAACGTTAATATTCAAGTTTTCACTTCTGCCGGCACTCCCGGAGTGCAACCCGAGTTTTTTTTTTTGGAGAGATTGCCGATTGCCTTTAACGGCATTCTAAGCTGCACCGGGCTTGTTTGGGGGCAGCGAGAAACTTAAAGGGTTCCCCAAGCCGTGTGAAACGAATCACCTTTGGAGGTTTTCTAGAGGGAACGGCATGACGCACTTAAGTGCGTGTCCCCGTGCCCTACTAGATTCTCCGAAGGGTTCGGATCGTGTTGCTCAGACGCGTTTGTATGAACGTTGAGTTTTTTACCGTTCAAAAAAAGTATATAATTTGAAATCTTATAAACTAACGTTAATTCTGGTGTACAATTTACTTAATAATATTATTGGAGTAAGGAGATATTTAATTACATCTAATTCTTAACGTTTTATGGCTTTGAATGGGATTTTTTTTGTAGAAATTGTATTCATATTTCATAATTCCGAGGCCGCTACGAACTTAACCACTATTTAAGAGATATTATTCTATATTTTTCATTTCGTTTGCTTAGTAAAGTAGTTCAATGAGCTTGAAAATTGCCGTCAGCGTATTTAATTGAAAACTAACTTCGGAATTTTGTCTTTATATAAATAGATAAGGGACAATTGCAGAAAGCGAGGCCGCTACTAATTATAATAATAACTATTCTCCACCACACAATAAGTAAAAATTGTCTAAGGCTTTCAGTTTCTCTGAATAAGAACGCCGAAGTGGGGCATTTTATGCAAAAAACACGGTGAAAACGTAATAGGCCACTTAAATACCTTCTCTAGTCTCCTAATTTTGTGGCACGACATAAGCATTTTAGCCACAACCAAAGAATAAATAATTCTTCAAGAACTGCTGCTTCTGCTATAAATGCCTCTCATGACACGATCAGCCTGAGACGCGTTGTAGCCTTTAGGGGCGCCCTAGGTAGGGTGGTTCCTCTTGAATATCTTGAATTCTAGAAGGGACGGACACGCTTGCTTAATGCTTCCTCTTCTAGAAATCCTCTGAAGAAGTTCGGCTACGAGGAACCATAAGTTATTTGTTATATATAAATAATAAAATAAAATCAAAATCAGTTTATAATCAATGTGCCATCAACACATTTAACCTTTTCACCGCCCAACTATCCTGCACGCGATGTCCCGCTGTAGGTACGCCAACGTATAAATGTATTTTAATAAAGTAGGTACAAAGAAGAACTTCTATAGAAGTGCTGGCGTGGACGGCACGAAAATCTGGAACTTCTATAGAAGTTGTTGGCGGTAAAAAGGTTAAAGGCCTATTACAGTTACCTATCCGCTAAAGCTAACACGCTTGTGTTAAATTGAGATATGAATTTACTTGAGTAGTCTCGTTAGACTACTGACGTAAATTCACACTTCGTTGAGCTAGGGGGGGGGGGGGGTTTAACTACGATTTCTCGCATTCAACCCGAGCATCTTCCGTTCGGTTATCGTACCGACGACGCTTCATAAATAATAAAAATAATAAATAAATATAGGTACCAAAGTACCTAGGTACTTACTTTTTGCCATTTTATTTCAGGATCCTGACATGAAAGACTTTTTGTGCTTCACCGCAAAACTCCAAGAGACCCCAAACCTATGGGATTCGTTTAAGCAGCCAAAGATTTTTGAGGTGCGATAAGTGTTTTTAATTTTTACACAAAAATGAGGATGCGCTTTCTTAATCTCATTCTCACCAAATAGTGACGATAAGAGCCCTCGCCTACGTTCGATAATAGCTGACCGATTTTTAGTCGGTGAAAAGGAAACGTATGGAATTCTATGTTGCAACGCACATGCCCTACACATGATGACGGATGTCGGGCGATATGCGGCTGCGTAAATGCATCACCCGTGTCGTATGTGCATCATACAACTCCTTGCGATGTAAAAATCGAATTGATGCACACTGCAACGACATCCGTCATTGTGTGTGAATGATGGAAGCGCACTTCACCAGAACCCTCAACCACAACTCACGACGAACTGGCCATCTATATACCTACATATAATGACTTGTCCTGACTGATTGATTCATCATCGCCGAGCCGAAACCACTGAAGCTAATAAGATGAAATTTGGACTGTAGGTTAATTGAATGACATAACCAGCCACTAAGTAAAGATTTTGCGGCAAATTGGGGGTGAAAGTTTGTATGGAAACCTATCATTTTAAAAGTTAAATCCTTCGGTATTTGGCCTGGTTAGAAATTATGAAGTATTTAAGGATTATCCCTATAGTTCTTACCTTTAATAAGTTTGCTTTTATTACAAATAATCACAAGTTATGTAGCCCACGTGAGCAAAGCCGCGAACTAAAGCTAGTCTTGTCTTAAACTGTTGGAAGTCGGAACACAACAATGCTTACTTAATACTGTTGTGGCGTAAGACAAGACAAGTTGTTAGTTGTCCAAGCGGATTTGAACCAGCCCTGTCGCTAACCAGAGTACTAAATGTACCCCCCATTGGGGATCGAAATCGGGTCCTCTTGTTCAGAGAGTTAGTTCGTTCGTTAGTTACTACACCACAGATTGTTTTAGATCAAAATGTTGGCTGTGCTACCGGAGTTTCGGAGGCAGGGTTTGGCAGTGCTGCTCACGGAGAAGTCGAAGGAACAGGCCCTGGACCAGGGGTACAAAGTCATCCGCATGGACTGCATTAACCCTTATGAGTGAGCGATTGCTATCTATTGGATATCTACACTAAGCTAACAAGCCTATTATCTAATAAGTACGGTGTAACCTTGTTAGGCCTCAGGCATAAGCACGAACATCTTGCGACGCGGCAAGTGTATTTGTAGTTCATTGCACAATACTACGGCAATCATAGCAAACAATATAGAAAAGTAACGTTATGCAACTAGCTCAGCTCAATTTTTTTATTTCTTAAAATAATAACTTATATACGTAGGTACACACGCCTGCACACCAGACTACCAATAACAATAAAATGTTTATATAATTTTTAACGCAAATTTTGTTGCGAACAAATTACAAAAACACAAATGTTGAAAAAATTTCCACGAGCAGGATTTGAACCCGCACCCGACATACCGGCTCAGGTGCTCTCCCAATTGAGCTATCGTGGTTCTAACCAGCCCGCCGAAATTATTCAACACTATTTACTTTTTACTTTGAAAGCCAAAGGCGCCTATTCAATGTCAACAACTACCGTCATTAACATACTGATTATAATATTTTTTCAAATACTTAAGATCAGTTAAGTAGGCAAGCTATTTATAAAATGTTTATATAATTTTTAACGCAAATTTTGTTGCGAACAAATTACAAAAACACAAAACCACGATAGCTCAATTGGGAAAGCACCTGACCCGGTATGTCAGAAGGGTGCGGGTTCAAATCCTGCTCGTGGAAATTTTTTCAACATTTGTGTTTTTTTACAATAACAATATTTTTTATTGATTTTCTCTGTAAAATAAATCCTCAATCGATTTTGAACATTATGTGTATGATATATGGTTGAATATTTATTTAAGAAATTTGACAGTTTTAGATAAACAAGTAGTAAAAGTGCAATAGTGAAAGCGTCTGTACAATGCAAAAAATATTTTGGACATACTCGGTCGTTATCCGTCGAATCTGCCGACGCCGTGTTGCTCTGCTAACGCCCGTTCCCAATAACCTATCTATCTGTTGTTTTGCCTACTATAGATACAAATTTGAACTAAGCTCCATACAAATTATGACAAATTTCTAACTCCAGTAAGCAAAACAACAGACAGGTAGAATATAGGGAACGGGCGTTAGTGTATAAGAAATCCTCATCTAATGAGGATTCGAGTACTCTCCTAAACTGTCGAATCACAAAATGGCGGTTGCATTACACCATGCATACTTCCAGCTACAAAGTCGCCGAGCGCTGCATGCTGCAGTGCATCGTGAAGTTTCCACTGCACCGTTTGCGCGGAAGCCACGCCCCCTTCATCAAACGTAGCTCCGAGTACAACCGATACGTACGCGTGTACGTCGACGCGCGCACGCAGAACGAAGTGCCCGATAGAGAGATCATCAAACAACGACAGATGGACTTGGAAAGCCTTATTGAGTAGAGTATATGGTGCATATTTGTGTGTGACTGTGTAGTGACTTGTGACATTATTTTTATAAGTGCCCGATAGGGATCATCAAACTGCGGCAGATAAACATGGATAGATAGATGGATAGGCCTTATAGAGTAAAGAATAGAGCGCATATTTGTGTGTCGTGACATGTGACGTTTTGTTTTGTCTTCGTGCGCACGAAAAGGAACGAACGAAAGAACGAGACGTACCGGTTTAACGAAGTGTCGGCTGGAGTTTCACCCAAGTTTTTATGTAATAAAATAACACGTGTTGTGAGATTCCATTTTTAACTCAATCTATCGTACAATTTTGATTGCACTATTACTACTACTTGAAATTGGCTGAAAGCGTCAGCGCCGCGAAGCCATGCATTAAGATTAAGAAGTGCCGGATAGATTATTCAGTGGCAGATGGACTTGAAACGCCTTATAAAGTAGTGAAAAGGGTTCAATTTTGCATGTCTTGATTTGTGACTTGAGACGTTTTGTTTGTTTTGTCTTTGTGCGCACGCAGAACGAAGTGCCGGATAGAGATTATCAAACAGCGGCAGATGGATTTCAGCCTCTGGAGAAAGTGGTGTTATTTGTGTGTAACTATGTAGTGATTTGTGAATTTGTGTTTGTTTTGTCTTCGTGCGCACGTAGTTCGATCATCAAACAGCTGCAGATGGACATGGAAAGCCTTATAGAGCAGAGCATAGGGTGCATATGTGTCGTGACATGTGACGTTTTGTTTTGCCTTCGTGCGCACGTAAAACGATTATCAAATAGCTGCAGGTGGACTTAGAACGTCTTATAGAGTAGAGTATAGGGTGCATATTTGTGTGTCGTCGACTTGTGCCGTTTTGTGTTCGGGCGGGAGGGCGGTGTTTGCGTACTGCATCCAAGTTTGTTGAACGAATAATTTAACACTACAATAATGTTTTAATTGCATTTTTGTGTGCCTTGATTTCAGCGAAGTAACGCCTGATTCCATTAATTAATAACATACAAAACGAACGGTTAGTAAAATAGTAAATTACTTATGTTTCCTTTGAGAAATTAATATCCTTAACCTGATTTGTGCCAGACATCAATTATAGAAATAGCAGATGGATTGAGGTAGTCTTATGAACTATTTTTGTATGTCTTAAACTAAAAAGGTTTTGTTCACATTTTTTTATTTATCACATAAATAAATATTTGTATTTTCGTTAACATATTTTTTTATTTACTACACTATAAAAATACATATTTAAATTGTAAACAATATATACATAAATCGGTTATAGCCTTATAATATAAGTTTTTGCAAGAGTATAATCATTATAATTTCATTTCCATTGCTTTACTATTCGTAATAGGCACCATAAACATTTGTAAGCATTGCTTTTAATTATCCCAAGTACTAAATCCTAAATGAGCATTTTTCCTATCACATAATGAGATTACCTGAATTAAAAATACGTTGTACAATAATTACGCCTAGATTAGAAAAGAGACGTTTGTTGACAAAAAACGTAATCCATGTTTTGTGTTTCAAAAAAAACCTCATTATTACAAAGGACAATGGGCAGATTGGTACACCCTTCAATAGCGAAGACATATATGTCGTTGGATAGGTCTTTTCAAATGGAACAACATTTACTATGACAGCTTTGTTGAAATGTTTGTCCGTTCTGAGTTAAAGGTATTAAGAATAAGGAAAAAATTAATACCTATTAATATTGTAATATCTTACCCCCTTATTCATAAAAACTATTTGAGCATTAATTAGTTAAATATTGTTTTATCAATGTCACACAAACGTCATTTTGAATTTGAGAAAAAGAGACAAAACAATGATTAACTAAATAATGCTTAAATAGTTTTTATGAATAGGAGGGTTAGTGTTTACGGGAAAATAACATCAATATCGTTGTATATGTATTTCGTAATTATCAATTGAAATTTATATTTCAATTGATAATTTATTCAAGTACTTATGTGTTTACGTGGTTTTTACTTTATAGTAAAAACCACGTAAACACATAAGTACTTGATAAATAATAATTACATCGAAGGCAGCAACAACATAGTAACACTACTGTACGTTTGTCACGACGGCGGCGCCGCGCCGCCGCCGGCGCACCAGGGGTACATGTACGCATATTATATCTAGGGTAGTATTGAATCGGGTGACCATTAAATCCAATAAATAGGGTTTAAAAAATCGCATATGATTTACTGAATAACAAAGTGGGCGAAAAACTGTGAGCGATAACAAATATTAAAATCGCCGACTTGAAAATTCAAATTTTAGTAGCTAGTTATTCAAAACGATCAGTATAATAAATCGTAAGCGAACAATTTACTATTTTAGTAACAATTTGACAACTCATATTATATTCAAAATGTTGCATATACTTAACTTCAAAAGTGTTGAAAAAAAAAACTTCGCACGTACAAAAACGTCGTTTCTGGCGCTTCGCCGGCCGCTGCCGCGGCACGCTCGCTCCGCTCGCTCGGCTCGCGCGTTTTTGGTCACCATACTAACCTAACCTAACCTAACCAACTCGTTAGCCTTTCTTCGTGGCGGGGGGCTTCGCCCCGATAGTTAGTTACATGGTATAATTTTCGCCCACTCAGTATTTTTTTCGCCCGTATATGTATTTAATTCGATCAGTTGAAATTTTGTATGCTAGCTTAGATTAATTATATCTCATTTTCAGTAGCTCATTTTTCCTTTTTTTTGTGATTGATGAATATCGCCAGTTAAGTTATATTTTTGCAAATGCATATTCTCGCTGCTCGGCTTAGTTTTATAGTACCCAATTAAGAGTCGCAATTTTTTTAATTATTCGCCCTATTTATAATGTCCCTTATATCTAATAAATGGTATTTAGCATATGCAGTTCACGAGGGATTTACTGCACCGGCAATGTTCCTAAATGACGTTAGTTTAGATAACACTCTACATTAAGTTTTTATATTTGTATAACATTTTTATGTATTTACGTGGTGTTTACTTTATATTTCAATTGATATTTTACGAAATACATAATATACAACGATATTGATATTATTTTCCTGTAGACACTAAGATATTACAATATTAATAGATATTCCTTTTTACCTTTTTCTTAATACCTATAACTCAGATCGGACAAACATTTCAACAAAGCTGTCATAGTAAATGTTGTTCCAGTTAAAAATACCTATCCAACATATATGTCTTCGCTATTGAGGGGTGTACCAGCTTCCATATATTTTTGCCCATTGTCCTTTAAGCGTATTTTTGCATAATATAATTAGAATGACGAATCTTAAGATATATCCAATCATATATTTTGCGTCTCTAACAGCTCGTTTCTTCATACTATCTAGCGTCCATTTTAATTACAAAATATGGAATTATGATATAGTTAACACACATAGTTTGAGTTAGTAACTATAGGTAAGTACTAACTATATAAAGGTAACATGATTATGTAACTAGAATCTAATATTATATTTAATATTGTTCTTACAAAGTGCACATCAATAATTTGAATAATATTTACAAGTAAATAAGAAATCCATTCTCGTCTTAATCCCAATCTTTGGTACTTTACTTGGTTGACAGTTTGCAAAGTAAAAAAATCATTCTATGAAAAAAAAAACCAGGACAGATAAATGGATTTTGATACTAACTTTGCCGGCCGCTGCTTGCGTGTATCGCGTGACCAATACAGCAATTTCTATTTATCTCGAAGAAATTTGTCAGAATAAGGGTGACACTTCGTTGAAGCTGAGCTACGCTGAGCTGAGTCGAACTGTGTAGCGTATTATAACTCCCCACAGAATAAACCAATTTACAGCTGATTTCTTTCGTTCCCACAAGTGTTTGTACACCTTTTCTTTTTATCTGTATTATATTTGCAAAAGTACAAAAAAATGCAAAAAGCTTATTTTACCAAGGTTGCCTTTGCAATCAACAGATGACGCTGTCTGGCTTTAAATATGTTTTAGGAAGTGCGCAGACGCAGACGATGGACTTTTGTCCGCTTGCTTTGTTACTTTTAGTCCCTGAAGTGACTTGCGATCTATTTCATGGACAAAAAGTCTGCGTACAAAACCCCGACGTCGTCTGCGCAATCCTTTAGTTTAGTACTGTTTCTTCAATTAGTTCCATCATGCTCAGCAGATGTCGTCACTGCCTGCTTTTTTATGCATACTGACTAAGCATTTGGCCTAAGGTGGTACATGCTTAGAGAAAAAATACAGGAAGCTCTTTTATTGACGGTTGTCTGTTTAATTGAAATGGATAGAATTAAAATCTTATAAGCCGCAGCAACGTTGGCCGGTTGAATTAGTATTTCATGAAATAATATAGAGACTATCCGTTTTTTATCATTACAGCGATTTTTTCTAGAAAAAATTTTATCTTGTAAAAACTAAATATAGCATAGCAAATGCAATAATAAAAATAATTATCTTGTCATTACAGTGCGCTTAGTGATTGTAAATTATAATAATTATCTATCGCGCATACTAAAGCACTTCTATTGAATCAACTGATATTGATAACTGCTTATAACAACTGGGATTCTTTTGTCACATTTGTTACATAGAAGGTGCTCGATGGAGCAGTGGTTAACGCGCCCCGTCTGCGAATGTTGACGTTAAGCAACTTTCGGAAAGGCCGGTCATCAGATGGGTGATCCAAAATGTATCATCTCGAGCTCCTCCTTGCTTCCGAAGGCACTTAAAGCCGATGGTCCCGGCTGCATCAGCAGACGTATTGGCCGTTCTCCTTATTCATTTATAGAGAAGGCTCGTGCCCCAGCAGTGGGGTCATAAAATGAGCTGGCATGGTGTTGCATATGGGATTGAATCCAATGGTCTCAACTGAGAATAATATACATTAGTGTGATAGTTACTTAGCTTAATGGGACAATGGGGAAATCGTCCTATCCGAGACCAGCCCCCCGACCGCCTAACCGATCGCTTTTACTACGCGTATAGTTTATGACGTCATCTTGCCACCTCGCACCGCCTATGAAAGCAATATCAAAAGCTAAAGGCTACAGCTTTCGATATTGCTTTCATAGGCGGCACGAAACGACAAGATGACGTCATAAACCACACACGAAGTCAAAGCGATCGGATAGGCGGTCAGGCCCCAGACGACTTCAGGCTCTTCGCTCTCAAAGACGTTGCCAAACTTATGGCATTTATCTTTAGAGAGGAAGAAGAGTTAAAGGATGGGGTTGCACAAAAGATCCCGATGGGTCAAAGTGCTACTGGGAGAAGGAAACCTCGGCAGGCCCCACTAAAAGATAAGATAAGATACTTAGCGGGGACCCAGGTAAGGTTTGGCGACGCGTTCGATGAACCAGGTTTGGTTGAACTGCAGGTGGTCGCCGGGCGTGTGCAGGAACACCAGCTTGCCCGCTTCGTCCATCGCCTTCAAGCCCAGCCTATCCTGTAATATCGGAAAAGCTTGTAAAGTATTTTTTTAGTTTTGATATAAATATAGCCTATTGTTTTCTAAAGTTTAAGCGAACACTACACATTGAAACGAAACAACTAATACGGATCTACTCGCCTAGGATGATACGGGCTATTGAAATTAAAAAACATCCTAATTTTAATAGAGAAGATGGTTGGAATCTACCACCAGCCTGGGATCCCATTATACAAAATATTAAATCCCAGCCCCAACACCATACTGCCAGACCAAAAGATACTGTAAGCTCTTTCTGCGTAAAACGGGACGCACCTAATTAAATTTAAATGAGGGTATACAAGCTACCAACTTATTATGAGACGTCCAACACCTCAGTCTCAACCACGGACCCTGCAAAGGGTTCGAAACGTCAGGATAAACATTAAATAAGTAATGTGTAAAATAAACGCGAGTAGATCCGTAAAAGTTGTTTCATTTCAATAAGTATAGTCAACACCACCACCAGTTAATTTTATGTGCCCACTGTTGGGGCACGAGCCTTCCCTATAGATGGATACGGAGAACTGACCATAAACCCCACGCCGGACCAGTGCAGATTGGCAGTTGTTAACGACTGCTAATGCAGCCGGGACCAAAGCTCGAGATGATACATTTTTACTTACCCATCCGAAGACCAGCCTCTGCGAAAATTGGTTAACCTGGTTAACCGTAGCATTCGCAGACCGGGCGCGTAAACCGCTGCGCCATCACACTAATATTATAAATGCGAAAGTTTGTGTGTATGTATGTGTGTATATTTGTTGCTTTTGGCTTTGGATGAAATTCGGCATACAGATAGTTTATAACCTGGATTAAAACATAGGATACTTTTTATCCCGATATTCCCACGGGAACGGGAACCACGCGGGTGAAACCGCGAGCGGCCGCTAGTTGAGCATAAATATAGCATGTGAATAAAATAATAACTAATTAAGGTTAGTTAGTTAAATACTTACGGACAAGCTCTAACAGAGTATTAATTTACCGCCTGTGGTCTAGTGGTTAAGACCACCGGTATAGATCCCGAGGTCCCGGGTTCGATTCCTAGCGGGGGGTAGATGTTTGTGTACTCGGTTTGGTTGGTGGTAGGGCTTGTTTGTCCGCCTGGCTAGCTACCACAAACTTATCTAAATATGGTGCCATAACAACAAAGTTAGTAGTATTGTTGTGTTCTGGCAGTTAGGAGATAAAATAGCCATTTCTAGTGATTGAGCATTTCGGTTGGATTGAGCTGCCACCTTATTTGTTATTGCTTAATTAGCTCAGGTGAGATTAAGGCGACGCACCGCTAAACAATTAATCTAATACGGAGCGTTTGCGCCCCGTACCATAAGAAAAACTGTTTTTTTTCCTTCAAATTAAAACTACAAATTATTTAAAAAAAATGAACTAGCATATTGAAGTGTGTGTTAATTAAGACTAATCTACTAAGAAAATTTAGATGCTTAAATCGGTCTGGTTTGCCTTTAAAATGTAAATCTATTTTTTTAAAGAGATATTTGATATTTTTTTCTCTGTTATAAAAGTTGACAAATCGTGTTTCTGCAACTAGCAAAATTATGTCAATTAAATTAAAAATCATGTCATCAAATATCATTTTCATATGTTTTGTAATTGTTGGGAAAAATCAAGATCCCCGCCACGTAAATTTCCAATGCGTCGCCTTAAAGCAAAGTGCTTAATCATAACGAATAATCATCATCATCATCTCAGCCTGTGAGCACCCACTGCTGGCTATAAGCTCTCCTTTAACCATATTCGGTCCCGTGCGATCACCCCAAAAAAAGGAATAAATAAAAACATGTAAGAAATTACCTGTTTATAAATATCTGACTCTTGCAGCGTAAGCAACTTCTTTGCCTGCCCCGGGGCATAGAACCCGAACCACTCAGTCTCGCGCGGCTGCACCACTGTGTCATTATCGAACATCACCATCACGAAGTGCTGCAACGAGTTCAGGTTGTCAATGTACTTCGTGTTTATGATCTTCTCGTTGTTTATTTCCGCTAAGAAGCTCATCTCTTTGTAAAGGTCTTCGTTGAGAGGGTCGTGCCAGTAGGTCGCTTGGACGAAGGTGTCTTGAACCCAGCTGGAAGGGATAAACAAGTTTTTTTACATATTTTTCTTTTATTTTAAAAATATTATTACTAATACGATATTAACACATTGTTGGCCGGCCATATTAGCCGCAGAACCGATAACTGATGGGGTAAACGAGTTATTGAGACCGCGTATCGGTAAACGTAGTGTTGGACGCCCTCAGACTGGGTGGAACGACGATCTGGTGGCCAAGGTGGCTGGCAAGATCTGGATGTGAGTAGCCGCGGATCGTGCTTAGAGAGGCCTATGTCCAGCAGTGGTCTAGTGTAGGCTGATGATGACAATGATGTCAAACACATTAGTCCTATTAACCAATCCCGAAAAGCTAATAGCTTCTGTCAGGCGTGGGTTGCATTCAATTTTTGACTAACATTTTGATGTGTAAGGTGTCACTGGGTCTTTAACTGCTTCTGTGGTCAAGTGGTTAAGACCATTGGTCTCAAACACAAAGGTCTCGGGTTCGACCCTAGCGGGAGGTATATGTTTGAACTCGATTTAGTTGGTGATAGGGCTTGTTTTAAGTTCGCCTAGCTACCACCATTTTATCTTAATATGTTATTATACGATTGTGAACATTTTAAATAGCAAAATAGAAGCCCTCAGTAATGATTAAAATCTTAGTAACACAAGTGCAAACACTATAATTAGAGTTCGTAACTGTTAAAACAACTAGCACAAACGCTAATAAGGTCACTTATACGATTTCGTAAAATGGGATATCTAGGTTTTCTAAAGTTTACACAAACATTACACATTAAATAATACAAATAATAAAAATAAACGCGTGTAGACATTTTGTAACAAAAAAGGGATGCATACCAAAGTGTGCAAACAAAAATGAGGAGCTCGATGGCGCAGTGGTTAGAGCGCACGGTTTGCGAGTGATGTGGTTAATCCTTTAACAGGCAGAACAAGTTTGAATATTTAATTGGTTTTCAATCTTATAAAAATGAAATAAAGTTCAAAATTTGGTGGGAATATACGTCCCTCTGACTGTGAAAGGGTTAGGCAACTTTCGCAAAGGCCGGTCATCGGATAAGTGTCCAGAAAATTATCATTACGAGCTCCTCCGTGCTTCGGAAGGCACGTAAAGCCGTTGGTCCCGGCGGCTGCATTAGCAGTCCTTAGCAACCACGAATCCGCACTGGGCCCGCGTGGTGGTTTATGGCCCGTTGTCCCTATCCATCCATAGGGCAGGCTCGTGCCCCAGCAGTGGGAACATAAAATGAGCTGACGATGATGATGATGATGATACCAAAGTGATTATAATGAGCTATAGCAAACTTGGGGATTTTGCCGTTACATATAAATAAATGTAAAACGGAGGAGAGAATCTTTTGTACTAGAAAACTATTTTAATAAGCCTTGAGAGTTCGTGTGTACTTCAAAAAAATGTCACAACTAAACTCATGTCACCTCCAGAACAATGACCTCTTGAAAGTAAAGTAATCAAGATAACTTGAACAAACAACACTTCTCAAGGGGAAAACAAGTCGGGTTCAACAGATAACCTTCATGCACTAACCAAATCGATTAAAACGAACCGTTCATTGAATCGAAATGAATAGGTACTCGAATATTCGACGATAGCACGACTAACAGAGTCCTTCAATAACGGACTGCATGTGGAGATGCTAACACGATTACAATACCATATTTTGTAATTGTTTAATCAATGAATCAATCGATTTAAGGTGAAAGCTTTAAAATAAATTTGTATGTCTTTTCATTACATTAGTCAATAAATGTTCCACTATAAGGGTGCGTCGTGCGTAAGTGACAAGTGTCATATATTTTATTTAAAATGTCTTCGTCCATATTTATATGATGCCGCGCAGCTTAATGAAAAATAATAATTAAAATAACCGTTTGATAAATCGAAAATGTGAGACGGACGATTTGTAGTTTTTAGTTTAGATTTACTATAAATATCAACTAAACGCCGCCACTCGTTTTCATGATTTTTGCCCAACTTTAAATGATGTTGAAGAAAAAACTTATGAATTTATGGATCGGGCTAATTGTAAACACGTTCCCTTTGATACTAAATATACATTTTTTTTTTATGTAATACGATTGCTATCGTATTACATTTTAAAAATTGTATATTGCTGCAACTCGTGCAGCTGCTTCAACCTCCATTGTGTGTCTAGCTTCAAACTACATACTTCACAAGGATTTAACTCTTAACGACGCGTTGTAACCTAAATGTAGCTAACACAACATTTTTAACGCCTTAATTAGCGCATAGTTGGACATTTACATCAACGTTAACGTTAACACAAATGGAGCAGTAGCATAAAAGTCACACGCACAGATGACCACCAGCAAACTATGTCCAAAAAAATTTATCTCCATACTAATTTACAATAATGTTAAAATGAGTAGTCATTTTAACCCTTTAACAGACAGAACAGTTTGAATATTTCATTTGTTTTCAATCTTATCTCAATCACATAAACTTTAAAATGTGGTGGGAATATACATCCCTCTGACTGTGAAAGGTTTAACGTCCGGTGACGCTGTAAAAGCGACAGGCACTGGTGCTGGTGGCCACCAACAAACTATCTCCAGAACGATCTCCGTACTAATGTAGATAAGTTATAATCTATTTACTCGTAATAAGCCGCATAGTTGATAATCTTTCTCACGTAGTCACAGGACTTGTGTTTCAGAGCGCCGCAGTGCGGTATGCCGTATACTCCCTGGTGCTGCCCACCAAGGGTTATCAGGTTTTTGACGGACAACCTGTCGCCACATTTCTGCACTAACCCTCGTCTGAAAAATAGAAGAAGGAAAACATTTATTAACACCTCACACATAATAATAAGCAAGGCTCTGAATCGGATAACAAATAGTGGTTAATATCGTTCTTTAAACCGGTATGATTCAGTTCATTGATTAACCGAAAAAATGTTAATTACCGGTTAATACAAAGAACGGAATTTTAAAGCTTGGGTAAACCAATACTTGGCACTGATTTAACCGGTTAATCTCATATGCACTCCTTAACTCAGCCAGGCACATACACATCATTAATATTAATTACAGATCACACAAAAATATTATCATTGTTTTATTTATCTACACTGCTTTGTGTTTTTACTAACCATCCTCTGCCTTTATTATTTATTATATATTATTATTTTATATTATTTTTTATTAGCTTTTTAGCTGGCGTTGCTCACAAATTGTTTGGAATTAAAATTAACTGGTTAATTTCGGTTAACGGAATCGCAATTAATAAAAAACCGGTTTTTTCATTTAACCGGTTAATTACCGGTAACCGAAACCTTAACCTTATACCATTCCGATATGGGGTCAACGACCCAAACCGGTTCATAAATTTAACCGGTTTCAGAGCCCTGATAATAAGTATACAAAAAATGAATAAGGCAGACAGTATAATACACACAAGAGAAAAAAATAAGATAAAACAGAAAGAGTAGGCACTTATTTAAAAAAAAAATGTGTGGTGTAACAATAGCACCACAACAATAGATATAGGTACACGCGCCTGATCCCACCTCACTACAAACTGTCAAATTTCCTCAATAGACTTTGAACTTTATGTCTTTTGCTTAAGGTTGAACATTTATTAAAGGAATTTGACAGTTTTAGATAGTCGGATCTGCAGATGTCTGTTCTGCAATTTTATACTATTTGTACCTACCTATAAATTATACTGCATGAGGATACATATAACATTTTTGGTAAGTTTTGTAATTTTTTTAAGGAGCGAGGTTGAGCGGTTTCTTCAACAACAAATCCTCCAATTTCGATGTTGCGTGCTCGACTCTGGTTCTAGGTTCGATTCCCAAATAAGGCAAATTGTATGTTCGGATTTTTCGATGCTTATCCAGAGTCTGATGACCCAACCGCTTTTTGCAAGTGTGGTATGCCCAATACCAGGGGCTGTAATCTTAGTACTAACAATTGGGAAACCTAGTCTATACTATGCTGGAAAATTACAAAGTCCTTAAGTCGCCTACAGATCTTAATGAAAAGGTAACTTTTCTATTTGGGCAGGTTATTTTCCGAAGATTTTACCACTAGAAGGTATAGATGGCAGCTCATTTGTAAATAGTTCACTCTAGTTTGAATAGATGGCGCTAAACAAACGTACAAGAAATTGACGTGTAAGAAAATATTACTATTATAGTAATTTTATTTCTATAAAGTTGCTTAAGATTTTGATGTATTTCAATTATTTTATTTATTATATATTAGTAAAAAAATTATATTCACTCAAAAAATATCACTGATTTTTTCAAATTTAATTAAATGTACTTTTAGATGTTTTAACTTGTCAATTTATCAAATAAAATAGTAATAATAAATAGTAGGAAAACCACAGTTGTTTATCAGCAATACCCAAAATGTCTGTCTGTCTATGCCGGCCGGTCAGTTTTAAAACTTTGAAACTTTTGTTTTCGGTTTCGTTTGCAGATTTATTTGCAAGTGAGGTGATTTACGTGTTTTTTCTGTGTTCCGTTGAGATGAGCTATAGTTGCTTCTCCGGTCCGCATAATACCGTTGTATCTACGTCCGTAAATAGACTAGACTTTTACGCTTGTTTGTTTTGTGTGCTGTGTTGTGTTTGAGAAAAAGACTCGTTTTTAGTGTTAAGTTATAATCATTGTCTCTAAAATGCCTTCAGATAAGCATTGCTGCGTACCTGGTTGCAAGGAACCTGGAGGTAATATTGAATTAAATTAACTGCTACACAATTATGGGACCGTTTAGAATAGAAACACAACTTAGACAACTCTGAATCATCATCATCAGCTCATTTTATGCCCCCACTGCTGGGGCACGCACGAGCCTTCCATAAGGATGGATAGGGAGAACGGGCCATGATCAGAAAATCAACTTATTCTTAAAGGAAATACTATAGATAAAAATCAATTTATATTTTTCAATAAACCATAACAGTATTTTTTTGTAAAAACAAATTAAGTTCATATTATTTGTAGCTTGCTTATGCTAAGTTTGATAACATGAGGTTAATTCACTGAGACTTAACACACAATCTTCTTTAGAAAAGTTTAAGTCAAAAGTTTTATTAACATAATACCTATTTGTTCTAGGCATGTCACAAATCCTTCATGGGTTTCCAAACCCAGAAAAGGATAAAGAACGATTTTTGGCATGGGTACATGCAATTGGTGGTGATATCTTGGGCCTGACAAATGAGCACATATATAAGTATCGCCGTGTGTGTCACTTGCATTTCGAGGAAAAGTATAAATGTCGCTTTAGCAGAATCAGCAATTTGGCTGTGCCGAGATTGAACATACCAGGTCATTATTGCTATAATATTATATTTATTTGAAATTAAATTATCGCATCATTGATATACATGTGTCACATGAAAGATGATAAAAGACAATTAACTTCGTGCTATATTAAAATGTTTATATTTGTTTTTTAAAAATACAGTCTATTCTCATTCCTATTGTTTTTCAGATCTATTGTCTTCAGAGAGGAAATTATCATTTCTCGAAACAAAACCAATGCAAGAACTTTCAAACTTAACCAATCCATCATCATCTAAAGGTATATTTTTGTAATTAAAAATAGTTATTTGGTCAAGTAAACTTGAGCAAAGTTAAGCTCAATATTATAAGCTCTTAAAATGGAAAAACAGCAAGTGCAATGTTTATTTTATTTATTCATACTGTATTGATACTAGTAGTAGAATATAAAAAAGGTTCTGTATTTGGTTTTAGGTCTTGGTTCACTTCAGCTATCAGCACACACATTGTCCATGGCAACAGCTATTGAAGAACACTTGCCGAAAGAAAATGTTGGTCAGTAAAATTTTATTTTATATTTAATAATTAATAATGATTACAAGTTATTGATTTCTATAAAAAAAGGAGTTGAGAAAATAGCCTTTTGAAAGTGACACTAAACATGTTGTTAATTGTTGCTTATATTATTCCTAAAAAGTACACACACATATTTCAAAACCCAATGATTTGAAACTTGAACCTACTTCACGTGGAAAGAGAAAGGATGGTATGTATTCTTTTTTTTACAGTAAAATGTATGTTTGCATTACTAAAGAACCGTGTCATGTAGCGGTGAAAGAATACTACCACCCCCTCCCTTCCCTAGGGTGTCGTAAAAGGCGACTAACGGACTAAAGACAGCACATAAATCCAACAGCATAGAGCGGCGATGGGCTCACCACCAGCTGTCACGCTGAGCACATGTGCAGTCGGTATTTAGTGAGTGACTATGGTAGAGGACTGCTTTTGCGGTCCTCATTACCTAGTCTTTGACTAACTCTTCGGGGATAATAGTCGTGATTATATGTTTATATATGTATGTTTGTTTCAGATACCTGTGTTTTGGAACACAAGCCAGTATCACCTTCAAATATTCCTGTGTTTATAGAAAGTGTCCAGCAAAAGGATGGTATGTACTATTTTATTTTTTATAGTAAAATATTTGTTTCCCATAGCTTTTAACCAAAGAACAAATAAATTGTTAAATAGGACACAAAACCAGTTATATTAAGTTTTTTTAGCATTATTATTTTGAATATGTATCAGTGCAGAAACTTATCAGTGTATGTCAAGGATATTAACATATTACTAAAAAGTGCCTGTATGTTTCAGATACCTGTGTTTTGGAACAAAAGCAAGTATCACCTTCAAATACTCCTTTACTTAAGGAAAAAGTGCAGCAAAAGAATTGTAAGTAATGTTTTTTTCACCGTCAAATATTTTGATCTTGTTTTGTTCACAATACACAATGATCCACATCTTTGATTCTACTAAATGGAATGAAATGAAACATGGTTTATATTTTAAGTTGAACTCCAAGCAATCAAATTGTGAAAACACCATCAAAATCCATTCAGTATTTAAGCGTGATGCTGGAACAAACAAACATACAGACAGTCAGACAAAATACAAAGAAATGTTTTGTATTCAGAACTCTTTTAACTCTTAATACCAACTTCTTGAAAATAACTTTAATGTATGTATAGTCTATATAGTCTTTATTCTATTCTTACAGGGGCAAGTAGTGTCAAGAAAAACACTCGCAGACTATTATTTCTCAGCGCTAAAGAAAAAGAATTGCACAGCCAAATAATTGCTGCAAAAATAAAAATTTACAAAATGAAGAATAAAATAAAAAAGCAGACTGCAGAAATAAAAGCCGCAAATAAATTTGCTACCAATCCTGCTGTGCTAGACACTATTGAAAATTGCTCTAGTGTGGCAAAACTCCTCATGAAAATCCAGTGGAGCCAGAATAAAAAACATGAAAAAGGACGACGGTTTACTTTAGCACAAAAAATTGCAAGTTTATCAATTTTAAAACAAAGTCCCAAAGGGTACCGTTTTTTAAGAAGCATTTTTATACTGCCTGCCCCGCAAAACTCTCATAAAATTAATATAAAAAAGTAATTTAAAGCCAGGCGTTAATAAGAAAATATTTGCTCAAATCGCTAAGAAGGCAGAGACAATGTCATCGGAGGAAAAGCTTTGTGTTATTTTGTTCGACGAAATTTCTTTAAAGGCACATGTTGCATATAATGAACGAAAGGACAAAGTGACAGGATTTGTCGATGATGGAGAGAAAAGACGAGCAGAATATGCTGACCACGCCCAAGTGTTCATGGTGCGTGGCCTAATAAAAAACTACAAGCAAGCAATATCGTATTCTTTTTCAGCAAGTGCAACAAAAGGCGCCGAGTTAGCTAAACAAATTAAATTGCTAATAAGCCACGTACAAAAAGCTGGCTTAATACCACTTGCTACAGTGTGTGACCAAGGCACGAATAATAGACATGCCTTAAATATACTCTTAAATGAGACAAGGGGCATATATTTAAGAAAAGGAGAGACTCCTAAAGAAAATATTATATTAATAGACAACAAAGAAATCATACCTTTATATGACCCCCCCCATCTAATTAAAGGAATGCGGAATAATTTGTTGACCAAAAATTTAAATTATACCCAAGATGGTGTCATGAGAACTGCGAAGTGGTCCCACATAAAATTACTTCATGAAGAGAATCCAGGGTACAAAGGCGTCCGTCTGGTCCCGAAACTTACGTACAATCATGTAATCCCGGAAAAAATAAATAAAATGAAGGTTAAATTCGCATCGCAAATATTCAGCCGTACTGTAGCATCTAATATGGGATACCTTGCAGGTAATATTATTGTGCAAGTATTTAGTTTAAATTAAATTGATTATAAGTAATTGATGACTTCCAGCCTATCGAACAAGCCGGTTTCCGAAAAGGCTTCAGCACCATAGACCACATACATACGCTGCGGCAGGTTATACAGAAGACCGAAGAGTATAACCAGCCTCTTTGCTTAGCGTTTGTGGACTATGAAAAATCCTTCGATTCGATTGAGACATGGGCCGTGCTACAGTCTCTCCAGCGGTGCCAAATTGACTATCGGTACATCGAAGTGTTGAGGTGTTTGTATGAAAGCGCCACTATGTCAGTCCGTCTTCAGGACCAGAGCTCGAAACCTATACAGTTGCAGCGAGGAGTGAGACAGGGAGATGTGATTTCTCCGAAACTGTTCACTGCTGCACTGGAAGATGTTTTTAAGCTTCTGGACTGGAAAGGACTCGGCATCAACGTCAACGGCGTATACATCACTCACCTTCGGTTTGCTGACGATATAGTGGTCATGGCTGAGACCCTGGAAGACCTCGGCGCAATGCTCGGTGACCTCAACAGAGTCTCTCAACAAGTGGGTCTTAAAATGAACATGGAGAAGACGAAAGTTATGTCGAACTCACGTGTCGTACCCACTCCTCTGAAGGTTGGGGACTCTGCCCTTGAAGTTGTGGACAATTATGTTTACCTGGGACAAACGGTCCAGCTAGGTAGGTCCAACTTCAGCAAAGAGGTCAATCGTCGAATCCAATTAGGCTGGGCAGCGTTCGGTAAGCTACGAAATATCTTCTCGTCCGATATACCGCAGTGTCTCAAGACGAAAGTCTTTGACCAGTGTGTGTTGCCAGTGATGACATACGGGACTGAGACGTGGTCGCTCACTATGGGCCTCATAAAAAGGCTCAAGGTCACTCAAAGAGCAATGGAGAGGGCTATGCTCGGGGTTTCTCTGCGTGATCGAATCAGAAATGAGGAGATCCGCAGAAGAACAAAGGTAACCGACATAGCCCGAAGAGTTGCTAAGCTCAAGTGGCAGTGGGCAGGTCACATTGCTCGCAGGACTGATGGCCGCTGGGGCGGGATAGTCCTGGAGTGGCGACCGCGTACCGGAAAGCGCAGTGTGGGCAGGCCTCCAACAAGGTGGACCGACGATCTGGTGAAGGTCGCGGGAAGCCGCTGGATGCAAGCAGCACAAAACCGGTCGTTGTGGAGATCCTTGGGGGAGGCCTTTGTCCAGCAGTGGACGTCTTTTGGCTGAGATGATGATAAGTAATTAGTTATTGCTAATGCTATAGTAGTGGTATTTCATTTACTAATTTTTTTAGGAAAAGGGGTCTTGCCACCGGAAGTTCAGGATACAGCCGATCTACTGCTCCTGATGGACGAAATTTTTGACTCGGTGAATGGCAGCTTCAAAAAGAATAAATGGGCGAAACCGCTACTTGGCCCTGCAACACCAAACTCCATACACCACAAGACATGGGCAGAAGCAAAAAAGATTCTTAAAACTATGAAGTTTATAAATATTGCTGGAAAAGCAGAAACAGTTCCCACTGTGATAAATTGGGTATGGACACTGGAAGGAATAGAAGTACTATTAAAGAAACTTAAGAATGATTTTAACATTAACTCAGTTTGGTTGAGACACCTTAAACTTTTTTTTAAATACATTATTGTCTAGTGGCTGATCAATAATGTCCAACGGTAGTTTATTAAATATTTTGATAGCCATATAGTAAGCATTTTTCTAAATAAACTTAATTTACATTTGGGTATGGCTAATTTATTATTTCTCGATCTCGTATATTTGATCTACACTCTACGAACACACTAGTGTTACATTTTAGAAAGTATTCTGGGTGTTTCCTTACTAACAGACATATTTCTAGTATATACATGCACGGTAGAGGTAATATTCTATGTTTTTGAAATAAAGGTGAACAAGATTCTTCTCAATACAAAGTAAAAAAAAAACTAAAAACGAGTTTTACTCAAAAACCGTTTTTAGGGTCATGGTTATGACGGTTTTTCAGAGGACGTACAATTTAACATTAAAATGTTAAGTTATGGCATTATATTAAATCCTAATAAAATCTAATGAGAATATGCTTTTTATATATTTTTATCTTTGTTGGTTTTAAAAGCGAAATGGCATAAAATAAGTGAAGGGCATCTTCATTTATCATTTTTGATTTATGTATTAGCAATATATCTACATACTTGTACATTTCCCAAATAATACAGACAGTGCCGGTCAAAGAAATCTAAAAGAACGTTTGGTTTGACCATTATTTATTACCGCACCAAAGCTGTAGGGTGATTGTTTTTAGGTTAATTAGTTTAAAAAGTTTTTTATAAGTATGTAGGTACATAAATGTTTATATATATTTTAACGCAAATTTTGTTGCGAACAAATTACAAAAACACAAATGTTGAAAAAATTTCCACGAGCAGGATTTGAACCCGCACCCTTCTGACATACCGGGTCAGGTGCTCTCCCAATTGAGCTATCGTGGTTCTAACTAGCCCGCCGAAATTATTCAACACTATTTACTTTTTAATTTGAAGCTTGCTTCTTAACTGATCTTTAGTATTTGTAAAAATATTATGATCAGATGTTAATGACGGTAGTTGTTGACATTGAATTTTTGGGCGCCTTTGGCTTTCAAAGTAAAAAGTAAATAGTGTTGAATAATTTCGGCGGGCTGGTTAAAACCACGATAGCTCAATTGGGAGAGCACCTGAACCGGTATGTCAGAAGGGTGCGGGTTCAAATCCTACTCGTGGAAATTTTTTCAACATTTGAGGTAGGTATTTTTGATGAAGTTATTTAAAATATTTTCTTTCCTTATTTTAAACTAAAAGAAAATCTCCATAACTAGCTTTATAAAATGATTCTTTGTTAAAAATGTGCTTGGTATTTATTGGTAGTATTGAAATTAATGTCTTTTCTTTCTTCCTTTAGTAAATTTACAAATGTATGAAAGAAAACACGGCTTACAACTTTGGTGCCATGTTAATAAATTATTAGACGTAATAGTAATATTAGAAAACACACTACGTATTTTTTGGCCGAAACTTTCACATTTGATCCAAATATGTATGAAACGCAATGATGTCCTTTAAAATAAAACTATTTTAGAGGACATCACGTACGAAAAGTGTCCAAAGTTCGATTGTCTGCAAATTTTATCTCTTTCATGATTTTTTGATGTATTTAATGTTTTATTTGAAATAAATAATGTGAAATGTTAACCTATTTTTCATTCAACATGCCCATAAAATTAGTAGGCTTATAGTACCTGGATAGGTAATGTGCTATACAATATACCTATGTTGTTGGATAGTTATGTATATCACTTTAAAGTTGCATACTTGACAATACAGATGGCGCTAGGTATATACTTCCAATACAAAGGCCGAAGATTGATCTCTATTCCCTATATAATAAGTTACTCTATGCCCAATACACACCAACAATAGTGTGAAGACTTGATTTTATTGTTGAAACCTTTGCCCAGCATTGGGACATTAAGTAGGTTTACAGGCAGATTACCAATAGGTATATTATTACTAATAGAGTAAGAATCTAAGTTTGGCATATTTATACCAGAGGGGTTTAGTTGTGATTTATCCTAATTTTGATGTGGTTAATAATAATACAATAAAAATAAATCATTTGTTTTTGTTTATGGTTAGAAATAGATGTGAGACATACATTAATACGACTACATCTTATTTAGCAAATTTACTATTGATTATATTTATCATTAAGTACACAAGTCAATAAAAAATGTATTTACACAAAAACAGTCAAATTTATAATGGTTTATTGTTTTTTCTAGGAGTGGGAACTCCTAGGCAAACACCTCTTCACACTTTTTACACACCTTCCAGTTCCCTGCAACGACAACTATGAATTTAAACTATGAATTTCAATTATTATGAATTTAACAAAACAAACAAACTTATAGTAAATTTTTTTTATAAAAAATAATGTTTACTTTAAATTTGGTTGCTTTCAACTGGCGGGACCTCGAAGCCACAGCACAAGACCGCGACGCATGCAAGTCCCTACTGCGAGACCCTGACGAGGGATCACAGGAGTTCATCATCATCATCATCATTAAGTTTACTTACAAAAATTGACTTCCCTGGGAGAATCCAATAGCATTAAAACCGTTACTCAGTTTTGGATCTGCAGCCAGTGTATCACAAGCATACTGCACTTGTCTAATGGGGCTCATAAAATAGCCATTTTCCAGATCTTCAATTGTAGAGTTCCCAATCTTCAGGGAATGTACATATACACCCGGTAACAACTTCTCTAGAAACGCTTTGAATACTCCCAAGCTGAATGCCAGGCAACAGGTGTCACCTAAAATTATAATTGTTAAATAATATTTAAGTTATAAAAATACACTTTAAAGGACAGCGAGCAATTTGTAAAGGGGGGGTAAGTGACTTTTTAAAAATTCTTGTTTACAAGCGGGACTTTGCTTTATTAAAAGAGATCTGCCACACAAAAGGAAATTGTTATAACAAGTTAGCTAACTAAGCCATTCAGAGATGTGAGTGAGTGTTATACCAAAAGTATTAGTGTTATTCACTGATTAACTGACTAAAAAAAAATTAAATTAGCCCTTTCCTTTAGTTTCCCTTAAGACCCTTAAGACAGAAATCATCAGCTTATTTTATATCCCCACTGATGGGGCACAAGCTTTTCCTATGGATGGATAGGGAGGACGGGCCATAAACCACCGGGTGGGTCCAGTGCTGATTGGTGGTTGTTAACAACTGCTAATGACGCCAGGACCAACGGCTTTACGCGCCTTTCGAAGCACTGAGAATATGACATCACTTCAGTGTATTACATGGTGTGTGCGTTTTAAAAAAACAGGTTCGACTCCCAGACAGAAAATATATTTTAACAAATGAATGACCTCTTACAAAGTATTGTTTGTAAGCAGACATTTTCATAAAAGGCAACTAAAGTGCTCATTGTTCTCCTGGCGTTCTATTTTAAACAATATTCTTTTTTATAAACACCAACTGAACCACACCCAACACATGCTCACTCAACATATCCTAGGCATGTTTTTGAGCACCCAATGCTCTATGAGTTGCACTGTATAAGTTGCATAGTGTTTATGGACTGTGGTACTGTGGTTATATGTAGTTCTGCCCAATATAGGTTTTTTTTAAGAAATTATATGAGACTAGTAAGTCAACATGTTATTATGATGCTCACTTCGACAGAGTTTATCACATTTTAGATAACAGAAATTAGGAGTTCAAATATCAAATCCAGAAATGGTAAATGTTTTAGAGAACTACTAAGTAGTGTAATTTGTATTATTGTTGTTTTAAAATGATTGGCTCCGGACACATTCATACAATTTCCACATTCGTACAATTCCACATTCGTACAATTCCACATTTGTACAATTCCACATTCGTACAATTCCACATTTGTACAGTTCGAACAGGATCTCCTTCTGTAAAATTTTATAAATACTGCAATCTATAGCTATTACTATTACTTTAAATAACTATTGACTCTAATATCTTTGGATTCAAATTCAAATTCAAAAATCATTTATTCAGTTTAGGCTACAAGTAGCTCTTATGAATGTCGCTATGCAATCGGTTCGTAAGTCTACTCTGGGCGGGAGATCTTGCACTGAGAAGAACCGGCAAGAAACTCAGCAAGTGTCCAGCTCTTTTCTCCCTTACAGCGTCAAAAAAATAAAAATTGGAAAATGCCCTATCATAGCAGGACACTATTTATTACAAATAAACACAAAAAATATAGAAGACAACCACAACATGTAAAAAAAAAAAAAAAAAATCTAATATATCAAATTTACATCCGGTATAAGTTTCAATTTCCACAATGTCATACAGTACCACTACAGTACTCTAAAAAAAGTCAAAAATTGTTTAAGAAAAACAAAGTCAAACTATAGTAATTAATACTAACAATAAGATAAGTATGCAAGAGCAGACCAGCCTCCACAGGCGGCACCCGTTCACGAGTATGACATATGCAGTAGGATGATACATAGAGGCAAGAAAGAAACTATACAGGTGATTATTTTTTCTTACAGTAAAGCCCTAATGTGCTGTTCAGCTACAACCGGCTACCCACATTTAGATAATGTATTTTTATAATGAAAATCAATACCTACCCATTCCATGCCATAACACTATAGGTGTTGGTACCGCACAAATAAGTTTAATAAACACTAGAAATAACCAGGGCTTCATTGTTATTCAATGGCTGCCTAACTGCCAAACACGAGTAGACTGGTCGCAATGCGAACACAAACTTGAACGTAATGATGACCTCAAACCAACTATGATTAGCCGGCGTAATTGGATTGAATGCAAATTAAAACAACGCAGTTTATAGATATCAACGCTGGTGTTAATTAACACTTTAATTTAGTACACGTTTGGGATCAGAAAGGGTTACAACACGTAGGTAATAACAGTGCAAAAACCTTAAAAACACTGAAAAGTTTATAAAACTTTTACAAAACCTAACTTTCGATTCGATTTTGATGTGAGCGTAAACCAATAATTTCCTCTTTGGCGTAAACAAACAATCACTTTTTTTTTTCTTTTTTTTTAAATTTATTCATGACCAGGGATACTAGTCTTTCAGTCGAAACTTAATTTATACGTTTCTCTAAATTAAACTCTTAAAGGATAATGATGAAAGATAATAGAAATGAGAAGTGAGAAATGATATACCCCCCCAAACTCCCCAACCCCTCGAATGACTCTAAAGATACTAGTATTGTCGGAAAATTTTCTAAAAGACTTGACTCTAAACACATCTATAGATTTTCCATGTAGATCATATAAAATGCATTGATTTCTTTTACTTTAATTATTTATTCAGCTGAACATACATTATATAAAATATTAATACATCTCAAAACTTTATGATATAAAACGGTACAACTGCTAATAAAAAACTCTCGACATTTTTCTCTACATGACAACTTCTTACCAACATATTCAAAACGTTCCTAACAAACTTTTTTTTAAACACTTTACTTTTAAACATATAAAACCAAATAGGGTCATTTCGCCTGTTCGCTTCCATCGCCCAATTCGCGTCCATTTTACGGATCTCCCTTTGAACATTCTCGAAAATAAGATACTAACACACCAATAAAACGAAAAGTCATTACCGCCAATACCTCAATGTATAAGAGACACGCACACATAGACAAAAGTTCCGTGCGCCCAACCAATCCTATTTAGAAAAAATAGTTTGTCTCGGCTGTTCAACAAGAGAGCGCGGACCCGCGGTATTTTAAGAAAAAAATAGTGTCCAGCGGCGCGTTTGACATTAAGTCTTGTATTGTTTTATGTGAATTTTAGGTTACATAGCTGTTTCTAGACTTTGATAATGAAAAAAGGAATAATATTAATTATGAATTTGCTTATTTTTTCTATAGTTAACAGTTAAAATAAGGTGGACGCGAATTACTACACCGAATTTATAAAACTTCCACTTTGCGTCCGCATGGACGTCATGTCATTAATTAAAATTCTAAGGCTATAAGAAATCATACCTCGTCTCGTAATTATTATGATTCAACATTTCTTTTAGTAGTAGGATTAGACAACAATTATTGTATTGTTTTGTTGCTATAATATAGCCAAAAACTTATTATTAATCTTTAGTAATAATTTTAATAATATTCCTCGTGACTTTAGGGTAAAATTGACAGAACTGATTATTGTTGACATAAACAGGTGGAATTAATATTTACCTACTACCTACATACTTTGTTTTTTAATTTTAAGTTCAATCAATGTTGAGAAGAATAAAAAGGTATTTTTATATTCTTTAAAGTGATTTATTAATGATAATAATGTTGATTTTTAAATAACTATATTCTTAAAGAAAGAAATTGTTAAAATCCAATCTTTCTTTACATTATCTTAAAAATATCACCCCTACATTCCTTTTCTAAGCTGGTGGACGCGAAATGGTCCAGGGGTGGACCCAATCTGGATTTTGTGGACGCAAACTGGGTAAAACGCCTAATTCTGATGTTTGTCTATTTAAAAAAAAACTCAAGATGTTTCGAAGAAACCTAAAGTTAACCTTAAAATAGACTATATAATGAACACATTACAAACATTTTTCATTGAAAATAATGCTGGGACATTTTTATTTTCTCTTTCAAACTTGCCAACTGCACTAAATGGACGCGAACAGGCGAAATTACCCTACCTGCCAGCACCCATCGATATATATGTTACACCAGCACCCAAATAACAGCCAGCAACACACCAGAGATAAAATTCTACCAAATTAATATTTCAACATCCCCTCTGAATTTTATCTTTATTATAATTTATTAAAGCCCAAATAAACTAATCTTTATAATACTCATCTACTAATCAACTAACCTCAAATCGCAACTTAATCAACTCTACCATCCAAAACACAATTAACTACATCACCAATATCACAACTAAAAACCACAATCAACTCGATAATAATTCTTCCAACACCTTTATCCAGAAAACTCCGTCACCAATGACCAATTAACTTATTCAATTTCCATCCAGCTTCATATCATTACAATGAAATCTCCATCACCAAACTCATCAATACTAAAAACTCCAACACCAAACATCAACATCTTCAACTCCAATCTTCAACATCATCAGCTCCAATCTCCGACATGATACTCTCTCTCCTCATCTTTATTTTCAAACTACGATACACGTCATCATAATCATTAATCTGCCCCTCTTGATGTGTATCACTCCAAATTCTCCTCTCAAGATAATATTTTCTTTCTCGCCATCTTCAAAATGTAACAATAAACTTTCATGGTTTTCGGGTGTGCCGGAATACAACATCTATTTCAAGATCCAAGATGGCGGACGTGATTTTTTTATGTAAAATCAATATGGGTACCTATCATTACCCTTGCGCGTCCTACGGAACAACGTTGTTCCGCAGAAAAAAAGTGCACGACGCGTCCTGCGGAACAACGTTGTTCCGTAGGAAATTTTGTTGTCTTTGGCAAAATATCTGTATTTTTGTTCTCTGATTGGCTGGGTTTATATTTTTATGTTGGCTTTCGGGGCTCATAGACATTACAAATTTAAAGTTTGACCAATGAAAACGAAGTAAACCGAATGTAAGAAAATATTTTGTCTTTTAATGTGGTTTACGGGGGTGCCAAATTCGAATACAACATCTATTTCAGGATCAAGATAGCGGACGTGACTTTTTTATGTAAAATCAATATGGGTATCATTGCTATGGTTTTCGGGGGTGCCAATTTCGAATACAACATCTATTTCAGGATCAAGATAGCGGACGTGACTTTTTTATGTAAAATCAATATGGGTATCATTGCTATGGTTTTCGGGGGTGCCAATTTCGAATACAACGTATATTTAGAGATCCAAGATAACGGACGGGACTTTTAAATAAAATCATATTAATTTAATAGTAAAGACTTATTAGTAGTATAATATATCTGTTTTAACTGTAAAAAAAGCTAACTGAATACTATATTTTTATTTAACGTAGTGGCGCCAATGTTGGTCATGGCACCGGTTATGGTCAGTTTTAATTTAAATTATTTTTATCTGAGGTAAATCTTTGTTTTTCAATACTTGCAACATTTAATCATATAGCTTAGACTGTCAGCTGTCATTTGACAAGAAATGATCTGTGTCGGCCATTGAGAAAAAAAATGGCGAACTAAAACGTAACATCGCGAGTGAAGAAACGTAAAAAAGACTGGTTCAGACAAACGTCAATTATCCAATAATGGTCAAAATGCCCATGACTGGATGACCATCACTGGCTTTAATATTCAAACATAGGCCGAATGCCCATTATTGGATGATCATCACTGGCTTTCATATTTAAACGTTATTCTAACGCCCATTATTGGATGACCATTACTGGTTTTAATACTTATCTTAATATATTGTTCGAGTTTTCTAATGAAACTTTCTCAGAACTGTTATCGACTAATGATAATGATTTTTAACTGCCTGTGGTCTAGTGCTATGACTGCTTGTCTCAAATCCAGGGGTCTCGGGTTTGATTCCCAGCGGCGGGGGCAAAATTTCTGTCATTAAACATGTCTCAAAGAGTTTACTCATTCTTCGAGTTAAACTTATGACTTTAGCCGTTCTTCTAATCTCCTTGATCCTGTTTTCATTATTTTTTTAGATGGTACCTACAAAGAGATATTCGAGCGCCTAAATGCAGAAGGCTATATCAGCAGTACAAAGATGTGAAAAAGTATCTGCAGCTGCAAAGCAGTAAAGTGTTCCCCGTATGACTCTCAACAATAAAATGATTGCCCTATGGGACTCAGCACCGTTCTATCCAAGGTCGAAGAAGACATATTTTATTTTATTTTATAGATAGCTTGGCAAATGTGGAGTCATTCCCACTTGATGTTAAGTGGAAATGGAGTCCAGACGCGAAGATAACCGGTGCAGCGTGGAAACAAACGTAGCATCAGTTAACCTCACTCTGCCGGCCCACAAGGTGCTTCTTCACGCATCTTTTGAAGGACCCCATATCATAGGAAGGAGGGAAAGCGTGTGCTGGTAGACTATTCCATCTTTTGGAGGTGCGACAAAGTAACGAGTCACCAAATTTCTTTGTACGCGATAGTATTTGAGACAGTGAAGCGGTGACTCCGAAGAGCAGCACGCGTACTCCTATGAAGAAAGGGAGAAGGTGGGATGAGGTCAAAGAGCTCTTCAGAGCACTCGCCATGGTATAAGCGGTAAAACACGCTGAGTTACGCAACATCTCTACGCAATTGCAGAGATTCGAGAGTATTTGCGACTTCTGCATTGCCGATAATGCGTTCAGCGCGACGACGCTGCAATCTGTCCAAGGCATCGAGAAGGTACTTTGCAGAACCGTCCCAGATGTGCGAGCAATACTCCACGTAAGACCGTACCTGTGTCTTGTACAAAAGGCACAACTAGTCCGGCGTAAAGAATCGCCGCATTCTGTTCAGAATACCGAGTTTTCGTGAGGCTGTTTTGATCACGGCTTCGATGTAGTCCCTTTGGTTTAGATCACAGCGAATCGTCATACCGAGCATGTTGATACTGCTCTGCAGGCTTAGAGATGAACCCTGAAGAGTTGGAAGGGGAAGGAATGGTGACTTTTTTGCGTGAACGCACACAACGCTAAGTTTTCTTGGCACTGAACTTAACCAGATTATTGGAGCCCCAATTAGATATGAGGTCCAATACCCGATTGAGCTCAATGACAAGATTCACTCGATTTACTTCGATATGCAACTTAGATACGCTAGAAGATCACCCGTTGACCGTTTCGGCGGAAACCCGTATTGGCGATCGTGACTTATGGCGTGTTCTTCTAGGTAGTGGGACAAGTTGTTTATTTAAAATACGCTCCATTACTTTGCACAAAATTGAAGTTACGGCTATGGGGCGGTAATTCGATGGATCTGACCGATTTCCTTTTTTGGGGACCGGTTGCTCGATAGCCTCTCTCCAAGATTCCGGCACACCACCTGATGAGAGCGAGAGACGGTAAAGGCGCTTTAACCAGGGGAACAACTCCACTGCATACATTTTTAGGACTATTGGAGGGATGCCATCAGGGCCATTACCTTTCCAGACATCGATTGACTGCAGCTCCGCACGGACATCACACTGTCTGATTTTAAAATCGGGCATTGTGTGGTCACAGTGAAAAATTGTAGGTAGCTGTGCATTGAAGTCATCGATTCGGGAGTTAGCTGCAAAGAGTTTGGCCAGGAGATCGACCTTCTCCTGCGGCTTGTGAGCTAAAGTTCTGTCAGGACATCTCAATGGTGGCAGCGAGGGTTGGCAGAAGTTCGATTGCACGGCTTTGGCTAGACACCAGTAGTTACGGCTGCCCGTAGGATGCGTCAGTAGTTCTTTGCCGATCCGTGCAACGCGCTGGGCATCCGCTCTAATGTAAGCTCGCTTTTGCAGGATTTTTGCTTGCTCCACCAATGATCGTGTTTTAATGGCACATGTTGCTGCTAGCGTGCCTGAAGATTTGGCATCATCATCAGCCTTTTGTGTCACACTTCTGGGTCACAGGCTGAGGTAAAATCCATACATATCTACATAATTCTTACCACATGTCGCACATACGAGATGTATAATGTAAGAACATTTCTTTATAACTCATGTTTGTATTCACAACATGACCATTACTGGGTGCCCATCAATGGATTTTGATTGACCATCATTGGTGTATTTTAAGTTTTTATTTTTTTATTAACTAAGTGTTCAAAGAATACAAATTAAAATTATATGAAACGATTCTCGAATGGTTTTTCATTTTATATTTAAATCTGATCTCCTATTGATTCAAAACCTTGTAAGATATGACCAAAAAAAGTCAACAATGTCCTTAAGCTGACCATCATTGGTGCCGTTACCTTACCAATTTCAGATGCACTGTGTTCTGTGGTTTGGGCTGAGGCATGTGGGAGACCTGATTTGATAGGGAAAACTTTCCATCATCATCATCATCATCATCAGCTCATTTTATGTCCCCGCTGCTGGGGCACGAGCCTTCCCTATAGATGGATAGGGAGAACGGGCCATAAACCACCACGCGGGCCCAGTGCGGATTGGTGGTTGTTAACGACTGCTAATGCAGCCGGGACCAACGGCTTTACGTGCCTTCCGAAGCACGGAGGAGCTCGAGATGATAAACTTCCCATGAACAACTATATTTGTAGGCTACATTTTGAAGAAAATATTTAGCATATAGGTAGGTATGGCAAGAAGAAATTGAAGAAAACAGCGATTCCTGTGCTACTTTTACCTGTTAAGTCACACGTTCAGTTGAAATACAAACCAGCCCAAACGTTAATATTTTAAGTAATGTAGTCTTTAGATTTAACACAAAAACGTTTTCTTATTCTATGTACTACTATTGTTTTCTATTTATTTTTTTACTTTTTTTTTACTTTGTTTTACTTTTTTATTTCTTAAGTGCTAATTGGTGCACTGAAGCTGAATGAAATACTTATAAAATACAGTAAAAAAAATAAAGTTTTTGTGTTAAGTAAATAAATAAAAATGTTTTTTATTAAAAATAAATCGTTTTGTAATCTTATATTTCTTTTACTTAGGGATCCTGATATACATAAACGTACCTACCAATAAGCAAAATATGAAATAGACAAAAAATTAATGTGACAACCCTGCGACAATGTCTAGACGAATGGCGGCATTTCGCGCAACTTCAAAGGCGTTGGACCACTATAAGTTTGTAACACTGTGGTTTAGCTCATACAGCCAAGTTTTTAGTATTTATTTTACAAAATTTAATGGATAATATAATACATGTGGATTAACATGATAAATAATTTTCTATTATTTAATAGAGCAGACTGACTAAGCGTTTGATTCAAGCCTGTCACACTATCATGGCTTCCGTTTTATTATAAGTAAGTTTGGATGATGATGAAAATGTGAGCTAATACGTAGTAATACCAGCGTGCGACACCAGGTTTCGTCGCCAAAAAAATATAATTTCAGTGATTTTATTCTTGATGACAGCCTTGACATGGACAGGAAGGAGGTCTATATTCAACTCAGAATAATAAATTTAATTGTTGCTTTTTCAGAATAAGAGGTTGCGATAGTCAAAATTAGGTTGCTGAGACAACCAACTTCCTAAAAAACCCAATCCTAAATCCTCTGAATACCAACCCATATCCATACTACCTTTCCTTTCCAAAGTCCTTGAGCGTCTTAGTCGTAAGCGGGCATTTACCAAAAAATTTGACCCTTTGAAAATGACCTGTCCTACAACTTTCAACGGAGATTTGACGGGTTATTGATATTAAAACACGGTTCCTAAAACAAAACCCTATAAATGTTTATATAATTTTTAACGCAAATTTTGTTGCGAACAAATTACAAAAACACAAATGTTGAAAAAATTTCCACGAGCAGGGTTTGAACCTGCACCCTTCTGACATACCGGGTCAGGTGCTCTTCCAATTGAGCTATCGTGGTTCTAACCAGCCCGCCGAAATTATTCAACACCATTTACTTTTTACTTTGAAAGCCAAAGGCACCCATTCAATGTCAACAACTACCGTCATTAACATTATATAATTTTTTTTATAATGATTTTACAAACAGCTTTTGAAGGCTAAATTACTTAGGTCGTCGAGCATATGATATAATATGGCATTTAGTAAAATTGTGTTATAAAGTAAGTATTTTTTGAGTTTGTTTCTATATCGGCATCAAACGTCACATCCACAACGCGACGTGATGTACTTGTGGGACACAAAATGTGACGTAATGGAACTATTGGGCATGGTATACACTGTGCCAACTTGTCGTATAATCTACATTTATATAATTGTAGATTTTAGTTACAAAATATAGGTATTTTGCTATAAAAACTTGATTAAGTTGCAGTTATAAATATTTTTTTTATCACTTAATTAAATAATGGTTTTTCTGCTAAAATAATTATAATGTGTAATGTGGTGTATTGTATCTTTTAATATTAGTACTTACCTGAAGTTTTTTTTAGAAAGACAAAACTGACGATTCCTTCGTTTGTAACGTCTTATTCTTATGTAATAATATTCTTTAGGTAATTCAAATTGATTTAATCTGAACCAGAATCATAAAAACCACATTAATCGTATTAATAATGATGAAAACAATTCTAAATTTGACAGATAAAGCTATCATTTTCGTCTTTCTAATGAAAAACAGACTTCAATTGATTATAAATCTTTTATATTTATGATTGACTTTATTTGGTTAACTTATCTAAACATTTACATTATAATACAAAGTGTTATAAAAACTGTGATACAGAAAGGGTATTGTGTACCTGGCCTTATAGTTCCTTACTGTGACGTTTTTTCCATTAACGTCACTAGTCCTATTGTTATGTGATTAAAGATTTTATTAATTTTATATTAATTTATTAAGAATAATGCACAATGTTTGGATGAATAAAAAGCATTATGATTATATGTTCTGTATATATTTTAATTGTCATAAATATTCCACAAAATTACATAATTAAGGCTAAAAATTGTGCCATTGATCTTACCATTTAGTAGCGTTGAGGAATAGTTTTTTATAAAAAAGGTTTATTTCATTTAATTAACTACCTGTGTTATGTTACGGTTTTTTGAAGACTGATAGATTTAAAAGATAGTTTAATAAAAATTTAACTCAAATTGCCACTGAATTTTATTTAAATATTACCTAAACTTTGTGACGTAATGCAATTTCTTATCGCCCATACTTCATTAAAACATTAATTTCCTACTAATAAGAAGACTTTTCCTATTTAAATTTACTATTTTTACGAAGTTAGATATAATAAAAAAGCAATAAAAATTCATTTGGTAACAAAAAAATTTTTTTTTGGGGTGGAATTCCATTACGCAACGGACAATTTTTTTGGGAACGGCCCAAGCATTCATCGCAGGGTGGCGTTTATAGCTTCTTTATTTTTCGCTATTTTCATGAATTTAATTTCAACTTAATTAGCTTTATGCAGATCATTCACAGTTGTACACCCAAGTACGTGTAGGTAAACCGGCTCCCTGAAGCTATCAATATATTAAACAAGGACCTAGCTAATTTAATCAAATTAAAGCAAATCACATGGACTAAAAGTCATCTTATTTAATACTAGCGGCCCGTCCCGGCTTCGCACGGGTGGACATTTTAAAAAAAAATATAGCTTATGTTACTCAGCGCTAATGTAGCATTTTAATGGTGAAAGAATTTTTTAAATCGGTCCAGTAGTTTTGAGTTTATTCGTCGTTCGTCTAAATCGATGTTACAAACATACAAAAATACAAAGCTTTCCTCTTCAATGATCAATGCTCTCCATCCATATGTTGCCTGGAAGATATCGCTTTTAGTGATAAGGCTACCCATTGTATGACTCCTATAATTTTTTTTATTTATTTGTTTAACATATTGTATACGTGTTTTTTTATGTGTGCATTAAAGTATTTAATTCTATTCTATTCTATTCCCTTTTTTTAATAATCAAAGAAAAAAAGTGTCGATCAAGGGGTCCTTCTTGTCAGACACTGGTACTTACTCTTATTATTAGCTCTTATTACTACCTCTCATTATTATTATTGTTTATTTATTTAAAAACTATTTTAAATATGTTTTACTAAAAACATTTTTTTGTTTTTCTTTTTTTTTTAATTCTTATAAAATACAATTGCTGCAGTCGTTTTTATTGCTACAATTTATAATAAAATAATTACTACTTAGGTACTTTTATTACTCCCCCGTGTGGTGCCGGGGATAAGAATTGCACCACCCCATCTCTTCCCGTGGGTGTCGTAAAAGGCGACTATGGGACCAATCCAGAGGATGGGCAGCAGCATCTCTCCGTGATTATTCTCACCTCACTGCGATCGCCAACCCGCCTGCCAAGCGTGGCGATTATGGCAAATTCCCCTCAAAATGATTTATCCTTGAGGGAGGCCTTTGTCCAGCAGTGGACGTCTTTTTGGCTGAGATGATGATGAATTACTACTACCAGTTAACCCTTGTATGGTCATTTTGTGTAACGTCTGTTCAATATGTAGGTAGATAACTACCTATGTGTTTTATTATGTTTTATGTTCTATACAGGATTATTTAAATAAAAAAAGATTATAAATGAGTATCTAGGAGTGCTACAAAGTACCTAACTACCTAATTAATGGTGAATAATAAAGGTAACCTTGGTTTGTTGCAATGTAATTATTGCCACCACTATTCAGATTTATAGCCATCATGCCATCATGAATCACACTACTTATAAATGCGAAAGTTTGTGTGTATGTGTGTATATTTGTTGCTTCTTCACGCTGCAATGGATGGATGGCTTTGGATGAAATTCGGCATACAGATAGTTTATAACCTGGATTAAAACATAGGATACTTTTTATCCCGATATTCCCACGGGAACGGGAACCACGCGGGTGAAACCACGAGCGGCGGAAAAGTAGTAAATGATAAAAATCGTCTAGTTTGTTACACAAACTGTCAACTAAACGAAAACCTTGAAATCAAAAACAAAGCAATTACAACAGGTGATTAATTTATAAGTGTATACCTAATAAGTATAAAAAATAAACCTTTACTAACATAAATAGATTCATTATCTACCTGAGGAATTTCACGACGATAACTTTTACTTTTTTCAGCACCTAGCTAATTTAGTTGCTTCGTTTTGGAATTATTGCAAAAACGATAATAATTCACCGGGAGTTCCCGATATGAGCTATCGTACCTAGTGCGCCAGTCACCGACACAGTTTTGGTGTCACCAAAAAATAAAATATACAAATGCGTTGCTGTCATTTGTTGGAAGTTAAAAGAGACAGAATGATACTATAAACATGTTTAGCGCTAAACGTCTATAGCATGGATGGGGAAACATTTTCGGTCACGTGCCAATATTTACTAACGAAATATATGGCGGGCCAAGTTGTTGCATTTTTGACTAAGTAGGTATATTATTTACTGAAATAAAAATATTTGTATATATTTTCAGAAACACAAATTTATTGTGCAATATTATAAAATAACTATTGAAATATAAAAGAAATTGCAATTAAATTAAACTTTTAGGTTAGCTGCGAAGTAGAAGGTTGAGGAGCACTGGTCTTTGTGGGGACATGTGACATGTGGAACTGTTTTTGGTTCTGCATGATTTCATCATTATCCGGCTCCATTTGTGTTGCGGCAATTTTTAGCAGTGAAAAAAGGTGGGCATCTGAAAGCCTATTACGAAGAAAATTTTTTCTTAGTTTCAATATTGAAAACATTTGTTCACACAAATAGCTAGTACCAAACATAGCCATTATTTTTTGAGCGTGAGCAACTATATTTGGGTATTGTGTTCTAGATAAGGACTTATAAAATTCCAATTTGCTGGTGTTAAGAAATAGTTGCTTCAAATGGGTATTGCATTGCATCTCAATTAGTTCAAGTTGGAGGTAAGCGGGTGTTTCAACGACGTTGACATTAAAAGGCATCGAAAAAATATATAGAGACGGCTCAATTCCCTTAAAAATTTGAAATCTCTTCTCAAATTCCTCGTGCAGTTTCTTCAGTTGCTGAGCAAACCTATTTAAGGTGTCGTTTGAGACAGGTGATATACTTTGATGGTTTGATGGTCGCGGGCCGGATTTCAACGCTTCGCGGGCCATGTAGATGGCCCGCGGGCCGTAGTTTCCCCATCCCTGGTCTATAGTGAGTTTTTGTGCAAGCCCTGTAGGAAATCATTGAAATTTTACTAGATGACTTTAGGTATTTTTTTTAAAGAAGAAGAAGAAGCGAAGCGACTTTGTTTTATAAGTAATGATAGTATGTACTTATAAAATTGTTGCCAAAGACTAAAATCTGTTGCTGACCTTAAATTCTGTGCTCGATGGGAACCAGAGACCAGGGAAAAGGGTACAGGGAGCCTACCTTAGCGCAAGTTTTATTGGGTCCTCGATCACGTAAAGGAAAATTCTAAATTAAATTTTACTTACCTCGTTCGTCAGAACATAAAACAAGGAGACTGGAGACGGCGTGCTTCATACAAACGCGCTCGACCAACGCACACTTATCCTCTCACAGACGCGGAATCTCGCAACAGCAACGCAGGCTCGGACTGTTGATGTTGCCCGATCCGATCCGAACCCTTCGGAGAATCTGAAGGGCACGGGGACACGCACTTTTAAGTGCGTGATGGATGACGTTCCCTCTAGAAAACCTCCGAAGGTTATTCGTTTCACGCGGTTTGAGGAACCCTTTAAGTTTCTCGCCGCCCCCCAAAAAAGTCCAGTGAAGCTGAAAATGCCGATTGAGACAATCAGCAATCTCCCTCTAAAAAAAAATGTTGCTGGTGCTATGATGAGGCTTTTGTGAGATTCCGTGTCCGTAAGAGGGTCTATGTGTTTGTTGAATGCGTTGCTCGTTGTACATATTGAAAAATATATATGAAAAGTAGACAAAGTCAACGTTTCGTAGTTCCCTATTCCTCCTCCAAAACTGGACCGATTTAATTACTTTAAAAATTAACCCTTAATTTTTTGAGAAAATTGAAAACTGGTCACGGTTTTTAGGTAAGAGGCTTCTGTAGATTCCTTTTTCTTATAAAGTGGGAAATGGGGAAAATATTTCCCATTATCCGGTACTTCAAAGTAACATATTATTACCTATTGTGGTTTTAAGCTGTTTAAGTTTACCTTCTGGGTCTCTTTACTTTGTGCTAATAGGTTCTGGGTAACCTAGTGTAAGTTTTTTTTAGGTACTATCTGTATTCATTTGATTACGTTTACGAAAACGAAAATTTGTGTAGCATTGAAGCAGCGCCTCCTGGCGGCATACGAGAAGAGTTAAAATTATGCCATACCTACAAATTCTCGAATGTCAAATTAAACTTACACTAGGCACCCTGCTTCAATGAAATACACATTTCGAATGAATGAATGGTGATACAAACTCGCACCAGGCACCAAATAAAATGAACATTTACAATTATGTAACTCTTTAATGAAAAACCCTATAAGAAACGGCACTTTCTATCACAGCACATTCAGTGTCGATTGCATCAATACATATGACGTTTCACAATTCTGTAGTTTTAGTACATAGGTACGTAATACAAATAGGTTTCTCAACCGTCATTTACACAGCCAAAGTAGGTTCATAACATATCGAAAGAATTAATAATTCTCTAATAACAGATGATAAAAAAGTTCTGCTTTTTTGTTTTTAAAATAGACATTAGTGTGAAAATAAGCTACACTCATATTTTTTATGACAAACATTTGTTTTAATTTGCTAGATACTGTTAATTAATAAACCTTTGAATGATATTGGCGATGATCCAACAATAATGTGATGCGGTACTGATAAATCCATCTTATCATCTTAGTAGACATAACAAATATGTAAATGTAAGACTTCATCTTAAGTCATACCTTATTTGTTTTGTATAGGTTCGTAAATATCCTCCATTAGTCGTCGACTTATTTAAAAGTCAACTCAATTGAGTCAAACAAAGGGAAAATAACTTTTAAAATAATTAACAAACCAAAAATTTTAAGAATAAAAACATGCTTAAACTTTCAATTGTTAACAATCAAAATTATCACTTCCAACTTCTATGACTCAGTTTATATGGCTATAAAGCTTATAGACTACTCTTCGTGAATCCATAAAGGATCTACCAAACTTAATAACTAAATAGTTAGGTTTGCTTTTCAAAACAATTGACCACAAAATAATCTTCTTACACTAAAATCACAGTCTCATGAGGATATCACTATAAAGTCTCTGCTTCCCCTACCGTACCCCTCTTGGGATATTTAATGCAAATGCAACGCATTTAAGTCAAACGTGCATTGCGTCATGCTCTAACGCGAGTCATTCCAAAGTAGTACTTATACAACCTCTTTAAAGTCTTCGATAGAGCCCTATAGGATTCTCATGGAGTCTGTGTGCTTGAGTATGTTCATCTCTATGCTTGACAGTTTCCTAGGTGCTTCGTAGTCGGACGAGTCTGATGATTCCAGTTGTCTATGCCTGTTGTAGGATCTAATCCGCCTGGCTCTCGTGTCGGAGTCATACATAAGGGTCTGTGTGCTTCCCTTCCGAGACCTGAAGGCTATTCTGTATGGCGTGCTGCTTTGGACGTCTGACATTGAACGGATGTGTCTCCGATATTTGGACTTCTTGGTGAGTGGCGCTATTGCTATTGGTTTATTGCCAATCGCGTCTTCAACAGACCTGGGGAAAAAGAGAAAAATGTTAATACATAATTCTGTAACAATTATTACTATAAAATGTTTATATAATTTTTAACGCAAATTTTGTTGCGAACAAATTACAATAACACAAATGTTGAAAAAATTTCCACGAGCAGGATTTGAACCCGCACCCTTCTGACATACCGGGTCAGGTGCTCTCCCAATTGAGCTATCGTGGTTCTAACCAGCCCGCCGAAATTATTCAACACTATTTACTTTTTACTTTGAAAACCAAAAGCGCCCATTCAATGTCAACAACTACCAAATCAAATCCTGCTCGTGGAAATTTTTTCAACATTTGTGTTAATTATTACTATTTTAAGTAGAAACATGATCATGGCATTAACAACAAGTCATAATAACTTTTATTTAGGAAAAACGCTCATTTGAGGGTTAGGACGTTAAAGATAGAAGCGCACTTCTTCACCAGTATTCCTCAACCACTAATAAAATGGCAATTTTAATAAGTTGTAACGTTGTAACTAACGGAACAGCAATGTTGTTCGGTGAAGGACTTAGATAAGATGATGGTAGATAGCTATCCGGAATTTCGAACTTAGAACAAGCTTTACCACCAACCACAAACCGAGCACAATATGTACCAATATTAGGAATTGAACCTAAGACCTCTGTTTCTGCGATCTGTAGTCCGTTAGAGTCCGCTAGACTATAATATAGATAGCTAGACTATAGACCATAGTATAGATAGCTAGACTATAGACTATATTATAGAGTAGTACTAGTGTAGGTTAGCTTGATCCTTTCACAAGACCATTGTTGTCTTGGAATTTGAAACAAATACCCATGAAACTGCATGAACAATACGTAAAAGTAATGATATCTAAAAACTTATTTATTCAGAAACTTTGTAAATATAGCACATGAAACAATAATCCGACATCAAAATGTTTGTATTGATATTCCGCAGGCCACTGTTAAATGCATATGAAAATATTAAGACTTTTATTATTTTTTACCCAAACGCCTATGATTTTACAAAAGTAAACATTAAAATCACCAGCCTACTCTGTACAGTCATTAGTGTACGTATTCATGTTCAATTCATCATCAAGCAAGCAATCAAATTCATCCACGCGCCGATCGATAGCTACATGCCTAAACTCGCATTTGTGAGCTAATACTTATTTAAAACTTTTTAGCTTCTGCTTATTTCTCTTATTATAAACTCATGTAGGTGAATAGTTTTCCCCGATCCGATCCTAGCCCCTCAGAAAATCTAGAAGGAACAGGGACTCGCACTAGTGCGTGATGCTATTCCCTCTAGAAAACCCCTGACGGTACTTCGTTTCACACGGCTTGACCCTTTATGTTTCTCGCCGCCCGCCCCCAAAAAAGTCGTATTAACATATTGTTTTCTAAAGTTTACGCGAACACTACACATTGAAATGAAACAACTTTTACGGATCTACTCGCGTTTATTTTACACGTGGTCACAGTGACCACGGACCCTGCAAAGGGTTCGAGACGTCAGGATAAACATTAAATAAGTAATGTGTAAAATAAACGCGAGTAGATCCGTAAAAGTTGTTTCATTTCAAAGTCGTATTAACCCCATACTTGGCAGAGATACTTTTTGTGAAAGTAAGTCTATACTTAGGTAAGTATAATATTTTGTATAAAATGTGTTCTTTTTTCACTACTCGAAATTTTATGTAAGTTAAGGCGCTGCACAAACGTAGACACTTTTTGTTACCGACACGGCATGCGGCACAACATACAAGGAAACCGAGTTGCTGTATCAGTGTCAGGTGGAAGTAACGGATACAAAAAGTGTCTACGTATGCGCAGGGAGGGCTGATTTCATATTCACTGGTAGCTTGTATCCCACACAAGACACGTGTCTACGTTTGCGCAGCGCCTTAGTGTCTCAAATAATCCACTATGCCAAGAATAGGTTAAGGCAATCAGCCAACTCTCTCAAAAAATAAATAAATAAATAGTTTTCAATCATTCAAGAACCTTGTCCAAATCGTCATAGCGTTCGGAAGTAGGTCTGTCTTTAACAGCCTAGATCATTAAGACAAATGAGATTTATGATCACCTACGACCATCAACAATCACCATTATATAGGTATCGAATCGCGAACACAATTCGTCAATATCTAGCTATCATTGCGTTTAGTGAACGGTATTATATAAATTAATAAATAATAAATCTTTTGAATTTTTTGTTTATTTATTTTCTATTATTGACCAAAGTTTGTTTAGCATTCGATCGTTATTCATACTAGCAGTACCTATTTTAAAGTTTGTTAATTTTTTAATTTACAGTATATACATGACGTGTAAGTATATCTTTAGTTGTATATTAATATCTACATTACAGTAATTATCCTTCTAGTGTCGTCCATAAAATCCATTGATAGAAATATAATTTTTACCGGTACTTCTGATTTGATTCAGAATCAACGTCTATGTTAAAACTAACACAACCTATCATAATATAACATTATTTTAACGAAAAAACTAATCATTCGCCTGGGTAGTTATGATAAAAACCTATTATTTATCATGATATAAGGCATCTACTCCCGATGCCCGTTTTATTACTGCTTATAGATATAATACTTTTGTAAATCTGTTATATATGTAATTGGAACGTGCATGTTTTCTTATATGTTTCTGACTGTTCAAATAATAGCTAGCCTTTTTTTAAGGCCATGAGATAAGGAACTTGAATTCGGTTCTAGCGAGTCTTCTATTTTACTTCGGTATGCGGAAAAACTATTGTGTTGCCAATAATTCCTTGGTACTTGTTAAAACGAGGACTTGCAATTTGTTAATTCATTCAATTATTTTAACGGCTGTATTATTGAGAATCGCGGTCGTAGCCGTTATTCAGACGAGCATCGAGCACGAGAATAAGGTAACAAGCGTGATGAATAGTGATGATAAATAATGATTTGAACATGATCCTGATAGCGTTTTTATGTATTTACCGACAGTGAATTTACAGATAGTTAAGGCTTGATGTTTTACTTGATTATGATTTAATAAGTTTGTGGTTCCATAAATAATTTTTTTTTTTTTTTTATAAAACGTTTGAGGGTCACTAACGGAGAAGGTACTGAAATAATGGTTATGTCGTATTAAAAATAAGTGACAATCTATTTGCAATGCTTTTTAACGTCCTACGTCCGATAATCGATGACCGATTTTTTGGCGGTGAAAATGAACCGTATGGAGTTCTATGTTGCAACTCACACATCCTTCAAAAAGTCGGTCACAAAATAGGTGATAAAACCTCGGCGAAAAAATCGGTCCGATTATATCGGCCCTGCAAAAAGTCGGTCGTGGGACTCGTGGGCGCAACGTTTCCCGGAGAATGCCTATGTATGTAAGTAATATATTTAATATTAAATTCACTGAAAAAATCACATTACAATAAAAAAATTAACAACTAATGATTTGATTGATTAAAAGTTCTGATCAATCAAATTATTTTTATAAATTAATATAAATTATTGCATGCAAAATGTAAGTCATTAGTTGCATACTCTGTCGCACACATAGGTCTAGTAATCACACCATAGTTTTATCACAAGCGTCATTCGTCTGGACAAATATTAAAATATGGTATACAATCAAAAGAGTTCATATACTGTAAATAGAATACTACGGAATTTTCCTTCAGTTTAAAACAAATAAATGATTCCACGCACATTTCCAGCTGATTACTACGTTCATTTATTCTCGTAGTAGGTAAGTCGAAATCAGAATGGCTACGACTACGTGACGTTTTTAAAAAGAAAGTCCGCGAGCTCCTGTTTGATAGAATCATGGCAGAATTATCTCAATAACGTCCTAATAGAATTACGTATTTTATGTATGTTTATTTATTGTAGTGTACGTATTTACAATACACATAATATGTCTATGTACAGTCGAGTTCAATAATATGTATACACTTTTGGCAGTGAGTAACCTTTATTTACCTTGTAATAAGAATCAACATCTGTTAAAAGTGTATACATATTATTGAACTCGACTGTACCTATTTATAATATATACTTACAATTAAATTATTTATAATACCTATATCTTAATTGCACCTACAAATGTTATCTCTGCACCACCCTATGGTTGACTAGAGAATGCCTCAGGCATTAAGTCCGCCATGTCATATTTATGTTGCAATAGTTTAAATAAATAAATAAGTAAGTTAGCTTAGAAAGTTATCTTTCTACAATTCAACATTATAGCTATTTATGAAAGAACTCCTTAGCTAAAATAAAATTGAAAATTAGATCTTATATTATAAAATTATTCCATGGAGTATGTAAGTAAAGGACCTAGGTAATGAACATGATTATATATTTATTTAATTTCTTCGGACTTAATTGCAGCTGATGCAAATTGTGACAAATCTACAGAATATAACGTTATATCGTCGGCGTAGAGCGAAAAGTCACTAAATAGGTCTAAAGCGTGTTTGAGTTAAGACGGTTTCAAATTTTATAAAAAAAAAAATCATAACTTAGTTTTGGTATGAGATAATTCTAATTTGATGGATTCATATCTTAAAGAACAGATAAGCACATAAGGAAATATTATTACTTTCAACTTATAACGTTGAATTACTGAGATAATGACAAAAAACAAAGTTAGTTATCTTTTACCCTCAAATCTTATACCGCTATGTTTAGTTAATGAGTTATAGAAGAGAGTTAGCGACTTTTCACTCAATTTTGGTATGGATCGAGTCCTAATTATGATTTATTGTGTAATAGGGAGAAATAACCAACTCGACTTAGCTAACATATTTGCAATGCTACCTCATAAAAAAACAGTATTAAACGAACTTGATTAGTTTTCGACTGTCAATGAGTAGTGCAAATGTAAAGTTAATGTGTTTTTGCACTACCTAAAATAAAAACTATGACACGTATAGAAATGTCAACAAGGTTGAAATTGTGCAGAAAAATTTGGAGAATTTGATTGTTTCTAACTCAATTTTGGCCAAGTGTCGACTTAGTGACTTTTCGCTCTACGGCGACGATATTATGTCGCGTGACGCATATATGCGTATTATTGAATTATTTACATTCAACCACCATTATTACAGCTCTTTATCGTTATTTATAAAACAACCAAAACATTTTAATTACACATTGATTGTAATCATGGGATTAAAAAATCCGTTCTTAATTACAGTGATATTCCAAAAAAGTATACTAAACATACATACCTACATGCTTAAACCTAACCTGCATAGGTAAACTCAGGTAATGTTCACTCTGTGTAACAGACTTTATACAAATCCATTTAGCCGTAGGTTTCTTTTTAACCTTTTTACCGCCAACAACTTCTATAGAAGTTCGAGATTTTCGTGCCGTCCACGCCAGCACTTCTATAGAAGTTCTTCTTTGTACCTACTTTATTAAAATACATTTATGCGTTGGCGTACAGCGGGACATCGCGTGCAGGATAGTTGGGCGGTGAAAAGGTTAAATTGGCCTAGCCTAATGGTGCAGTAGTTCTTAGCTGCAGTGCGACAAATATTATGTCCAGCGACGTTTATGTGACTTCAAGCAGTTAGAGAATACTTCAGGCTTTTCTCCGGTTGGTACCGGCTGGTACCAAGCACGCCATAACCGATAGTGTAGTGATAAACTAAAGAACGATAAAGGCATGTTTGAACCCTGATCTTTAGACTGTTTTGGCTCTGGCTAGATATGAATTTAACGTATTTGAAAAACAATAACCTTCTGTTGAAAATTATTGCCTTGGTAGTCGAGTGAAAAAGTGTCGGCCCGTTCCGTTCGTACTGGGTTTAATTCTCAGGTTAGGTAAACTGCGTTTCGGCCAAAAAGTGGATTTATTTTTATGGAACACACTAGCAACCCGGCCCGGTTGCACTCGTGTTGTTTTGTGCACGTAAATCACCCTCGAGCAATGCTCTATCTATTAGAAAAAACCGCATCAAAATCCGTCCAGGGTTCCTCAGATTAGCCGGTCCTGGGGACTTTCTTTTATACTGTGTATAGATAGATACTTATATGAATTTAATTTGCATTTTGCTCATCCAGGTTGCAGGGTGTTTAAGTGTAGCTGCTAGCTTTAAACCGGCAAGCTAGAGCTTTTTGTGTTTCTACCAGTATTCTCACTTTTCTTATAAAGGATGTTTTTTTAGAGGTATACAAAAAATTAAATAAGTATAAGTACTTAACACGTAAAAATAAATTTCATTATCGTGGTATTGGTTTTATTTAAAAGATATTCTTATGCCACGCTTAAAATTAAATTCGGGCATATGGGTGCCACGGCTGGTTCGAATAAAGCGTAATCCGGAAGTCCAATTTTCGACTACTTTTTCGAGCAACTGATGCCGTACCATACATCGGCAATAATGCGGCGAATGTTGGCTTTCAGGTGGTCCAACGTCTGTGGTTTATCTGCGTAGAAGTGTGACTTTACATATCCCCAAAGAAAGATGTGGAGGACGACCGTGAAGGCCAGCTTACAGGTCCATTACGCGAAATTATGCGTTCATCTGGCGAATCGACTCATTCGGGTCCTCTTCAACACTACGCTCCACAGCAATAATAACTTCTTCTGTGCGCACTGTATGGCGTTTTTGTGGGTGCATAATATCAACTAGAGTGTGCGTGGTACGAAAACGATCCATGGTTCCGAATAACTTGCTCAGATGGACGATTATGTCGACCGTAAAATGGACGTAGTGCACGGTAAGTTTGGCGAACTGAATCATGATTTTCAAAATAAATTTGCACAATTTGCAAGCGTTTTTCTGAAGTAAGTCTATTCAAAATAGAAATGGCAAAACGTACTGACCACAAATATACCGCCAACTTTCAAATCGACAATCACCAGAAACAGTGTTGCCAATTTAAAAAACAAACCTCTAAAAAAAACACCCGTTACAAGCCACTAAGACCTAAGTAAATAGCTAATAACTGTCCCACTGCTGGGCAAAAGTCTCCATCATTGAAATCAAGTCATGTCTACAATTGATGGAAAATGGCTTAATTATTGCCCTGCCAAATGCGGGTTGGTGATGGTGATCAGAGTGATCACAAACCCGGGCTATGCACCGAAAAATCTTTGCTTTGCCAATCTGCCCCCGAGGCGTTAGACGTAAACAATTACTTGTTCGACCAAAAGTCTAGCATGATTACGTGACCGGGGGCATGAGAGCTTTTATTTATAGAACAAAAGGTGTGCTCCGTCCTGAGTTCATACATAAATACTTGTATGGGATTCAAGAATTTCGCCAATTACCAGCGCTCGTAAACTCGCAGCCGTCTGCTTCTTGTTACCGGCACTATGCTTCTCAATATTCAATATATTGTAAATATTCTTGCATTTTATTAAAATATATTGCAACGTTTGTTTTTCATGTTCATAATTCTGTCCGTTCTTCATAGTTTTATTTATAAATTTGTGTAGTTTATTGCACTAAAGAATGTCTTCACACAATAGTAGCCTAAGGTGAACTTGTGCGTAGAAGAAGTTTCTTCCAGACAACCTTAGGGGAAATGGAGGAGGAGCTTATTCCTTCTGCTTAGATATTTGGAAGTGCGGGAGCCAGAAAAGAGCAAACTAATGAGTATCAGAACCTGTATGCAAATATTTTGTGTATAAATACTTACACATAAATAACTTACAAACGTTTTTAAGTGTAGGTAAACTACTGTATTTAAAAAAACCAAACCAAATAAAAAGCTTTAATCTCGGCAGGTAGATTCCTTAAACGCTGCAAACAGAAAATATTCGCTAAGATGGATTTATTTAAATCCCCTATAGGGTACTTGAGACACGAGCATTCATACGGGGTCACGAACGGTCGGTGCGGTCGTATATAAATAAATAAACGGAATATATAAACAGTATATAATGTACTATGGTTGCGGTGACATCAGAGCCAGAAAAAGGTCTTTGTCTTTCTTTTAAAAGAAAGAAGTTATAATGTGCAGATATAGTATATTGTAAGCCTGCTCCGAAGGTAAAAAGCTGCCTGGACTGTAGCAGTTCAGTAATTTGTGATGCTTTATGTATAATACTGGTACTCTTTATACGCCTTGTTGTTATAAGATATGCCTTTGAGCGCTCGAGGAACCATAAAGTTTCTGTAAAAGCCATAGTTACCTACTACCTAAACAACAGCACCTACCTATTCTGAATTACATCCAAGAATATTTGTGAACACAATGTAGATATTATTGTATTAGCGAAAATGCTATCAAAATTAGTAATACTAGTATATTTATAAAACAATGCTAAAAAAAACTTTGAAAACGATTTTGTTTGCGACAGCTAATGTTAGTTTTTAGGGTTCCGTAGTCAATGTTATATTATAATTATAATTTCGCCATGTCTGTCTGTCTGTCCGTCCTCAGCCTAGCTCATACTCTTCTATAGGTACTAATATTATAAAGCTGATGAGTTTGTTTGTTTGTTCGTTTGGTTTAACGCGCTAATCTCAGGAACTACTGGTTCGAATTGAAAAAATATTTTTGTGTTGAATAGTCCATTTATTGAGGAAAGCTATAGGCTATATTACATCACGCTATGAGATGACTAATAAACCGCGGGTGAAACCGCGGGGCACAGCTGTAGTACTAGAAAGCTGTATTTTGGCATGGATATACATATTAATCACGCCGACAAAGTGGTAAAGTAAAATTTTGAAAAATAAATAATGAAATAATAAACTTTCCTACACTCACACCAACCACACCAATTATCTAGCCCAAGAGAAGCTTCGTTATGAAACTCGTTAAATGGTTACTAGACAACGGATAAATATACTTAAAATACTTGAATACATACTTATTATACATAGAAAACACCCAGAGCCGAGACAATTTAGAAAAACAATAATTTTTAAATTGACCAGACCGGAGATCGAACCCGGGACCTCTGAGATGGCGACTCCATGAAAACCGGTGTACAAACCACTCGACCAAGGAGGTCGTCAAAAATATTTCGTTTACCTCCCTACACGTGAAGTGGGGATGTAATTTTTTTCCATAGTGTGGGGTGTCGTTGGATAGAAATCTTAAAAGTATTGCGGGTTTTTTGGAAACAGTTTTTTAATTGAGGCATCCGTTTGTGAACTATTAAGCTTTAAAGTGCAAAATTTTGTTAGAGTCAAGTGTCCCTCCCTCCTGCCAGCCAAATGGTTGTTTTTGGATACTTGAAAAAATTCACGGTACTTGTATTATATGACGAAGTTAAAAAGAAAACTATCACAGCTAAGTAGGCTTTACAAGTTTACGAGTAACAGTCGACCAACTTATAAAATTTACTTGGCGTAGTACAAATTCCTCATTGGGAACTACTTCAATAACGTTGTCAGGTGTGTGAAACCGGTAGTATCTACATCTACATTTAAGTATATAAGCCATCGTTAAATAAATGTTCATAAAAGCCCTCTTCTCAGAGTCCGCATTATTGAGATGGGCTACGGAACCCTACACTGCGCGTGGCCCGACACGCACTTGGCCGGTTTTTTATCTTCTGACAAGTGAATAAATGATGATGGTAGATACATTCTTAGCATCTGCATTGTTCTGAGGGTACATCTATTAGAATCCCTGTTTATTTGGCACATACTAATATCACTTGTTCTTGTTTTTTTTTTAAATCCGAACATCAACATTTTTTTCAGCTCCCGGACGCACGTTGCCCGGTTCGCAATTCGCATCGCACGCGCACCGAGTGTGCTCAATTCTGCTATTGGCAAATCACCAGGGTGGTAAAAAAAATCGTGCCATAGTACTATTATAGTGTCGGTGTGGTGGGTAAACAACGCGACAACGTTATGTCATACTTATACCAGTACTATATCAGAATTAGCGGACCAAAAATAAATCTGTAGCTGGGTGCCAGTTTGTGGCGAATGAATCGTTAATCATCATTAACTAGATACATTCGGCATCGAAACTTGTTTATCATCAGTTTTGATATAAGTTCCCGCGCGAATGCATAACATTATAAAAGTTATTTATGACGTCCAATCTTATTTCTATCATAAGACGGAATAAATTTTTGATCGACTGCACCAAAAAATAGATTTTATTTGATTACCTATTGATAATATAAGAATAAGAAAACTCGGGCTGTACATGTTGGTAGTACTTGTAACAACATGTCTTAAATACGAACATCAATTTAATAGTTCATGCTTAGTACATGTAGGTACCTACGTCTACATTACCAGTGTTTACGCGCCGAAGAAAAAAACATGATTTAGCACACTTCACACCATCTCCGACTCTGAACGTTAAATATTAACTAATAACAGCACTGATATTATACCATATCTATTATGTATTATAGCACATAAAAAATGAACGATTTGCCCCTGGTGGTGCTTTTCCAGTTAAGATATTGGTCTAAATATCAGCCGTTCCCAGTAGTCTTATTGAGTAGTCTTACCAATTGAACTAGGAATTTTCTTCCTAATAGACTCACTGATAGTAAAGACTTCCCTGGTGTTATTTTTTTCCCATTAGTTTTACTCTATCAAAATTTATAAAGCATATAGCTCGTAATTGATAGACAGAAGCTTTATTAAGTGTAAGAGAAAAAACAAAACAAAAATAGAAATAATTGTATTTATTTTCCAAATTAAAAAATAAACAAATCAAAAACTGTAAACTCAGTAATAATGTAAGTAATTAGTTTTATTGAAAAGATAATCTAGTTCACCAACGTAACTTTTTCAAAAAATGGCTAACGCTTATACTTATATCCCCATAAATTAATTGCATTTGGGCATTCTGAATAAACCGGTCGTGTTTAATGTTAACATTGTCTCTTTTATTCAAATTCAATATGTTTTTGACTTGGATCCAAGTTCCAAATTCTTTCAAATCATTTGTGATTTGATAATTATGTGACAAGATGTCAGTCAAGCAAATGTTTTATCTTGGGTCATAGATTCAAGTTCACTAAATAGGTCTATCAATTACCTAGGTCTACGTAAGAATAGGGCTGGGACTAGTGGGAGTTTTGTTTTACTGTAAGTCTATTGGGTACAAAGTTCCCAGTGGTTTTACTAGTGAGTCTATTGGCACAGAATAAATAATAGTCTATTGGGAAGAAAATTCCCAATAGTTCAACTGGTAAGACTACTCGGTAAGACTACTGGGAACGGCTGCTCTAAATATACCTAGTAGTGTGTTTGTGTCAGCAAACAACAATTAAAAAATGTAGGCTCATATTGACTAATTTGACTAGTGACTTGTACAAATACAACAAGTGGGAAAATGAAAGAGATAGATTATAATAAATATAAAGTATAATGTAAACGAGACTGCGCTTCAAATGTGTTTTTATTTGAATGCTCGACAAAGACTTATTTTGCAAGAGACTTTCTCAATTTATTCTCTCGATCAAATCGCCTTGGAGAATATAGTAGGGAACGGGGGGCACGCTGCTGACGTGATGACATCCTCTCTAGAATCCCTCTGAGGATGTTTCTATCAAACGACTTGAGGTTGAGGAACCCTTTTAGTTTCTCACAAAATGTACGGTGACGCTGTAAAGGGAATAAGGAGTTATAAGCTGACCTTTTCCAAAAAAAAAGAAGCTTCTCAAATATTTCCAACAAGGACGTTGGTACTTATTTCATTCTCCATGGCTCGCGAGTTAGTAACATACCTGCTTCTTTTTGTATATAATATCATTGGATAACAGTAAATTTAAAATATAACAAGTCAGTCCAAGTTAGATTAGAATTTCAAATGGACGTAATCGTATCGTCTACGGCAGAAAGCGCATACATAATATAGCAGCCTAATTTATTGTTTTATAAAGGCTTTGAAATGTTTGAAATGACGTAATGTGTATTCCGAGATCCAGTTCCAAGTATAAATAGATGGATATCTTTAACAAAGCGCGAGGAGGGTTATTACGCAAATCTAAACATCGACTTTTGATGCTTGTCTTTGAGATTTACCATTTCTATTATACAGCCGACTGCACATCAACCTATCCAAAACTGTCAAAGGAGATGTTCATTTTTGGGCTCTAATTTTATTACGGTTTTGAAGTGATGCTTTTCTGATATATCTGCCTTCTGAGATGATGTTTCCAAAAAGAAAAAAATATATAAAAAAGCCCCAACATAATTAAAAAAATATTTAAAAACTTGAAATCTTGTTTTCTTAATCAAGCTTTTCTTATTATTCTTGGGTTCTAATGAAAGTTTTAAGTGTTTATTATATATTGCTGAACTTATTTATACATTCTAAAATGTAGTTTAAGGTTTCAATGCAATTTCCTGAGAATGATGAAACCATGCGGTTGCTGTCTGTAATGGATAGTACCATTGCATTACTAATTTAAACCCAACTTTTCGCCTCGTTTGTAAATTAAGTTGCACGTAGAAAAATCGGGAAAGAAATTTCGGTCACCCAGTTCAACTACCAACTACATTAAATTAACCCGCAATCAGGCAACATGGTTGGTCATAAATAACTCAATCTGGCGATAAAGTGATTGAATGGCAAATAAACAGCACTCGCACAGTCACCCTGAACTCAGCAGTGGGAAGTTTATACTTTGATGATACCTTGTCATTCTATACTGAAGTCTTAAATAACGATCAATCGCAGTTCGATAATCGACTTTAGTAATAGGCCCCCAAACGTGATTTGAGCTAATCATGCCAAATTGAAGATGTCGATTCTATGTCGAATAATAGAAATAGTACCAACAATTTGTCTTCATAGAAGCCATGGCGGAACGTATCTGTGCCGAACAGTTTTATATTTTTTTTATATTACAGTTTTATTGGTAATCACGCCAATGAGTAAACAAAGTAATTAGTGCTAACTAACTAATGAACTTTAAAGTAATCAGACTGGCTTGATGAGATCACAAGCTAAATCGTGATTCTTAGGGTAAAAATACATTTTACTACCTACATAGTTTTATGTATTTAACATATTTCGGAAAATCTGTTGATAAGATTTCCGACGGGGAGACTCGAGCTCGCACCCTAATTTTATATCATAATTATAATACCCCAAAATTGTATATCATACACTTACTAACAAAATAGACAAGTATTTTTATCAATTGTAATTATTGTATGCTTATGTTTAAACGAGTATATAGCTTTTGTCGGCCTATCTGCTATAGCTATTTATGTATGCACAATATGTACCAAGCCCGGAAACAGGTAGGTACTCAGTCTAAGTCATGATCTAACTAAAAGGTCAGAGCAGTTAAGTTCTTAAGAATAAAAAAAGACAATTGAAAACTAATTAAAAGCTAAATAAAAAACAATTTTTTAAATAGGTACTAAAATGTACGTAAATCGAAAAAGAGGAATTCCGAAGTAATCCGCTGCCAGCTGCTTAATTGTGCAGATATCGGACAAAACAAAAATATAAAAACATCTAAATCCGTACGTTTAATATCAATGTTATGCGAAAAACCAAAAACCGGACAAGTGCAAGTCGGACTTGCCCACCGAGGGTACCGCACAAATTTAAGGGTATCGAAAACTACATCATAAAAATATTTAAAAATCTGTTTAAGCTTGTGCAATTGAAGCCCTTTCATACGATCCCCCACATGACACGCGGTTAAATAACTTCAAAATTTCGACCCCCTTTCCTTGCATAAAGACCCTGTTCCGTTTTTTTCCTTTTAAGGTACGGAACCCTAAAAACGAATCGAACTTCAATCTCCTTTTGGAAGTTGTTAAAAAATATGTTTCATTTTATTACCTAACGTTAACAAGACCAGCAACAATCATATTTTTTGTGTTGGGCTTTATGTTTTTATCGAGATGAGACTGAAGGGGACCTTGGCTTGGCTGCATCGATGAGTCATTGTCTGGCTTATTTTTAGACCTTATCTGTACAAACCCGCTCAAACAGCCGCGAATAACAAATGCCTTCATCAAACAAATTGTTCAGAAATGGGTACGAGATTTAAACGGAAAAAAAACAAGCTTTTAAATGCGCTAAAAAGAAAAAATAAACTTTTACTTTAAAACTTTTACTGTCAACTTATATCGTCACATTACCTACACAATTCACATAAATTATATAAAAGCTTGTCGCGAGATTTGTACCTACTCGTATTTACTTAGATTGAAAATTTTAATAATCAATCACATCAAGTTATTTAAAAGCGTTTACGCCGCACACTAGCGCCACTAATGAAAAAAAAAAACATATCTAGTAATTAGAGATAGAAAATCAAATTATGCTCAACAAACTATTTGAATGAAGTAATTTAGCATTTTTACGTCACATAATGAACACCTGACATGTTATGATTTAGTTAAATAAGACGTTACGGCCACTTTTAATTGGAAGCTAATTAAAAGCTCGTAAAATGATGAAACTTTTGCAAACAAGGCTTAGATTCTGCTATTTTTAAAATGTTTACAAATGTGTGTTGAGGGCCTAAAGTAAATCATCATCATCATCTCAGCCAATTTGTCAATATTCCTATGAAATAATTTATGGCGTCTAGTAATGTCAAAATCAGGTTACTGACCAAAGAGATTTAATAAGTAAAATGTCTTTGCTACTGACTTACCGACACACTATCGTTACGTACCTACCTATGGAATTATTTATTCATTGTTTATTGTCGATAAAACAAATGTTACAATTTATAATATTATTTTATTCAATATAGGTATTTATATAATGTATGTAGTTGTAGGTAGGTAACGCGATATTGCACAACATAGCGATAGCGACATATAATAAGTATATTGTACCAAATAAATATTTTTTTCTATTCTATTTTATACGAGTAAAACAAACTCAGTTCATTTATGAGTCTGATCACAAACCCTGCTTAGGGTAGGTAACGTAACGCAACCTGCATATTATGTATAACGTAAAGCACAAAATAATAATTAGGTAGGTATGTAAAATATTTTTATTGCTAATTGCAAATGCAAATCGTGGTACAGTTCTCAGATAAGCCGATTATTCAAACCAGAATTCTAATCCCAATGAAACCAAAGATTCACTACATTATAAATCCATTATATTGTACGTAGAAAATACACATTGAATTACACATTATAAAAGGCAATAGACAAGGGTGAACCAATTACCTACGTGCGTGTCTATAGACACTTTGCAAAGGTGAAAAAAGTTGTACCTACCTAAATGTTTTCAAATGTATTTTTTTTATTTCATTTTTATAGGTAGTCTGGCTTTGATCATCTACTTTTACTGTTAAGGGTGCGCCGACCAAAAAATGCCAAAAGTGCAGTCACAGTTAAGTTGATATAATTGAAAATACTATCGTATTACATAAACAAAACATAAATTTAGTATCAAAGGGAACGTGTTTACAATAGTCGGATCAATAAGTTCGTAACACACTATAGTTTTTTCTACAATATAGGTAATTTAAAGTTGGGCAAAAATCATGAAAACGAGTGACAGCGTTTAGTTTAATTCTTATAGTTTATCTAAATTATTGTACCACTGATTTTGTCTAAGCAATCACCAATGTCTAAACTACAAATCGTCCGTCTCACATTTTTGATTTCTCAAGCGGTTATTTAAATTCTTATTTTTCAAATTAAAATGTTAAATTCCCCATACAAAATTAGTATGGCCGCGCGGCATCAAATAAATATGGACGAAGACATTTTAAATAAATTAAATGACACTTGTCACGTATGGACGGCGCACCCTTATCTATACTACAACAAGAAGCTGTTTACCGTACTTTAATTAAAATTCTAAATTGCACTCTTACCTTAGCATAAACTTAAACGTGATGACGAGATGTGATGACCTAACGGCAGTCTTTGTCGAAGTAAAAAAAATTCTTCCTCCTATATAAAAAAAAGTAAATTTTCCTTTAATTAGTCAACTATGACACAGCCCTACTAGCTACTTGGTACTTCTATTAAAACTACTACCAATACTAGTTTTCTCGATCTGTTATCGGTAGTTATGTTTATTGCATAGCAATTTCTTATGAGTTAATATGAATCACAAAATGATCATAACAAAAATGACGTTGTAAATACATAATTTTCTAGGAAATTTCAAAGCATTTAACCAATTGTCATCGCAATTAACTGATCGCTATTATAATTAATTACTCTGCGTTAATGCTACATAATCAACAGTATCATTGAAATGAAATAATTTATATCACATATTATTCTGAACGTTTTGATACTTTGCAATAAGGTACTAAACGCTGTTTTTAGGTTATGTCTAACGCGTTGTCATTTAAAGTCATTAATAAATTATTAGATAGTAAATAACAGTTAATGATAAGTTTGTTAATTCAACAGACTAATGGTGTCCAGATGTTCGAGTTATTGTCTCTGGTACTTAAGGAGTCTGTGTTAATTGTGTAATTGTGTTAATGTTAGTGTAATAAAGTTTTGTATAAGGAATTAATCAGTAAACAAAATGAGTGTTTAGGGTGTGCACTTGGAGAGGCATATGTCTAGCAGTGGACTAGTATAGGCTGATGATGTTGATGATGATGATGATGAAAGTAATATTTGCGGTTTATATCATACCCATGCGAGTGCAAAAAGCAAGTCAAATAAAGATACCATATCACCAAATGTAAATACTGGCCTCTTACCTACACAGCCTAGCCTATTTTATGATCGAAAAGTGAGTCGAGTCGTACAGCCGGCAACGAAAGTCGCTGAATTTTTTTGTATTTTGTCAAAGGAATTTGAAAAGTTATCAAGCGCTTGTCCACTTCTAATAAAGTTAATTCAAAATTTTCTGAAAATAAAACAATTTAAAGTGTGTAGCGGCTTTTATTGATGACTGTATATAAAATTGTACTCGCCACTTTTGAATGGAAATCGGACTTTGATTAAACACATACCTACTTTGGCAACAGATGGAACTATCAAATAAATAATAAGATTAGATTAGACTTAAAAATCAAAGAACAAGACTAGTTATTTATAATTTGGCATCAAATAAAAACTCTTTCTGTTGGGTAGAACTTTATAGTCTATGGTCGGGACCCTGAAGGTGACAGTTGATTTGATGGATTACGCGCTACCTAAATGCAAACAAACATTGTTATAGTTTGGCTCCATTGCATTTGAGTTCCTATTTCTATTTAGCAAAGGTTTACTTTACTTTCGTCGTGTGATGTCGGTAACTCAGTTTAAATGCAGACACGGAACACGCAAATAGTTGTGGATATTAGTTCGCATTTTGCGTGCGTATGTTAACAGTTTTTACTGCAGTGGTAATAGAGATCAAATTCGTTTGCGTTCAATTGGTCTTGTATGAGACAATTTAGGTTTCGTAGTAAAGGCCTTGGTGTTAACGTTCTTGCACCGGGACAATCGGTTAAGGTCGCCGGTGCCGACAAACCTCGAAAATAGCTGAGAGTTGAAGTGAGGAAGACGTTTGACAGTTTTACATGCGAGTACTATTCCCGTTTTGTTTTTGATGTGTAACATTTTTCTTCTCGTTTTCTAGCAATTGTGGGAGTGATTTCGTGAAATGGGACGGAAGTGTCCAACAGTGTAACAGGAAGTCGGAAAGCGCCATTTTGTAAATTCTGTAGTCGATATTATGAACATGACATATTATTAATATATGTGACATATTTTATTTAATTTTATATTGTGTTACTTGACTATCAAAGGTCATTTTGATATGTCAAATGTCTTCTAATGAGTATTTACTGCATTCTCTTTATGATTTGTAAAAAATATACGTCATTGTTAATTCTATATTTTATTTTCTATTGTAATATTGATTCCAACCCTTTCGTGTGTGAGAGACTTAATCATTATTTATTTTATAGTTATAAAATGATGAATGGGGGAGGAATCAACGTACTAAGAAACATTTTAAATATGGAACCCTTCCGTGACTCAGATCTTAACGGGGGACTAATGAAATTAATGCGAATATTTAGAAAGAATAAAAGAACGGTTAGTTATTTATTTATTAGAGTTTGTAAATTTTTACTTTTTTTATTTTCAAGTGCTAATTGCTGCACTGAAGCTAAATTAAATATTTTTATAAAATTTACAAAATACAGTGAAAAAATTAAACGCCCACCCGACCCAGCCAGGAATTGAACCTGGGTCTTCCGCAATCCGGGCAGCTGCACTGACCGCTATGCTACCGGGAAGGCTGACGTAGACGCTGAATTCTGTCACTGCTTTTGTAATTTTTAGAGTGCTAATAGTTTATAATAAATAGCAACTGCACACAGTTGCTATTTATTAGGTACAAACTATAATTATTTGTAATTGGTCGGCATAGATAAAAATTGCGGTGACAAAAAAGTGTAGAAATAAAATGGTAGGTATGTTTTACATAACAGAAAACGCATTTCGTAATTTTAACAATGATTCATAAAACTTATTTTTAAAGTTTTCAGTTGCTTGTGGCCCATTATGGTTAGATACAACAGAATCTGCATTCATTGGCGTAGTATTAGATACAACAAAACCAATCTCAATAAAAAACGTTTAATAATTTATTGTAAGACTTTGTAAACAATTGAATTTTATAAAATCCATTAATACACCACACTCGTGACCACAGTTTAGCAAGCAATGGTAATACTGTGCTCGTGACACTTCTTTCTACTTAATTTGTGTAAAATCCACTATCAATATGAGGAAGTAATTGTTTTTGCGCTACATCGGTAACGGAACTACTTTAAATCAAAACAAAGTAAACAAACTGTGGACGGAACGCATACTCGCGATATAGCTCTTTCTTTATATCGCATATCGCGATATACCTATAGATCTGTGAAGTCCGGGATTCTTGCACAGTAATTCCTCCCACATCTCAGATCCCAACTCATTTCCTTAATTATTTCTTACTATTTAGATTCTGAATAGTGGAAACTTTTTATTTAATTTGTGTTAAAACGTACTCCGAAATTCTTCCGAACTCTGATCGTTCGCAGATCTGAATAACGGAAGGGTTTGCTGTAATTATTCTTTAAACTAACACTTGTAAGGCTCCCGCATTTCAGATCAGTGGCCGTGCTGAATACTGGAAGGGTTTCCATAAACCTACGCGTCCCGGATTCAATCCCAGGTCGGGTAAAATATATTTCGGATTTTTCGATGCATAGCCCGGGTTTGTGATCACCAACCCGCATTTGGCAAGCGTGGTGATTATGCCATTACCCATCACTTGTAGCGATGACTTGATTTCAATGATGGAGGCCTTTGCCCAGCAGTGGGACAATTATAGGTGGTTTACTACAACTACTCCAGACACTAGGTATGTACATCGCTGTTTGTTTTTAGGTATACAATGTTGAATGAAAATCGGCTTTTTATTTAAAAACACATTGTATGGGACACCGTGACACGAAGACCCTTTAGGGACGTGCACGCAATGCAGTACTGTGACAAACACTTTGTAGTGTAGCAATGAGTTGATACTATATAAATCAAAGGATGTGGTGTGTGAGGCAATTCCTCCATGTTTGCTTGCAATCGCGTGTGATGAGCATATGAATTACGAGTTAACTAGCTTTCCACTCGTGACTTAGACCATAGACTATGTTGACTTAGACTTAGTTCGCGAGGAGACCGTTTTTTACAAGCTTTTATGTAACTTGCAATGTATGTAGTATGTATACTTGTATGTATGTTTGTTCGGTGGAATCTTGCAACTCAATTTTGAAGCAGATATCTTCAACGAATTGAGCTGAAATTTTTTATACATTGTTCAGTTCGGATGACAATGCATGGTTAATTGTGTAACGTCATTCTAAATCTAAGATAGATTAGCTTTTGATTACATAACTAACGTAGTAATATGTCTTAATCTACCTTGGTGCACTAGAAGAGGGAGACTCAAATTGTGATGGACCGACAATTATTGCACAAGACCTGAAGCTGAAAAATTGCAATGTCTGTAATACTGATGCGTCCAACAGAGCAAAGTGGAAGAGAATGACCAGTAAAGCAGACCCCATCACCATCCGGTGGGATTTATAAATGCTGAGGAGAGAGAGAGACTATCTTTGGATTCTTTGAATTGTTACGATTGCGTGTTTGTCACTATTCGATGAAGTTCACGTGAGATCTATGTGCCATCCATAATATTTGAGTGCATCCATGTGGTTTCACAAGTTCGTCAATAGATGGCGTTGTAATTTGCACTGCTACAGGTTTTTTTGAAGAGTTTGCTGATTGCGTCACGCCTCACACGACATTTTCACCTTCACGGGCTTTTTCGGGGGCGGCGAAAAACTTAAATGGTTCAAGCCGTGTGAAGGTTTTCTAGAGGGAACGGCATCACGCACTAGTGCGTGTCCCCGTGCCCTACTAGATTCTCCGAGGGGTTCGGATCGGATCGTGTAACTGCTATAGGTAGGTACAAACTGTTGATAAGCACACTAAAATTCGATAGAGTAAAAATACTCACACTACAAAACAGTAGGATTAATTTAACAGCATTTTTTTAAGTGTTAAACACGTCTTTTTCAAATTGTAATGTGTATGCAACAAAAAATTGCGTAAAAAACCTTAATCATAACAGTTTTATGACAATAATCATCCTAAATTAAGCGCGTTGGCTGTTGATTACAGCTGTAAGATTTTATTGTTATTTTTTAATCTTTATAAGGTATATGCCTACAATCTGTATTGGCATGCACTGTACAAACGTTAGGGGTAGATTCTACATTCAAATATACATCATAAAAAAATACTTATAAAATTCCAATGGCAGCCTCTTTTATTTTATTGTCTTTGATTTTTGCAGGTCCTAAAAAAAGGTGAAAAAAAGGTGAAAAGTAAGCTAAGTTAAGTAAGTTAAGTTAAGCTACTGAGCTTGGAGTAGTTTAGTTTTATTAAAATGATTAAAAATTAAAATATGTACATATTGCCCGTCGCTTTCATAAATAAATTGAATTAAGTCGTAACAAAGTAGAGGTAGGTACTGGAAAGTGTTTCTAGAAATACAAATTAGAGCTTGAATAAGTATTGCATTTACATTGAAATGATATTGATTAACAATAAATTTGAGGGGTAAAATTAATAAATGATATAATAATAAAAATAATTTAGTCTAGCAGTTTGGAGCTCGATGGCGCAGCGGTTAACGCGCCCGCGGTCTGCGAGTGCCGAGGTTAAGCAACTTTCGCAAAGACCGGTCATCGGATGGGGGCCAAAAATTTATCATCTCGAGCTCCTCCGTGCTTCGGAAGGCACGTGAAGCCGTTGGTCCCGGCTGCATTAGCAGTCGTTAACAACCACCAATCCGTACCTGGGCCTGCGTGGTGGTTTATGACCCGTTTTCCCTATCCATCCATAGGGAAGGGTCGTGCCCCCAGCAGTGGGGACATAAAAATGAGCTGATGATGATGATGAAAGTAACTCAAAGTTCGAACATCAATAAGACAAAAAACAAATATGTCGGTTTTCAACACCAAAAATGACGAAAAAACACAAAGTAACCAATTTACAAATTTTTTTAAATATTTTTTATCATGTATATTTGAAAAAAAAAACACAAATGTTGAAAAAATTTCCACGAGCAGGATTTGAACCCGCACCCTTCTGACATACCGGGTCAGGTGCTTGTATTTGCAAGATTTATACAGATTGTATAAATCTTCTGTGCGTGTGTTTGTCATTGATCTTCTTCTAAACGGCTGAACCGATTTTGATGAAATTTTTTGTGTGTGTTCAAGTGGATTCGAGAATGGTTTAGATTTACAATTGGACCCGGTGGCGCTGCAACCGGGGTCCAACATGGGATACGGGTGTTCTTAAGCGGACGAAGTGATCGGGCTACTAAGTCTATATATAAATAAATAGTTTTAGTTCGAGAAATTACCTCTTACATTATTGTAGACAAGTTTTCATCCATTAAAAGGTATTTGAGTGTAATTATGAATGATATTGTTGGTGTGTCTGTGGAAACAAAATGGTAACTATAAAATATTCAAGCATTTTCCAATTGTGTTAAAAAATTACATACTAACCAGCGCGAGTGACTGTTGTTTTGGTTAATTTTGTGGTCGACCAATTCTCGTTGCACTTAATGACGACTGCGATAAGCCTTAATTTAACTATAATTTGGGATGTATAAGGTACCTATCAGATAAAGAGTGTGGCGGGGTTGGTGCAGATTCGACAGAGTATTCTGATAAATTTAGCAATTCGTACATTCTAAGTTTAAAAGTCTAAATTTTTACAAAATTATTGCTTTTGCTGGGTTGGTACAAATTCGCATTTCGTACAAAGTTTTTTGGTACTTACAGCAATCGATGCATTAAAATATTGCTGTGGGTTGAGTAAAGAATAAAAATGGGTTGAGTAAGGAAAAATTTATTCGTGGGATGAATACAAAACAAACCTAATTTACACCAAGGCTGATCGGTGTATTTCTTTTTATATTTAAATATTTTAAATAGGTAAGTAAGTACCTTTTTCTCTATTACTATCTGTCACTTCTTTTATTTTCATTCTAATATTCGAGTTTCAAAGCCTCTCTCGGTGTCTATTTTCATTATTATTAACACATAAGTAGTGTAGTGAAATTAAAAATGAAAGTAAAATAAAACACTTCATTTCACTTATTTAAACACGTTAGAATTCATTCATAAAAAAAATAATTAAAATGTCACAAAATAAGAGCCGCACAGAAAAAAAAATAACACGATTAATGAAAAAATAAATAAAGATGACAACACATCAAATTTAAAGTCCGCTCAAAGAGACTATTATGGTAAAACAACGCGGAATATAAAAAGGCTTATCGAGTCCTCTAGGTTATTAAATTAAGGGCGCAAATAAATACAATATAAGTGAAAAGCACGGATATTAAATTCGGCACGGATGGGTGAGATAGATGGGCATGAAATGAATAAATGAGGATTTTTAGGCCGGAGAAGCTAACAAACGTGTATTAACATGCAGAGGAGACAAAGGGGTTTTAGAATTTTAGGAGCTTCACTGGTAATCAAAACAGTTACCAGTGAAACCAAAAATAACCAAGCATAGTCTAAAAAAGGTACAATAATAAAGTTAAAGCGTAAAAAAGGTAGGAAATTAAGCACAAAAATAAACTAAAATGCCATCCGCGAACCGCCATTGCGATCGCGTATCTTTGAGATCGGCCCAGTTAAGGAATAGGGTTGCCTGGACACAGATGGTTGGGTCTTCCGGACCCTCCGCGCGCCGCAAGGTCGAGTGTACAGGCGGCAGAGTGGCGTGGTGGTTAGGTAACTTCAACCTTCTATACGCCGTATACGTACAGGAGAGCTTTTAGTGAAGAACTGGTATCCTCGTAGCCCGTACGGTGGAGCTACACTCCAAATCAATACAACGTTCACACGAAAAAGATAACTATATTTAAACCCCCCTTTGCACCGAAAGAAAACTTACCCAGTTGGCCTGGCTTTTAGCGTGTAGGTAACAAGGCTGTATCCCACAGCTGCCTTGAAGATTACTGCATGCAATGCAAACGTATACACCAACGTATAAACCAACCTTAAGGGAATTTTTAAAAGAATTACTGTTTGGTAAATTGTCTCTCTTTAGCCGCAAACACAAAAATGAATAATAACACTGAAAAAATCTGGCGTTGACAACATAAAAAGAAAATACAATTTAATAATAAAAAGATGACATCTCAGTCATAATAACTAGCTGCCAGCAAACAACCACGGAGGTTCGAATATCTTAGGTCAGAATACACAAAAAGGACTACCTACGCTGACAACTATTTTAGCCGCAATAAATAATATAAAGAAAATTAATGAGTGCCATAAGGCGACAAACTAGTAGCGGCGATTTAACGCTACAGCATCCTGCCACCAACAAAAAAAGGTTATAAACCCAACAACATCAACACCAACAACATCACCAACAAAAAAACACCAACAACAACAACAACACCAACAAAATCTAACAACACAGCCGCCTTAAAGATTACTGCAAACGTATACAGCAAATACGTTCAGCGGAACCACTCACTATATCAATTGCATTATGCACGGTTCACAATGAGCTAAATTTTAAAGGATTTTTAAAACGAATTACTTTAAGGTAAATTGCCTCTTCAGCCGCAAATACAAAAATGAATGATGACATAACAAGAAAATAAACATAAAAAGAAAATACAATTAAATAATAAAAAAATGACATCGCAGTCATAATAACTAGCTGCCAGCAAACAACCACAGAGGTTCGGATATCTTAGGTCAGAATACTCAAAAAGAACTACGCTAACAACTATTTTAGCCGCAATATAAAATATAAAGAAAATTTATGAGCACCGTAAGGCGATAAACTAGTAGCGGCAATTTAACGCTACAATAGGTATTAAGAAAAAAAAATCTTCAAAAATCATAACAACACCTAATAATATTTTAATAGAATTTTAATTATCATATCAATGTAATGTAAACTACAACAAAAATAAAACGAGGTAACTACTCAGCAAGGAGCATAGAATATAGGCACATCCATTAGGTCTATGTAGGTAGACAGAAGATCGTTTGGTAAGCATAAAACCTAATGGCTCTGCCGGTTCATATTATGTCGAGGTCACAGAAGGCTGGCAACCCGACCCACCTTTAATTTCGTCTAATGCCATACACGGAAAAATAAAACGCATAAGTACACTAGTGCGACTTTTCACGTTAATGAAAATGACAATTTTGTCTTAGTAAAACAGCGTGGCTAGCCTAGCCGAGTTTAACTTTCTAAAACGTGATTTTTTAGGGTAATGTTTTAATAATTTACCTCGTTTTCAGCAGGAGGCGCTTCAATGCTCTCTAATTCTATAGTTTTCAGTTTCAATGTAGCATAAATTGTAATGCAATAAAAAAATAAAAATAAAAATTTACTATTACTTAAGTACTTAATTCCTTGTAAACACCACAGAATCGGATGTCTTCCTGTTTGGATATTAATATTTTATTGAAATCATTAGAGTAGGTACTTACAATCAGTAATTTGTACGTGTGTATTCGTTGTATTCTGTGCTAATAATAAGAAAAGAAACGTGACACAGTTAAATTCAAAAGAATTTACATTACATCCTATTGATACCATGCTAATTCTCTGCTCGCCTTTTTTGTTTGTAAGAATGTTTTAAAACGTTGTTTCTCTAGCTAATAGCTGAATAAAGAAAAGTAACAGTCATTTGTCCACCACTTAAAACACAATTTAAATAATAAGTTTCAGAAATTTCTGGGCTGTGAATTACACAGAATTTGACCATTTTACTTACAACCTTCAAACTAGTTATAAGTACTGTTTGAGTTTAAATATCGTTCGGAATTCGGTTACTTCGTCGGCACCTGATATCAGGTAACTGGGTCTTAAGCATATTCTTTTTACCTGTAACTGACTAGTTTAGACTAGTTAAGACTTGGCGTCTGTGCTAATTCTAATCAGTCAGCTTTTCTAATCATAGTAATTAGCCTTTAAAGACGTCTTACCGCTCAAGCCTTCCCATGAGGAGATCGGGCCATAACCCACTATGCTGGCACCTGGGGTTGGTGGGTTTTAACGACTGTCATTTTACGACAACAACGATCCCTCTCTATGTTATTTTGCCTATTAGTCACGTGGCCTGGCCTGCTACTTGTTAACTCCAGATACTGTCTGTCGAGGCGATTTGTAAGCTATCATTAAAGGCTTTGTAGGATTAAAAAAAAAGCCTCCTAAGTTTCTTGTCAGCTCTTCTCAGTTGAAGGCTCTCCCAAATTCCGTTATAAGTTCGAGAAAAGTTAAATCTATGGGATTAACATAAGATTGACCACGTGATTTAGCGCGGCTTATGTCAATCCCATACATTTTATTCTTTTCGAACTTCGCTATCGTTTTCATAATGTTACTTTGGCTAAGTCTACTGGTGTAGATTCAGTTGCTTAGTAAAACATATTATTCCATAGTTAAACTTTTGATAATTAATACTCCGATAAATTTGATAAATAATACTCCGATAAAGAGTAAATAAGTACTTTATTTTGTTATTCTAGGATAATACTCTCTTCGACACTGTCCAGCGAACAATGCCCGTCCGCTCAGCTCTCGCTAGCCGCATCATAGAATTTGACTACGCAGCTAAAGTTGCAAGAATCATGACAAACTAAGTTGTAAATGATTGGGGGGATTATGGGAATAACTCATTTTAACGATCTAGTCTCTAGTCTTAAGGCTTCCACTGAGCTTTATTTATGAAAGCTAATTAATCTAGTAAGCTAGTTGCAAGTTGAAAGGCTATTTAGTTAGTGTTATTATTTTAAACCTTTAGTGCCTAAATACTTCTTATTTGGCTGTTATCTAAAAAGAAAATAGTAACCTTAGTTAACAATCACAGACACCAGTCTGTGACCAGCCAGCCTATTACCAAACAGGTTATGTACCGTGTTATAGTAATACAAGACATAAGGCCTAAAAGGTAGCCGCCATAAATAGGATCAGGTGGTTAGAAAAAGAAATAGTAGCCCTACTTACCTATCACATAGATGCCTAGGTAACAATAAAAAAAGGCTATATAATAGGTATGATATCAGGTAGCTAGCCACCATCAAATAGGCATGTGGGCTGGGCACTGACTATATTGGTACCTAAGATAATGACGACCAAATGGACTGAGGAGGGTCCGATAGAGTCAAGGTCATGGGAGGGGACATTAAATTGTTTGAATAATACCTCCAACGTTAGTAGAAGAACTTATATCTTTCAATAATATATCATACGATTTTATTTGTGTGTCCTTAATATGAATTAAGAAATTAATAATTTATTATCATTTTATAAAGTTGATAAGTTACTTAATAGTTACGCATACAAAAATAATTAAAATTTATTTTATAATATAATTACAAATTGTTTTTGATAAAGTAATGAAGTTCATAGCTTTAAATTATTGTATGTAAGCTCCTCTGTAGTCTGACAATATATCGATATAATTTTATTTCTTCCTTATTTGTTTGCCCAATTAATGCAAATCTAATTTTTAGTAATGTGTTTACGTAAATTTATCGAAATACTTACCTACAATTTTAATAATATTAAAGAAACTGGGAACATAAACTCGGTAGGTAGGTAACTTATTATTTCGAGACACATTATAGATAGCTAGTTCGTTAACCCGGCGACCTTCAATGTTATTTGTTTACTAGGCAGCCATTTTGGTTAGATCAAGAGCATACAAATCACGGGTGTTGCGTAGTGCCTACCTACACAGACTCACAAAATAAGAGTCTGCAGCAGGTAATCTTCATATATGTATAACTACCGCCGCGCTCTAGCAACGCACTCATAGACAGACCGTCCCACGGACACGGAATTGACAGAACTAGTGGTCGCCCAGTGGTCGACCTCGAAATTCGACCATAATTTTTATAAAAAGCTGTTTACTATTTCGGCTGAATGATGAAGCTGCAAGGCTGCACGGATTGTATCCTAACCTAAGCAATGAAAATTTAAAAAATATAGAATGTCAGTTTGTATTGGCATTGACAAGGCATTGACCGATTTCGGCACTCCTCTTCCATTTTTGAAATTTTTGAAAAATATAATTATGGAACAATGTATATTGAATTTAATGTATTTTTTATGCATAATTTAAAAAGAAATATTAGCATTCTGCACTCCTCTATATCAACTTTAAGTGTGCGAAATTTCATACTCCTCCGTCCGCGCAATTTTCGTAAAAAAAGGTAGGCACAAAGTTTTTGCTTCACGTATTAATATAATAGATCTCGGAAGGCACGTAAAGCCGTTGGTCCCGGCTGCATTAGCAGTCGTTAACAACCACCAATCCGCACTGGGCCCGCGGCCGCGTGGTGGTTTTACTGCCCGTTCTCCCCTATCTACTGACCCTGATAGGGTCCCTATCTACTGACCCTGATAGGTAGGGTATGGCAGCTGGAACTACGGGTCCGGCTGTCTTTTCAAGGGTACCACGGGAGTTCCGGATCCTAGGCCCCCTGCCGGTTATGCCTTCGCGGGCGTCTCCGGCAGGCCCCGGACATGGGTTGGACTCGTGGTGGCATGTGGTTAGCTATAGAAGTGGGAATGTTCGTCTGCCTGGTTGGTCTGGCCAGGCTTCCATTTCGTGCATAGCGAGCGGGTCTTAGTAGCGGTCCGGTGGGGGCCTGAAGCGAAAAGATCTGCGGGGTACGTGAGTTACCCTTAGTTGGTGTGGTGCTCGGTGATTTTCACTGAGTAGTTACTGCAACATCTCTGGCATTAGTCTGGAGAACTAGTAGAGGTGCCCGCTAGATGCAAAGACCTCCGGTTTAATCAGCCGCGTAGGAATTTGGAATTGATCAGGTGCCTGGATGGGTACCGAGAAGTGAGTGTGCTTACAACACCGCCACCAAAGAGGACATTTGGTAGTTGACTTTAGAGTTGACGGCCCGAGCAGTGGTACACTGCGAGTTGTGCTCTTAGTGCAACGAGAAGTGAGCGAGCTTACAGCTCCGGTGACCTATCTGGATAATAGGTAGTGGACTATACGTGTCCACGGGGCGACTAGCTTGAGACACTAGTCTTAAAAGTACTGGATGAAGGATGCGTACCGGCGTGTTCTGATCTGGCGTTATGACCTGACGTAGATGGTCCCTTGCGCTTGCGTAAGGATGTCTGACACCTACTTTGTAACCGATAGGTTGGTAGGGGGTGTCGTATAAACTTTAAAGCAGTGTATAGCAGGATTACCCGTTCTCCCTATCCGTCCATAGGGAAGGCTCGTGCCCCAGCAGTGGGGACATAAAAAGGACCTGATGATGATGATGGGATCTCGGAAAAGCGAGCGCAGCTGTAACGAGATTCCGTGACCTTGAGAGTTTGTCAATAAGTGCGTAGCTTGAGCGCGTTATTTGAAGCTTACCTCCTGCTGTCTTCTTAAGTTGTAATAGAGTAAACAATATACACAACACATTATTGCGCTTATAATATGCAAATGAAGACGGCCATTGTATAAATGCGCATATCGATTGGTAATGCGGTGTGAATGGCGATGAAGCAGGGCTAGCATGCTGTTGACGGAAGTGGTGGTTTTGTAAAAAATTGTTAGTTAGTTAACTAGGTAGTAATAACTGTAAGTTATGATCGTGATCCGTCTTAAGCATAAACAAGCTTACCATTAGGTCATTTAGGTGATACTGTTGACAGAGGCTTAGTACCTATTTTGTAAAAAAGAAGCACCGGCTTTACTGTGCTTTTTAATTAAATTAAAATTTTCGTTTTTACAAAAAACTTTTTTATCTAAATATATTATTTAGTACACTTAGGTAGAAGCTACCAAGACATAACAATAACATTCATATATAAAAAAATCATAACTCGTAAGTACTGAGTCAGTATAGGATGTAAAAGTCTGGAACTTATAAGTGATAAGGAAGTTTATTTTGATGCATACTCGTAAAACTGCATTCAAACCACAGGTTTACTATTATTCAAACATTATTGTTATATTATAAACTCTCATACACAATGCGTGTTCGAATCGAACCCGGTCAAAGCTCTCAAAATAAAGCCGGCTAATACTATCGTTTGTATGTATTGTAAGGAATTAATTTTACTAAGTAGGTTACCAAGTCGACAATAGAATGGGAATGAGGTCAAATACAATTTTTATTATAGCTAACCTAGCTAAGAGTTTTTTGAAATACTATTTTGTTTATATGTACATGTTTGCTTTTGCTTAGGACAAAACCTATCTCACAATCCATTCTTAAACATAGGTAGGTACTCAAAACAAACTAGTTAAGAACTGTAAAATTACCAATGAGTATTAAAAACGCCACAGCACTAATACTTCTATGTTGCGGTTCGTACAAGACGCCACCAATCAAAAACTGGTACAGTCAACAGCAAAAGTAGATGATGTTTACTAGATTTCAAAATTAAGTTTCGATAGTGTAAGTCGGTATTTTTTATATAACTATAGTCAAAGTCTGCAGGTACTAGTAGACACTCGAAGGTTCTTCGATATGCGTTTAAAAAGTTTTGATTTTCATACTGATTTCATATTTTGAAACTTGACCAATTATCAGTTACCTTTGCTGTTGACTGTACTAACATTACAAACCAGTTGATGCTGTGATATTCTAGATCATCATCATCATTATCAACAGCTCATTTTATGCCCCACAGCTGGGGCATGAGCCTTTCCTATGGATCATCAAGATCAATTAGTGCCATCTTCATACTGAAGTTTGGAGATCAGCATACATGGATGGAGAACGGGCCATAAACCACTATCATTAGATGGGTAACCAATAGTTTATCGTCTCGAACTTCTCCGTGCTTCGGAAGTCACGTAATGCCGTTGGTCCCGGCTGCATTAGCAGGCGTTAACAAATACCAATCCGCATATTTTAGATAGTTATAACTAGTTTATTTTGAGTACCTAGTGTCGTGAAAGAACGGACTTAGACTCGATACGCTTTACACAGCCAATATTTTGAAATAATGTTGTGTTTACTTAGTTTTTAGTAGATAATTAACTAATATAACTATTATAATCATTATAACTATGTTATTACTTCTGTGAAAGACAATGTAGGTACTTAGATGTTTGTTATTTTATACTGCAGACAGACACGTGCTTTGTTATTTAAATAAATATAAACAAACAAATAACAAATTGCAATAACATAAATTAACTGATGCGAATCAATGTTGATAGTCGAACTTTGTTGATAGTGTGCAGATCGTTATAGCCACGGAACAGTTAAGTTATAGCTAAGCAAATTTACTACAACTTAACAAGGGAGGATACTACTTCTTACTCTATTCAAACTAGTTTCTGCAGGAGTGCGATTTTTGAAGTGAATTTTTGAAAACTTCTTTAGCGGCGTTGTACACTTTTTTTGTAATGGGTAAAAAATGTTTAATTCGCGTCAGGACGGTCCTGACGGTCACGTGGCCTGATCGAAAATTCGTAAGACGGATGACAGCCGGCGTGGCGTAGGAGAGGAAGTATCCCCCACTTTTTCTACGGCGCGGCGAAAATGTATGCCTGCTGTTTCGTTTAGGCGGCGCAGGGCGCTTGCGCGAATAAATTGTCATGTTTGTGTACGATAGCGTAATAAATAAAAATTGTATTCTACCACATAAATGATAGTACTTTTATACTGATAATTGAAACAATTCGTGCAAAATTATTCCATAACCATTCCAAAATATCAAAAATGCACAACGTTAATATTCAAGTTTTCACTTCTGCCGGCACTCCCGGAGTGCAACCCGTCGTTTTTTTTTATTTCATGGTCTGATCTACCCACCTGCGGGAAAACAACCACTAAAATGTCTCGGTGTATTGGAAATACTTACATAAAATAATATTTACTATGTCATGAAATTTAATTACTTTTTTTTTACAAGTATTTATAAAGTACAGTGAAAAAACTACACGAAGGAATCGAACCTGGGTCTTCTATGTATTCTATATTGAGACTGTATTTTATAAATTTTATAAATAGGTATTTAATTTAGCTTCGGTGCAGCAATTAGCACTTAAAAATAAAAAGTAATTTTTATTATTATTATTTTTTTAAGTATATAAAGTCCTTACATAGCATAATACTTTTCACAAATTGCATATTATTCCAATTTTAATATTTCTACCTACCTATAAAATAATACCTATAATTATTAAAAATATTGTATACACAACCATTTACAATACTACATTACCTACTATACTAATATAGTCTTATGTTAAAATGTAACTAATGTATGGATCATGTTATCTGAATTTAATAAATATTATACTTATATTACCATTACTTACCAACTCTTTAGACTGAATATATCAAGCATATACCTATATACATATACCTATGCATTATGCAGTGAGTGTGTATTATGTATGTAGGTACTCTGATGACCATATTTTACTTTCCCAGGAAAACTGTAAGCTACATTCGAAGGCTGCCGTCTTATTGGCATTGTAATAAATAGTTAATAAGGTATAGTATACGTAAGTACTTAACTTAGTAGGATATTGTTTGAAAAAAGAGTTGAAAAAAAAAGACGACCGGTATTCGATCACACACTCAATGACATAACGACTCATGGGGTACGGTAAAAAAAATCACCACTTTTTTCAAAAAGTAATTTGTTTGCAACAAAATTTATGTAAAATTATATATAACCATAATTATTATGTAGTATATTGTAACATTACTTAGGTAGGTAGATCATCATCGTCATCATCATCATCAGCTCATTTTATGTCCTCACTGCTGGGGCACGAGCCTTCCCGATGGATGGATAGGAAGAACGAGCCATAAACCACCACGCGGGCATCAGACGACCGGTATTCGATCACACACTCAATGACATAACGACTCATGGGGTACGGTAAAAAAAATCACCACTTTTTTCAAAAAGTAATTTGTTTGCAACAAAATTTATGTAAAATTATATATAACCATAATTATTATGTAGTATATTGTAACATTACTTAGGTAGGTAGATCATCATCGTCATCATCATCATCAGCTCATTTTATGTCCTCACTGCTGGGGCACGAGCCTTCCCGATGGATGGATAGGAAGAACGAGCCATAAACCACCACGCGGGCGTGCGGATTGATGGTTGTTAACGACTGCTAATGCAGCCGAGACCAACGGCTTAACGTGCCGTCCGAAGCACGGAGGAGCTCAAGATGATAAATGTTTGGTCACCCATCCGATAACCGGCCTTTGCGAAAGTTGCATAACCTCAGCACTCGCGGACCGGGCGCGTTACCCACTGCGCGCTACGAGCTCCTCCCGTAAAAGTTGTTTCATTTCAATTTGTCTAGGTTCTTTAGATCCTGTGGGGTTGAAACTCTATGCTTGCCGTTATGGTCACAAGCCATTCCTGTGGAAAAAGGGATGGTGCTAGAGTTTTTAGTAAGAAGGGCATCACCTGGACGGTGGGAGGAAAATGACTTCCACATAAACCAGGGTTGCTTCTAGCCCCAAATATATGCTTAAAAACAATGGTTCTATAAATGCTCAATGACCTAGTGACTTGTGCGATCGGATTTCTAGCAATTTTCGCAATGCTAAACCACTTGTCTCATGTTTTAAGTGAAAAGGCCAATGATTACTCTTTTAGCTTAGTCTAGTACTACATAATTATGTTCCTATATTTAAATTGAACGCCAGAGATAGATACGTACTAATTGTTCAGGTTTTCCTTAACAGTCCCAGAAATATGATGTCATAAGGAAAAAACTATTTAATCTCAACGAGTATATGAATAAAACAATTATTTGCACAAAGCTTTGATATCGGGGTTAATTTAAATAACTACTTTTCTGCTTGGTAATGTTTGCAAGTTTTTATTATATCTAAATATAGAGTTGTATACTAATTAAAACTTTCCATTAGTATCCGCCTGCTCGTTTGCCTCCTTCTAATAAAAAAAAAAAGTAATTAAGTCATTTGACTAACTAAACTACAGAGTCATTTTCACTAAGCATGGCAATACCTTTTAGTACCTAGTTTGCTTTATCTCAATTTGAGAGAGTGGTAACTCTAACAATTAGCTAAACCAAATAGTTCGTATAGGTTTCCTTTGTTCGTTTCATTGCAACGATTACGGGTTCTTTTGTTTTCTTCCACTTCAAAGAATTGGCATTTAAAAATACTATTTGGAGCTGAAGTATGCGCTTTGTTATCCACACTCAGATTCAAACGCGTTCTTGTTTAACTAATGCAGTCTAAACGTTTTGACTGACTCGAGCGAATTGTCCGAAGCTAAAAATTGTGATTTTGATGATCATCATCAAATCTTTAGTAGAAGATTTTGTGGGTAATAAATACCACAGAATAAGTAATTGGTAATACTTACGAAAGTTCTTTTCAAATACTTTATAAGTGTGGTAACTTTGTCTTTTGTTTTGATTTAGCCTGGTGCCTTACAGTGCTTTTTTTAATTTAAGGAGAGATTTATCTAACTAATGCCTTAGTTAGTCTTGCCTAAAGTTTTACGGCTTGTTTATTTATTTATATATTACAAACAGCATTTTATAGTACAGAGGTAATAACTTAATCTGTTTCACATTTGCTAAAGCAGTTTCCACTTATAATTAAGATAACTACGTTAAATACATACTTACTTTAAAGATGTATTTCTTATATAAAAATAACCTCAAATACAGAGTAATTTTTTTTTGAGTCTACAATTAAATTTACTTGTAATGGTAGTGTTAATTTTGTTTTCCAAAAAGTTAAGAACAATAAGAAGTAGGTAACAGTCATTAAACTTCTCGTCCGTCAGCCAAAACTAATACATAATGAAGATCTTACAACTTTTTTTATTTAAATCAGTGTTTGATATTTGAAAAAAGAAAAAGGGTTGAAAAATCCATAAGCGGGATTCCAGCCCTCACCCCATGACAGGGTTAGGCGCACTGCCAGCCAACTATGCTAATGTGGCTCAAAAAAATGTTATACTATACCTATTACGAGTAACTGAATAACTGAAAGTTAACTATTTAGATCTCAGTTCTCATCTCATAGTTTCAATTAAAAGAAAAAGTCACTGGTTCAAAAAATGCAACTTCAAAGTTTAAAGGATATCGAAATGTTTATGTACACTTTGGCGCTCATTTAAAGACTTCTTTAGATTCACCTTGTCCACCGATTTGAACTTTAACAGTTAATTTAATAGAATTCCTATTTGTCCGACATTGGTTTACATAACGAGTTAGTTCTATAGTGCTACTCGTTACCCAAATTATGGTGATAAAAATATTGATATCGCGCGATCGCTGCAGCTGCTCCGATGGCTACAAAAATATATAAGAATAGGGATCTTGACAACAGCAACAAATAATTCCAGAACATTAAACAAATAAATAAAATAACGTACCTATCAGTTTTTTAAAACATTGACCTATTTTTTATTTGACTAGCATGAATTTCTTTATCATAAAAGTTATTAATAAACACTCAATTGACGGCACAAAATAGTGACGTCATCATAACGACGACGTTGTTGTTAAAAAGTTTCTCTATTGACTAGACCTGCAGCGCTATTCTCTAAGCAAAACAGCGTCGAACTCGACGTTGAACTCGCTCATAACTTGCATTTCAACCTACTTTTGAATAGTAATAAAGTCTACATTCGTTTGCAAGTTATGAGCGAGTTCAATGTCGAGGTCGACAATGTTTTGCTTAGAGAATAGCACTGCAGTTAACTACCCAATTCTAATGCTTGCAGAAAATAAAAAGTTCGTAACATCGGCCCTTTGCTGCGATTACGCAAGTTAAGCATCTTTCGCAATGCCAATATTTCGGATGTGTGATCAATTTTGAAACACTTAAGCACAATACACATGTCATTCATAGCTTTACTAAGAATACTTTAAGCTGATATTTGTTTTGACAAAGTTAGGCTTTGACTTGACTTTGTCTTTGACAGATAGATATACGAGTGCTTAGTAGATGGATATACGAGTACCTAGTATATAGATATTCTAATTGTAACGCTATAAAAATAAACATTGAACATAAACATTGAAGTGAAAGTCAATGAAAATTGACTTTAGCATTATCTTAAAACTATTACAAATTGCTAGTGTAGGTAGATGGACAAATGAAAAACGGAATAATCCTCACGAAATCAGGATGGCTACAAGTCACGATGTCTTTAAAACGAAAGTCCGCATTCTTTTTCTTAATGGAACCTTGGCAGAATCATCTTAGTAACGACCGATTTTTAAATTATTAATAAAGCATTTTATGTATGTATTTGTAATTTATAGAATATTTATGTACCTATGTATTATAATAAGTTTGAATCTTTTTGTTAAGTACCTACACTGTTTTCTACTTTTGTTGTCTCTCAAAATTCGCACCTCCCATGTCATTTCTGCACCACCTTATGGTTGACTGGTAGAAAATGCCTTAGGCATTAAGTCTGCCATGTAATATTTTGTTGCAAAAGTTTAAAATAAAATAAAATAAATAAATAATTAAGAATATTTATAACCATCTGCAAATATTACATGAAAGGGTGTAAAGTAGGCTGGTGGCACTAGGTGTTCGACACTTTAAGTCCAGTGTTCGATACAGTTTCGTCGCTAAACATAAAATAGATTCTCATACATACAGGATGACATCCAGGAAGCAGGTGGCCGTATTCAATTTAACCGCCTCTGTGGTCTAGTGGCTTAAGACCACCGGTTTAGACCCAGAGGTCCCGGGTTCAATTCCCAGCGGGGGGTACCTACATGTTTGTTTGTGTACTCGGTTTGGTTGGTGGTAGGGCTTGTTTGTCCGCCTGGCTAGCTACCACCATCTTATCTAAATGTCGCCATAACATCAATGTTTGTAGCATTGTTGTCTTCCAGCAGCTAGAAATAAGATGTAGTCATTGCCTCACTAGTTGAGGATCCCGGGTGAAGTGCGTTTCCATCATTGGCCATCATCACTTAACATCAGGTGAGAACACAGCACTGTGCTTACACGTTAATAATATATAAAAAAATCGTTACAAGACTAAAATCAGTTGTTGACCCCTTCTAAATTCAAAATTCAAAATCATTTATTCAGTTTAGGCTACAAATAGCTCTTATGAACGTCATTATGCCATCTATTAATGATTAAAAGAAAAAATGACAATCATTGGTTCCTGTCGACCACTACCTTACCTACCCTACCCTACCCTATATGTACCTATACATTTGTTTTTAACAATTGACTAGGACCAACGATTACACATTCATGAATAACGGATATTACGAAAATATATCGAGGAATTTGAACATCCCGCACCGAACGTTGATCGTTACAGCTATGCAAAAACACGGCCAACAACAATCGCTTACAATCAAACCGGTTACCTTTAAATAACCCAAAAATGTAAACACTGACACTTTGTTGTCAGTGACGTAACAGTATGAATGATATAGAAATGTTTCGACGATGATTACTAGCGTTCGATGTTGATTGACTGGATATAGTTTTAAATAGTCACTATGAAGGTAGGTACACATTGAAATGAAACTCTTTAATAAAAGGATGTACTGGGAAGTCTTCCTGTGACCACAAACACTGGCATAAAATATCAGAAAAGATAAATAAACGCGGCAAGTCCTACTTACTTGTCTCTGAAGTAGTCTGATATCTGACTCATCTTCCAGAAGATCTGCAGCATCAGCATCAGCAGCGTGTGGTTGACCCAGGTGTAGAGTTTGTAACAACTCTCCATAGCGCCACCCGAGCCTTTATGCTCGCGCTCCCACAAAATTTTGGAGAACGAACACTCACTCATCCGTAACTATTTGCAAGTATGATACGCGAAAAACGAACCACAAATATTTGAATTTAGAGGAACGGAACGTAGGTATTACTAGTGGTGGAACGTGTGACGCGCTTCGAGCACTAAATCGGTTTGGCTCGAACTCGCCGGCTTATCATTCGATTCGAGTGGTTTGAAAATAATCGACTGATAATAATAGCCGACCGTGCTCGGGCGGCGGTGCACGCGAACTGACAGCGGCCCTGAGGCGCGCACCGGCGGCGATCGTGTGACGAAAGATGACTCAGTTGCTATGTTTCACATAGTTGTTGATAATTGAATCAAATATTTTTTCACATCACGGAATTCGAGAATTAAGCAATTGACTACACAGAGTATTTAGATAGGTATTTATTGGAAACTGACTTATGACCGCGAACGCGTCCGTTCGGAATTCAAAAATCTTACTTTTTTTAACGATATCGCTTCACTTTGTAGTATTCTTTTGTTATTTTTCAAACTTTTTAAAATGTGCTAGATTGTGGCAGGTACCCTGACCTATCGTTAGTTCTAATAACTATGATTGGTTCGCCCTCGTGGTCTTATCTGGTTAGAGCAGAATTTTGTTATTATTACGGACGAAGACAAAAGAAAATTTGGCAAGGCTTTGACGTCTTAGTTGAATGTTTGTTATTTTTTTATAAATAATGAGCCTATGACAGACCGTGCAATTCTTAATATTGATTGCAAAGATTTATTATTATCTTAAATACAGTAGGTACCTACCTATCAGTAAATCCTATGCAGATAAATCAAAATATGTCCATAAATACCCGATTCCTTCATAAATTGGATCACTATCCTAACTACCTTTTAGGTTACCTACCTAAGATTTACCTTAATTAGCGTGTAGCCTTTTCCATTCATATCTTTTCCAAGCCAACTCTTTTACTTCTTTATGAAGACATGACTTTTGCCTTGTCTTGAATTCTTCTTTTTAATGAATTCGTCGTGTTTTATTAAGTGGCCAAACTTCTATCCTCTTCTATTAAAAAAAAAAACAAAAAACAAAAGCTTAAAAAAGTGGGTTAGTTTCGTTTCGGCACCTTCCCAATTCGGCACCCATGAATTTATGAACTCTATAACGGAGGTACAGTCACCATAATTAAAATAATAAATATATTGTGTTGACAGATCGATCGACGCGCCAGGCAATGCTCATCGAAATCACCATCGAAACCTCCAAAACCTTATTCCGATTTTGGACCACTTCATCGGTGTTGGTTTTACTCGTACAGCGAAGATATTTATCGTAAAGTAGGTACTTTTTTTATCAACTAATTAACAACGTAAACACACACTGATAAAATATATCAATACCAGGTAATCTTTTTACGTAATATTTATCAAACGAGTTACATTATGAATGGTCATCATAATATACATGCAAAAGCATTTAGAATGACAAATAAATATTGGAAGAGAAGAAGATCTGCTTTCTGGATACAACATAAAAAGGACATTATTCTGCGTCCATACATCATTCGCCCCAGCACAAACAACCAAAAAACAAAGCAAAATTACCTCCTGCATTAATGCCATAAAAAATTTCGTTTTCGTTGAAGTCATCGAATTAATCCAAATGGTTAATAAAACTCACATTATGCACTCAAAGGTTTTTATCGACTTTAAAACGGCACTTTTTAATGTTCAAACGAAAGCTTTACTCATAGACAATTTTATTTAAGTAAGTAATTTATATAGGCTAAGGATCCTTTAATAATGTGCATTAAAATATTTAACAAAATTGTCAATTAAGTACAATTAAAGACATCTTTACCAGAAAAGTAATTTTTAAGGAAATTAAAACAGTTACTTACAGAAAAGGGTTAAGTAGGTACTATACTTGCATTACAAGAGTATTTTAAAGACCTACGAAACAATCTAGAAAATGATAAATATAAATAAAATAAAAACAAAAGCACATCAAACGACCTCCTCTCCCCTAATTCTTGCTGTGACAGGGTCCATACTGTTATTGACATTATTTTAAGATTCTTGTAAACATATGGAAAAGCAATAAAGAAGTATTTCATTGAATTTAAAGTTCACGCTTTTCATTTTCTTATCATCATCATCTCATTTTATGTTCCCACTGCTGGAGTACGAGGCCTTCTCTGGATGGATAGGGAGAACGGGCCATAAACCACCACGCGGCGCGGGCCCAGTGCGGATTGGTGGTTGTTAACGACTGCTAATGCAGCCGGGACCGACAGCTTTACTTGCCTTCGAGGAGCTCGAAATGATAAATTTTTGGTCACCCATCCGATGCCCGGCCTTTGCGAAAACTGCTTAACCTCAGCACTCGCAGACTAGGCGCGTTAACCACTGCGCCATCAAGCTCGTCTTTCATTTTCTATAGGCTACTAAACGAGGTCACCCCATGAACTAGGTATTCCAATTGTGTCACCTTTTGATAGTCGATTATGGCTTTAGAAATAACCGAGTCGCCTTGTAGGGCCGGCCAACGCTCCTTCCGTTTCCTCTTTAATACTAAGGCAAGCAATAATGATAGGTAATTGTCGTGTGAATTATTTTGTAGAAACAACGGTAAATATACTTATTACAATACCAGCTGTAGATCTGAAAATTTAGACAATACGATTTATTATTCGTGTGAAAATAAAATAGATGTACTTATAGTTACTACGAATCCGTATGACAATGCCCCGATCCGATCCGAACCCTTCGGAGAATCTAATAGGGCACGGGGACCTAGGCTACGGGGATAGATACCGTTCCCTCTAGAAAACCTCCGAAGGTGATTCGTTTCACACGGCTTAAGGAACCCATTAAGTTTCTCGCCGCCCCCCAAAAACGTCCGGTGAAGCTGAAAATGCCGGTGTAGCAGGCAATCAGCAGACTGTCTCCAAAAAAAACCTTATGACAATGTCGATGAGAAAGAGTCATCATTGCAATATGAATTTTGAATAGGTACTTACTTACATTTACAATGAATTGATTTACAATTTTGTGTTGTAAGCTAATTATTATGAATTTAACGATTATTAGAGGATTTGATAAGAATGCGAAACAACAGCAAGGATAAAAAGAATTGTATATTTTGTTTAAGCAAAATTTCTCAATATGGCTTTAGTTTTATGGTCTCCATGCAATCATATCTTTCACGCTTACTACTCGTGTTATATTATTGTCGATCATTCAAAAGATAGGAATAATTGGTGGATTACTGGAATTGAACGTTAGAACCAATAGTTATTTGTTTTACTCAAGTCAAATTGCAATCTAAAAGTAAAAAAGTAATTTATTTTAGAGGCAGCATTGTTTGACTAATTTTTGGCATCCAAAAAATAACTAACTACCTTTATGCCACAAAGGTTGTCTGGAAGAGATCGCTTCGAAGCGATAAGACTGCCTATGCTTCCTTTTATTTTTAATTTTTCTGTTATTTGTATTGTGTATTATAGTGTAAGCAATAGTGTTGAGGAGCTCGATGGCGCAGTGGTTAACGCGCCCGGTCTGCAAGTGCTGAGGTTAAGCAACTTTCGCAAAGGCCGGTCATCGGATGGGTGACCAAAACTTTATCATCTCGAGCTCCTCCGTGCTTCGGAAGGCACGTAGAGCCGTTGGTCCCGGCTGCATTAGCAGTCGTTAACAACCACCAATCCGCACTGGGCCCGCGTGGTGGTTTATGGTCCGTTCTCCCTATCCATCCATAGGGAAGGCTCGTGCCCCAGCAGTGGGGACAAAATGAGCTGATGATGATGATGATGATGAATAAAGTGTTTATCTATCTACTTATCTTCTAAATTTAATGACAAAAGTTAATAAACTCTTACTTACATGTTTCTTTTGAAAATGCCGTATAGTTATTTATTATACACCAATAACAGCATTCTAATATTGATTAGGCAAAATAATTTGATATATTTTTCATGAAATACAAAATGTTGTTGACGATGGTGTAGGTATATTTATCGTTTAATAAACAAATCAATCACTATGAGATGTAATCAAGTTACGTTATCATTACTGCAGGTTACATTGCATAATTTAGTGTGACCTAGATCTTAAGTCATTGTGACCTAATGAGACATAATAGTTTCTTTAAAAATTAACCAGACCTACCACAAAATAAGCAAAAGAAAGTACGTTACCACAGAAAGTAAGCTAAACACATAATAATTTACACATTACATTACATATGTACATTTAGGTACACATCATTTTATAAATTAATTATTTATCTTAATTAATGGCTTCGCGTTTAGTATTTATCCAATTTCAAGTGATTTTTTCTATAGAATACAATTGTACGGTAGATAGAAATTAAAATGGAGACTCCATTTTAATTTATATCTATCTATTTCTATCTATCTACAACACGTTATTACGGGAAGAACTCAGGTGATACTCCCATAATTTAATAATTGTGTACTTAAATGTCGTTACTTTTATTTTTTTATTTTTTATTTTTTTATATAAAATGTTTATATAATTTTTAACGCAAATTTTGTTGCGAACAAATCACAAAAACACAAATGTTGAAAAAATGTTGAAAAATCCTCCTCGTGGAAATTTCCTGCTCGTGGAAATTTTTTCAACATTTGTGTTTTTGTATTTATTTATATATTCTATTAAAGCTGTGGAGTTTGTTGCGCCCATTCTTCTCCACAGCTAAAAAATAGACGTCCTGAATGGGTAATAGATAAAAAAATGTTTGGACGATACAAAAGCACTTTTTAAAAGTTTATTTAAATAAAAAAGTTGACTTTGACTTCGACTTTGACTTCATACCACGCTCGAGCAACTCCCTCGTAGAACCTCTCTCGTACACGGGTCTCGGAACAGCTCGGAACAGTCCGAGCGCAGCTGTTGCAAGATTCCGTGTCCGTGGGAGGTTGTTTATGTGTGCGTTAAGCGTGTACCGGACTGTTGAAAACAAGCCCCAAACCGAAGTTTTCAACAGCGGTTTACAACAGTGCGGATAGTTGTTTGCAACGAAATTTCGGTTGACCTTTCCACGACCTTGGTTTGCGGGCGCGCGTTGAAAACTTGCTTTCGTCATCCGTTTCATCCATATCCTTTGTTTTCTTTTTTTTTCCTCACTTGCACACAAAAGAGCTAAATAAAACCTAAATTTTTAAAGGCAAGGAGCCATTGCAAAGATGCTTCTGATGCGACAGACGAAAGCACAGTAAGGTGGAAACCTTAGATTAATGATTGGTCTTGCTGCGCTCGACTAGATACCGCGCTACCTAGAAACAATAGCTCCGTGAATGCGGCAACTCAATATTGTAGTGTGTGTAAGAACAGTGTTTATTTCTTGTAGCAAACTGGTATTTTACTTCGGTTTATGACCAAAATTTAACAAAACATTTGGTACGCGAACCTCACACACAGTTTGCAACGCGACTGACAGCAGTTTGTGTTTACAATATGTGTGGACGGAAACATCAACGGCGGTTGTAAACCAGCCTCCCGCCAAGGTGACAACAGTCACAACAGGTGGGGAGGCTTGTTTACAACAGTCTGGTACACGCTTTACTCGCGTTTGTATAGCTTACCTTCTGCAGTGTCCATAATGTGTGCCTATGCCAACGATTCGTTTCGAGGTATCGAGTCCAATCAAGCATTCTGTTAATCGAGGTTGGTTTTTGAGGCCAGGTAGACATTTTCATTTATGTATGGACTAATTTAGTCCACGGCACCATCAATGTCGAACAATTGAAGGTGTAGTGACAATGACAACAACAATTAATTAAACTGCCGCCGCTGTGCTGCGTGCCAGTAAGGTACTGACCCCGAGTTCCCATGTTCGATTCCCAACGAGACATGTCTCGGTTTAGTTGGCGGTCTCAAAATTTAAAAAAAAATCAAAATTCAAAATCATTTATTCAGTTTAGGCTACAAATAGCTCTTATGAACGTCATTATGCCATCGGTTCGTAAATCTACTCTGGGCGGGAGATCTTGTACTGAGAAGAACCGGCAAGAAACTCAGCAAGTGTCAAGCTCTTTTCTCCCTTACAGCGTCAAAAAATGACCTATCATAAAAGAACACTTTCCATCACAAATAAAAACACAAAATATAAAAGACAATCACACATGTTAAAAAAAAAACAAAAGAGAAAATTAATATCTAAGTTTGCAAATTTACATCAGTTACCAGTTAAAATTTTCACAATGTCATACAGCACTAATAAAGGTCAAAAATTGTCTAAGAGAGAAAAAACAAAAAAACTAAATTAAACTTTTTTTAATAATAACAAAACTAATAGTATGCAAGAGCAGACCAGCTTCCAAAGGCGGCACCCGTTCACGAGTATGACATATGAATCAGCCATCGCTTCTCTCAACCATATCTTAGGGAATGTAACGACCCGACGCACATGCCACCACCGCAGAGACAATAAAGAGAGCATGCCACACTCAAGCTACTTTAAATAAAAACCTAATGAAATGTTTAACGTAACGTAAATATTATTTGTAAACTGTAGGTAAAGTTGATACTGCTGATAAAGGCTATCATATCAGCGCTAAGATATTTTTAAAGTAATGATTGATCCCAATAAAATAAAATAAAAAGTAGTTTTTTTTTTAAATTATAACCAGGCTGTTTTGTCATCTAAATATTCGTTGACTGTATAAATAAATAAATAAATAAACTTTCCTACACTCACACCAATTATCTAGCCCAAGAGAAGCTTCGTTATGAAACTCGTTAAATGGTTACTAGACAACGGATAAACATACTTAAATACATACTTACTTATACATAGAAAACACCCAGACCTGAGACAATTTAGAAAAACAATAATATCTAAATTGACCCGACCGGGGATCGAACCCGGGACCTCAGAGATGACGACACCATGAAAACCGGTGTACAAACCACTCGACCAAGGAGGTCGTCTAACTGTATAATAACCTTTCATAAGTAAAGAAGATTCTACATGTTTTTTAAACATATGTAAAGGTAAATATTGTACAGTACTAGGTATTTTATTATAGTAGTGTATTCCTTGCCCCAAGAAAGAGCCAAGAACCTTTTGCAACCTGAACATTTACATTACTAGTTTTTTCATATTTCTAGTATTGAAATTGTGTACATCACCGTGTTTAGTAAAAGAGTTGATGTTGCAACGCACAAAAAGTATGCAATTATATGTAAACTGAGATGCAACTGTAAGAACACCAATTTCTTTAAAAATATTTCTTAAAGTAGTTCGGGAACCTAGTCTATAAATGGTTCTTATTGCTCGTTTCTGCAAAATAAATATTGATTCAACATCAGCTGCTGTAGCCCACAGTAAAATACCGTACGACATGACACTATGAAAATAGCTAAAGTAAACTGTTCTAGCAGTTTCAACGTCTGTTAATTGTCTAATTTTTCTGATAGCATAAGTAGCAGAACTGAGTTTACCGGACAATTTCGATAAATGAGGATTCCATTGAAGTTTTGAGTCAAGTGTTATACCTAAGAAGACTGTTGAGTCTACCAAATCTAATTTATCACCGTTTATTCTAATATCAGTTGGTTCAGTTTTAACATTAGGTAGTGTAAATTTAATACATTTTGTTTTTTTTGCATTAAGCTGTAGATTATTAACAGTAAACCAACTGAGTACTTTTTCTATAGCATTGTTTACATCATTATAATTATTTTACACCTAGTAACATTAAAAATGAGTGAAGTATCATCTGCAAATAAAACAACTTCACAAAAGTTTCAATAGACTAACCAATCAATTTATTCTTTATATAAAATCAGTTTTGCTTTGCTTACCATCACCACCGTTACGGCACTGTTAATGACTAAATTTTATAACAAAAAAGAAAGTAGGTACATAGCACTTATATAAAAACAAGATTTACTCGTACACCATAAAAGAAAATATGAGTAAAAAATATAACAACAATTTAGAACAAACAATGTCCTTACTTAGTCTGCGCAAAACGCGTAGCATGTAGCATCTGTGAGTAGCATCTCTCCCTCAGAACTTAGTTATTGTTCTGAGATCTCTCTTTAGTCTGTGGTAACAATGTTGCTTTTAAAAAAAAAAACATGGCTTAGCGCGGCGGGTCGGCCAATTGTCTTGATTCATATCAATTGTGGTTCACTAAAAGATGCACAATTCCGATTGAAGCTTGCCAATGAGCTGCACAAGCCCTTTATAGTATGTCATTAGCTTTGAATATTCAAATGCGAACGGCCATTATCGAACTGGCATGTGGCTTTACAGTCTGTGGTTAGAATTGTAAAGTTAAAAGCCACGGTCTAAATATTACTATTATTTTAAAAGGTTTTTCTTGCTAGTTTATTACTTAGATTGTACATTAACTACATTGAACTTTAGTATTATAAAAAATATATAGGTAACTTAAAGCATTTTATATATTTTTCACACCACCTGCTCGACAATGCCTCATGCAAACCTTACTCAAAGTAAATCATTATAGCCCTTGTCTTTTGCCGGGGTGTAATGTTGTACTGAATTTCATTATAACCCGCCGGGCAGTAATGTGATTCTCACTTCTCTTAGTTCTTATTGTTATGCATTTAAAGTCTAATTTCGTCAAAATCGCGCGGCGCGCGGCTGCTGAAGCTGCTGGTGGCCGACGGCGAGGAGGTGGACGGGGGCGCGCGCCGCGCCTCATTTATTTGAAAATCGAACTTATTCGAAAATCGAGCTGGCCACGCCACGGCAAGCCGAACGAAAAAAAATCAATACTTAAAACAAAAGCCGCGAGTATTTCAATACGGTGCAATCAGTATCAGACAAAACTGCAAAAGAAGATAGAATAAAACATTAAGAAAATGTCGAGTGACGAAAGTGATTTAACTCCGGAGTCCATTAAATTAGACGCCTTAGGTATTGTTAATAACCTACTACCAGAGAAGTCGAAGGAAAAATACTTGAAAGCTTACGACGATTTCCACAAATGGAAAACTGCAAAAGGCGCAAAGTCTGTGTCGGAGTCAGTGCTTCTTGTTTATTTCGAGTATTTATCGTGTACAAAGAAGTCTAGCAGCCTGTGGTGTATCTATTCGATGCTCAGGTTAACAGTAAGCATCAAACACGACATTAAGATAAATACATATAGCAAGTTATTGGCATTTTTAAAGAGGAAATCAGATGGTCATCGAGCAAAGAAGTCAAAAGTATTGACAGCGCAAGATGTGGAAACTTTTCTGAATGAGGCTCCTGATCACAGCTTTCTGGCCATGAAAGTAAGTATGAGTACTGCCTACTTTTTAGTTACGTTTCTAGTACCTACCTATAATAGCTCTATAAAATAGTTAATGAATAAAAGGGTATTTAAATGGCACACATTTAAAAAATACACATTCTAAGGTTTTGTCGCAAGCTTTTTTTATAATATAAAGGTCAAAAAATGTAGTAGTGTATCTATCTATTTACTCACAATCCTATTTTTTGTTACAGGTAGCCTTGGTTTTTGGAGTGAATGGCGCATGTCGTGGAAATGAACTCGTAAACATAAAAGTCAATGATATCAAAAAACATGCAGATTTATTGCTGATTAACTTACCAGATACCAAAACAAATAGAGAACGCTCGTTCATAGTTCGTGAAGATTATGCAAGAATTGTTGAAAAGTACCAAGCTCTGCGCCCCTCTAATATACCTACCAACAGATTTTTTTATCGGTTACAGTAATGGCAAATGCACCAGGCAAGTCATTGGCAAGAATAAAATCAGCGCCATGCCAAAAGAAATTGCAAAATACCTCAAATTGCAAAATCCCGAGCTCTATACGGGTCATTGTTTGAGGAGAACATCGGCAAGTCTGTTGGCAGATTCAGGAGCAGATATGGCCCAGATAAAACGTCATGGTGGCTGGAAATCCGATGCAGTAGCGGAGGGCTACATAGAGAATTCCATACAAAACAAAAACAAGAAAGCTGTCGTATTGGTGACAACATTCATCTGAAAACTACGTCCATTATTGATGATCCTTGGAAACCTTTGCCACCACAGCCATCTAGCTCAAAATATATCCCGTCAAGCCCACTGCCTCAAGCACCACCTTCCCCAACCTTTACTGTGCCAAACGACCCTCACACGCAAGGTTCTGATGTATTGGGTGCTGCTACTCAAATAAATTCCACCTCAACTAACATAAGCGTACCAAAAAATATAACCATATCTTTACATAACTGGACTAATGTATCAAACATCAATTTTAATTTTTAATTTACTTTTTATTGTTATTTACTGTGCCAATTATATATAATTAGTAATGAAAATAGTATTTTAATAAATATAATACTTTTTCTAGTAGCCTTGGTTTTTATTGTCTCACAAAAGGTGAGAAAAGTAGAGTATACTCCTCAGGGATAAAACTGATTTTGCCTTGGGCGCGCTTAAATCCTTCACTGATCTCAGGACTCCGTTTTAATTCCCTCGCTTCGCTCGGGAATCAACTCAAAACCCCCTCGCTACGCTCGGGAGTTAAATCTGGAGTCCTTCGTTACGCTCAGGATTCAAATATCGCGCCCGTGACATAATACAGTGCTTTATCCCCTTGGTGTACAATCTACTATTTCTTCACAGAACTTTTTTCTTTTATTCACAAACAAACTAAAACTTTAATTTGTCTTAAAACTATAACTATTTGGTATTGAATCAATTCAATGGAATCAGGCATTACTCTGCGGAAATCCATGGCATACAAATATGCAATTAAAATATGTATAATTCTAAAAATATCATAATATATTTTCTCACCCAACCCATTGTTACCGTATGTAACTTTCGCGATGCTTAACCTGAAAGATTTTAACAATTAACTATCTTAATTAATGGCTTCGCGTTTAGCATTTAGCCAATTTCAAGTGTTTTTTATTATAAGTAGTAAGGGTACAATTTGTACGGTAGATAAAAATTAAAATGGAGTCTCACAACACGTGTTATTACGGAAAGAACTCGGGTGAAACTCCGATTTTAACAATATACTACTAGGTATATACTACTACAGCGCCAACAAGCTTCTAAGTAAATAACAGAATTGTGGTTATTTCATTAGTACCTACTTACCTATCTAGTAAGAAAAAATTCGATAGGTAAAATAAAACAATAATAATTCTAACAACATTAAATCTTTTGAAGTAAGGGCCATAGTATAAGAATTTTCATCGAACTGTCACCGACATTTTTCCTTATAATCAAAGCATTTTTCATATCTTAACCATTTCATGCATGTAGCTGGTTTAATGCTCTAAGCATGTAGGTTTACACAAAATAAATATTATAATAATATTATTATGCTTTCGAAATTCGAATTGGATAAGTGTGTGCTCTAATATCCGGTTATGTACCCAAGTAACAAAAGTTTCTATAACCAAGGCATTTTATCACCAAACAGTGATATAGTAGACCTATAATGGTAATCATTGTGACTGCTTGTACCATAAAGGTTTTTAACAGAGCGTTTTGCTTCTATAAAATTAATGAGCATTTAAGTTCTATAATTTTGCTATAAGAACGCTTACAGGACTATACAAAAGAATCATTAAAGTGTTGCACTGTAATAGACATGATAAAAGCGATTATGGTACTATTTAGTACTATAGACGACCTTATTGACAGTTTTGTGTATCGATTTTGCAATAATAATGCGTGAAAATTACTTTTACAGTACTAGTATTGTAGGAGTACCAAAAACACTATTACAGGATCAATTTGCACTATAAAAGTAACTTGCATATCTAATTACGTAACTGGTTACGCACTATAATGTTCTAATTACGTAACTACGTAATTACGTAACTAGTTGGGATTTTTTTAAGCCACTATATTTTGTCGTCATATAAGTTGTTTTAGATGGAAATTGAAATGAAAGTTTAAACATTAACAAACTTTTTATTTATTAGAAACAATCAATAAAATATAAAGATTAATTTTAAAAAGAAAACAAGAGTAACACATCAGTCATTGAAAAAATTAAACTTATTACGTAATAATAAATTTAATTTTTGTTCCTGATAATGTGATCTCTTAATTGACAAAGGATGCAATGTATTATCTCCTAGGGAACTTCTAAGTTTATTGCATAAATAACCTGCAGAAGAAAAAGCTCGTTCAGCTTCAACACTAGTGGGCGTTATCGATAGCAAATAAATAATTATAGGCTGCTGTCAGGAAAACTACACGACCGCCACTAGCGTTGTCGTAAATGCACATTTCACACTAATGATAGATTCAAGATCTGTGTTAACTCCAGGTTTATTTACTTTTGTCATTTTTTTTATTATTATTTATGAAATTTCGAAATTTCTTTGCCCAGTTGCTGTGCTGTGACTCCTCGCCACACTCGTAACAAAATTACTGACTGATCAGTCTGATTATCTGTGATAATGATGTCGTTTTCTTCATTTAGGCAAAAGGTGGCCAACCTTTTCGGTAGCTGGGCCAAATTTCGGAAAAAGGATTTGGCACCAGGCCGCACTACCAAATTTTAGGTAGTTGAAAATGAAAGTGTGAGAATTAAACACACATTTGTTAATTACTTTTATTTGCAAAATATGTTAATGAGATATCTGACTTTGTTTGGCAGAACTAAGTGCATCAATGTTATATCGACTGAGGTTTTTGCTACAGGTAAAAACAGTTTTCCAGGTAAACATCAGTAATTTATGTTAGAATTGATTCTAAACGTGAAATAGAAAAAAATCGTGGTTTTGTTGAAAAAAAGTAAATTTTTGGGGACTCAGCTCCGCGGGCCACAAAATGACACACGGCGGGCCGCATGCGGCCTGCGGGCCTCAGGTTAGCCACCCTTGATTTAGAGAATATAGATCTTAAGGGATTCCCCTACGTTGCTTGACATACAATATAAACTTTATTCGCTACGTAACAGAAGTAATTATTGCGCAACAATTTACTAATAACCTAACCATTAACAACCAAAGGGACTTCCTTTTGATTCTCAGACGTTTAATAATGGACTCTATCCTTTGCGATTTAAAACCAAATATTGCAAGCGCAATGAAAAGTTATCAAATACGCCACGGAGAATACACACTTGTACAGTATTGTAGGCCTAGCACGCACGGCAGCCGCGACATGAGTCTCACACCACACTTCTTTCCCTTTCGCACATTGCTTAGCGCGCTATATTCGAAAGAGAAGGAAAGTGTGAGAGACTGATCAAGAAGATGTCGCGGCTGCCGTGCTAGACCTAATGGTAATGGTGTTGTCATATCATAATGGTTAGTGTTGCCGTGACATGAAAGTAGAAAATTTAATTGATTTGATATTTTATTTATGTGTATGTAAGTACTTACGTAATTACGGAATTTTACCTTTGAGTTACGTATTTAAGAAATAGTCAAAATCTGTCCGTAATTACGTAATTGCGAAATTACGTAACGTTATATCTTCTTGCAAGCTCCCTCAACATCGCTATGGAGCCAGTTCTGTAAAAATCATGATAACTCTTCTATAGTACTTAACCGTACCATAGCGACATCTGGTGCAGCTGCTAAATAATTTCAATTCTAAATAGCTCTATAGGTGAGTTTGTGTTACTGCTACGATACTAAATCATGACAAAAAAGTACTACAATTAATAATAAATTAAAAATCCCAATCGAAACAAAATTATCCCCTAGTCTGTCGAAACGCCATATTATGGTATAACAATTGATTTAACCATTGTTATACGTTATGGACAGACGAGGAAATATGGCTGCTGTTTTCTGCCATGGTAGCACATTAGCTGCACGGCTGGAGCCAATGTGTACTATAGCAGCCATAGTCGGGCAAAGTACTTATTTTATTAATTTAAATTTAAATAAAACAAGAAAATTACGAGGGCGCATTGTCAAATTTGAAATTGGCACTAATGATTTTATTAATACAATTAATTTCGCAAGTGCTAGTTACGGCAGAGCTGCGTAGTGTCCTTTTCCTTTTTATTACATCGGCGAATGAACTATAAAGCATAATAATATTTGTTGTTGTTATTTGTTGATTTCTGTAACACTCACGACGATACACGACCAAACACGAAAAAAATTATTGATTAAGATTGTGATAAAAAAGATCACTGGAATTATTTACGGTGCAAAAAAGCACTATCAACATATTTTAGTTACTTTTATAGTGCAAATTTGTGACATACATGCTGCAGATAGCACTATTTCAGTACCAAAAAGCGTTTCTCGGTACTTTTAGGTTTCAACTACACAGCTGATTTATCACCGTGAGAGCCTTTATCTAATGTTTATAGAATAAATCAGTGTTAAAACTAGGGCCTATTCGGGGTTCTTTAAACGTTTACAACATCATTATAGTGCTTATCATGTACACTAATTAGCACGTTCTAAAACGTTCTCAGGACTTTTATAATACCAAATTTTGTTGCTTGTGTAAAGCTCAACAATAAACGTCTGACATTGAAGAAACATTTCCGCCAGCTGACTCGTTAAACAAGCTTGGATGCAGCATGCAACGCAAACAAATATGCTAAACAAGCCGATATATCGGCATTTTTGATGTGTAACATCTTTCCTCTCGCTTTGCAATTTGTGGGAGTGATTTCGTGAAATGGGACGAAAGTGTGAAACAGGAATTCGGGGAAGCGCGCAAGCGCGCGCTTCTTTGTAAATTCAGTAATCGAATGGTAATCGATATTATGAACATGACATATTGTTATTATATGTGACATATTGTGTCATTTAACTATCAAAAGTCATTTTGATATGTCAAATGTCTTCTATAGGGGAAGTGAGAGGAATGAGTATTTACTGCATTCTCTATAAGATTTGTAAAAAAAATACGTCATTATTAGTTCTATATTCTATTTTCTTTTGAAATATTGATTTCAACCCTTTCGTGTGTAATAGACTTTATCATTACCTATTTATTTTATAGTTATAAAATCATGTAATACCTGACCCATTTTTTCAGATTATAATGTTAAAATTGCTCATTACTAAGGTGAGAAGTCAAATGTAAAGCTCGCTCGTTTTTTTTAACTATAATCATAGCTAGCAGCTGCCTGTTCCGCTATCCAACGAGGCAAAATGTAATTAAACTCTGTTTCTTAAAAAACCAAAGGATAAGCAGTATTGAGAAGATTGTGACCTTGTTTTTTCATACTTGTCACTGGCTGCAAGCTATTTTCTGAACGGTCCCACGCAGTGTTTATTTATGATCATTTTTATATTAAATCTATTTATAAAATGCACGCAGCAGCTACCAGTGTAGTTGATTTATGAGTGAGATTTCAAATAAGTAATGAAAATACTAGTAACGTGCAATCCAAACGCGCAAATAAAACGAAAATAAAATTAATTATATTTTTTTTCATTTTTATTATATTTTATTCTTTACAATTTGTTAAAATGTAAAAAATACAACATAGTGACGTTGCATAAACAACTAAACAATATAAAACATAATTATTTTATATAGTATCTTTTCTTATTTCCGTAACATAACTTAGTTTTTTTTTACATAAAAATTAAATGTAACCATCGCTGTTCATTTTATGATAGGTAAGTAATAATTTCAACTAGTAGTATAATCGTATACCTAAGTCTAGCATATTAATAAGCTACATTGTAAACTTGTTTGTGGCTCTCTCAATGAATTAATAAAAATATCTTTGGGTTTATTAAAGGTAAATTCGTAGTTGTTACTGTCTATCTACGTATGTTGTACAATAAAGTATATTTTCATTTCAGTTAAAGGCCGGCAACGCATCTGCGATTCCTTTGGTTTTGCGAGTGTCCATGGGCGGCGGTGATTACTTCCCATCAGGTGACCCGCCTGCTCGTTTGCCTCCTTCTAATATAGAAAAAAAAAACATCAGTCAATAAACGTCCAACGTTTTTATTTTCTAATGTTATGTAAGTATAATCTGTTTGTGGTCAATGTTATTCTATTATATTCTATTACAGCAGCCGCGGATCGTGCTCAGTGGCGTGCACTTGGAGAGGCCTACCTATGTCTATCAGTGGACTAGCTGATGATGATGATGAAACGTCCAAGTTCGGGCTCAGTATTCTAACTACCCTGCCCTGTGTGGTGCCGGGGATAAAGAATTGCACCACCCCATCTCTTCCCTTGAGTGTCGTAAAAACCGACTAAGGGACCATTCCAGAGGATGGGCAGCAGCATCTCTCTGAGATTACCCTCAATCTACTGCGATCGCCAACCCGCCTGCCAAGCGTGGCGATTACGGCAAATACCCCTCATATCCTTGGGGGAGGCCTTTGTCCAGCAGTGGACGTCTTTTGGCTGAGATGATGATGATGATTCTAACTACAACCGGGACCAATGACTTTACGTGCTTTTCTCAGCACGGAAGAGTTTGAGACAGTTTTGCTCACCCATCCGTTGGGTGACCAATCATTGTAGTTGCTTAACTTACAAGATCATACCGTGACGTGCATGGCAAGGTACAGCGCCACCGAGCTTCTGAAAGTAAATGTTTTCATGTTCATGCTTTCGGAAATTCGAATTTAGTTTATGCTTTAACATCCGGTTATGCAGAGCTCAGCAATAAACGGCTGACATTGAAGAAACATTGCTACGTTTATTGCTAAGTGCTCGTAAACTCATAAAAATGTAAATCGCAAAGACTTCACTTCAACAACAGCATAAAAATTACAGAAATTTCACATTTTTATTTGTGTGACTTCAAAAAAGATTATCTTTGTTACCTTTTGCTATCTTGCAAGGTTCTTACATTCAGGGAACAATCAAAAGATTGTATAATCTTTGGTAGGTATACCGGAGCAACCACAGTCAACGAATAACCATAAGCCCTTAGTAGTTAAGTAGTTACAGTACATACATTCATCCATTATCCATTCTCAGTTCTCCATGAATCACAACACAATGTGATACTTTATAATTGATTTTTAATTGTTCTAAATTCCTAGACTGAATGAACTTTTTCTTAAAATTAAGTCTCTTTAATTTTTCGTTAAAAAGAATATTCTCAAACCTTTAACAGAGTAAAAACTTAATATGTATGCCAAGTTTCTGATAATGAAATTAACATGTGGCGTAATAATGTACGCGTTGTCTAAGTTACACATCAACTTGTCAGGCGTATCACGTTTACAATCAAGGATAACCTCAACAACTTGTAGTGGTTCCATCGACCGGTCTGTTAGACACAACCAAGCGTTGAAGGTTGCCCAGCGAGCAATGGAACAAAACAGGTTGTAATAGTAAGTAATAAATAATCGTCTGTTTCTCACCGTAGACTGAGGCAAGGGCTGTCAGTACAAACTAGAAAAACCTTAACCGTTGCTGCGGCTGGGTCCCTAACATTGTACAACATCATATCTTATATTAAGTACAAAACAACAACAAAAAAAAGAGAAATAATCTGTATTAAATAAGAAATAAGTTTACCACATGTGGTACAGTGCCCAGTGACTCGGCAACTCTCTCCGACAAAAAAAGGCAGCGCGGCGCGGCGGGCGTCGCAGTCGACAGACGGCTACCTACGTGACTAACCTAGTCGTCGACTTGCGTGCGCGTCGATTCTCCCCTAAAATCTGCGCGACAACATTTAGTACTAAAGCACAAAATGACAGTGCTTTGTAAGCATCATACAAACGCGCTTGAGCAACGCATACATAGACAACCTCTAACGGAATCTCTCAAACAAAGCTCGGAAACGGTTTGAAAAATAACGGTTAACAATGTTCTATAACGTTTTCCGCAATAACGTTCCGTTCGGAGCGAAACCAAAATCCATTTCGATCTTTATCCGATATAAACCGGTTTACGACGCGGCCCGCCCGCTTCAGCGGGTACTTTCCGCTGTTTACTACCCTTTCCACACGATATAAACCGGTATTAACCGGTAAAGAACGCAAACGTGACCGAAGACTTTATTGTGAAAATAACGTTCTCGAAACCGGTTTCAAAGAAAGGAAACAAAATTATTTTGTTGTTATTTATAGTCGACAATGAAATTGCTTTACCACCTTACAAGTGAATTTTGTTTGCATTTATTAAAACAACAAGTTCTATTTTTGTCTATAAGACCAAGTGACAGATACGTATTCATTATTGACAATGAGCCTTAGCGAAATTTTATTGTACTTAATGGAAGTTTTTGTCAAAAGTGATAAAGCAATTCCATGGTCGACTATACCTACATAAGGCGATAACGGTTTGAAAATTTTACCGGTTTCCGAGCCTTGTTCTCAACAGCTGCGTTCGGATTGTTCCGTTCCGAGAGAGAGAGAGAGAGAGAGAGTCCGTGAGAGGGTCTCTATGTGTACTACGTCGCTCGAGCGCGGTATATACTCAGCTTACCTTCTGGGGTTTCCATAATTATATTTAATGAGTAAAGACACCGACGAATTCACCCTTGAGCATTAAATTGTTTAATATTAATCCAGATTCCCTGTTTTATTTTCTATCCTGGATCTGGAGGTGTGACTAACACCCCAGAGCTTAGATAAATGATTGGTCTCGCGCGCACGACTAGATACCGCGCTACCTAAAAACAATAGCTCCGTGAATGCGGCAACTCAATAAATTGTAGTGTGTGTAAGCACAGTGTCCTTCTTATTTCTTGTAGTATTATTTTTACACAGTTTAACTACGCAAACTGGCATTTTACTTCATTTTACTAGTCGAGCGCGGGAGACCAATCATTTAGGTATCTAAGTCCCAGAGTTTTCAGTGTCAATTTTGCTTTTAGTTCTTACTAACTGAAGGTAACTGCAACTGAATTAAAATTTTGGCTTACATGGCTATACTAAGTTCTTGTTTTCGTTAACGTTATCGTATGATGAATAAATTGTGATAAAACTCTCACTAGGCCTGACAGCCCTGGCTTGGGTGCGCGCGCACCGAGTTTGCACCGAAGTGGAGTGGCTCGATCTCAATAGGCTGTGAGTTGATTTGGAATGATTCATTCGGCATTTGTAGTGTGGCGTCGTTAATTGTGTTGATCGTTTGTTAGAAGGCTACTTATGGCGACTTTAATTTACACTGTTTAAGATACCTACCTACCTAATAGATAAATGTATTGCCCTTTTTATAATGATCCTACATACCAGATGAAACCGCCTCTCTGTTAGTCTATTTTGTTTTGGAGCCAGATTTTCGAATGTTTTTGAATAAACATGATAGGTAGGTACGTATATTATGAAAACCTTTCGAAAGGTAATTGAAGATGATGCTGAAAATGTATCACCTAATGCTTATTGATGGCATTCATAATATAGGTACCTATCATGCCTATTTAAAAGCATTCGAAGATTAACGTGGTTAAGGGTTAAGTAAAGCCGTTCTAAAACAAGATTTATATCTACTCTTACTTTTAGCACCTTTTATCCAACCAATCAAACAAATTTTAAAATCTATCCGTTCGGCTATCGACGACTACGCCTAAAACTACCGACGCTTGGCAGCATCAAAGCAGGCTTACAGAATGTTTGTTTACTAACTATCCATATTCATTGACGACCTCCTTGGTCGAGTGGCTTGCACACCGGTTTTCATGGTGTCGCCATCTCTGAGGTCCCGGGTTCGATCCCCGGTCGGATCAATTTAGAAATACCTGTTTTTCTAAATTGTTTCGGGTCTGGGTGTTTCCTATGTATAATAAGTACCTATGTATTTAAATATATTAAGTATGTTTATCCGTTGTCTAGTTAACCATTTCTCGAGCTTCTTAAGGAAGCTTTTCTTGGGGCTAGATAGGTAATTGGTGTGAGTGTGGGAAACATTTATTATTATTATTATTCATTCGATTACAAAAAAATGTACGGCATTGAAGCAGCCCCTGGAAATATACTGCCCTGGAAGTATCCTGGTAGAATAGGTACGTGGAGAAATAAAATTTTGCCGAAAAAATTCCAGTATTCGATACCTAACGTGATTGAATGTTGAATGAAACTCGCTTTGGCACCCTGGCTTTACCGAGTGGGTTATTAATACAAAGCTTAATTTGTTTCTATGACTGTTGGCGCAGTAGCACACTTCATTATTGCTTTGTTTCCAGCCACTATAGTTACCCATAAATGAGTTAGGTAGACCACATGTGTGATGACGTCACCACCCAAGAACTCACCATCTGGCCGATGTCTCTCACATTCTCTCGGATATTATTCATGCTGTATTCGAACCACTTCTGTTGTGATGACCATTTATGGTATGAATAAGCGATTGTTTGTGGTTGGTTTCCGGTCGGCATTAACTAATGTTTCTTTGTAAACGAATTGGGATACAGATATCGCTTAGGACAAGTATTTTAGGAGTCAACGGTTCTACTATCTGTTTGGAATGCAGTCGACTATCGATCGAGAAAGAATCTGCTTTTTATATTTTATTTTTAAGGAAAAACTATTTATGCTAGTTGAGTAATGAAGGGAACTTGCATCAGCCACTCTAAGGTAAGGTTACAGACCAAAATGTAAGAAGGGTAAGGTACAAGTATGCGGAGAGATGCCAGCTCCTAGAAAGCCTCCAGGTTTGTGGTGGGTCCTTCCACCACGAATAAAGGATCCACCAATTTCCAAAAGCCATAAGCTGCCATAAAACAAGTTTTTTGTGTTAAGATGTTTTTTTTTGTATAGGTGTGATTTGGCTAGCGAAGCACTCCAGTCATGTTCCTATAATCTAAAATGAGCTGAATACTGCGTAAATGGTACGTAACAATGCATCAATATTATCCTCATTATGGTACCTATTAGTGGCATTATTCAGATTTGAGTCAGTGTAATGTAAACAGTGACGTGATTTCAAATCAAACGGCGCTGGAATATTTCCTTATTAGCGCGCATTAATATGCGAATTGTTGGGTCCGGCCGTTATGGTCCCAGTCCGGTTTGCCCCCGGCCGCTATGCACCCACAATGAAAAAGTTATTATTCCGGTATGCACCCGGCCGCGTTGCCCCCATAGTTTCTCTTTTTGTCATGATATTCGAATCAGTACGGTTGAGTAGACAATGGTTAAAACCTAGACCTGAAATACACACTCATGACTGATGTGTGTATTTTAGGTCTCTAGTGTATTAAATTTAGTAAAAATTAAGCTCAATTCAAGATTGAATTGAAAGTTAATTTTTATTTAGTTACAAAATAAATATTAGGTTGAGGAAAAGTCTTTTCGCATATAGTATGTATGAACTTGTAATAAAATCTCTTTGGCTATACTATTTGTATCTGGCTGGTTTTGGTATCATTAAAAGTTTGAAAATGTGTTTTTTATTTGTTTTTCTTACTGTCAAGATGAGTGAATCTAATGAAGAAATTCGATACATTTTAAAAGAACAATGGCAAAAAATTGTCTGACTTTTTGAAAGCGCCCATTAATGTTATTTACACCAAACGAATTTATTGTTTTTCGCATGTTTTTACAAGTATCTAGATATTCCCTTGAAAGCCGGCGTTAAATCGAGTTTTTTAAAAGAATATCAAAGATGTGTTTTTTCTTAGTCCATCAGCCATGTTGAAAATCGGGATGTGAATACAATTATTTTTTATCGACTTTAATATTCAATTGAACGTTATTGATTAATCGAAAGTCGATTTCCATCCTGGAAACAGTAAGTAAGTTCCTTGTTCCCACCATATTAATAGTGATTGGTGTCTGAAGAAGCCGCTTTAATGCCATTCAAGCATCTACCGTATTTGTATTAAGTTAAAATAACCAATTACTGTGATGTATCGATACTATAAGTATCGAATCAAGTGTAGTGAAGTAGCCCTATCTACCTATCACTTTGGCAGATAACAAATGCACGGATTGCTTCGCACTCTTTCTCAATTGGTTGTTTTATGTGTTTTTTCGGTTTTGTTAATATTATTCTTTACCGCTATGCGACATAATATAAACCATTTTAATTTTTACAACAAGTCGAAAATTACATGCCGTTGCATCTTAAAATTGAGACAGTACTTAGACTTTCCGTATATACAAGTTTCTTTATGACTTAGACTTTAGACTAAGTTATTTTTGACACTGAACTGAAACTGACAAATTCGTATAAGTGTGTCTTGTTAGAAGTTATAATAAAAAATAAAAAAACTAACCTAGCCTAACCAAAAATCAAACCACAATATCTTTTAATTCCGGCTTTCTCAGATGAAAATAACTTTACATACAGAATCTACAAGTAACGCTGAATCTGAAGACATATTTTTTGTTTATGTGCGCTCATATTTTATATCAGACAATTTTTAGTATGGATATTTGCCATTGTTCTTTTACTACAAAAAAGGTAAAATGCAACGCAAGCCGCGAAAAAAAATTGCGATGTTATCCTGTTTTCAAAGAATATACAAAAAAAACTACACACACAGCACAAAATAAATATAAGTTAAATTCACACTTTTGTTTTCAACAGTATTTGCTCAAGAGTCTTGTCCAAAAAACGATGGTTTTAAGACGGGGGCAACGCGGCCGGGTGCATACCGGAATAATAACTTTTTCAATGTGGGTGCATACCGGCCGGGGGCAAACCGGACTGGGACCATAACGGCCGGACCCGAATTGTTTGAGAATATGTAGGTACCTGCCCCCCAAGACAAGGGGCATAACGCTAATAGAATAGAAATTAAATAGAATGATTATTGTGTGGGATTGACATAAACGTCATTTATAGCCATTATGTCAATCGCATACATTTTATTCTTTTCGAACTTCGCTATCGTTTTCTTTTGCTTTGGCTAAGCCTACAGCAGCGCTATTCTCTAAGCAAAACAGCATCGAACTCGACGTTAAACTCGCTCATAACTTGCAAACGAATTTCAACCTACTTTCTAATAGTAATAAAGTCTACATTCGTTACAGAATAGCACTGCTGTTTTCGTTGCAAAAAAATAACATTGAAGTTCATTGAAAGTTTTCTGAATGACAGCTAGGAAACATAAAAAGCTTAGGCATCACCGCATAAGGTGATCTATTGTTGCCATGTACAAAAATCGGTTGCTGACCTCTACTTTTAACTAGTTGTCGCCCGCGACTTCGTTCGCGAAGGCTACCTATCCCATAGGAACCTGTTACCGGGATAAAAAGTATCCTATATCCTAGTCTGGTCTGGTCTGTCTATGTGCTAGGTTTCATCCAAATCCGTTCAGTCATTTTCACGTGATGCGCGGTCAAATAAACAGACAAACAAACAAAAAATCTAAAAACTTTTGGAACGTGTTCTGTTATCGATTCTAAACCAACTTTTTTCGAATATCTTCCATGTACAGACTTTCGACCCTCTTTAGCTTTATTATATGTACTAGCTGTGCTCGCGACCTCGTCCGCGTGGAATAGTGACTTTCGGCAGCATTTTTAATTTTTTAGGTTCTTGTTCCCGTTTTTGCAACATTTTTCACTGATGCTTCGCTCCTATTAGTCACAGCGTGATGTTATATAGCCTAAAGCCTTCCTCGATAAATGGACTATCCAACACAAAAATATTTTTTTAATTCGAACCAGTAGTTCCTGAGATTAGCGCGTTCAAACAAACAAACTCTTCAGCTTTATAATATTAAAATTAGATATAGATATAAATATAGATAGGTGATTAAAGGAAACAAGTGTCGATCTTTGGTTCTATAAATGTTGATCACAACTTAACGTATAATAAAGTAGGTAGGTACAAGCTTTTCCAACCCAAAGGTTTGGAAAGTTGTTTTATTTAGTATTCTGTTAATCATCGATGCTCTTCAGGTTACCTACATAAATTTTTAGACGGCATTTTTTTAAATAACCCATTTCGTCCCACTGCTAGGCCTCCCCCAAATCTCTCCATAATACGTCTCGTTTTTTGCGGTAGATTGTAAAAGTTACCTTTACTTTAGATTAGCTAGATAAACTCTAAAGTTCTTATTCATCTTTTATTACATTTCTTTTATTTTCTTATGTCAGGAAGCAACAGCCTTTTTAAATTACTTAACCTAGTGACACCAGCGTTCGAAACAGTCTTCGTCACTCTAAGCAAAACAACATCGAACTCGACATTGAACTCGCTCATAACTAGCAAACGAATGTAGACTTTATTACTATTAGAAAGTAGGTTGAAATTCGTTTGCAAGTTATGAGCTAGTTTAACGTCGAGTTCGATGCTGTTTTGCTTAGAGAATAGCGCTGCTGTAGGCTTAGCCAAAGCAAAAGAAAACGATAGCGAAGTTCGAAAAGAATAAAATGTATACATTTTATTCTTTTCGAACTCAATCCCATATATGGGATTGACATAAGCCGCGCTAAATCACGTGGTCAATCTTATGTCAATCGCATACCTACATTTTATTATTTTCGAACTTCGCTGTCGTTTTCTAAATGTTACTTTGGCTACCGCCACTGGTGTTTAAATCTAGGTTACTATGACGAACAATGGTGCCACTGCTCTAGCTACACACACGTGCACGTTAGACTAACAAAAACTGTCAGTTTTCCTCAATTGACTTTGAGCTTTATATCAATGCCATATGGTTGAACATTTACCCCCTTACAAATATATTTTAGAAGGAGGCAAACGAGCAGGCGGGTCGCCTGATGGGAAGCAAACACCGCCGCCCATGGACACCCGCAAAACCAGAGGAGTCGCAGATGCGTTGTCGGCCTTTGAAAAGCCTATATAAGGTCCGAATAGTTATTCCGTGTTTTGTTCCTGTCATGTAAACGTCATTTCAAATCAAAGTCTAATCATTAATTCACTGGAGTAAACTGACAGATGCTAATGTCACATTGTAAAATTATGTTGCCACATTTATTGTACTAGTGCTGCGTTTCGTTCATTGTCATTCAGATCACTCACACAAAGTCAGTAGGAACGTTTATTATAAAAAGGTACTTAACTAATTAATTATAATATAGGTAGGTATATGAAGGTCTTTTTGTACCGAAAAATTTCACCTGACAGTTTAGTTGTCAGTGTTTGTTTTGCTTTGGGAGCTGTTATTATTCGAAAATTTTGGAAGTATTTTAATTATTGCAATTTTTACATCATTCATCATTTTGAAAGAAAAATATAGATTTAACCACTGTGTAGGAGTACCATTTACTGAATAACAATTAAGACAAAACAGAATACTATAAATTAATAACGTTGAAATGGAGATAACCTCAACAATATAGTACCGTTTTACGTCAATAATCACTCGAACCCTTTCCAAAATGAAAAATCACTCTGACCCGTTCTAAAAACATTTTTTATCACTTTCTCACATAGCACTTTCTCTGTCTCCGATCGAATTTTCACAGGGGTTACTTTTACGACAACTAAAACATCAATTATTTACAATTAGTACTTTTAAAAGCATCGTCAAACAGTACAATTATTAAAACTAAATAATGTTATTGCCGCATACAGCACGGACCGCGCTCATACCTATTTTGACGCAGACTAAAATAATATACAACAAAATCAAATTTCAAAACGTAAACAAATTACGCCGTCAACTAATAATCAAGTAGAATTAAGCCGTCAAAATAATAATGTTTCATACCCTAAGACGTCAAATTGAGTGCGGGCAGACTCCGACTCCGACCGGTGCAACTGTCTCGTTTCCGCACGCGCTGTTCGTAATCTATCTGTTCGCTTTACTCTCCTTCAGTGAAGTGTGAACTAAGTGATATACTTGCTAAGTGGACTAGTCCAATTGAAGGATTCATTCATGAACGACTCATCTCTATGTCTGTATGACGACGACGAATAAAAATATATCCATTGCATTTTTGTTTAATTTTATTTATTTCGAGTAATTCGCCTTTTCAAAGTTATCATTTCTTGGCCTTTAAAGGTACCAATGCTAATATTTTTATATCGATTAAACAAAACTGGCCTAGGAGATTTCTTAATAAAGTAAATAAAATGAGTAATGTGATTTGATTCAGAACGTTTTGAGAATGAATGAGCGAGTAATTGATGTCAATCTTCTTGTCACCACACTATTTTCTGTTCATCAGAAACTGGGAACACCGTAAACGTCAGATTACTCCAGTGAATTAATGATTAGACTTTTAGAGTAAAACAGACAAAACACGGAATAACTATTCGGACCTTATTCTTTGTTGATTTGTAAGGCCCTAATTGTAGAAAATTGACAGTTTTGGATATTCTAATGTGCAGTCGTGACGTACCTAAGCGATCTTCTAAATTATAATAGTGGTCACACGAGAACATTAGGTATGTCATCATATCAATTAAATTTTCACATTGTTCCTATTGTTCGGTGTAATAATAGTTAAGAAACCAAGCAATACCTATGTATCTCATAGATCAAAGTTACGGATCTTATGCAACTTCAGATTTTCCTTTCTTAAATTCTTAAGTAAAGTAGGGATGAACAATACAAATAATTTACCTTACTTACTAACTTAACGCCGACCGATTCCGAACGTCGGATTAGTCGCAATTCCCTTCGTTCTATAATAATAGAAATATCTATAACATAATATATCTAATAAGGATAATAGAAAATAAAAACTATGCAACAATGATAACAAAAATAAAAACCTCTTTTAATTCCTTCCTGAAAGGCCGGCAACGCATCTGCGATTCCTCTGTTTTGCAGTTGTCCATGGGCGGCGGTGATTGCTTCCCATCAGGTGACCCGCCTGCTCGTTTGCCTCCTTCAAATATATTTAAAAAATATATATTATCGAGGAAAAATCATCGTCTTTGTGATCTATTTTTTTCATTAGTTTTTTCTTGCGTGTGAGCATATTTTGTCCTTCACCTCACATGATGATAAGGCCGATCGTGGAAGCGCACTTCCACAACTTAGGCCAGGTCCTCAGTTGTGGAAGTGCGCAATTTGTGGAATTTTATCTATAACTGTCTCGAACACAAGAATGCTACTAAAATTGATGTTAGGGCGACCTATTTAGATAAGATGGTGGCAGCTAGCCAGGCGGACTTGAAACAATCCTTACCATCCTAAAAAGGTTTTTCAAATAAACATGATTCTTATCCATTACCTATCCAAAATGGCGTCTATACTACAATCCCATTCACAATGTCGACACAAAAGTCGCGCTCACGTAGGTGAAGCTGAAGGGCTACCTAACACTGCCAAAAATAGCTACGAACTCAGGACATCAGTATTTTGTACGTATTTTTTCTGTATCTAACCCATATCAGTCCACTGGTGGACATAGGCCTCTCCTAGGGCATACAACTGAGCCCGATCTTCGACTATCCATCCACTACGGATATATCGTCGCTCCACCGCGCCGGAGTCTTACACAACGTTTGCTGAGTCTAGGTCTCCACTCCAGAACAAGTCTAGCCTAGAGGTCATTGGCCCTGCGGTCAATATGACCAACCCACTGCCACTTCAGCTTGCTAAGCCTTTGAGTTATGTCAGTTTTTCTAGTTCACTGTTGAATTACTTCGTGTCGGCTTCGATCCCTCAGAGTAACAATAAGCTTAGCTCCATAGCTCGCTGAGTGACTTTAAAGTGGAGCAGTCTTACCGTGAGTGTCACGTCTCGGCCCCGTATGTCATACCAAGCAGGATGTACTGGAAAAAGACATTCGTCTTAAGACTTTGTGGTATTAGCGACGAAATATTATTCATTATCCAAAATGGCGTTAGTATACTCCAATCCCATTCGTAATGAAGAGACAGAGGTCGCGCCCCGCATCGCGTGTAGGGCCACCACCGCCGAAAATAGCCACGCAACTTCAGGACGTACAAAGGGACGTATCTATTCAATGCGATGACGTAATTGGGTAGCCACTTTAATTAATAAATCCTGAACGCGAGCCGTATACACTGTTGCCATGGAAACAGACTCCAATTGTGTAACTAAATTGGATATCTGTCTTTATTGTCATCAGCCTATAGGTAAGTGTTCCGCCGCTGGGCTCCAGGAGCTTCCCATATAAACAAAAGCACATGGGATATTGGGCCCCATCTCAACACGCAGGCCTAAGTTAGTGTTTTAACGATTGCCATGTTACGACAGCAACTGGGACATCCGAAGCTCAGAGGAACTCGAGATATTTTAATTTGGTCACCCATCCACTGACACGGCATTGCGAAAACTGGTCAGCTTTTAAGATCTCAACATAGATACAAGTTGTTACGCCCTCGACCTTACTACATTATCTAAGTATCTTTTTGTGTAATGAAATTCAATCAACTTTTTATTATGGAGTCCTAAAGACATGAACTTTAGCTATTAGATCAATTATGTAATATGACGTTAATACACTTTCTCGAGAAATTGTTATGTGTGGTGGGTGATATTAATGAGATTTATATCTATACATTGATAATAGGTAACATTTGACTTAAATCAAAGAGAGTAGGTTACCATTTTTTATTCAAGAGAAATGGAGGATTCGGGAGAAGTGTATACGTACTAAATACCCTAGCAGATCCCCTCACTTGCTGACAAGTTTATCCGGGAGCAAACGTTGGACCATCTCTGGATAAGTGTGGGTTTCCTGCCCAAGTTATATCTTCAGCCAGATGTCTTATACGTCTGAACTGACTGCTTTCTCTATAAGTTACATGACGACCGGTCGTTCGTTATTAGCAAACAGATACATTAAGGACATCGCAGCGTAATCCGTTCTCGTTGCTGGAGGTTACGAAGATGCGGTCTACGCGTGCTTTAAGTACAAAAAAAATTTGATGGGTGATTTTCCTTCCCCTGACACAGTCAACCCGAGCCGAGATGAGGTCAGCCTTTAGAGACGCCCATGGGTTTTCCTCTTTCGTCATCTGCTTTAACGCGTCAGTGGCGGTAGCCAAAGTAACATTAAGAAAACGATAGCGAAGTCCGAAAAAAATAAAATGTATGGGATTGACATAAGCCGCGCTAAATCACGTGGTCAATCTTATGTCAATCCCATACACACACTAAACATGTGTCTCTCTCGCGAACGCCTCGTAGAATCTCGCTTGCGGGATCTAGGCACAAAGTAAAGATACTTTGTGATCTAGGTGCCAGTGTGAGCTTCATTTGACATTCGATGACGTTAAGGAAAACGGAACTTAGTATGGCATTTGAAGCAGCGCCTACTAGCGACATATGAGCAGAGTCAAAATTTTGCTATACAATTTTTCGTTTTCGTAAACGTAATCGGATGAATACGAATAGTATACAAAACTCGAACTAAGAACTCTGGAAAACTGTAGATGGATAGTTGGCCATTACGGCACGAAGAACTATAGCATAGCCGCTTATCATAAACGCGGTTACGCTGCCTGCTGTAAAGATCATAGACGGCCATCATTAACTTTTCGGTCAACAATAGAAGTAGTAGTGTTTAAAAATAAGGCTACTAGAAGTAAAGTAATTAAGAAGCGCCTGTAACATTCTGTCGTTTGGCAAAAAAAAACTAAAGTGCTTAGCGACTTTTGTTGCTCACTGTACCAATTGTTTTTACACTTTGTGGCTGGCCTCCAAACTCTTTTTAATCGATTGCTTATACCTACTGAATGTGGAAAACTAACTTTGATAGTTGGAAACTGAAAATTAATAGTACTTGAAAATAAATGACTTTAGCAATTTCATTGTGAGAATTGGGAAAATCAACAACAATTTAACAAAAAACACAAATGTTGAAAAAATTTCCACGAGCAGGATTTGAACCCGCACCCTTTTGACATACCGGGTCAGGTGCTCTCCCAATATTATGATCAGATGTTAATGACGGTATTTGTTGACATTGAATGGCCGCCTTTGGCTTTCAAAGTAAAAAGTAAATAAGTAGTGTTGAATAATTTCGGCGGGCTGGTTAGAACCACGATAGTTCAATTGGGAGAGCACCTGACCCGGTATGTCAGAAGGGTGCGGGTTCAAATCCTGCTCGTGGAAATTTTTTCAACATTTGTGTTTTTGTAATTTGTTCGCAACAAAATTTGCGATAAAAATTATATAAACAATTTAACATAATATAATGTTTCTTAGCAATGAATTCTAATCAATGTTTATTTTCTTTGTCTCGTCTCCTTCTTCGGGCTTCCTGGAAGAAATTTCATTCTGAAATAAGAAGCGCCTTTGTGGGTACCTACCTACATGTCTACTCTAACAATATTGTTATTCTTATTTGTTTGTGTATAGGTACATAAATTATACTTAAATAAAATGAAAGCAAAGTACTTTATTATAGCAACAGTTTAGTCAAAATAACAATCGAAACTAAAATAAAGTGCTAAAGTATACCGACACAAAACAGTCAATGTCTAATGATTAGACACCGTTCTCAGAAGCATAGTTCCCGAGTTGCCTCCTAGCGGAGGGTACATATACATATTATTAATATACAACTTACTCAGTATAGTTATGGTATGATGGCTTGTTAAAAGTCTGCCTATATAGCTAGTTACCACCATCTTAGCTAAGTCCGCCGCCATAAAAACAAATGGTTTCCAGTTCCTCTGTGATCCAGGATCACGGGAACAATACGCCTCGTCACCGTGGTCATGGTGACCATCAGGTAAGATGAAAGCCAAGCGTCTAGTGGTTAAGACCACCGGTTTAGACCCAGAGGTCCCGGGTTCGATTCCCAGTGGGGGGTACCTACATGTTTGTTTGTGTACTCGGTTTGGTTGGTCCATCTAAATGTCGCTATAACATAAATGTTTGTAGCATTGTTGTCTTCCAGCAGCTAGAAATAAGATGTAGCCATTGCCTCACTAGTTGAGGATCCCGGGTGAAGTGCGCTTCCATCATTGGCCATCATCACTTAACATCAGGTGAGATAAAGGTGATCAGGTGCCAAGTGCTTACTCGTAAGACATTTAAAAAACTCAGTTGTGGACAAAACAACATTCATCATCATCATCATCATCATCATCATCATCATCATCATCAGCTCATTTTATGTCCCCACTAACGCACGGACCATAAACCACCACGCGTGCCCAGTGCGGGTTGGTGGTTGTTAACGACTGCTAATGCAGCCGGGACCAACGGCTTTACGTGCTGAGCACGGAGGAGCTCGAGATGATACATTTTGACAACATTGTTAAACAACATTGGCTAGACTGAAACCACACGCAACTTCATCATATTAGGTTAAAAAAACGTGGAAACACCATGTTAGTAGGTCAAAACATTCGTGCCTGTTTCAAACTTATTTATAATAAATAGGTAGTCTGTTGTAGAATATGCCGTTGGACTAAGCATGGACTAATAATATATTAGTCCATGGATTAAGTAAGAAATATTGTTTTTAGTGCAATCACAGTAACTAAACGTGTACATAATTAAATATTTATAAATATTTATAAAGTGAAAAATTAAACGCCTACCTGACCCAGCCAGGAATCGAACCTGGATCTTCCGCAATCCGGGCGTATACATAGTTGTATGAAATTTGTAAAGGAGTTAAAGGATCACTAGCCTAGAACCTCGCCCGATCCTCTAAATGCCACTACACATTTACAGAATACACTAAACATGCACACTAGTTTAGGCCCAAGGCACCGCACTCGTAGAACAAGGGTACGAAGAACCGGTTCCCACGCGCTTTATACCAGGTACAGACATGTACCTCGTATAAAGTGCTTCTCTTCACCACCACGGCCTGGTCAACCCTTTAGAGGCGCCCTCGGGTTGTTCCGCTCCCCGATCCGAACCGAATTCCGAACCCCTCAGAGAATCTAGTAAGTAGGGCACGGGGACACGCCTTAGTGCGTGATGCCGTTCCCTCTAGAAAACGTCCGAAGGTGATTCGTTTCACACAGCTTGAGGAACTCTTTAAGTTTCTCGCCGCCCCCAAAAAAAGCCCGGTGAAGCTGAAATGCCGTATGAGGCAATCAGCAAATTAGCCCAGAAGATGTAAGTTAGACACTCCTTTTTTTGATGCAGGGAATGCTCCTGATGGATGCCAACTGCCAATGAGGCAGCTTATGTGGTGCTCCGTTCCACAATACACATAATGTATGTGTGTCCGTTCTCTTTCCCATGGCAAAGTCAGTTGGGTGAGAGGGTAGAGCATACCCACTAAACAAGGGAATCGCAACCCATTATTCATATAAAACCAGATTATTCTCTCGACAGCAATTTACCCAGTTAAAAAAGATCTGCCATCCAAAACGTAAGGCAGTTCAACCCTACGTCGTCGCCACTCTGTAGCATGTCTGACGTGAATTATCTCGTTGCCGCAACTGGCTGTTCCGGTGCAAGTCCAGTGTGCGAGCACTCGACCTCGCCCACAGATGTACGCGCACCCAGAATAGATAAGGTAGGCCCACAAAATAAGAAATTCCCAGAAAGTAAGCTTTAAGCTCTTTCAATTTTGACGTTTGTTGTCGGACTGCTAACGAGCTCGCCGCGCCGCCGCCGTTTTAATATGGAAAACACTGCAAACGTGTATTAGCCGTCCGACAACAAACGTCTAAATAGAAGGAGCCCTAAGGCGACACACTGAAAAAATTCACCAACTTTCGTCAATTAGTTTAAGACTATAAAATATGACTTACGTATCTGAAAGGTTGATATAGGTAAATGCATGTCTCTATCTTGAATTTGCTTGCTCAAATACACGATTGTATAATTTTGACTCGATGATAAAACAATTGTTTTCGAAAACACCACTAAAAATCACTACTTATTGTTGAAATTACAACAAAATTATATAAATTATAATAATATTATATTATTATTACAATTTATATGCTTGGAAACCACTCAAATATATAACATCAATGATAACATCAATATTCGTAATTTAGTTGCTGCATATTTTGTTGTTGCAAAATATTTTTTTTAAAATATTTTTTAGGTTAACTGTTAATTTCCGTTAATTATATATTTTTCATTTCGTTTGCTTAGTACCTACAGTAGTTCAATAACCTATTCTCCACCATAGGTACAATTAGTCAAAATTGTCTAAGTTTTAGTTTCTCTGAACAAGAACGACGAAATTGGGCATTTTATGCAAAAATCACGATCAAATGTAATAGGCCTTTTAAAATACTTGAGTGAATAATTAACCCTCTCACGGACCCGGAATCTCGGATCATCTCGAACCAGTCCGAGCGCGGCTGTTGTTGCGAGGTTCCGTGTTTGGGTGTCCGTGAGAAGTTGTCTATGTGTGCGTTGCCCGAGCGCGTTTGTATGCCCGATCCGAACCCTTCGGAGAATCTAGTAGGGCACGGGGACGCGCACTTTTAAGTGTGCGATGCCGTTCCCTCTAGAAAACCTCTGAAGGTGATTCGTTTCAACGCGGCTTGAGGTACCCTTTACGTACCTCGCCGCCCTCAAAAAAGCCCGGTGACACTGAAAAGCTTACTTTTTGCAGGCTTTTATTTTGTGGTAGGCCGGTGTCACCAATTTGTGCCCGTCATGGCGTGTCACGAACGCATTGTGTACGTGATTATTGACTGTGTCAAGTCAAATTGTCACAATATTGCACGGAAGAGTTTTAGTTTTGTTATTAATGAGTTAGTTGGCTTGTTTTAGCTAAATATAACTGAATTATATATTTTTTTATGTTAATAATCTGCAAACGAACAGGCGGACCGCCTGATGGTGAGCGTCAACGCCCATGGGCATCAACAACATCAGAGGTGATGCTTTAGTGTTGCCGACCTGAGAAAAACCAAATCAAAATTCTAGTAAAAAACCAATGTTTTACTTTTTTTTTCTATCTAGTTTCTTGTGTCGTTTCATTGTCACGTTGTTCTTGCGTTTGGTTAGTGCAGGGACAAAAGGTAATTCAACACCAAACTACTTTATACTTACCCGGAATCTCTTACTCTTCCGCATCTGTGGCACACTGATTAAATAATAGTTAGGTACTTAGGTACTCTGGGTTCCCGTTGTTACAACACCGACCGGCCTCAACCCAGAGGTCTTGGGTCCGATTCCTAGACACTTGTATGCTATAATAATCTAAGCCAGAATGTTTTTATTGTGCTCGGTTGGTTGGTGTACAGCTTGTTTCAAGTCATTGAGCTTAGCTATCACAATTTTGACGAACTCCGTAGCCGAGTGACTTGCACGTCGGACTTTGGGCGGCGCTTACTCTGAGGTCCCAAGTTCGATTCCCGGTCGAGTCAATGTCGAAAACGATCTTTTCGATATTGTGTCGGGTCTGGGTGGTTGTAGTACCGTCGTTGTTTCTGATTTCCATAAAAACGAGTGCTTTACCTACTTACCTTGGGAACAGAACAATGTATGTGATGTTGTCTAATTTAATTTTTAAATTTATTTTATTTTATTTTATATAAGTTTTTTTGAACCTTAACAACAATTTTACTAGTTCTGCTAGCACTGTTGTGTTGTGAAGCGACAGTTAGATATCTCTATCGTCAGAGATAGTTAAGTACATTCAGTTCCTAAACGTCTCGGTGGCCGAGTGGCAGAGCGCTCGGCCCGATACCCGAAGGTCCCGGGTTCAATTCCCAGGTCGGGCAAAATGTATTTTCGGATTTTTCGATGCATAGCCCGGGTTTGTGATCACCAACCCGCATTTGGCAAGCGTGGTGATTAAGCCATTACCCATCAATTGTAGTGATGACTTGATTTCAATGATGGGGGCCTTTGCCCAACAGTGGTACAATTATAGGCTGTTTACTTACTTACTTACTTACAGTCAGTTCTTAGTAGTTAATGATTTCAGATATAGTTTCCACCTTTATAACATTACCGTCAACATGTTGTGGTTTAGTTAAATAAGACGTTACGGCCACTTTTAACTATAACGCCATATTTAACTAAACCATAACATGTGAGGTGTTCATTAGGTGACGTAAAAATGCTAAATTACTTCATTCAAATAGTTTGTTGAGCATAATTTGATTTTCTATCTCTAATTACTAGATATGTTTTTTTTCATTAGTGGCGCTAGTGTGCGGCGTAAACGCTCTTCAGTCACTAACGAAAACGAAAACTAGTATTGCATTGAAGCAGCACCTCCTGGCGACATACGAGAAGAGTTGGCCATACAAATCGAATGAGTACGGATATAGTAAACAATACTCAGTACTTACACTAAGGCATTCATAATTGAAATGAAAGCCAAGTTTATTATTGCTGTACCTACTCTTTTTATCAACGCCTCCATCTTATTTAAACTATTATAAATAACGTCCCTTTTCCCTACTTGATTCTACGAGGGGTTCGGATCGGATCGAAACCCCCATTTGTTTTTTATTTGTAATTTATTTGTACAAATACATATTTCACTTACACAATTTATGGAACCTTGGCTCCCAAGCTAATATAAACCGTAAAATAGGAGCCAGTCTTCTTAATCTATCCTACTAATAATTCCCTGCGTGGTGCTGGGGATAAAGAATTGCACCACCCCATCTCAACCCGTGGGTGTCGTAAAAGCCGACTAAGGGACCATTCCAGAGGACGGGCAGCAGATTCTTTCTGAGGTTACTCTCAACCTACTGCGATCGCCAACCCGCCTGCCAAGCGTGGCGATTACGGCAAATACCCCCCATGATAATTATGCAGATCCTTGGGGGAGTCTTTTGGCTGAGATGATGAGATGAATAATATAAACGCGAAAGTTTGTAAGTATTGATGGATGTTTGTTACTCTTTCACGTAAAAACTACTGAATGGATTTGGTTGAAATTCGGCATACAGATAGTTTATAACCTGGATTAACACATAGGATACTTTTTGTCCCGATATTCCCACGGGAACGGGAACCACGCGGGTGAAACCGCGAGCGGCCGCTAGTACTATTAATAAAGAGGTTACGTTTGTGACTTTATTTATTTGTATGTCGAGGTTAATCCCTGGAAGTACTGGTCCAATTCAAAAAATTCTTTCACTGTTAGAAAGCTACATTTCTTGCGGGTAACATAGTAATAAATATTACAGTTTAAGTACAGACGGCAGCAGATCAACCTGTCACAAATGTCAAATTTTTGAAATAAATTTTAAACCTTAACGTTTGGGTATAAACATCAATATCGATTAGAGAAATTTGAGTGGTCGACAGGAACTAGAGATCGACATTTTTGTCCTTTAATTATTTAAAATAGGGGTCAGCAACTGATTTTAGTCTATAGCACCAACTGATTTTAGTCTTTATCACCAACTGATTTTAGTCTTTAACACCAACTGATTGATTTGATTCGGTGGAATGCAGAGCCAGGAAAATTATAAGTGACGATAAGCTTGTTAAAACTAAGCTTCACAGTCTCGCTCACCGCCGCACAGTTGCCTGCTTATCGGTCTTTTACAGGCTATACTTCGGAGAGTGTGCTGTTGAGCTGCATGAGTACATTCCACCTTCCCCATTTTACAATCGGGAATCCAGACGTACGGCTGACTACCACCCTTACCTGGTTGATATTCCACTTTTGCGCACCAAGCGTTTTGCTTCTACATTTATAATGCGTACAGTCAAAGAGTGGAACTCCCTACCGGCGTCTGTGTTCCCGAGTGCATAATAACATTAATAACCCTAAAGTTTTTAAAGCCCGAGTGAATAGGCTATTTCTGAGCAAGCTTGTTTCATCGTCGGCCTCTTCTTAGCCCTAGGGATTAGAATGAGGACAAGAGCAAGCCCATCTCACAATAACAAAGAAATAAAAAAACTGATTTTAGTCGTTAGCACCAACTGAATACAACCACCTGCTTCCTTGCTGACATCCTGTAATATTTCAATGAAGAGCTGTTATTTTTTGGCGACAAAAACTCTGTCGAAAACTGGGCTTAAAGCATCGAGCACGAGTGCCATTACCCAAAGTATAAAAGCATTATAACCTACTCACTAAATCAAAACAAAAATAAACAGCGCAAATGAATTATCTCGTTAAATCAACCAACGAACCAACTGATTCTTCCGGTGCAGGCTTGGTGGAACCGTTTTACCAATGAATCATTTAGCAAGTGGCTGACTACTTGCCTACTGTATTGAGGAAACAAAATCATGATTCAGTTGTACCTACATGTTATGGACTGAATCATAAATCAATCTGATCTTAATTGACATAATTATATTTCCGATAAGAAGACGTTAGATAATGTTGATTATTTTTTATCTCAAGTGAAGTAGGTACCTTCCTAAGTTACCAACGTTTTGTCTTATAGGTACTACTTATTTCAGATAAGATATTACTATATAAGACAAACCCTTATAAGCTGAAATAATTATATGGGTCCAGTATAAAAATGTGCAGTATTTTTTTAATTATAGGTTTTTTTTTTGAATTTTTAACAAAACAAACCTAAATTTACGACATGGCTCCTAAGAAATCATCTTCTATCTCAAGCTACGGATTTAGGTTCAAAGAATTTATTTCTGATAAAAACATGCAGTTTGTACACTGGACTGGACATACCTGCTTACTTTTACCTGTTTCAATTACAATAATAGGTTTTTTTTTAATCAGGAGGCAAACGAACAGGCTGGTACCTGATGGGAAGCAATCACCGCGGGCGCCGCCGCCGCCCGCCGGCCTTACCAGAGGAATCGCAGGTGCATTGCCGGCCTTTAAGGAAGGAATAGGCTCGTTTCTTGAAGATCCCTTTATTCTTAACCTTATCCTTTTATTCATCGTCTTTTGCTGTTGACTGTACAATATTTTATCTTGTCATCATTCTCTGTATATTTTCTTTGTGTAAATTATTTAATAACAAAATAGTTAGTATTTACATGCAGTTAATTAGTATTGTAACAAGGAGTCATTGGTAGTTTGTTTACAACTCGGTGCGACTCGGCAGCTGCGTGTGCGCATACCGAGCATATCGAACGTATAAAGACGGCGCAGTTTGCCGCGAATTCAATAATGAAACACAATAATCGTCTATTATTCCATTGTGCTCTTGCGCAAAGCGTGAATGATATTCATTAGTGTATCCGCGCCAATCGGACAAATATTCGTTGTTCAAAATATTGACTCAGCTCAGACGATGTAGATTAATATATGTATAAGTACCTAATCGAAGATATTTGCCTCTATTAATTCTTATTTTTTTGAGTTTTATATAGAAAATTAAATAAAATAAATACACCACACACCATAGATAATAATAATATCTATACTATAACTAGCTGACCCGGCACACGTTGTTTTGCCATATAAATAATTAAAAAATTTAGGGGTGGACTACCCCTAACATTTAGGGGGATGAAAAATAGATGTTGGCCGATTCTCATACATACCGGATAAGCACAAAAAATTTCATCAAAATCGGTCAAGCCGTTTCGGAGGAGTATGGCAACGAAAACTGTGACACGAGAATTTTATATATTAGATAATATTATAAAGCTGAAGAGTTTGTTTGTTTGTTTGGTTGAACGCGCTAATCTCAGGAACTACTGGTTCGAATTAAAAAAATATTTTTGTGTTGAATAGTCCATTTATTGAGGAAGGCTATAGGCTATTTTACGTCACGCTATGACTAATAGGAATGGAGCAGCAATAAAAAATGTTGCAAAAACAGGAAAATGTTTTTGAGAGCTAATTAACGCGTTGAAACCGCGTGGCACAGCTAGTGTTATATAGGGTCTAACAATATCAATAAGCAAACGTTTAAGGGGAGCATCTATACATTACCGAGCCCGACGACGCAATTACAGTTGCGAATGCCCCCCCGCCCGTTCCTCCAAATGACAGCACACATTTACAGAATACACTAAACATGCACACTGTTTTAGGCCCAAGACACCGTACTCGTAGAACAAGGGTACGAAGAACCGGTTCACACGCGCTCTATGCCAGGCACAGTCATGTGCCTGGGAGCTCCTCCTCTCCTCCTCCACGGCCCGGTCTACCCGAGCCGAGGTCCGTGCCTTTAGAGGCGCCCTCGGGTGGTTCCGCTCCCCGATCCGATCCGAACCCTTCGGAGACTCTGGAAGGGCACGGGGACGCGCACTTTTAAGTGTGCGATGCCGTACCCCTCTAGAAATCCTCTGAAGGTGTTTCGTTTCAACACGGCTTGAGGTACCCTTTACGTACCTCGCCGCCCCTAAAACAAGCCCGGTGAAGCTGGAAATGCCCCTCGGCAACCAGCAGTCTCTCTCCAAAAAAAAAAAAAAAAAAATCTATACATCACACTGAGCATGTTCACCGGTCCAAAACTACAGGCTCGTTACCGAGATAATCAACAAAACATTATCATAATTCACCAAAAAATACACCCTTTCCAAACCGTACTACACGCACACAAAGATAGCCGTGTGTGTAGTATGAATGTCATACAATGGTTTTTCAATTGTGTGCGCGTATGTACACTATCTTTTTATTGACGCTTGCATGCGTGTTAGTAAAGATACAGCATGTTTCATGATGTGCATTATTTAAATTGATTTAGTTTGTTAGAAAACTTAACTTTGAAAAATCACTATAAAACTGGAGCCTATTTTTTGTCATTGTACTCAGAATTATATATAGATACCGCCATTAAACGTTCGCTTATTGATTTTGTTAGACCCTGTATATCGTAGCACCAGTGTTCGACGCTTTTGAACCTAATGTTCGACTCTGCTTTTGTCGCCAAATAATAGCAGTCCTAGATTTTCATTGAAATTTTACGGAATGTAGAGGTGGGCTGTGTGCCTAGTGTGAGGAGTTTTGTTGAGTATCCGTATTCATTCTATTACGTTTACGAAAACAAAAATAGAATAAGATTGACGCAGCGCCTTCTGGTGACATTCGAAAAGAGTTAAAATTTGGCCATGCAAATTCTCGTTTTCGGTAACGTGATCGAATGGCGAATGAAACTCGCACTAGTCACCCAGTATTCAATCAGAATCAGAATTATTTATTTGTGAGATGTAGATTAGTATTATAGTATATTATAGTATAGTATTAGTATAGGTTAGTTCGGTAAGCTACGAAATATCTTCTCGTCCGATATACCGCAGTGTCTCAAGACGAAAGTCTTTGACCAGTGTGTGTTGCCAGTGATGACATACGGGACTGAGACGTTGGTCGCTCACTATGGGCCTCATAAAAAGGCTCAAGGTCACTCAAAGAGCAATGGAGAGGGCTATGATCGGGGTTTCTCTGCGTGATCGAATCAGAAATGAGGAGATCCGCAGAAGAACAAAGGTAACCGACATAGCCCGAAGAGTTGCTAAGCTCAAGTGGCAATGGGCAGGGCACATTGCTCGCAGGACTGATGGCCGCTGGGGCGGGATAGTCCTGCCCCCAGAGTGGCGACCGCGTACCGGAAAACGCAGTGTGGGCAGGCCTCCAACAAGGTGGACCGACGATCTGGTGAAGGTCGCGGGAAGTCGCTGGATGCGAGCAGCACAAAACCGGTCGTTGTGGAGATTCTTGGGGGAGACCTTTGTCCAGCAGTGGACGTCTTTTGGCTGAGATGATGATGATGATGAGGTTAGTATTACAATGATGAAAATTAATAAATTTACTAGTTTCACTACATTTCCACCTTAGATAAGGTATACAAATAAAAGTTTAAACAAAATGGCAATTTTATTGTTTCTAAATACTAAAATTAGTTGCTGACGCCTATTTTTAATGATAAATGGATATCAATCATTGGTTCCTGTCGAATAACTGGTCATCATCATCATCATCAGCCATATGACGCCCACTGCTGGGCATAGGCATCCCCCAAGGATCGCCACAACGAGCGGTCCTCATGTTGGGGGGGGGGGTTTGCCATAATCGCCACGCTTGGCAGGCGGGTTGGCGATCGCAGTATGGCCTACTGTTTGAGGGAGGCGCTGCTGCCCGTCTCCTGCAGGCGGTTTTCCCTTTGTCGCCTACTACGACTCCCACGTAGGGTTGCAAACCATACTTTAAAATAACGTATCCTGCGTTATTTTCCATCCCCATACTTTATTCTTTTTAATAAAAATATAGTATGGAAAATAATTTATTTCCGAATAATGCGTGCGTTTCAATAGAATATTCTTGTTGACTTACTTTCTGAACTACTGAATGATACTCAGACTCAGGTGAAGTGAATAGAATAGAATAGAATACTTTATTGTACACATTAAAAAAACACATACATGTTCACAAACAATTTAAAATTAAAATAAAGTGAAACGAAACGCAACGCTTAAATAAATAAATTTGGAAAATACTTTATTTTTTCTTCAAATCCTTTTTTTGTACTAGTTAGTGATAAATTTACTTTAATTTCCTGAAAAATAGTTGGCAACCCTACTCCCATGGGAAAATAGGGGGTAATGCTATTCTAAGCCGGCATTACACGGCAATACTGACGCCACTACCCTATTATTATTTGGTCTGTAACTAACACCAATGATGATAGTTGAAGAATATGTAGAATTTGTTTTGTTCAAACTTTGAAATCAATTCGTGTCAATTTTTTTGCCTAGCGCATGTTTTGCGTAAAATTGCGTAGCAATAAGATACCTAGAGCCGCCTCAGTGGTGTAGTGGCTAGGACCACCAGTTGCAGACGCAGAGGTCCCGGGTTCAATTCACAGGCTAATTATGCCAGCAGGGATGTTTGTACTCTGTTTGATAGGTGGTAGCGTTTGTAGACAAAAAAGATTCTTATTATTCTTAAGATTATTCTTTCTGAATATCAATCATAATTACATAATTCGAGAAACCAGTGAGAGCTAAGAATGGTTCATATCTCCCAACTCCTAGGTTCCAAATCATTCCCGTGGTTCAATTTCCCAGTGAACAGGTCCCGCGGCCTCCACTGTATTCGGAGTATGGTCCCCCAGATTTTAGTGAGTATCCCCATCCGTCTCACCCTTCCCGGTCTTGGGCTTCTCCCTTGACAGCCGACTGGAGGCAATGGCGTCTCCGGACAGTCGGTGGGTTGTGGAAAGGCGGACGGGCGAGTTCCACTTAACCGTCAGGCCTCCTCAAGGCCGGGTACCTAGTCTAGCTTCCTCTGGGTTAAAAAAAAATAAGTTTCCAAATCATAGATGTGGTTGCAGTTCGCCTTCCGGTCAAGCAAGAGCAATAGCACAGAATACTTAATAGTACAGGTAGCACTGGATTCCTCGTGAAGTGCGCTTCCATTTTCGGCCTTATCGTCACTTACATTAGGTTTTTTTTTTTTGTTACAATTACATGTTGTATGTTTAATTGTGTATTTTGTCCTTTGTTCTCTGTATGCCTGAGACGTAAACTACCACAAACTGTAAAATTTCCTCAATAGACTTTGAACTTTATGCGTAATGGTCATATAGTTGAACATTGATTGAAGAAATTTGACAGTTTTGGATAGGTTGATGTTCAGGCGTCTGTACGTTCTTACAAATTTGCGGTTAAAGTTCTACCAGGCGTTTAGAAGAACCTATACAGGGTTACTGGAAACTCGACGTATTCCTGGCTGGACCTGATAGGGCAGCCAAATTGCAACAAATTTAACATACCATATGAATGGTCAAAAGTTAAGGGGGCGCCGACAAAAAAATGCCAAAAATGCAGTTACGGTTAAGTAGATATAATTGAAAATACTATCGTATTAAATGAACAAAATATATATTTAGTATCATAGGGAAAGTGTTTACAATTTGTCAGAAACATAAATTCATAACACGCTATAGTTTTTTCTACAATATCATTTAAAGTTGGACAAAAATCATGAAAACGAGTGGCGGCGTTTAGTAGATTTCTTATAGTTTATTTAAATTATTGTACCTCTGATTTTGTCTAAACAATCATCAATGGTTAAACTACAAATTGCTAGACTACATTTTCGATTCATCAAGTGGTTATTTAAATAATTATTTTATATTAAGCACCTTAAATTCCCCATACAAAATTAGTATGGCCGCGCGGCATCAAATAAATATGGACGACGACATTTCAAATAAAACATATGACACTTGTCACTTATGGACGGCGCACCCTTAATAGTTTTCGTGATTTTTTTAATTTTAAGAGGTAAGTAGGTACTAATAATTTCCGTAGCTTTATTAAACTATCTTGAATAAAAGGAAAACGAAGTTTCATCCAATAATAAGCAATTGTTTTAAAATTTCGGTAAAAAATGAGGAAATTGGGTATTTTCGTAAAAAGTCTTAAAATTTAAAAATCTCGAAATCCATTAACTTTCGGCCGTGCTAAAGGTAGGTTAAATTTGTTGTAATTTAGCTGCCCTATCACGTCCAGCCAGGAATAAGTCGTGTTTCCAGTAACCCTGTATAACATTTGCTAAACGCGGAAACAAGCGAACCGATAGGCAATGTCGAGATATTTATTAGGAAATGGCACCAGTGTTCGACACTTTAAGACAGTAAGACAGAACCAGAAACCGAAACACACTAATCACAGCAAGCGCTAATAATATTATTACAAAAAAAAACAGATTTTTGCTGACATTGTTATGTATTGATGGTATAAGATTCCGATTCTTTTATTCTCTTGTATGTCTTGTCCGATTTATTTAATTTTATTATTCTACAATTTCCAATAACGATTTCAATTACAACGCTACTACTAATACTAATACCGAATAGCCAAACAATTCGTAAATAAAGATGCGTTAAATATACAAAACAAAATTTCCTGAAAAAACAATAGGCACGTTTAAAGAAAACTTATAATTAACTAATATACGACCAAAAGGTCTATAACAGATGGAATAATCACAAATACAAATGCAATGCTGCTTAACGTCACATGAGATTAGATTAACAAAGCTAAATTGTCTACAATGTTAAAAGAAGAAAATATAAATCAAAAAGTCAAGTACAGTGAAGAAATGAAATGGTGTAATTTTTTTTCTTTAAGCTTTACGTCAAAGGATAAAGTTTTCGTCGCCAAAAACTAACATAGAATTCCTTGATGTGGCCAGTGACCACACAATGCCCGATTTTAAAAATCAGACAGTGTGATGTCCGTGCGGAGCTGCAGTCAATCGATGTCCGGAAAGGTAAGGGCCTTGATGGCATCCCAGCTATTGCTGGGATATTGCCCTGAAAAAATGTGCAACGGAGTTGTCCTCCGTGTTAACGCGCCTTTACCGTCTCTCGCTTTCTTTTGGTTGTGTGCCGGAATCTTGGAGAGAGGCTAATGTGCAACGGGTCCCCAAAAAAGGAGATCGGTCACAGCCATCTAATAACCGCCCCATAGCCGTTACTTCAGAATTGTGCAAAATCATGGAACGTATTTTTTATAAACAACTTGTCCACTACCTGGAAGAACACTCCATAATTCACGATCGCCAATATGGGTTTCGAACAAAAGAGTCAACGGGTGATCTTCTAGCGTACGCTGCACATCACTGGGGTGATTCCTTTACCCATACCCCTCCAATATCTTTCTCGCGTACAAAAAGACCGCAATATAGAACGGCGCACGCCAACTAGCGCTGCGGCTGCAACCGCAAACTCAGTGCAACGACAACGTCTGGAAAAGATTTGGTCATCTAATAGCTATTACCGGGTTAGGAGTGTTAAAACTGTGAGAGACCACGCGCTGGTGGTCCAGGTCCGTGTTCCAGCCAAGTGCAACCACCGGCCACCAACCTCGTGCCGGTTCAGACTGCTCGCCCGCCCGCCGCACACGTGGTGCCTGCCTGCCGGTCGCTGATCAAGGTTTTCCGTCCCCGTTCCCTCAAACTGTTTACTCATTGCCCTTGTCGCCATCCCTCGCAGTTCGAAACATCCCCTAGCCTAGTATGACGCCAATAAAAAAAATACAGTCCTCTATAAATTATAGCATCGCTTGCGCCAACATTTCGTAGTCCTTCTCGCCACATCATTTTGTGTTCCAAATCGAGCTGGATTGGAACTATACTATAGTGTAGAATCACCACTAAACTGTAACACATTTGTTAGATCTCTGTTTGTGCTTCAATGTTTATACGACGTTTGAGTTATCTCCCTATAGGAAACATAAATGATTTCAACAATAAAAAAACAAAATGTTTTAAAAATTAATTCATATATTACAATAAAATATGATTTGTTGTTCTACAAAAATACGATAAGGAGATTGATCTTATTGTTCAAAATTGTCCATGTTCATAAACAAGACTTTAAACAACGCGTCCAAAAATATATTATTAACTCTTACAAACTATTGCTTCTGTCAAACCAAACGCTTGAAAAACTTGTTGAAATTGTTAAACAAATAAAATTTTACAAATTTATGTATAAGTTAATCGGAAACACACTAATCACAGCAAGCGCTAATAATATCTCTTGTAGGTAACTATGTCTTGTCCGATTTATTTAATTCTATTATTCTACAATTTCCAATAACGATTTCAATTACAACGCTGCTACTAATATTAATACTGAATAGCCAAACAATTCGTAGATAAAGATGCGTTAAATACCTATACAAAACAAAATTTCCTAAAAAAAACAATAGGCACGTTTAAAGAAAACTTATAATTAACTAACATACGACCAAAAGGTCTATAACAGATGGAATAATCACAAATACAAATGCAATGCTGCTTAACGTCACATGAGATTAACAAAGCTAAATTGTCTACAATGTTAAAAGAAGGAATTATAAATCCAAAAGTCAAGTACAGTGAAGAAATGAAATGTGCCATTTTTTATTCTATTAAACTTTATGTCATAGGGATAAGGTTCAAATTATTTTGAGGAAATTTGACAGGTTGTAGTCTGATGCGCAGGGGTGTGTACTCAAAGGTACTTTAAATTGTTTTAATTTCTTTGAGTACCCATCCGATATTTCACCACAGCATCATGCATGCATCATGAACACCATATCACGTATATGAAATGGTTGTCAGATAGGTACCTACTCAATTATAACAAAACATAGTATAGGAAGTACTAGGGTAGGGGCATAAGAATAAACAATAACACTGTAGAACGGAAACTCCCGCTCCGGACGGGCACAAGGTCGCGTTATGAGAGTAACTGTTAAACAGGTTTGTAGGTAAGTAAGTAATACTTACTTAGATGGCTTCATTTGGTATGGCACCTACTTACTATTACTTATTATTTTTATGTACTATCTATGTAGGTAGGTACGTAACATAATAATTTATAAATCTCATACCTACCTATTTTGTAAAACTAGAATAAAATAATGATTTCAAAGTAAAGTAAAACATATTTTAGCGATATTATTTTTAGACGTAAGCAATATTCAACAGTAAGCAACCCTGGCATCGCGCCTGGACGACAGAGGGGCGTAACGACGTGAAGGGGGGAGCAGGTATATAAATGGCGGCGCTTGGGACTCGGTCAAAGAAGATTCCGTTCTACTATGCTATTGTTTATTCTTATGGTAGAGGCATCAGTGTTCGACACAGTTTTCGTCGCCAAAAAATAATATAGAATTTCATTAAAATTCGCAGCAAAGAAGCAAGTGACCTGTATCCAATTGTTGCTTACGTCACAAATCAACTGCCGACCCCTTTTCTAATGAATATAGGAAAAAACTGTCGATTGTCGGTTCTTGCCGAACAGTGGTGCAATTATTCCAGGTAAGAACTAATTGTCGTTCTCGTTAACGTGATCAAATTAAACAACTTTTACGGATCTACTTGCGTTGGGACTTAGTTTAAATTGAAATGTAAGTATTCAAGATACTAATTAATTATGAGACGACAGTCTGAGATCTCAGACTCCTTCCCCCGTATTAATAAACAAAGTGTAAGCTTGGAGTAGTTACTCCGTGTTTTATTCCCGTCATGTAAACTTAATTTCATATTAGAGTAAAAGAGCCAAAACACGGAGTAAGTTCTCCAAGCTTACACTTTGTTTATTAATAAGCCCCCCTGTGCCCACAGACCATGCAAAAGATTAGAAACTTCAAGGTTTAAATAATATTATAATCAATGTGTAAAATATACACGAGTATATATAGATCAGTAAAAGTTGTTTTATTAAAATGTGTAGTGTTCGCGTAAACTTTAGAAAACAATATATTACGATTTTGAATAGTAAATAAAACTCGCAGTGGGCACTCGGTTTTATACAAATATCAGTTTGTTTAAAACTAGAAAGTGCTCAATGGGAGTGGAAGGGCTCTCTACAGAGGTGATTTCTATGCGCTATAGCAAAAGATAAGTAGACTGTAGAAGATAAGCTTCATAATGTATAGACCCTCTCACGGGCACGGATGCTCGGAACAGCGGCGCTCTGACTGTTCAGAGCCGTTCCGTATGGGTGCCTTATTTTGTGGCTTTAGCATGAGGCTCTTCTCAAAGTCTGCAGGCACACACGTATAGGCAGTAGCTATTATAGTTACAAATACAATAGATTCAACACTGCAGACAGCAATTTTGCATCCTAATTCGTTTCGCACTGCGAAACAGATTTCTTATAACAAGTAGGTATGGAACTACTGTAGAGTTTCAACTTAAGACGACGCATTGGTAATTTACGTGGCGGGGATCTTGATTTTTCTCAACAATTACAAAACATATGAAAGTGATATTTGATGACATTATTTTTCATTTAATTGACTTCATTTTGTTAGTTGCAGAAACACGATTTTTTAACTTTTATAACAGAGAAAAAATATCAAATATCTCTTTTAAAAAATAGATTTACATTTTAAAGGCAAACCAGACCGATTTAAGCATCTAAATTTTCTTAGTAGATTAGTCTTAATTAACACACACTTCAATATGCTAGTTCATTTTTTAAAAATAATTTGTAGTTTTAATTTGAAGGAAAAAAAAACCAGTTTTTCTTAACGGGGCGCAAACGCCCGTATCAAAACGTATGAGATTTATTGTTTAGCGATGCGTCGCCTTAACAATGTAACAAATGCCTAGTGCAAGTTTTGTTTGTCAAAAAACAACCAGTTACTAACTGCACAATGGCTACGCAACTGCTACTTATTGCGGTTGCTGCAACCGGTCGGTTTATTTTAGAGAGCCGTCATGCACTTTTAGTTCGTCAATCGCTCGCTTGTGGCGCTATCGTAGCGTTTTACTCTCCGTAATACGAAATATGTGTTTTGGTAGCGATAAATTGCACATTGTTGAAATTGCGACTGTCACTTAAAGATCGGTAATGAGCATGCCGTGTTAATTTGATTACGAAGAGGTAAATGTCGCCCTAAGAATTCTCGTTTACGTTTAACGTGATCGAACGACGAATGAAACTTGCACTAGGCTAGCTGTGACGTGACGATGCAGCTCGTTCTAGCATGCCAGGCCGCCGCCCTCGTTACGCTTCAACTCCTTCCTCACATAATCAGCTTGTTCCCCGTTCAGGCCCAGTTTCCCCACCTCAGCTTCGAACTGACTCATCCCCCCCACCCCCACGAGGTACCCGTTGAGTCTGGCTGCCAGGTGTGACGTCTGCAACCGAGAAGAGTCCAGCCCTAAGCTCCGGCAGAGATCCTTATGACCTTGCAACCGGTATTTCTGGTGGTAGCTGTGAAAGTGAAAGGTTTTTTGTTGTGATTGATTTGTTAGCTTTGATGTAATATTGGCATGCAAATTTTTTATAAAAAACCTTATTGTAATGCCCGACTAGGGTAACTGTTTGGACTAACAATTACAGTTTTACCTAATAACAATGTAACAGTTATGCAATAAAATGTTCTCATCATCATCATCATCTCAGCCAAAAGACGTCCACTGCTGGACAAAGGCCTCCCCCAAGGATATGAGGGGTATTTGCCGTTATCGCCACGCTTGGCAGGCGGGTTGGCGATCGCAGTAGGTTGAGGGTAACCTCAGAGAGATGCTGCTGCCCATCCTCTGGAATGGTCCCTTAGTCGGCTTTTACGACACCCACGGGAAGAGATGGGGTGGTGCAATTTTTTATCCCCGGCACCACACAGGGAATAAAATGTTCTATTCTTTTCTATAAGTTAACTTGCAGCAGGTGCAGGGTAACTTGTTTAGTGAGGCTTGCAGTCGGTCTAATTTCGTATTTTACAAGAAGCACCCATACTTTTATTTTTGAAGAGTGTTTGCTGATTGCTTTCAGTCAGTGTCATTGCGACATATGCGGCATTTTCAGCATCACCGGACTTTTTTGGGGGCGGCGAGAAACTTAAAAGGCTTCATGCTTTGTAAAACGAAACAGCGTTAGAGGTTTTTTAGAGTAAATTGCATTACTCGTCCTTGTTCCCTACTAGATTCTCCAAGGGGTTCAGATCGGATCGGTGTACCCAATACTGTAACTTATTACAGCTATAAACAATTTAGAATGATTAACCTTAGCGTATACATATATACTAATCTAACCCCTTAAATAATCTTTAGACCGTTTTGTCAATCGACATCATTAGACAGGTAAATAGTAAATTGTTTTGTTTATATAATTTTGAACGCAAATTTTGTTTTTGTTTTTTTTGTTAATGACGGTAGTTGTTGACATTGAAAGGGCGCCTTTGGCTTTCAAAGTAAAAAGTAAATAGTGTTGAATAACTTCGGCAGGCTGGTTAGATAGAACCACGATAGCTCAATTGGGAGAGCACCTGACCCGGTATGTCAGAAGGGTGCAGGTTCAAATCCTGCTCGTGGAAATTTTTTCAACAATTGTGTTTTTTTTTTAGGTAAATAGTAGTTAATTGTTTTGTTTACAAGCATCGTAATTTTACCAACTTTTACCAAATTGTAAAAGGTCAATTGACCTAAGGCATTATGTGGCGCCCGCCGCCCGCCGCCCGCCATTATTCAAATTATTTTTATAAAGCCAAACAATACCTACGTAGAGATAGAAAAACTATAATAATTGACATTGACACTAATAACACCCTTATTTTTATGATCTGAGAATAACCCTGTGGTATTCATTATACTAATAAACTAACAATTTTGTAAACGGAAAAATTAAACAGAGTGCCGACTACGAGTTTTAATCACCAAGTTTATATGGCATTTAAGCAGGCGCGATCTGGTAACAAAGGAGGAAGGTTTAAATTTTGCCACAAACTCTCTTTATAGTTAATATGACCGAAAGGCAAATAATACCCGTACTAAGCTATCTCTCTCTGTGCTAAGGCTTAGAAGGCACTCATGCGTCAATGCCATAAAATCTCTCGTTTTCGTTAACGTGATCGCATCGTGAATAGAACTTGCACTAGGCAGAGCTCAGAACAATAACTAAAGCTATAGAAGGACGACTAAAATAAAAATCGTGCAACTATGTTTAGTCCCGTTCTATCTTATGGCTAGAAAAGGAGGTTGGAGTGCAACAAATGGTTGACACTTCGTTTTTATTTTTTGTATTGTTATGTCAAACGGTCATCAGATAATCGGTGATCAAAAAAAATCTTGAGTCCTATAAAAAGTCACTCACTACATTACCTCAAATATGACGTCACAAATCTGGAGACACCTTTGCTATTTTAGTCCGGTTTCTATAGCTTTAGTTATTATTCTGAGAGGCAGAGGCGCCAGCAGTGTTGCCATATCAATATACTTTTTGGTAAGTTACCTATTTCGCTACTGGTCTACCTATCTGTCGAAACAAACTTTAAGACTGGTTTTCAAGATACCACAACATTCTATTAGAAATCATTGTTTACCAAGGTAGGTAGGTAGATCTGCCGACTTTTCAATTTACCAATCTCTACCAATTTTTACATTTAATCTACAAGTTAGGCATCCAATTTGCGTGCGCGGCTATGTGACGTACGATATGTAGATAATATGCAATCGTTTCCTGTGCCTATGATCCGTACAGGATAATAGCGCTTGTCCAAAGGTCAAGACTCAAGTGTCCAACTATAGTCAGGATAGACTATAGACAGGATACTGTATAGACGCTGGCCGTGACACTATTAGCTATCACTATTCACGTATTAACAGCACTCAGACGTAGCTCGTTATCTATTCAAATCTGTTACTAAGTTGGTTGAATGCTGATGTTCAATGTTACAAATACCAACGGCAGATAAGAGATTGCAACAATGTCATTGTGATCACATAACTGGAGAAAGAATTTGGAGTTTCTTATGGCTTTTTCTCGGTACAAGATTAGGTCGTAGGCTTTTACCAAGCCTTTTGGAAAGATTTTGATAAGGTGTTTGACAATATAGATAAAAAATATATGTAAATATTTAAAAAAAAATATCGAATAATAGCCCTAATAATGCAAACTGTTCTAAGCAAAATGAACACAGTTTTATTATAGAGTTCCTATAACCTACTGTAGATACTAAAAAAAATAATGCGTTGACTTTGCTACCGTTAGGTATATGTTGGACGGGCTATTCTTAAAGCTCCGAAGCTTATTGTTTTCAAAAAATAAATTTCAAATATTCGTTCCCACGACTTTCATGACCATTCAAAATTTCATCATCAGCAGGGTGTCTCATTGAAATGGGTCAGTATAGGAAAGTCTGAAACTATAAGACATACGAAGATCTGTTCTTAGGAACCATGTCATCGATTTTAATAAGAAGAAAAACTGCATTCATACATTTAAAAAAAACCTGAACTCAGCTCCGGAATCGAACCCGGTTGTTTTGAAAACAATATACTTACACTATTTCTATTTAGATATCGATTGTGTAGGTTTTAAGCAGTAAATGGCTCTATAAAACATGATGTCTAAAATTAATAAAATGCATTGTTTTCACATACTTTAATTTATTTTAGTAGGTGTTCGAAGTAACCACCGTTTTTTTTTATACAATATTCAACACGTTTAGGTAACGATATTACAATTACAAAACCAGTAAATTATTAATAATATAATAATTATTAAAATCGATGACATGGTTCCTAAGAACAGATCTTTGTATGTCTTATAGTTTCAGACTTTCCCATACTGACCCCTTTCAATGAGACACCCTGTATACGTCCCCACTGCTGGGGCACGACACACGAGCTTTCTATATGGATGGATAGGGGACGGGCCATATAACCACCACGCGAGCCCAGTGTTTGTTGACGTTTATGCTATGGCAGCCGGGACCAACGGCTTTACGTGTCTTCCGACGACCAGCCTTTGCGAAAATTGCTTAATCTAAGTAATCAATTCTTAATCTTACTTAATCTAAGTTATTAATTCTGTTTTTATTAGTGAGAATTGGCTTTCTGTTATTATTTTTAAGTTTTTAAGTTGTGTCATAGCTGTTGGTCTTCCTATAAATAAATAAATAAATAATCGCAGTCCGGGTGCGTAAACCACTGGGCCATCAAGCTCTTTGCTGATGACACCTCATTGACTTTTAAAATTGATAGACATAGAGCAATATTTGACGACGACGTAAGTAATACTCTCTCTCAAATATTACATTGGTTTACCACTTATAACCTGCTGCTTAATGCAAAAAAAACTAAATGTGTGAAATTCACGATGCCCAATGTGCAATGCAGGTCAATACCAGTATCACTATGAACGATGAAATAGTTGAAATAGTTAACTCTACAGTTTTCCTGGGTGTTACCTTGGATCACAAATTACAATGGGGTTCTCATATTGCTGCCTTGGCAGGAAGACTTAGCTCAGCTGCCTATGCGGTTAGAAAAATAAGGTCACTTACTTATGTAGAAACGGCCATATTGGTTTACTTTAGTTACCGTAGCGTCATGTCATATGGTATTGTGGGGCTCAGCGGCTGACATTGAAACCATTTTTGTGTTACAGAAAAGAGCCATTCGAGCTATTTATAGCCTTAGACCTCGTGATTCGCTGAGAGAGTTATTTAAGCAGATTAATATTTTAACTGTATCATCACAGTATATTTATGAAAATATCGTTTATGTTTATAAAAACTTAGATCTCCCGCCCAGAGTAGAATTACGAACCGTTGGCATAGTGACATTCACAAGAGCTACTTGTAGCCTAAACTGAATAAATGATTTTTGATTTTAAATTTGAATCTTTAAAAAAAATTTAAATATCAAACATCAATTTCCTTTTCACAACATTAGCCGTGGAGTGTGGTGGTGGGAATAAATTCATGGAGGTCTGGGTACGACCCTGTTGCTCTACCACTTCGTAGGCATTCTGTATTACGTTTGCCGATTATTGGGTAACATCATCATGATCAGCCTATGCTAGTCCACTGCTGGACATAGGCCTCTCATTTATGCGTATGCGTGAGTTTTAACAAATAGATACTTCCTTTCTCTTTCTTCTTTTTAATTGCCTGCCCAACAGGGTTCATAATTTGGCCTTTAATATTGTCACCATATCTATGTACATTGTACATTAAGGTTTTAGACTTCTTGGCGGGAAAGTGAAGAGTCATGCCTGCGGTTTTGTTTTATTTTCTATGTGTTAAGTCGAATATTAATGTGAAATAATGGTGGATTATTAACCGTTAAGTGTTCGTGAGTGTGCATGAGTGTTGGCAAATGAAACAAAACAGTGCAACGTCACTTTTCAAATTCTCTCAAGAAGGACGCCCGGGGACTTAGTAAAGCCCCACATCTTTATTGAGATACTCTAGGGCAGGGACGGCGAACCTTTACGTATCAACGTGCCATTTTTCTAAAGAAATTATTGAGGTCACAGACGTGCCATCAAATAGTCTTGACTTTGTGATTATTGGACTTTTTTTTTGTAATGCATAATGAATTTTGTGATCAGTGACGTGCCCAAAATACTGTGTTGCGTGCCATTAATGGCACGAGTGCCATCGGTTCGCCGTCCCTGCTCTAGGGGTTGGAGGGTATATCATTTCTCACTTCTTATTTCTATTATCATTCTTCATCATCATACAGGAAGGAAATATTGTTTATTTATATATTACTTGTAAGAACTATTGTTACTTTGACACTGGTTAAATGTGCTAACCGCACGAAGCCATCAACTAAAAGAAAAAATCAACATTATTGTTTTGCCCGATCCGATTTGAACCCCTCGAAAATCTAGTAGGGAACGGGGACACGCCACTAGTGCGCGATGCCCTTCCTTTTAAAAACCTCTGACAGTGCTTCGTTTCACATGCACGGCTTAAGGAACTCTTTACGTTTCTCGAAAATGGCCAGTGGCAATCGGAAAACTCACCCAAAAAAATGGTATTACAATATATATATCGAGTATTGAGTAGTTTGTAGCTTACTCTTCAGCAGGGTAGAAGGTTCCCGCGGGCGCGATCTCGGTCCGCAGCTGTCCGTAGCGAGCCAGCATCATCCTGTGCGAAGCCTCCGCCGAAACGCGCTGCTCTTCATCATGGTACAGGACCAACGACATGTACTGGAAGGTAAGAAGGCATTGATCAACGTTCAGCTGTTTAGTATCGCGTTCCTTTTTAAATAAAATGTCATACGAAAACTAATAGTTTTTCAATTAATGAAAGGTTTAGTAAGTAGTACCTTTCCACGTTGACCACGACATATGCAACTTGGTCAAAATGTAGGGTAGCTTCTAGTAAAAAAGGCCTTACATATTTTGTCATTTATCTTGAAGAGAGGTCGCACCGGTTTTCCATAGAAGTATGCGGGTTTTCCATTTTTTTATTTAACCACTCGATATCGAGTGCAGAAGCATTGTTTTTCTATTGTGTCTAGATTTCCCGGGACGACAGGGGTTTAGTTAGACGTGTGTTACTCAGTGTTTAATTTGTAAGCACTAAATGGTCTGGTGGAGATCCTTGGGGGAGGCCTTTGTCCAGCAGTGGACGTCTTTTGGCTGAGATGATAATGATGATGATAAAATGGTCTGGCAATCTTAATTCTAACTGTTGGAACACAACCAAGCTGCTAGCAAATAAATTAACAAATAATTTAAATGCAAACTAATTAGTAAAAGGAGTTATAACACCTTTTACTAATTAGTTAATTAATTCCCTTGCGTTAATCCCCGTTTAAATTATTTGTTAAAGCTATGAAACGCGAAGGTTTAAAAGTGCTAACAAAGTTGTTGAACAGTAACATACCTAACTAGTTAGATAATACCGCAGTAACAATTACTTAATCTGTGATAATACGGTAGCAGCCAGGTCGAATTAGAACAAGCCCCATCACCACCATCCAAACTGAGTAAAATATATTCCCACTAGGTAGGTACTGTGAACCATCCGGCACCCCTTAGGCATGACAGCCCCCCGACCGCCTAACCGATCGCTTTGACTACGAGTATAGTTTATGACGTCATCTTGCCACCTCGCACCGCCTATGAAAGCAATATCAAAAGCTAAAGGCTATAGCTTTCGATATTGCTTATATAGGCGGCACGAAACGACAAGATGACGTCATAAACCACACACGAAGTCAAAGCGATCGGTTAGGCGGTCGGGCCCCTGGTGGCGGGCTGGTAGCTGGCGGTAAAAATAATAATATTTTTATAAGGTAATTGTGGTGTCTAGACGGATTCTGTATGAAAGCCGATACGATGAATGGCATATTGTTATAGTTCTAAAAATAAGCGTCAAGGAAATGTCGCTCGAAATAGAACTTTAAATAGGTATAATATGAGTAAGTGGGTACTGAAAGTGTCATCTTTGAAACGAATTAGTATTCACGCTTTGAAATTGACGAAATGGACCGAACAATGGTCATTAAACAACATATTGGCATAACGATGATGAACAGAGAAACGTTCCATGTTTTGTTATGTAAATGCTGCTGACGTCTTTTCTAATGTCTTCCACATGTTTTCAATGTCTCGATCAAGTTCAAAACAAATGACAGTGCATTGATCCTTTAAGGCTATTGGCGCAAACGGTAAAGCCACCAAAGAGCACGCACTACCAAAGAGTATCGCAGTACCAAAAAGTATCGCAGTACTTACAAATTGAATCATAATAAATCTGTTAGTTATACTTGCCTGTCTGGCTGTGTGCATGGAGTCAATATGGAACTTAGTATTTATAAATCCCATTAATGTGTGTTTCATCATTATCATTATCAGCGCATCAGCCTATACTAGTCCACTTCTGGACATAGGCCTTCCAAGTCTTTGCCAATAGGAAAAATATAATTGCGTGTAGGATATAGCAAACGTACTCTTTGGTAATGCGGGCTCTTTGGTAGCTTTACCCTATTGATTAAAGGCTTCGTCAAACAATGGACGCTTGGTCTGCTGAGCTGAGCATTATCGTGGCGTGTACAGCGATAGTCACACTATTTCAGACTAGAGCAAGTCAGTCAGTAAGAGTTAAGTAAAGCTAAAATAAAATAAAATAAATATGTGTAAGTATAAATCAATTTTGACTACTTAATACCTGTCTCTTTATTTTTGTCGTTAGTCCGTACTCGTGGTTCGCCCAAAACATTTCTAGGAGCTCGTCGTACGAGACGGTCTTTGGGTCGAAGTCCAGTTCTATCACCTCTGTGTGGTCTCCACTGGAAAATTAAGTTTAAATAATAAATTATAAATTAAAATTAAAAAAATAAATAAGTTAAAGTAGTCTTTTACCGTATCAGAATCAGTTTCAAAGACCTAAAGATAATTGAAGAGGCCTTTTTACATACCAGTAGCACAGTATAGAACATCTATTTATTTATTTAAAGAAAATTAAAAAAATATTATTAATTTATTTATTTAATCTAGTCTGAGCCCAGCATCAGGAAGTTTATAGATGGAGTAGTATGATGATGATGGTGACATTCATAAGAGCTATTTGTAGCCTAAACTGAATAAATGAAAAAATATATATTTTAAATTTTAATGAAGTAGTAGGTACTCTACTTAGTTCCGACGCAAAATACTGTTCAGTCTTGGAAAAGATGGCCAGTTTCAATGCAATCGTCAGAGTTCATGTTGGTGACATAATAGGTATCCCGGTGCCAGGTAGAGTAGCTCGTGCAACTCTATATAATCTCTTCTGCGTCTATATCCTGGGCTCCACCCTAATTTTATTAAAACTGACCATAGGCATAGGTAAGGTTTCAATAGAGTTGCTATAAAGATTATACCTATAGGATTTCTAAACCTGAGGTATTTTCGCTTTAAACTAAATGTTTAAAGAATTCACTTTCTATTTGTGATGACCTTGTTGTTCCGAGTTTTTAAAAAAACCGCCTGTTGCTAAGTTAAATCCTGCATAAATTCCCCAAACGCTTAAAACTTTCTAATCTCAACGATTTCTTTATCTAGAATCTAGATCATCTATAATTATATCATCTAGATTCGAGATGATAGCAAAGCATAGTACCTACCTATAGGAGATAGTAATTTTAGTCGGTAATAATATTGAGTAAATAAAGGAAAATCCTAGTTCAGGCATGTGAATTTGATGAATTATTATACATGGGGGAAATTGGGCCGTTTCGCACCCACCACAGCCCACAGCTTAAGATATTTTAATTTGATTACCCATCCTATGACTTGGCGTTGCGGAAGTTACTTAACTTGCACTATAAATCTATAATAAATATTATCATCATCATCACCAGCTCGTTTCATTTGCCCACTGCTGGGGTACGAGCTTTCCCCATGGATGGAAATACCACAGGGAGAACGGGCCTTAAAACATGCGGGCCCAGTGCTTTCTGTGCCTTCTGGAGCACGAAGGTTGGACCCCGATCCGATCCGAACCCCTCGGAGAATCTAGTAGGGCACGGGGACACGCTCTATTGCGTGATGCCGTTCCCTCTAGAAAACCTCCGAAGGTGATCCGTTTCACACGGCTTAAGGAACCTTTTGTGTTTCTCGCCGCCCGCCCCCAAAAAAGAACGGTGAAGCTGAAAATGCCAAAGTCAAAGTGAAATATTTTTATTCAAATAAACTTTAGAAAAGTGCTTTTGAATAGTCCAAATTTCTTTTTTACCTACTACCCATTCAGGACTTCTATTTTTTAGCTGTGGAGAAGAATGACGTCTGAACAGCAAGCTTTCTCCAAAAAAAATCGGAGGTAGGTTGGTTCGATTGGAGGAGCCTTTTGTTAGTAATAGGTATAAAATGTTATATTATATAAGTAGTATAACTTAATATGAAAATTAGTTAGCCCTATCCCCGTTTTCACCGACTACTCTTATGAGCGTTTACGCCGCACACTAGCGCCACTAATGAAAAAAAAAACATATCTAGTAATTAGAGATAGAAAATCAAATTATGCTCAACAAACTATTTGAATGAAGTAATTTAGCATTTTTATGTCACCTAATGAACACCTCACATGTTATGGTTTAGTTAAATAAGACGTTACGGCCACTTTTAGCTATAACGCCATATTTAACTAAACCATAACATGTCAGGTGTTCATTAGGTTACGTAAAAATGCTAAATTATTTCATTCAGATAGTTTGTTGAGCATAATTTGATTTTCTATCTCTAATTACTAGATATGTTTTTTTTTCATTGGCGGCGCTAGTGAGCGGCGTAAACGCTTTTAAGTGTTAGAAAACCCTTAACCATCACTTCTCCCAAAAACATTTTTTTTACTTACAACGAAGGGAACCGCTTACCCTTCACCTTACCTGATGGTAAGTGGCGTAAGTGAAGAAGATGGAAGTGCACTTCCCTGGGAATCCTCAACCACTGAGGTACTGAAAAGAGAGGACAAGAGATAGCCATCTTATCTCCAACTGTTGGAACACATGCTACTCACATATTTGTTAGGCGACATACTAAATAAGACAATGATAGATACGTGGACTTTGCACTGCCCAACCACTGCCACCAATTAAGAACAGTTATGTAAGTACATGTACAACCACTAGAAATCGAACTCGGAACGTCTTGGTTGGCGACCGGCGGTATATTTAGACAATAATGGCGGTGCAAACATAGGTAATATAAAATTTTGGAAAAGTGTTATTTAGTTTTTAAAATGCCACTACACATTTACAGAATACCTAAACATGCACACTAGTTCAGGCCCAAGACACCGCTCGTAGAACAAGGGCGTACCCTTGTTCCACCCTCCTCTTCCCCTTGTTCCCTTGTACGACGAGCCGATTCACACGCGCTCTATACCAGGTACAGACATGTACCTGGGCGCTTCTCCCCTCCACCACGGTCCGGTCAAGCCGAGCCGAGGTCCGAGCCTTTAGAGGCGTCCTCAGGTTGTTCCACTCCCCGATCCGATCCTAATCCCTCGTAGAATATAGCAGGGCACGGAGACATGCACTAGTGCGTGATGCCGTTCCCTCTAGAAAACCTCCGAAGGTGATTAGTTTCAACCCCAGTGAAGCTGAAAATGCCGACTGAAGCAATTAGTAAATTCTCTCCAAAAAATAAAAATCACCCTTGGACATACAGTTTTACTAGCTCTACATAGTTCCATTTAAAGCTACCTAGAGTCGTAATGATAATTGTTATCACATCAGTGTGTACGTCCGAAATATATAATGTGTGTTTAATTAACGACGACACGATTGGTATGCGTAAATTGCGCGTACGCAACCCAAATGCCTTGACCTTGCGTAGTCGGCCATAGCAAGATAAGGAGTCTCCAGAAGGTAAACTTAATACAAACGCTTCGAGTAACGCATACATATTAATTTCATTCAACCATTCACGCAACAGCTGCGTCTGGACCATCGGACTGTTCCAAGTTTTTCCGAGATTCCGTGTCCTTGAGAGGGTCTATATCGTCTGGTTACTGGTAAAACATGATAAATAGATATTTTATTAAAAATGGGTTATGAATGCAGACATATGTAATTTTTAACGCTCTATCTGCTAGTAAAATGGAATAAACGCTTAGACAACGCACGTTAAAATATGGTAAATGGCAAGAAATACTTAATATCAATAATCAATACTCAATAATCATTCTGTTTAACAGAAGTGAATCGACTTATCACTGAATTCGAGCAATGCAGACGCAAGTGAGAGATGTTAAGTCACTTTAAGTTTTTTCTTTGTAGGCTAGGTATTTACTTAACTATGAAGTTTATGGTAATTTAATAGTAGTTTATGCAACTGTCATATAATTTGTTGTTGTTTGTTGCATACACTACTTTATCTTCACTAATGCAATTAGTCAAACAACAAGAGTAAAAGCTTATTTATAATAGTTAGTTAGTTTATTTATAATAATTGTTCAAATTTTGGATGGTACAATTTTGAAAGTTAATGTTAATTATTGATCCAGCAGCTGTAGCGGTCGCGGGGCAAGCAGTAGAGCTCGTAGACGGAGTTGGAATATTTATAATTACTTCATTCGTCTTGTTTTCTATACTGTTCAAGATCGTATTTGAGACTTGAATCATCAATGTAGCTTTCAGCCACAGTAGAAGACTTCCACCCCCCGTGTCGTTTCAGTGCGGTCAAATCACCACCGCTATCTATGAGAAGGGTCGCCGAGGTGCGCCGGAAGCAATGCCCCGTGTACAACGCTGGGTTAGGCAGATTCAAAAAACTTGCGATAGTTTTTCCCAGAGCACCAAATTTATTAATACCAGTTCTTTGATCGACGCACTTCCCCGATCTATAGCTCAAGAAAAAGGCAGGGTTTCGACAGGGAGTGGGTCGAAGTTCCATGTATTTTTTACATACGGCATAGCAGTTGCCCGTCACAACGAAAGAACGATCTATTTTCGTTTTTGTTTTCGAAACTTTCACCATGATTGTACTGTCGTCTATGTTAGAGACTTCATCGAACTGGATGTTGTATAGCTCTTGCCTTCGGCATGCCCCCATTATGTCGAAGATTAGTGCAACCTGTAACAATAAAAGATATAATAAGCTTGAGGTAGGTACATAGCCAAGGCAAAACTATGATTTATGAAGTAGTAAAGTGTAGGTACCTAATACCTAATTTATACACAAAGCGCTTAAACGGAGTGTCTAGATAACTTGCGTGTGTAGTACGTAAGTACTAGGTAGAACCCTTTGAGCCCTGAGCGCTTGCCGGCAAGCTATCTAACAATAAAATTTTATTGTGTCTGGTACGCTCGGGGCTCAAAGGCTTAAATAACAGAACTAAAATACACTTACCTTTTCAAAAAGATACAAAATATCTGGTGAATCTTTCAGGAACATCTTCATTTGACCTGATGTAAACGTCAAGGACTTTTTTTCCTTGTGTCCTTCTGAACTGCGTTTCAGGAACGCTATGGCTTTTGAATACTTCGTGATATCAATATTGTTGTAATACTCAGTGTGGACTTGAGCATAGAATATTTAGCCCACATAGAAGATGGCTTGAATTTGTCGGAGAGGTCTTTGAGATACACAAGAATGACATTATCAGAAAATGATGTAGTTTTCTTTTCGATCTTCCATGCCAAAAAGTTATTATATTCTTTTTCATATAATTTTCTAGATTTTTCTGGCAAAAGATTGTGAGTTACTTTTGTTGTCAATTCTAGAATATCCGGAGGCGTACAAATATCATCGTCGCTGTCCATTTTTAACTTTTAATTTGTATTTTAAAAACAAAACACATTGCGAAACATTAAATTCACGCGTACGAGTACGTGTATTGTCACAGTGAACTTGCCGCCATTAAAATCTAACCAATGAGAGCGCAGCTGCGCGCGCAGGGCCAATCAGGAGCGAGCGCGCGCTGTTCTTTTTTTATTTAATTGGCACAAGATCTTACCAAAGAGTTTTGTGTATGTAAGTTTAGTAGTTTCGACGAAGTTTTCACGTATAACCCAACTGTTTTCAAAAGCCAGCCTAATATCAAAATTTTATACAACTTGTATGAGGATTTTGACATAATTCTCGCCAGGTTAATTGGTCGCGTTTTATTGATGTTATAATGAGATTTTACGATATCGATGTGGATATTATACCATCATGTGAAATTGCTTAAATTGAGTGTTTTGTTGTCTGCGCTATAACAGTAGTAATTATAAGTCAAGTATTGGAAACATAAGTAGAATGTTACAACATTAGTGTAGATAAACTAATTTATTAACCTTTGTCATAAGCTTGTCATTTTTATTCAAACTACTAACACCTTGTGGCAAATATACGTTTAATTTCTCTTTTTTTCAATTACAGCTAAAACCAGATAAGTGTATGTCCTCGGGTCAATAATATTAATTCATTGATAAATTCTCCGCAAGTGATGTTGCATAAAATTAACACAAAATATAAAGTAGAATATTTAGGGCCTTACAAATAAACAAAGAATAAGGTCCGAATAGTTATTCCGTGTTTTGTTCCTGTCATGTAAATAACTATTACTAGCCAACTATTTATATTGCAAAAGAAATGTGTCAGAATTCTCTCCCAAATCGACAACACGCAGAGCTGTAAGCCCTATTTTATAAAATTTAATATGCTTACGCTACCATCACTATATATACAGGATATTTGCCTGTTTGTTAAAAGCAATAGCGGAAAATTTATACAAGTACAGAACACCCATAACATTAACACTCGCCACAAAGGAAGACTACATTTGCCACCCTCACGAATAAAAATGGTAAATCATAGCCCACATCATATGGCTGTAAAAATATATAACAAATTACCGATCGAATTACAAACTGAACCAAAGTACAAAGTTTTTAAAAGAAAATTAAAAAAGTTTTTGATAAATAAATGTTTTTACACTGTAGAGGAATATTTAACCATGCGATATGATGATTTGTGATTACGTTTGGCGGTCTGGGTAATATAATATAATATAATACAATTTAATACAATTTCTTGATTTATTATACAATTCAATTCACAATATAATTTAAGCTTTAATAGCAATTTAATATAAATATAGGTATATTTTTTATAACATATTGAATTACATATTATAGTTAATATAAGTATTATTTGTTATTTATGTACAAGGTGACTAAGTAATAAGGACACTATAACAATGTAAACACCATCTATGTACCACTTAGTTTGCAAATAAAAGTTTGAGTTTGAGTTTGAGTTATTCGGACCTTATTCTTTGTATATTTGTAAGGGGGCTGATCTATTCCTAATTAAAAAATGCTACTATGATATTGATGAATTCTTTAATGATAAAATAAAATAATAATAACAATAATGATGATAATACACACATAGTTGTATTACAAAAAATACATATTTGAATTATAACTAACTTATTTATTTATGAACAACATGTTTTACTCTAAACTAACAATATATGAAGATCCTTGAATTTTAAATTAATGTTTATTATTTCAATTTTTGCATTCAAAATTTTAATGTACCTAGCTACAAGATAATTTCCACTACAGAAAGTCAGCCAGTATCAGGAAAGCTCAGGTGGGGGAGGAAAATTAATGAAAAATATTGAAATTTAACTGTAGTACATAAGTTTACTCCCTCTGTTATTGTTATGCCCTTACGGGGCGCTACATTGTTTATTTTGACACCTTGTACCTATTTATTTAATTACTATGTACACCAATGTGGCATGCAATAAATAATTTTGAATTTGAATTTGAATTTATTATTAGGCATGTAAAATATCTCAACAATTTAATTTAACGATAGTCAAAGATCGACTTGAACTTACAAACTTTGTTATCTCAATTCAACGAAATGTACACATATTATACTTTACTAGTAAGCAGACGATATGTACGTTGTTCGAAACGGTATGCATGAAGCTTCTTCTGCAGTCTCCTTATTCTGATGCCAAAACCTTCACGCCACCACCGCAATGTGTATCGATCTTCTAGGATCAATGGTTACAGATATGTGCCGTATTCAGCCTAAGACCTTTTTCATAAAAGCTACAAGGCTTAAAGTATGCTCATTCGGGAATGAAGATATGACAAAATGAGATTTGGAGAACAATAGATTTGAAGCAGATAGGAACCAGTCTTCCTTTGGTAAGCCACTTTTTTGTAAAGTTGGTAAAATAAACTGTTTATCCCTAAAACACATTTCGACTAGTTCGACACGTAAATAGTTTAAAAATGTTCATTAAAAAGTAAAGCAGTTAACCTATACATTATACATAAGGTAATTCTGATAAAGACCGACTGTGCACTAGTAGAGCCCCCGATCCAATCTGAATCCCTCGGAGAATCTAGTAGGGCACGGGGATACGCACTAGTGCTTGACGCCCCGTTCCCTCTAGAAAACCTCCGAAGGTGCTTCGTTTCACACGGCTTGAGGAACGTAAAGCCGTATATTGACTTATCCACCACGCTTGCTAATTGCGAGGTGTTTCTGTATCTAACGCGACTTAGTATGCTACAACAAAGAATCTATTTTATTGATCAAGTAGTACTTGCGACCTTGTCGTTTAAGACTAATCAATACTAGACAACTAGACAAAGTAACTTAGGTAGCAAAGGCTATAGCCACTATGGACTAGTGGTTTAACAACCGTCACCAGTTTGAGACTCCAGAAGGTCCAAGGATCGATTCCCAGCAGGGGGTACCCCTATATACGAGTATGTATAATAAATAAATAAATAATGCGATTTTTATAACGAAGCGAAGCTCTAGGTTTGTTGTACGAGCGTGTTTTTTCTGAATAGGCTAATTCAACAAGCAAATTATAAGTTGATGGTAGTGTGGTAGAGCTAGTTTTAAGACTGCTTACTTATCTTATTTATGAACCAAAAATATGTTAGTAGTATTGTTGTGTTCCGACAGTTAGAGATAAGGTAGCCAGATCCTTAGTAGTTGAAGATCCCGGGCGAAGGACCTCAGGCATCCACCTTCTGTTTAATCACTTGCTATCAGGTGAGATAAAGGCCGATTAAGGGCTTACGCGTTGATTTTATTAAATCGCCATTATTATATTAATGAAATTTGTAAAAATGCCAATATACGTTTATCGTATATCATCAAAGACGCTTATCTATGAATGATGTCAAAAAATTATCTGTCTTCAGGTTGACCGACGGACATAATGATAAAACAAACGATGTCTGCTTTTTGGTAGACAATTATGTGATTAGATGACTGGCATAAATATTGACTGGCATATAGTATATTGGACTCTTAATAAAATTTTACAGTATTGCCTCGGTCAATGGTAATCGTCTATCACCATAATTCACCAAAAGTCACCTGTTTCGGCCTTTGAGATTTCCCGTCATCATCTCTACCTAGTCTTTTCTTTTATTTATACGTGGCACGGCAAACGTCTCCATTTCACCTGATGTTAAGTAAATATGGAGTCCAGATGCGACGACAACTGGTGCAGCGTGAAAACAACGCAGCATCAGTTACCCTCACTCTGCCGGCCCACAAGGTGCCTCTTCACGCCTCGTTTAAGGACCCCATATCATAGGAAGGAGGGAAAACGTGTGCTGACAAACTATTCCATGTTTTGGAGGTGCAATAAATAAATAAGAAACGAGTCACCAAATTTCTTAGTGCGCGATGGAATATTTGAGACAGTGAAGCGGTGACTCCGTAGAGCAGTATCATATACAAATACTCACATGTTTCTGTAGTGTGGTGCCTTTGTGGTTCCGCCCGCGTACCCGACGCGAGTGCGGATGACTCCAGGGGTGGCGCCGAACAGCGAGTCGTTGGACCAGAAGCAGCCCATGCCAAAGGTGGCTTTCTTCGTTGGAAGGTCCACATCGTGGAGAAGGGCGTTCTGGGGAGTTAAAATGTTTTTTTTTTATTTAAACAAAATGGCAAACAAGCAGGTTTCGAAATTATCATGATTAATACATGACTGTAATGTACTTATGTAAGTAATGGCAAAAAAAAATAGTTAAAAAAATATAATATTAATATTATTCAATTAGTAGGTAGCACTGCGGTACTCTTTGGTAGTGCATGCTCTTTGGTGGTTATACTCTTAGTGGTCGCCATCCAGACGTATTCTGGGTACCTAGTGCGAGATTTATTCGTCATTCGATTACGTTAACGAAAACAAGAACTTGTATGGCAAAATGTTAACTCTTCTCGTATGTCACCAGGATGCGCTGCTACAATGGCATACAAATTTTCGTTTTCGTAAACGTTATCGAAAGAATACGCATGCGCGCAAAGCTTGCTTTACTTACTACGTGTTATCTTTAAGCTTAAACGTGTATCCCGCAAACCACGAGTAGGATCATCCAGATAAGACGGACATGATCTGAATGAATTGCATATATTATTGTCTAATAACCGGACGCTATATCGGAGGACCAAAGGTCGTGGCCAAACAAAGACTTTCTAAAACTACGACGTAGGTTATCTGTTGTGATGTGACTGTTTAACTGCGTTGGTGGTAGAACACGAGGATCTATAAATAAACTTGTAGAAATGAAACCATCGAGAATAATTAGTATCAAGCTGTTTATTAATTAAACAAACTATTTTACATGTGTAGCAAATTAACATGGCTCTAATATGCGAGTGAGTGAGCACAGATAATAAAAATAGGGAAAAGGAAATTGGACCACAGAGTTATAATAAATCCAACGATGTTGATTTAAAGAGTTACGTTTGTTTAACTACAATAAAACCTGGTGGTATAATTGGTTATTGTTACAACATCAAAATGGTTGTTACCATGTTGTATTAAAAATGTCTGTATTTAAAACTAGTGTGATGTGATTAGAGCATGTTTTGACTACCTACTTTAAAACTGTTACGTTTTACGTTTACATATTTGTTACGAAAGTAGGCATGAAGCTGTATTGCTTTATGAATATATTTAATTAATGAAAATGAATAATGATCTTTTGATTTTCGAGTGTATGTATGTATGTATGTATGTATGTATGTATGTATGTATGTATGTATGTATGTATGTATGTATGTATGTATGTACCTATGTATGTATGTATGTATGTCTGTTTCTTTGGCACGCCCTACGCCCTACAGCCCAAACGGTATGGTGGATTTTAACATATGAGGTGTCGTTAGATTTGTTTTGACTGTGGGAATGATATTAAGCTATAAAAAAATAAAAACAAACAAAAATAAAGTAGAAACATTGGGCGTGTTAGTTAATTCGGGAATAGCATATTTTATTGAGTACCTAGGTAGGTACTTAATATGTATCAATTAATAAAAGTTTTATGCTGAGTGCTGACTGCCCCCACTCAATATACATGATTTCATGTTCAGAATCCATAGCAAACTTATCTACAACTTTTTAAAATAGTTTAATCAAAATAAAAATTTTGGAAATGTGTTTAAAACATTTCCACAAGTGGGATTAGAACCCGCATTATCTTACAACCCGGGTCATCTATGATCAATAATAGTACTTATGTACCTAGGCATAAAGAATAAAAATAATATAAATAAATAATTCAAGAAAAGGTATTTACTTTCAAAGTTAATTTATCCTTATCACACATGGTGAATGTTTGCGATGCCCTTTGATAATAATCAAAGCATTTTAATTATTAGCGTCTGATAAAAGATTTGATATAAACCACCTGTTTTATTACCTATTCAATAATGTTATTAGGTACAATGTCACCTTACTTTGTGTCAAGGTGTTTCATGCATCTACTCACTCACTTTGACGACTTTGAATTGAATACTGAAACAATGAATTGTAAAGTTTACGACATACAGAACGGCATAAGTTGTATCTATATCTAGGACTACAAATAAAATAAGCGACGAGATAATCTTTTTATCTTGAATGAGTCGTGAGGTATTAAATCCATCCGATAGGTAGGTACAAAGTTGTAATATTTTATGATGTAGGTATGTACAAATTGTGTTTTTTTTTACAAAGTAACTAATTTGTATGCAAAAGGTATGTTTATAAACATTTTTAAACGTTGTATTTTATTTTATTCTACTACACGTAGAAATACATCATCAAGTCTCATCTAACCAGAGGTTTGCAATTTTAAATATCACCATTGATTTTGGGATTTAAAGTGACATGAAGTAGCCTACCAACACTATGAAATAAAATATTATTTTGCATGATCATCAATTTGATTATACAAATACCTACCTACATACAGTTCGAGAATTTTTGGTATCAAAAATTACTAATAATTGATAAACGCCAGTCTCCAGTTCAAAAATTACACTGGATTTCGATTCTGCTATTTAATGATGTCCACAATCGTGTCTCAGCGGTATGTTATAGTATTAAAAAAAATCGAAGTTTAGGCAAATGTCTGCGCTTTACCTGATGATGTTAGCAGAAGCGGAGTCCAGATACAAGGACAGCCAGTGGAGTGGATTGTGCCTAGGGTTGCCATACGTCAGGATTTCTTGGACCCTGTCAGGATTCCGCACGGACTTGGAATTTGTTTCTTCATACCTCGTTTAATGGACCCCATGTAGGAGGGAGGGGAATACGTGGGCTGAAAGTGCATTTTATGTTTTGGTGGTGCGATGATTTAACAATTATTATTATTCTGAGAACATTATCTTCGTTTGCGACGGAAATGACAGTTGCACTTTGGGAAAAATTTCAAAATTAAGTTATTGTTAAAAAACAGAAATGAGGTCCTGGTGGTAAATAAATAAACCGGAAATGTAAGTAGTTATTACTTATTTGAAAATTGAAGGAACCCTTAACCCCTAAAGAACTGGCTTTATTATCTCAGCTGTGGTTACACAACAATGCTGTTTCCTTTGCTATTATGATCAAATCCGGTCTTTGTTCATGTTTTATGAATCCCATGTCACCGAAGCCGCATTGAATTGAAGGCGCGAATCTACTGAAGCCCACGCTATGCACGGCTACATGTTTCCACTCAAACAAGTTATAAATAAGGTGCCTAGTGTAAGTTTCAAACGCCATTCAATCGTTAACGAGAACGAGAATTTGTATGGTAAAATTTTAACTCTTAACGTAAAGTTTTCCTTATCGACAAAATTTAGTTTTCGTTACCGTGATCCAATAGCGAAACTCGCCTTAATAGGCTCCCTGAGCTACATGTAGCGTAGCTAGAGTCAGTTTCCGTGGAAACTCAGCAACAACAGCACAGCGGCCGCTAGTAAGGGTTTTGTTTCACTATTCGATAAAAAAAATTTAAATATTAGATTACTAATAGCGTATCTACTACTCATAGCTATACACTGCCTCGAACTCATAAAAATTGTAGGTTTTTTTTAATTTTTTTTTAGGTATTCAAACAACAATACAGTAGTACTTAAAATAAGGACTAAAAAGATAAAACAATTTTACCCTCAGCACTTTTATCCACAGACAAAAGAAAAGAGTAGTCTGTTAGAAGTGATTAGGAGTTCACTTTAAGTCGATAGAATTGTGACAAACTTCGCTTTAGACACTCGTAGTGCATAGTGGAAAATCGTAAAAAAAGCTTAATCTTTAATAATCATTTCCCACCTATTGATTTTGGCGCTTTAGCAGTTTCCTTTGCCACCGAATTATGTTTGATGGAAAGCATATTTGCCGGATTAATAGACTCACGTAAGTAAGTCGTAAGTCGTTCGTTAAGTTTATATTTGAACCGTTACAAAAAAAGCACTTGATTGGAAACGCGTGGCAACTGAATAGACCGATCTATTTTTATAACACAAATTGTCTACATCCCTATTGAGTGGCTCTTGTGGAACGACCGAGAAGACATCAATCAAATCTTATAAAACGGGCAACAAAACGAACTAAATCATTCAGACATCTTGACATTGAGGGGTAACCATTTCAAAGCTGTTTTAAATTAAAAGGTGTATGCAAACACTACACATGGAAATGAAACAGTTTTCCTTTTCGACAAAATTTCGTTTCGTTACCGTGATCCAATGGTATTTGAAACTCGCCCTAGGCTCCCTGAGCTACACGTAGCTAGAGTCAGTTTACAAAGTACGGTTCAATATTATCAAGATAATTATACACTTCTTGATAATTATCACTTGTGTCAGTCGTATTCTTCGATCAATAATTGATGGAAGGTCGTGTTAGTTGTTATATTTTTATATCAGATTCACTAATATAACCCTACCTACCTAATACCTACCTGCTTTGACTGAATAGTGCTATGGAAGGTTGATGGTGCCTATAGCACGGGTTTTCCCAGTTTATATACCAGCTGCAAAAAATCTGATGTTGTACCTAGAATATAAGTAGGAAAAACTATGCATGTTACAAACTGTATTAAGATATGTATTGAAAGAAATAAAGATTTATTATTATTATTATACTCTTTATTTATTTTCTTTCTTAAAACTAAATTTTTACAATATTTTAATATAAAAACAATAAAACATTATAAAAACCTAATCCTAGAGTACCGCCATGCCAGCAGCGGGGCAGGGCCGAAGCTACCGGTGGTCAGGGCTGCAGAGTGAGGAACCTCCTGCCAATACGTGCCGTGTCAAGAAGTACTGCTTTCTGAATCTGACTCTTGATCCAACCATCAAGCGAGAGCATCTTAAAAGGTGTTGGTCGAGGCTCTTCGCTATCAGACCGTTCGCTGAAACGACTATCTGGACTATCTATTAATATTGTCTCTTTATTTCTTTTTTTTTTCTTAGCCTAGGTTTGTTATAATATTAATATAAAAGTAAAATACAAAAGCACATACAAAACATAAAAATATTATAAAAAACCTGACCTAGGGTACCGCATTAATATTGTTTTTAATAATTATATAATTATGTTGATTTTGTATGGTAGTAGGAACCAAAGTTTAATAATTAGTAAAGAAAGACTGATGTGATTTGAAATAACTAACATGAAAAATGCATAATAATAAGTAAATACCTAAAAACAAAACTATATTTTGTAATTCGCGTTTCGGAAGTACTTTACTGCTTTGACTCCCTAAACCTTTAGAAAGAAGTGCCCGCCCGCTCGTGCTTGTGATTGCGGTAAATAACGTTCGCCGTACAAATGCAGTTAAATTGCGAATGCAAGGGCAATTTTTTGTTATTGATAATTATCCAACTATTATTAACATGATCATTATCATCGATAAAAATTCTTCTTAAAAAGGGTTTCATTAATTTAAAATTCTGCTCTACTTTCGGATATGTAGGTATGTGGGTTAGGTACCTACGGCATACCTTGTTGATACAGTAGGCCCTCAAAGTGGCTTACCTGCCTACAAGATTTGCCAAATTACTTTAATACCTACATTACATTTTATTTAATATTGAAAAAATCACGTAACTAACATAGAATAATATGTAATACATACTTACACATTGAGTCCTTGTCACTTATATAAATGAATATTCTATTTTATTCTATTCAAACAGATATTTAAATACTTTTCTTATAAGCGAACAGTTATTACAAGCCTGCTGATCCTGCCTGTGACTGTTTTTTTATCGAAAGGTATCATTTTACTAACTAAGAGCAAGAAGTTAAAAAACATGTTACAAAGGACGGTTTTACCGACAAGTTAATAAGGAGGGCACGAGGTCACTGAACTCTGTAGCGGAAAAAATATTGACCACACATTGTGTTAGCACCAGTACTTGCTGGCTGATAAAAAAAACCTCCTGACTTACTTACTTCACCTTGCGAACTACAAAAAATCAAAGAACAGAGCAGCTGTGTAAGACATCAATCAACGAGGTGCGGTTGGGTATTGATGACTCGATATTTACTTACTATGGTATCGTACTATGTCACAATAAGCAAATACCTGTAAAGTTGACGAAGTAAAGGGTGCCAAGTGCGAGTTTCATTCGCAATTCGATCACGTAAAAACTACTGAATGGATTTGGATGAAATTCGGCATACAGATAGTTTATAACCTGGATTAACACATAGGATAGCTTTTATCCCGATATTCCCACGGGAACGGGAACTACGCGGATGAACCCGCGAGCGGCCGCTAGTCTTCAATAAAATGTTCAACTTGACGTTTATCTTGATTATAAAGTTCAAAGTCTATTGAGAAAATTTGACAGTCTGATGTGCAGTACCTACCTACAAGAGTGATTTTTTCTCAGAAGACTGAAGGTTTTTTTTGAGAGTTTGCTAACTGCCTTCGCTTCGGGGGTGTTTTCAGCATCATCTCAACGACTGTACGTATTCGAACAGACAGGACCACATGCTTGCTAAACTGTGGACAGGAGCATGTAACTTCCCCAGGTTGCACAAAAGTCATGTAAGAATTATCTCATATAGCATCGAGTCATTTAAAAGTTATATACCTAGTTGCGATTTATGCAGTACATAGTTGTATAGAGGCACAATATATTGTTAATTAGCTTAATTTAATTAAAAGCTTCATTAAAATGCTGTGTAAACGTTGACTCAGCGTTTCTTGAATTGCTGTCATATAATGGCTTTTAAAATAAGCTGTGTAAACATTAATGTGTCTGTTGTATAAAGCAATTTTGATAAAGCTACTGATAAAGCTATTAATCGGTTGTTCGCTATATAAACGTGCTGTAATTTGCTTTAATAATGTGTAACAGCCATTAAACGGTTTTATTAATAACATTTACCCGATATTTTTCAAACAGATCCATGTCAATAATGCTTTTATTTGACTGTTCGTAATAATTTTAAATAATACATTTAATATGCTTGTCTTTTTAAGCAGCGTTTACCTAGTAATAATATGATTAAAAGTCACCTTAGTAATCGGCGGCACAAATTATTGATAAGGGTTGGTTTTATAGGGGTTGGCTACCTACCCCTTTCAATCGTCGCCCCCCCCCCCTCCCCCGCGAATGAGGAAGTTATTTTTTTCTCGAGCGAAGCGCAGCGTAGCGAGGGGGGCACACCCTCTTTATCTTTATTACAATTTTAATCAAAACATCTAATTTAATTGTTTGTTTTCTTTAGATTTTACAATTTTGATGCTCCCTTAAACAGACGATTTTAAGGGCGCATCAAAATTTCACAGCAAACATAGGCATAAATTATCAGTAAAATTAAATTCCCATAAGAATGATGCTATATCATATCACCTAGGTACCTAAATAATTTACAATAAAATAAATGTTTGTCGCCATGTTTAGTTACTATGTTTTGGTATTTAATTAGATTATGGTCCGCATCCAAATTATAGGTATTTTAGAACAGTTTGACATTTTATATTACTTTAGGCTAGAAAAATAAACAATATATAATTTTATGTCAAATATAAGCCGTATAAAAAGCCTTTGTTCGCTAATTAACAAAGCGTTTTATATTGCTGATCTAAAGCCTCTATACATCAGAATGGCTATATAAAACTGCGCCTGATTCGGCTATGTAGAAGATGTATAAACGTTTACGCTCTTATACGGCAATGAAAGCTACTTAAAAAACGTTTCCCTGGCTTTTACTCGACCAGTTTGTACTACCTGGGTTGAAACACTATTTTAATTTTAGTAGTTTTAAAGTTTGACCTAGGTAGGTATTTACTCAGTTAATATTATATTAAGATTTTTATGGTACAGGTACCTACCTATCTAATATTACCTAACGCCGTAAGAGATTGTATCAAAAAAGTTTTGCTCTATAATTATTGATTATTACGAAAGTCGCCTTTGGTTGGGTACATATAGGTACAATAGCTATTTTATTTCTTTATTTATTTTGGGCATTTTATATTAAAGTATTATAGTTATTATTTTATTACCTACACACTTGATTCACAATGATGTTCAGTCCCCTGTGTTCCCTGTGAGTTCCCTGTGTGGTGCCGGGGTTAAAGAATTGTACCACCCCATCTCTTCCCGTGGGTGTCGTAAAAGCCGACTAAGGGAGCATTCCAGAGGATGGGCAGCAGCATCTCTTTGAGGTTACCCTCAACCTACTGCGATCGCCAACCCGCCTGCCAAGCGTGGCGATTACGGCAAATACCCCTCATATCCTTGGGGGAGGCCTTTGTTCAGCATTAGACGTCTTTTGGCTGAGATGATGATGAGATGAGATGATGATGTTCAGTTTTTTTTTTAACAAATCTTTACTGAAATTCCTAACTAATTTTAACTCTAGAACTTTAAAATATGAATTAGCACTAAATCTTTATTACTGACTGAAACCGATTTTTAATTACGAGAACGTGTGGAACAAAAACCAAAAATAATCTATTAAGTTAGCTCGCCAATAGGATGCTCTCAAAAGGAAACTTTTGTGTAGGTATTCGGCCTTCACTTTGACATAATAATAAAATCAATGAAATATTCAACAACAAAAAAATATTTTACTTACATTAACCGGTGGTTTCATGTTGCAGAACTGTCTGATCAACCTCAGCATGCAAGGAGTTTGTTATATTTCTGGTGTACCTATCTGGTTTGTTTTGTTTTGGCGGGACCGCGTGGAGGTCGGAGTGGGCCGCGACGCGTCTACTTGTTGTGGCGGCCTGGCTAGCACTGCCGACTGCCGGCTCCGTCGTCGCACGCACCGCACTACACCGGTTCGTCGCACAACTCGTAGAGGCGACATTGACTCACCGCACCGACCGACCGTGCCAATACGAGTTTTCCTGCTAGACACAAGAGACTCTTTGGTAGCGCACTGTGTTGCTTTGAGAATATCTACGTTGATGGTAATCGCGTTTTCTTTGTTTTATTGAAAATTGATGGTGATTATACCTAGTTACGATCATCTAAGTCGAAATAGAATGGTAGGTAGGTATTATCTGCGCAAAGAGACACTTTGCTAGCTAACGCACAATATCTAACTAACGTCAAGTTTTTATGACGTGCGTGGTAGGAACGAAAATGTTCAGCAACTTTCCCTTCTGGTCTTCAGGTACTTAGGCAGCTACCTAATAAGCATGAATTATTTTGAATGTTATAAGTAGGTAAGTAGGTATTACTTAAAGCACACAGCTACCTACTTATAAATAGGTAGGTACTTATATGAGCGCTTTTTGAGGGTTTAAAGCAACCAACTTTTACTTAAAGAAGACCTCATGCATTTTGTAGCTACCGGGAAAAGCCTTGTATAGAAAATAATGTTTTTTTTATCATCATCATCATTATCAACAACCTATTGCAGTCCACAGCTGGAAATAGGCCTCTCCCAAGGCGCGCCTTAGAGGCGATCAGTACTTTTAAGTTTTTCTAAAGACTTAATTAAACTGGATGAATGGAAGACTGAATGGACACAGTGTCGTAGCTGGAAAACTACCACACAAGAGCCGCAGTAACACAGCACAGCGCACATAGCGTAGCACATAGGCGTGCGCAGACGCGCGTGACGTAACCTTGCCCGCGACCACGCAGCAGTCTCGCCGTGACGTAGCACCCGCATGACGAGTGCCAAACGATCGATAAAATAACTCGTGAACTCCTCGGATCTTATCGAGTTCTGACTTTTTACACTTCCCGATTATTCTTTTTAATTACCTATACCTAAATATGTACTAGCCTGATGGTGCGGTGGTTTTTGAAATTGCGAGTCATGCAACTTTCGTATAATAGGGTCACCGGATAGTAGGTGATCAAATTGAAATATCTAAGAGCTTCCGTCCAGCCGTGCTTTGGACGGCACGTTATGCCTTCAGTCCTGGTCGTTACCGTAAGATGGCAGTCGTTATAGCAAATTACATAATGTTTCGACATTGCAAATCATAAAAAGATTACCTATTTAAATACTTGAATTAATATAAGAGTATTTCTTGATACAGTCAAGAAATACTTTTATATTTTTTCTATTTTATGCTTACTAATCTATATTATTCTATATTATATTAATATTATAAAGCTGAAGAGTTTGTTTGAACGCGCTTAGGAACTACTGGTTCGAATTGAAAAATTATTTTTTGTTGGATAGTCCATTTATTGAGGAAGGCTTTAGGCTATATAACATCACGCTGCGACCAATAGGAGCGAAGCATCAATGAAAATGTTGCAAAAACAGGAACAAAAGCCTAAAAAATTAAAAATGATGCCGAAAGTCACTATTCCACGCGGACGAAGTCGCGAGCACAGCTAGTTTATAGATAAATTGACTGTAAATAATCTTTATGCCTTAGCAACATTACTACATATTTCCTGCTTAAAATTATTTGCGGCGGTATGTGATGTAATGTGGGTGAAGGACATGTTTTTGGTAACGTTGCTTTTGCGTTGAGTATAGCTACTTTCACCATGAAAGTTTGAGTACATTGAGGAATTCTTTTAATCTAACTTTTTATAGGAATCTGCAAATTTTGTCCTCCTTGAGCTTACACAGGTTTAAAGAAATAATTAGAAATAACTATTTGCAATAAGGATGTACCTACCTGTTTGTATGTTGTAGCCTTTGGACGTATCCGTAGTCCGAATGCATCCAAGACGATCTCATAAAGTCTCTACTCTACTACCTACATCAAAACCATATTTAAAATTTTAACTAAAAGTTCTTTGTATACCATCGGTTTAAGTCCACGTCATATGTAGACAAGAAACTCAAAAACATTATACAAGCCAAAAAAAATATTTTCAAAAAAAATTTTTTTCTATCTTAAAATTTTTTAACTAAAATGTTTGTAATTTTTTTTAACTGTATTCTTGTTTTACGGTAAAATTCATGAACTGTTCAACTTTCATTCATTATCATACTAAATACATTTTATGAGAAAGCTGTTACTATATTAAGTCACTATTACTGGAAGAAGAAAATAAAAAACTTTATTAGATTTAATCAAACGAATTTATTTTTACAATTCAATAAACAGTTTTTTACACTACTGCTCAAAAGTCAGGGTATTTAATACCAAAAACGATTTATACTGAAATAAATAACAAAACAATCTTAAATTAAATAAGTTCACAATGTTTGCAATACCTAATATGGTTACTAAATTATTAATTATATTTTTACAATAGGTTATTCTGCTCTACACAATTAAGCGGTGTGAGTGAAATAAAACAAAACGGGACAAAGTAAATATATCTTCTACAAAATTGTTGGTACAGAACAACTTATGCTTTATCACTGTATACAGAACTACTCGCATTTACCCTGTCTCCATCCTACAAAGGGTTCAAAACGTCAGGCTAAAGTAAATGTTAGAGAAAGCAAGTAGATCCGTATAGTTTTCATTGAATGCGTAGTGTTAGCATACACTTCACAAGAAAAACCATTGGAAAACTTAGGAAGTAATACATTGTCACCGACAGTGGCGCCACGACCTACAAGGAGGCGTATACACAAAAATTAAATGACAGAAATGTACCTGTTGCGAAAAGGACGACAAATCTATGTGTAACGTTTCCATTTGAAGTTCACAGTCAACTGCCATTGCACCACAGTGGTTCCAGTGCAACGCTTCACTATGAGTTCAATTGATCTGCCTTTAGGTTGAACACAGGATGACAGCGGTAGTGGGCGCGCGAAGCTAGCGGAGGCGTTTAAGGCATAAGCTTTTAAAGTGTTCTCGGTGTCAGCGGCGCAGGCAGCGGAGTCTAAGGGCGACACTCCATTAAAGCAGAGCTGAGCTGAGCGGAGTTGATCTGTGTGGAAATCAACCAATAGCGTCCCTTCTCCGTTTCACTCCAGTAGGTGGTTAGCGGAGCAGACATGAGCGACGTCATATTTCTAAGGAAAACCGTCGTGTCACACAAGCTGGGCGGAGCTGAGCGACGAAAATCAAGGAACTCTATTGGTTGTCTTCCACACGGCTCTGCTCCACTCATCCCCGCATCAAGACTGCTCCACTCAACTCCGCTCCGACCCAAATTGAGGCCCTCAATGGAGTTTAGATGCGGATAAAGCTAGCCCGGCTATGGAGGTTAGTGTAAGTTATTTTAGACATTCGATCACGTTAACGAAAACGAAGATTTGTATGGCAAAATTTTAACTTTTCTCGTTTGTCGCCAAAAGGCGTTGCTTCAATGACATACTAATTTTCCTTTTCGTAAAAGTAATCGAACGAAATAGTAATCAAAACTCAGACACTCAGCTCCGCTTTAACGGACCATAAAACCTCAGTCACTAGTACGAAACGTAAGCGAATTTTAATTCACTGCGCATTAAACATACAGCGGCAGTCATAATTACGTTAATAGAAACGCAACGAACTGAGAAGCAGTGTACCCGCCTCCGCTACCGCTCTCATCCAGCGTACAGTATTATTTGCATTGACAACCAACAATTACGGTTGTCTACAACTGCCTATTAAACTTTCGACAGTAGTGTTAAAACCACCCGCATAATATTATCATCTTACACACCAAGTATTGTGGCCTATTCATTGTAACACCCTCTTTTAATAGTCATAAACTATCTATTTATTAGATCACATGGGGCACGAAGTATTTATAAGTTTTATTTACAATGTAACACTTTCCGCTGTTAATATAATTGTTGGTCGTCGTATTTGTCACGTAAATGTTATTAAATGCAACATTACTTTTATTAGTTTAAATCAAAATAAGTAATCATTAAGTGTAACTCTCGATAATAGCAGGTACTTAATGATTATTTACTTTGTATTTTAGAACAACACACTAACAACGGAATGTGCAAAAATATAATATAAATATAAGATTATAAGCTTTCGCGTTGTATTATACAATTTGTTTGGAAATGGATTTTGTTATATTGAAAGAGAATGAAACAACCAATTGATAAAAGCAAGTTTTACTATGAAACAAACTAAGTTACAAAATCGAGATGATAAATCGGCTTACAAAAACACAAATGTTGAAAAAATTTCCACGAGCAGGATTTGAACCTGCACCCTTCTGACATACCGGGTCAGGTTTCAAAGTAAAAAGTAAATAGTGTTGAATAATTTTGGCGGGCTGCTGGTTAGAACCACGATAGCTCAATTGGAAGAGCACCTGACCCGGTATGTCAGAAGGGTGCAGGTTCAAATCCTGCTCGTGGAAATTTTTCAACATTTGTTTTTGTAATTTGTTCGCAACAAAATTTGCGTTAAAAATTATATAAACATTTTAATAAATCAGCTGTTAACATACGTTTTTGACAAGTATTAAAATTTGTATTAAATAATAGCTGCTTTTTTCGATGTAGGTTCTATAGTAAAAGTCACCTATACTGGGTGCCTAGTGCAAGTTTCATTTACCATTGGATCACGTTAACGAAAACGAGAATTTGTAAGGCAAAATTTTAACTCTTCTCGTATGACGCCAGGAGGCGCTGCTTCAACGCCATACTAATTTTCATTTTCGTAAACGTAATTGAATAAATACGGATAGTAAACAAAAGTAACACTAGGCACTCAGATGGTTAATTTCATCCTCTTCCGGAATGTTATAGCATTTTTTCAAACAACATTTGTGAAAACTTAAGTCGTGGACTTAACTTGGTCACGAGCTGAACGATCATCAAGCAGTTAGTGCTTTGTCCCGTAAAAATGAGTTAACACAAATAAAGTTAAGAGCGTTTACGCCGCACACTAGCGCCACTAATGAAAAAAAATACATATCTAGTAATTAGAGATAGAAAATCAAATTATGCTCAACAAACTATTTGAATGAAGTAATTTAGCATTTTTACGTCACTTAAATGAACACCTCATATGTTATGGTTTAGTTAAATAAGACGTTACGGCTACTTTTAACTATAACGCCATATTTAACTAAACCATAACATGTCAGGTGCTCATTAGGTGACGTAAAAATGCTAAATTACTTCATTCAGATAGTTTGTTGAGCATAATTTGATTTTGTATCTCTAATTACTAGATATGTTTTTTTTTCATTGGCGGCGCTAGTGTGCGGCGTAAACGTTCTTAAAGTATAATCTCTAATAAATTTAATTATATTATAACCTGGCGTTTGATATGCATCTTACATCTATGAAGCTCGACTGCTGTATTGGTATATTTTATATTAAAAAAAATATAGTACAGTATGTTTTATGATATTTTTATTTAGGAACAAGTGTGAAAATATATATATGTAAAATATATGAAAATAAAGGACACAAAGATTTCAATGTGATATAATATTATAGGGATACAATGTTTTTGTTGGGAGGCATAACGCTACATCTACTTGATTACAATTAAATTGCATAAACGAACAATTTTTTTATCGTACGACATGGCGAAATGGTCCAAAAGAAGGCAAGATCCTAAGTGGCAAGGACTAATTGACAACGTTTCATTTTTACACACATCAGTTACATTAAACGTATATAAAAAGTAAACACTTACCCCCTTATTCATAAAAACTATTTAAGCATTATTTAGTTAATTATTGTTTTGTCTCTTTTTCTCAAATTCAAAATGACGTCTGTGTGACGTTGACAAAACAATATTTAACTAAATAATGCTTAAATAGTTTTTATGAATAAGGGGGTAAAAGTAAAACAAAAGTAAGCACATCAGTCTACCGCAAACTGTCAAATTCCCTCAATAAACTTTGAACTTTATGTCAGTGACATATGGTTGAATATTTATTGAATAAACTTGATAGTTTTGGATAGGCGGATGTGCAAGCGTCTGCACTTATATATCGAAAAATTAAACAATATATTATCCTGTATTTGTAATGCAATATTCCGTAATGAGAAACGTTTTAGTATCTAAGTCGATGGAGTCGATTTGTTTTCAGGATAATAGATTTGCCACCAAACTGATGTTATCCAATTAATTAAAAAGGTGAAGGTACATAATGATTATATTTGAAAATGGAGTACATTATTGTGGTCTGTTTCTAACCGAATTTTCGATTTGATCATAAAGTAAGGAATAGATTTATACGTTTTTATTTGGTGGCAACTCTACCACCTTGGTAGCAAATAAAACGTTATTTGGTGAATATTAATTTTAGGGAATCTAACACAAATTTGTATTATCTGTAAAGCCTCATAGCTTGACAGATTATATCAAAAATATATTAAATATATATTCAAAATGAAATATTGTCAATTCTAATATTAATATTATTGAGTTTACCTACAATCTACCAATCGGCCTAATTGCCTACATCTTCTACTGATATTGAGGTGGAAAATATATGAAAACTTAGACAGATTGGTATACAATCTTCACAAAAAGTAGGTATAAAAATTCACCAAACATGTCCAAAAGTGTATAAATCTTGAACACTTTTACTAGAAAAGGGGTAAATGTTAATCTTACGAGTATATTACGTCACTACCGTTACAATTAAAATGTAAAAGAACACAGCGTTTGACACGTAAGTTGTGACATCTACAGGGTGTAAGTAACTTGCCGTAACGTACGTTTACTAGTGGATGTATTTATTGGAGCTTTGAAACTTGTAACTATAATTACTTTGACATAAACTTTAGTAGAAGATTTTAAGTGGTTTACATGAGTCTGAAGACTTACAAATACATTCATTTTATGAAATCTTATACTTTATTTAGTAATTATATTGTTTGAGCATCAAGAATTCAAGATGACCTTTAAGAGCGTTTACGCCGCACACTAGCGCCGCCAATGAAAAAAAAACATATCTAGTAATTAGAGATAGAAAATCAAATTATGCTGAACAAACTATCTGAATGGTTTAGTTAAATATGGCGTTATAGTTAAAAATGGCCGTAACGTCTTTTTTAACTAAACCATAACATGTGAGGTGTTCATTAGGTGACGTAAAAATGCTAAATTACTTCATTTAAATATTTTGTTGAACATAATTTGATTTTCTATCTCTAATTATGAGATAGAAAATCTATGTTTAAGTATCTATGTTCTAAAAAGATATGTTTTTTTTTTCATTAGTGGCGCTAGTGTGCGGCGTAAACGCTCTTAAGTGTAGACATGTAAAGTTAGCAAAGAGATTAATTTTTGTTTTGTCGCAACATTTGATTATTATTATAGTTAATAAAGGGTTTATTTTGAGCTGGAACAATTATGACAATAGCATTACTTTAGGCAAATTTGCTATTAATACCATACATTTTCATTTATCTCCACCTGAGGCAAGGTCGATATTTGAATAACGTAATAAAGATTTCTAAACATTCTGTTGCGACAGAAATTTCCCTATTTAAATATTATAAACAAAAATAGCTCTCTCTATCTATCTCTCTTATATTAATATAAACATATTTTGTGATAATAAATATTTGTCATTAATATACTAATCGCGTGACGCATCAAACACAACAGCGATTGTACAAGTTTAAATGTGTCTGTAAAATGCTTTTACTAAAATACTGTAAAAAAAACACTGTGTTATAAATCTCTCTATAAGGCCATTAAGTATTGCTTTGTAATGTATAAACAGTTTCTATGAGGAAGTATATTTAGGAGCGAATATTATTTCTACAAGATGTTTATTAAGTTATGTTAATTTGTTACAACTATCACAATAAAATGGTTACGATATATATAGCAAAGTATAACTACACTCAATAAAAAAATAACAAACGCAATGTAGAAATAGCATTCTTACACATAAGAGTATAAGGTCACAGTTTATAAACTGCAAATATTTTGACAAAACATCTAATTAAATCAAATAAAATCAGGCTAGTTTTTTTTTTACTTTTCCTGACACACAAATTGTAATATTTTTAAGAGCGGCCTCTCTGTCGGCTCCTTCACCGCTTGCACGTGCCCGTTAGTTTCATTTAAAGGAGTCCTTTGAATGAAACTAACGGGCACGTGCAAGCGGTGAAGGTATTGCGGCATCTCTGTTTCGACTCCTTTGAATTGTAACTACCGAAAGTGCTTTATTTTACTTTTTAATCGAAATGTCTTTTGGCGTTTTTCTTGAAAACTAGCGTATAACAATTTAAGGTTTTTTCATAAAAATAGTTTATATACACATGTTGTTGAATTTATCCTCAAAATATTTGCAGTTGATAAAATGTGACCTTATATAATTTCAATAGTTATTTGATAATGACTTTGTCTATAATTATCCGATATTGAAGATTAATACATAGCTTTTTAAGTACACACAACGCACCTATTAGATTAACATAGAGCTACACTAATGACTATATGATATGGACGAATGAATTCACTAGTGGATGGGAGGTAAAGCGACATCTCGATGACAATACGTATATTTCTCCAAAGGTTATACAAGTCGATAAAACGGAATGTCGAACAACTAAGATACCACAGATATTGAACACGGAATTGATTTAAAATCAAAAAAGTTTTTATTCTTTACAATATTTTCTTTTTTTTTCACGACTAAAAGTACGCTTTAGGGCCTAAAGCGTACTTTTTGTATATTATTGGGCCTCTCAAGTTTAGGGGGTCCAATAATATTTAAAAAAAATGTTTTATATTATTATTTTAATCTAGATAAACAGGCTAAAGTTTTTTAATCTAATAAATCGAAAAGCCTCTTTGTAAAAAGGTTATTATGACAAAATATAAGCTGACAGCTCTAAGAGGCATTGTGAATATAAATATTGTTATTAAAATAAACAATCCTTCTTTCGCTTGTTTTTTTATTAAACCAAGGGCGGTCCTAGATTTAGTTTAGCTGGAAGTGCGGTTAAAATAGTTTTATGGCTACACTTTTGGCAGTTTTTAATAACGCTATAGAAACCTACTCCCATTTTCACAGAACGAAATAATCTAGTTATTCTTATCCTGCAGCCAGTATTCTAGTATAGTCGTTGTTATAAAGAATTAAATGAATTTATAGTAGGACTTTAATTAAATAGTAACTACTTGATTAAAAAGAAAAACAAGCGAAAGCTGTTAACATTAAAATGAGGATGCACAAAGTGCTTGCTTGCAATTGTATTTCGACAGCATTTTGGCGAGCGAGCGAGCGTTACCTGACGCGAGTACTATTGAAATGCATTCGTAAGTATATTTTATTATTTGGACTTGAGTAAGCTATGAAATTATAATTTCCATTGATTAAAAATAAAAGTACTTAACTATTTTTCACTAATATTTAATTTCCAAAAGTGCCGAATTTTTTAGATGATGGGAAAACTATGTTATCAAAATGTTTGTTTTAATTAATTCGGAAAAATCTAAAGCTTTGTACACTCGTCTACGCTCGCCTTAACAGCCATATTACCCACACTGGTGACTGAACATTGGCACACATTGAATTGAGTATTTAATTCATTACTAAAGAAAAGGCACTGTCTTATCCATACATTGCAATAACGCTGTTGGAGCTAATCATTTACTATTTTACTAAGTCACAAGAGTGTGCGCTAATAAAAAAACATATTGGGTATATTTCTAGTGCAAATAATCCATATTAAAAAAACAACTGATTGCCGTTATTTTTCTTTTAGCTACAGTAACACCTGTGCCACTCAAATGTTAAACAATTCGTAAAATAGTAGCTGCTTATAAATTAATGTGTACACACGTTATTGTGATGTACAGTAAACAAACGAAGTAACAGCACGATAGCTGTGGCCCCCTCGCTCTGTCAACTCACAGCTGTTCTTAGATTTGGACGATAAGTCGCTACGCGTACGCAACCTAAAGGGTCAATTCACTCGAGAACAGTGGGCCTACCACAAACTTCTATCGTAAACGTTATGTTATACTAATGTCATAAATTTTATGAAATTATGTCTGTCAATTGTGAATTCAACAAACGGATGTTGTGGCGCTGTACCAATTTCAATACAACATTCTTATATAACGAAACGACGCGATTTCGAAGATCGTGCTAGGCCACAGGACATAGCAGGTTCAATTATGTAAACTTCAATTCAAAATGGTATACTTTCGAAACTATATAATTTTTTAAAGTATCATGGTCACTAATATTAGAGCAATTATAAACGGGATTAAAGCCATGTTTTTTGTCTTTGATCGGCACAGCTGCATGCGCCATGATCACGAATGCTTAAAAGCCAACAAAAAACTTGGTAATAATCCCATTGCCAAAAAGGTAATAGCAGCTATTTGCTTTCGAATATTAAACCCTATGCTTTTATAAGGCTTATTCCCGCCCGCTCCAAGATTTTGTTCCCTAGCGTATAGAAAAGCAATTGAAAATTACAAAGATTGCCCGTTAGAGGGTTATAATAATAACCCTAACATCATCATATCATCGATATCAAAACTATAATAATTTTCATATCGATGGTATGATGAATGATGATATAGGCATTATCGATTTGGATGACATGATGATCAGAAACAAAAGGCTATATCGAGTTTTATGTATGCGTGTGCATCTGTGTGTCGTGGCGGGAAGAAATCTTCATTTAATGTTGAGAGTTTTGTTAAACTCAGCCACTTCAGCTGGTAGACAATCGTAATTTGTTACTCCGCAAATAACGTAGTTGGTTATACATTTATAAGAAGCATTGCTATGTTGTCATACTATCATGCAATGTGTAACTGTTTGTTATTCCTGATAATAAATATAAACTTGAAAAATTGCGGATGTTGTTGTGCGACTAATATGTTTGTTTACTAACAGAATGTTATAATCAATACGCTTCTGTTGTAATTTTATATGAGTCAGAAAACTCGTCCCCCGTCCCCGTCCCTCCCTCACCCATCTTATTTTAAATCGACGTTCTATTATCAAAGTAACATTCTGATTTAGCTCATACAGTTTATGCCCTCAAAAATCTTAGCGGGGGAAAAGTTTAAGTGTTTTAGTTGACGATTTTGATTACCAAAAAGATTATTTAGTAATATTCTCTAGTAAAAGAGGATAATGAAATGAAACTATTGGAAATTCCTTCTTACCTTGTCGTGTTATTTACTCATGCTTTCTTTATGTCAAATACTACGATAGATGCTCGGGTTGAATGAGTTAACAGCACATTGATAGTGTCATTATTTATCTAAAAAATAGTCACAACAAATCCATACTAGTAATATAGGTAGTAGTTCTCTTTAAAAATGCCATTGAGTGAAAGAAATTGAGCAAACTTAAAGAACATTCATATTACTAGATTATGGTGAGCTACCGAAAAGTTCCAAACAAAATGTTTTTAACACTTTTTTACTGATTATTATATTCGTTTCTTTATTAATGAAACATATTGAGCAGAATTAGTTATTTAGCAATATTGAGCTTTACCCCGAGCCCTCTCCATTGCTCTTTGAGTGACCTTGAGCCATGAAATGAGGACATCCGCAGAAGAACAAAGGTAACCGATATAGCCCAGAGTTGCTAAGCTCAAGTGGCAGTGGGCAGGGCACATTGCTCGCATGGTAGTCCTGGAGTGGCGACCGCGTACAGAAAGCGCAGTGTGTGCAGGCCTCCAACAAGGTGGACCGACGATCTGGTGAAGGTTGCGGGAAGCCGCTGGATGCGAGCAGCACAAAACCGGTCGTTGTGGAGACCTTGGGGGAGGCCTTTGTCCAGCAGTGGACGTCTTTTGGCTGAGATGATGATGATGATGATGATGATTGAGCTTTACGTCTTATGACATCGAATCGGTTGGAGGATCATGAAAGAGATAACTGACATGAGTTCAAGTAACGCATTTCATTGAACAATAATTTTTAGTCCCAACAGTGTCTGCAAAGAGTTCAACACAGATTTAGTGAGAATGTAGAGTAAAACAATAATGTGTCCAATAGATCCGATTACAAATTGATTTTAGCTGCGTACGCGCACGACACTACAGTAAATGTAATCCCTATACAACAAACAGTCTTACAATAGCAAATTCCAAGTTGAGGCGACGCCCTCATTCGCGATCCATTATTTAGATCCTCACCCTCAACCCTTTCAGAAGACACGATTCATTAAAATTTGAATAAGTTTTGAATTAAACATTTATGGAATGGTAATTATCAATGCACTTTGTACAAAATTATATATAAATTATCTAATTATTTTCTATAAGTATCTACTAATAATAATTTTGTTGATAAACGTTATGTTTATTTTATGATAGGTAGGTACTATTTATCGATGAAATCACGAAAGTATCGTACAAAATATATATAATGATATTTTGTCAGCAGTAAAAATATAATTGATAGTACGTTTAATGAACGCTATAAAAAAATTGCCTACAGTGTGGTCCAATTAACAAAATAATGAATCTAATCTGTCTAAATAAGGCATTTATCGCAGTTACGTTCGTTATAATATCACTCGAAATTTAAATAATACCTAATAGTTTTCAAGGAAAAATTGTATGTACGAATATATTATGATTTTGATTAAATTAATATAACATTCACTTAATATTTATTAAATAACTCGCATCTAAATATGCAATTATGCTATTTTTTGTATAACAGAACAGAACATTTAGCCATTCTGTGAGAGGCACTACCGTACAATCCCTTTTACTCACATTGTTGATTTAACATATAATTATAAGTTATTATGCCGTTAATATACCGTTGAAATACTGATAAATTTGAAATATACTGATACTGGGATCACAATAGCTTTCTTTTACATAAAGATAATCATGAATGGAATGTTAACAGTACAATAGGTAAAGCCAGTACTCATTAGTAAAACACTTAAACTATTCAAAGACATTATTTCAAATAGGATTCTTCACTTCTAACACTATGTAAAATATTAGCAACCATTTTATATTTCCTTATCCCTAGATATAAACGGTTGAGCTGATCAACACTTATCACACTGTTTCCTAGCACATTGGCAAGCCCTTGCTTCGTGAGCAAAAATGGCAATTATCCATCGGCAATAATCAACATAACAACAAAACTCCTCTCTCGTAAAAGCTGATTGGAAAACGGAACACTTATTATATCTCAATCGCACCTCCAAATATACAAATATACATAATAAAGAGCACTCTAAATACAATACAGTTATGTGCAATCAACAAAGACTTGTACGATTCTAATTGATAAATATAATCTTTTTGGAATGACAATCAGACTTGTACGCTTCAATCTCTCTTTGTTCGCACGGCCCTCTGCACTAGGGACGCGACGTGACTCACTGGAGTATTGATATCGATATACACAATCGATTCTTTCTCCCGTCTACATTATGATACAGCACCTGTGCGATCTGGTGTCGCCGACGACGTCGCTGGTGTTACCAGAGAACCTTGGGACAGCACCCGTACTTGGCGAGGGGCTGATCGGGTTTAACTGCACTGGCATGTCTTGCTTCGTCATCTCCGGTATCGAGCTCGTGCTGTGGTTGTTCGTCGAATTTAAACTGGTCTCGACCGGACTGCCGTTTGTTCTTATTTGTGCCCGTTGCTTCTTTAGATCTGCTAAAGTCCCTGAAACATGTCAGAGAATGGATAAAGGAATAGTGCTTAGCAGTCCTCAAACGAGACCCTGCAACTACAAACAAAAAATGGTTGGCATTCTTCCGAGATATCAGATAAGCATAACAGTTTCAATTAATACGCGGACGTTTCTTAATAATAAGTAGTGCATCACTTTCACATCTGTTAGTAAACATTATGCTTATCTTCATTAGAGCAATACAAGTGAATTCATGAAAGTATAACTAGCATAAAATTTCGTCATAAGTGTAACTAAACAATAAAGTTTTGTGCCAGAACTGCCACAGTACAAAATATAGTGAGTATAAATAAAAAGACGTGTGCACATAGTTTAAAAGAGACAGACATATACACAGGGTGACCCAAATTCATTTTAACTTTTATTTATTAAAAACTTAAGCCAAACAAATTCGTTGGTAATTTTTTTATAAATTTGCTTTTTATGTTTTATATCAAATATTTCTAATGAAATAATGTATTTTAAATGGCCGCAAATTAACTTTCTGCAGTGTTGAATACATATTCTGTTCAAGGTGATTTTGCCTATAAATCGATATCTGCCGATGATCGATTACAGCTCTTCGAGCACACTAATCCTCAAGGCAGTACTATTCTCGATGGAATGTGCGCTATGGTGATGAATGCGGCCTACCTCAAATGTTTTCAATTTCTCATTTTATTTCATTGTTCGTTCAGTAGGACAATTTAATTGATCATTATTTCTCGTAAATGTCGATATACAATTCGGAGACTTTTCATTTCTGTAGAATAATTTTGGAATGTTATCGCGAGCCCGAACCACCTTGAACGATTTATTTAATAAATGAGACATGTGCCGCTCAATCTAAAACATTAAAATGTGAAATTTGAAACAGGCGACTCAAAGTAATATTGGAAACGAGAATTGGATCACCCAACAGAGACAGTGAATTTAATTTCTATAGTTCTAGGGCAAGTCAGCATTTAGTCAAATTCGCACCATGTCATATTTTGGTCAATAAACAATAGCAAGAAATAACTTCAACTGAAAAAACTAGCACATAGTTTATATAATGGATCAAACATTATAAACAGACAGAATGAAAAGCCGAGTATTTTTAATAAGCAAGACAGTAATGGACTAAACATTTACAGCAACTATTTAATACTCGATTGAGTATAATATATAATAATAGTAATTTATCTTATCTATTAAGATAAGCTCATAATGTAAAGTATAAAAACGCATTTGACTTGCTGCAAATTTGGAGAAATGCTAACTTGAATCGATACTAATAACTAATACAATTTAACAGAAGGAACACTGAACCACTACAACGCATGCAACTACAACCGAGACTGCTTGCCTCATATGCATCCTCGAGAGCCATTCGCCACTGGAAACCGGCGCACAGTCCCACCAACTCATTATAAAAAAACCATCACTGTGCAAAACTGTTAGAGTATCATTTACAGATAAATTTGTTATAAAATGTGCTAATATAAATAGTGTACGTGTCGTTCAATTGTTCGTAAGGATGCATATAATTACCTGCGTTAATCATGACGGTGACATGAACATTGATTTTACCATTATTGTCCGTGGTGTATGTCGCGGTGCCGCCCTCAGTGATCGCGATTTGGTTGGGGCTAACGACCAGCTCTTTCCTACCGTCTAAAGAGTCCTCTGATTTGAAGGCGTCATTGTCTTGTCCCTCTGGGGCTTTCCTGACGCCGTTGGGTAGGCTCTTCTCGTAGTGTTTTTGATCGTTGATTGTCTCGAGCGGTTGTATGGAGCCAGGGGCGTAGTGGGAAGCGGCGTTGACACCAAACAGCGGGTTGGTTATCTTGGGTTGGCTGTATGTGATGCTTTCGTTGGTGTCGCTGAGGTCGCTGGTCCGGGCCGCTCGGTAAGAGTGCTTAGGCACGGTGTATTCCACATTCGACTCGTAGCTTTGGTTCGAGGTGGTGGAACTAGTAGAAAGCCGCTTGTGGGTGAGCTCACTAGGCTGTAGGTTCGCCGTGTTCTGGTCATTTTCCATGCCATTTGATAGGCCCTGTAAATAAATGAATACACATTGAACTATACGTACTTTAAGACCTTTGATCTATAAGGAAAAAGTAACCAGACAATATACTGCCTGCTGCCTCGGCCACGGCCACCAAAGCGTTATAAAATAAATTAAAATGCTATTTATTTTATAGGAATTTCTTCAATCGATGTGATAAAAGATTTTAAAACTTGATTTTTTTTATTCAGAACCGTTTCGTTAATGACCGATGGTGGCACATACAAAGTTATCTGAAATTTAAACCAGCTATTCTGTATTAGAAATTAATACTCTTGGTCAGCCAAGTTACATGAAACTACTGAGTTTACGCCACAAAACTTTTTCGTATAAGACGTAACGTGCCATTTACCTACTATGCGAACATTATTATTTATGTAGATTAATTTAATTAAATCTTATTACATCAGTTTTATTACAGACAGTAATGAAATAGGCGGAAATTTAAGAACTTTTTTACGAAGCAGTTTGTTAGCACTGTGGATACTAAGTATAACGAAGTCAGAAATCAGGCAACTCAAAAAAAGGTCTGTAATCGGATGGATGACCGAAAATACGAGCTCTGTATCCAGAGGAAGGAACGTATAGACAAAGGTCATAGCAACTTACAAGGTTTAGAAAGTAGCAAATTGACACAACTAGTAAAATTTAATAGTTGCTAGTTGCAGCAACTAGAAACTGTTGTCGATAAACGACGCATTAAATTGACGCGTAGGTATTGCTATGTCTGCGCAGTTTCTTTAGATTATATGGAAACAGTTAGCAGCGAGTTGCTTGTTGCCGCAACACCGAGATCAAAGTTAATGTCTGCGGAGACCCTAAGTTGTTTAAAAAGATGAGAGCTAACACACCAGTTCATGAAACCCAGGACTTCAGCCAATGTAAAATAAAGATAACTCTAATTAGTTTAGGGTCTAACTAAACTATTTTAAAATGGTTTAAAGTTTAGTTCTACCGAAACTATGAAATAATTAATGGAATCAGGCGTTATTTTGCGGAAATCCATAGTACAAAAAAATGCCGGTGCATGCGTACTGCATCCAAGCTGTATAAACGAGTGAGTTAGCGGAATTAACACTACATATTATTTAAATTACATTTTTTTTCGAAATTATGAAATTAATTTTTATAGGGAGAACTTGCACTAAGAGAAAAAAGTTAGCTAGTTAGTTATTATTACTTTAGGTTTTGCGAAATTTGCATTTGAACTGCATCTGAACAAAAATATTTTAACGAAATCTTTGAGACAAAGACACTTGACTTCGGATATTCACTAAGCTAATATTTATGCCGGAAATGAAAATAGCACTTGATTAAAATACTACATACTAATTTTATTGTAGAATTTGAATATTAATGAAGGAACGCTAACCAATAGAGCGTACTATAAAACTTGTAGTCATTTTTCAAATTTAATAATGTTTATTTTTTATATTTTATTGTTTTTAAAACATTTAATATCATAATTAGTGTTTCGAAATATTCTAGGTTAATTGAATTTGCATGTGTAGTAGTGTCACATGTTATCATAAGAATACTCTTATTTTAATTTGTTTTTCAACTAACAAAATTCTCTTTTAAAAATAAATACAAAAATACCTTCAACACCAGCAATGTATACTTTAAGTAAAAGCTATATTTAAATATATAATCATGTATATTCGAGCATATTATGTGGTACATGTTCTACCTATAACCTATATTTAGTACATTCTACAAAACTGTCTGATCCACGAAATAGTATTTAATTATATAGTATAACCTATTTAATGACTAAGATCAATTATATTATAATGTTAATTTTAAGAAGAATGTTTTAATGTGAATGTTGTAGTATTTAAGCTATTCTGGTACCCACGGAATACCAGCGTCATGGTGCCAATCCAGTACCTCGATATTATGCTGAGTGGGAGCCATTTCAGGGCCAGTTTTAAACTAGTTTTAAGTTTTTCTATGTTATGCATCAATTGTGTGGCAATGAATAAATGCTTTTATTGTTATTATACTCTATATTTATTTTCTTTCTTAAAACTAGATTTTTACAATATTTTAATATAAAACAATAAAACATTATAAAAACCTAATCCTAGAGTACCGCCAGCAGCGAGGCAGGGCCCAAGCTACCGGTGGTCAGGGCTGCAGAGTGAGGAACCTCCTGACAATTCGTGCAGTGTCAAGGAGTACTGCCTTTTGCATCTGACCCTTGACCTAACCTTTCAGCGAAAGCCTCTCTAGGTGTTGATCGAGGCTCTTGGCTAAAAGACCATTTGCCGAAACGACTATCGGTACAATCATGGTTGAATCCACATCCCACATGGCGGTAACCTCGTGAGCCAAGTCAAGGTACTTACTGAGCTGGTCCTTCTCGCTTTCACGAGGTTCTCATCATGAGGTATGGTGATATCAACCAGTATTGCCCGGTGCTGGGATCGGTCGACCACCACGATATCAGGCTTATTGGCGACAATAGTCCGGTCCGTAATGATAGAGCGATCTCAGTAGAGCGTTGCATGACTATTTTCGAGTATTGGCTCAGGTGCGTACTTATAGTACGGCACCTCCGATTCAACAAGGCCATATCCAAGAGCAAGTTGCTGGTGAATTATTCTGGCTACTTGGTTGTGTCAGTGCAAATACTCTCCGTTAGCAAGATGAGAACAACCAGAAATAATATGAAATATTGTGAGCCGGTTTTGAATTAGATTGAATTTCTCATACAAAATTACCTCAAATAGCTTTCAAAGTTTTATTTGCCTACTACCGAATACGTATTATAGTAATAGTAATAGTATACTTTATTGTGAAATGTAGGTTAGTATTACAAAATTTATAAAATAGATGTTAATTTTCATATAATGTACATTTCCACCTTTTACAAGGTACACAATAGATTCCAACAGGAATATCAATTAAATTAAATTATATAAAAATACAAAATATGAGATGTTAAAATTTAAAAATAAATCAACTAGATGTCCAAGTAATTAGGTATTATTAATGCCAAAATATAAATTAATAGGAATAAATTAAATGTCAAGAAATGCAGTAATAATAAAAAATAAAAAAATATAAATCAAATTGTGCTATATTAAAGACCATGTAGGTGACAGCTTTTACTTGCAACACTCCTCTGGAATTATAAAATCGTATTTATCGGAAAGTTGGATCAAATATTTATTTGTTATATAAAATGTTACGCCAATTTTGTTATAGTTTTTTAAATTATAATACTTTTATTGTTTTATCACAGTGCTGCTATGCATTTGCCGAGCGTCACATTAATACATCATTTTATTTATGATCCATCTTACATTTGTAATGTGGCATGCCATAAACTATTTGATTTGACAACACAACATTTCTGATTGTATTGTTCATTGTTGTTAAGTTGCAAAGTTAAACCCAAGTTATTTACTAATACTTTTAAACCTTTCAGCGTAATGACATAATTTAAGTTTCTTTTTAGATATACTAGTGCGTCTGAGAAGGGTGGCCTTTTGCGCAAAGCTAGAACTTTTCATAACGAGTTTTCTTTTTAAATTCCTTTCAGATTTTTTTTCTGGATCTTTCCTTATTATAATTTAATACTTCCTTCCTAATATTTGTAAATGGTAAAGCATTCTTGTGAACCGTAAACAACTCGTATAATGATTCAAATTTCGTATAGATAGAATGACATAAAACATTAATTTGAATAATTATAAAATATTTGAGAAGCATTTTTTTATAATACACTGCCATTAGTCGCCACAATAAAACCTACCCTGTATCGGAGCCCTAGAACTTGCGGCTCCTTGCGCATGCGCCGCAAATTGTCATGTGTCAAAAACATAATATCCAAAGCCATATTGGGTTAGCACTACACTAAACACATCACTAGGCCACACGGGGTCCTTGGAAGGCACAATACACTAACACTTTATGAGGCACCATAAAGGAAGAATTGAAGTTCGAAGGGTAGTATTTGTATGTCATAATGCATTATCGGGATGAGGAGCGGTGGCCGCGAGTGCGGTGCGTGGCGCGCGCTAACCGCACGACTGGCGGCGCGCGCGCAGACCTGGCGGGGTAGGGCTGCTACCTGATTTTCGTACTAGGGCTGTCTGTGTTTTTTTTTTCAAACCATTTCTAACACGAAGTGCTTAGTACGAGTGTTATATGACTATGGCTGCTACCTGCTTTTTGTAATTGGGCTGGGTTGTGTACTTTTCTTTTCCAATCCATTGCCTACACCAGATCAGTGTCTGGTGCGAGCTTTATTTGTTCTCGATCACGTTAAAAATGACGAGTTTTATGGCACTGAAGTACAACGTACTGGCGACATACGAGAGTTAAATCTTCGGCATATTAAAACTTATTTTTACAAGTGCTCGTGATGGAATGGTAATTATTTATTTATTTATGTATTTAGTCATTTGGAAAACCAACAGCTAATAAACAAAGTAGTAACTTAAAAATAGCAACAAAAAGCCAATTACATGTCCTCACTTGTAGCAAAGAATTTAAGTAGGGATAGGGGTATAATTACATTACAAGCATAGCACACAAACTTAATAAAAACATATTGATATACAACATATTATAACATGCTCTAGGCACCCTTTTGCCTTGACATTTAATGCAAACCAAACAAACTTTCAACGACTTTCGGAGTTCTCAATACAGACCCATTTCAATTGCTCATCCTATATAGATTTCGCACTTTATTTTATATACATATATTACATGTATCAACATTTTTAACTATAGTACAGGTGGCATGGCAACCCTATTTATCGTAGTAATGCAATCTAAGATATCTAAAATTGCTCATACTCTAATGATCTGAACGTCTAGCCAGTCAGTGGGACAAGTGAATCTAAGATCGAATGGCTCGCTCCAATAACCACGCAAGTGAAGAGGAACGCAATGACGCGTAGGTATTGACATCAAACGCCGATTCAGATGAAAAGGATCCCAAGTTAATACTGGTGGATAACAGAGAGAGAGTTAGCGGATTTAGAGGTTCCGGGTACAAATCCCTGTGGGGGTACATTCAAAATTCAAAAAAATTCAAAATTCAAAATCATTTATTCAGTTTAGGTTACAAATAGCTCTAATGAACGTCATACATACACATTTTATTTAGTTAGGTTAATAATAGGACATGTTTCAAGTCCGACTGGCTAGCTGTCGCCATATTAACTGTTGTGTTTCAGCCGATAGCAATAGAATAGGCAGTTCCTCAGTAATAATTCTCTTAGCGATTCTACCTTCGGTTTACTACTTATCATTAGGTGTGATGAATATTCTTCTTCAAACCTTAGCAGGGCTTGGGATCTTTGTGCAAATGTTGCTAAGATACTTAGGGAACTGAATCTATAAGATAATTAACAACTTCACATCACCTATAAATACCTAGTAAAAGTTTAGTTGGTATTTTAACTTTTTAACTGATGCATAAGATGAAGAAATGTTTTACCATCCGTATTTTTCATACGTTCTAGCAATGTTCTAGCACGGTGTGTGACTTGAGATGTGTAGCGTAATAGTTTAATTGCAAACAGTATAACAACTCTTTTCAACCAACTTTGTATCATTGAAAGGAATTTATAGTACTGTCACAATGAGCATCTGCTTCTATCATAAAAATATCAAGAAGTACCTTTCAATGGGCTCAAGCATGTTCTAAAATGTCATTTATGATGACACAACTGGGGTATATGATTACCGTACTATAAGCAGTAATACATATAGTAATACAAATAAAAGAAAAAGTTTCGGTCTTGTCGTAAGTCGTATATCATTCAAGAGATTGTATTGTAGAAGGAAAATTGAGGAAACTACATCGAAAAATCACTTTACCGCTAACCCAATTTGTGATTTTGACGACTTCTATAGTCGAGTGGCTCGCACGTAGGTTTCTGGTGCCATCCTCATCATCATCATCACCTCATTTTTGAGCTGGTGCCATCTCCGAGGAGAAAACTTTGAAAAACTAACTTTTTCTATATTTTCTCAGGTCTGGTTGTGGTACCGTCTTTGTTTCTGATTTCCATAACACAAGTGCTTCAGGTACTGTCTTTGGAGTCAGAGCAATGTATGTGATGTTGTCTAACATTTAATATTCATATATTTTTTTTAAACCTATAAGCGTCAGTTATTCGACGAGAAATCTCGTAACAGTACTACTGACGGCTGTTAACTGTGCAGCAGGCATAGCAGCGATACCTTGCTGAACATTTCAAGTAGACCGTGCGCTGTGCACGTTCCCCGCGCACTTTCTCTGCTTTCGACGCGAGAACGACAGTAATTAGACAGACTTGCACATTAATTATACAATAAACAACTGGCTTATCAACTTCGTAATATCGAATTGTTCATATTTTATTGGAGTAAATTGAATTTACTGAAGAAATGATCGCATCGGTGGCCGAGCGGCTACGCGTTTGGCTCGATATCCGGAAGACCAGGGTTCCGTTTCCAGGTCTGGAAAAAAGTTTTTCAGATTGGATCTTTCGACCCTTCGGATAATCTAGTAGGGCACGGGGACGCGCACTTTTAAGTGTGCGATGCCGTTCCCTCTAGAAAACCTCCGAATGTGATTCGTTTCACACGGCTTGGGGTACCCTTTACGTACCTCGCCGCACCCCAAAAAGCCCGGTGACGCTGAAAATGTCGCTTGAGGCAATCAACAATCTCTCAAAAAAAAAAACAATCCGCATTAGCAAGCATGGTGATTATGCTAACACCCATCAATTGTAGCGATGAATTGATTTCAATGATCGCCTGCCCGCAATGAAGGGACTGTACAGACTATTATTAAAAAAAAGATGGATATACTGTGTGAATGATGATTATATGGTATTTACCCCTAGTAAATGTAGAGATGATGGCTAATAGAAGAGAATGGAAGAAGAAAACATGTTGCGCCAACCCCAAAAAAGAGTGGGAACAGGACAGGAGTAGACGATGGGGATCCACGAAGGAAGAAAAAGTCAAAGCTAAAAAGTCAAACTAGAAATTGAAGTCTGTTCGATGGTGCGTGCGCGTCGGTCGTCAATTGACACATCTGTCTCGCGGGAATCGTTGGATGTGTCAATCAATGACGCCAACTCACCCTTGATTTTTTTTTCCTTTGTAAACCCCCATCAAGGCAAATGAAGAATTAAATTTACCGGTTTCTAGGGTATTTCTCGTATTTTAGAAACCTTAACACTTGTAACAATTATAGGCAAACCGTGTACGTTAAAGGTCCTGTTTTTAACAGACAACCAAATTATTTAAAGTCAGTAATAATTACCATCTGCATTGAGAATGAGAAAGCTAGCAATACTAAAAACCATAAAGAGGTAAGGCTGAATGTAAGAGCATAGTTGACTCAAAACTGTACTGAGCCATGAACATAGTAGCAATTACAGCATACATCTTGACTTTTTTCATATTGGGGCGTAGCACACTTTCTGCCAATTACTTTTATGGTTTCAGACTCCAGCGTTTTTACACGGAAAGTGTGCGATGGAACATAAATCTAATGTAGCGTGTGTCTATTAATTAAGTAACTGTTATAACAGTTGTTATAATTAGTGATACTAATGAATATAATTTTCTTTACAAATGAATAATTTCTGGAAAGGATATTAGTATAAATACAGTGAAAGTCGATTTGAACAGTCTATAAGATGCTTATCAAAATTAGAATATTTTTAATGTTGGTTAAATAATCGATTTAATTACTATAATTTTTTTTTAAACTTTCAATACTTACATCCGACTTTTTGTTAAAAAATATGCTATTTTCGTGTTGATGAATGGTAAAAAAACCAGCTTCATTACCATATGAATTTTCATTCAGTTTATATCAGAATAATTATACGTGATTATTGTAGAATGCTACTTCCGAAGAAAGCATTTACAATTAGGTAATCTTTTATTAAAGAGGTTTTAAAGATAATCATAGCCTACGCTCACGCACGCTTTCAATAGTAGCATAGTGGTAATTTATAAATAGATCCGATAACTCGATCCGATCCGTACGCCTCGGAGAATCTACCACATATTAAGGGTACTCGATCCGATCCGAACGCCTCGGAGAATCTAGCACATATTAAGGGTACTCGATCCGATCCGAACGCCTCGGAGAATCTAGCACATATTAAGGGTACTCGATCCGATCCGAACGCCTCGGAAAATCTAGCACATATTAAGGGTACTCGATCCGATCCGAACGCCTCGGAGAATCTAGCACTTATTAAGGGTACTCGATCCGATCCGAACGCCTCGGAGAATCTGGCTCGCGAGTGAGCGTACAAGGCAGACGTGTCGCAAGTTTATTTTAAATCTCACAAAGTAATCTACAGTTAATTCTGAACACTAATATCGACGTAATATAGCACCTTTTTCTAAAAATATCGAAGTGTGTGTTATGATAAATTATTCCAAGTGATAAGTGCCGTCCGCGGTGTTTGACGCGGTAACCGCTCTTCGCCACCTCGAGGAAACGAGACGGGACCATTATTTTCTGGACCGCTCACGCATAGTTGCGCACGCTCAAACCACGTGAGTAACCTACACCACAGATAAACAATGAGCGTCCAACGATCACCGACTGGATGTGGCAGTAGTGCAAGACTTGGTGGCTCTCAGCCTAATTTGTCAGAAACACATCCTATTTGTGACACCCCCACCAATATTACTCATCGCAGCAAGAGAAAGGAAACCGACGATAATGCTTGGATAAGATCGGAACTGTCTGATTTAAAAAAACAGATGTCTGAAATGATGGCAGTATTAAAGTCAAGTAGCAGTTCACAAGCAGAAAACATCGGCAAGCTCAGCGAAGACGTCACTGCTATAAAAAATCAAGTAAACGACATTGGCAATACCATTGAAAATATAATTTTGGATCAAAATAACACGAAAATGAAAGTGGATAGTCTAAAAACTACGAGTGAAAATATTGAGAAAAAAATTGAACTTCTAGAATCCGATATATATAAACTTAAGTGTACTTCACCATCACCATTCTCTACAGTTCAATCGCATTTGAGCTACGAAGAGATTGTAAACGAGGTCAGTGAGCGAAATATACGATCTAAAAATATTGTGATTGTGGGAATACCTGAAGCAACTATAACGACTGAACGGCATACCTATAATGACAATGAGGTTACTAAAATTATCAAAATGATATATGATGAATGTCCCAAACCTCTTAAAATCACCCGCCTTGGAAAATTCAAACCTGATCGTATCCGTCCGATTAAAGTATGCTTTACATCAGAAGAAACTGTTAAATATCTACTGCGTAACAAAAACAACGTAAAGTTTGATAACGGCATAAAAATTTTCTCAGACCAAACTCCAAATCAAAGACACCTCATGCAGAATCTAAAAGAAGAACTAGAAAAACGTAACACAAATGGAGAAACCAATCTAATCATTAAATACATAAAAGGTACACCTAAAATTATCCAATCAACAGAAGACAAACAAAAGAAAAATACACCAATAACAAAAAACTAACTGCTTCTCCGGGAAAGATAACATATGAAATCGTCAGTAACTACAATATCACAATCACCAAAAAATCTCTTAAGTGCTTTTATATGAATGCTCGTAGTCTCGTCAAGCCGGGTAAATTCGATGAACTTAATTGCATTGTTGTCACACTCAAACCTCATATTGTCATAGTATCGGAAACCTGGATAAAGAGCGACAGTGATCTTCAAGTTCTTCAGATTCCATGCTACACCCACTACAATAACCATAGGCAACACCGGAAGGGAGGAGGAGTCTCTATCTTCGTGCACAATGACTTGAAGCACAACTTTATCGAGGAACACTGTATTGATGATGATATCCACTATCTCTGGATTCACCTCGAAAAGCAATGTTTGGATATTGGCGCTGTATACAACCCCAATAGAAACAAGGTAGATAGCTTTCTTGAGACTTACTCGATGCAGCTGCAAAAAAGAAAGAGAGGTGTGGTGTTTGGTGATTTCAATTTTGATCTACTAATATCGGACCGAGACACTCGAAAGTATAAGGATACATTAAGAGAATGTGACTATAGAATTTTAAACAAAGTCACCCGAAAATATTGTACCCGCGAAACAGCGTCCACGAAATCTATCTTAGACCATGTATGTACCAATTTAAAAGAAAATAACTTCAACTTCAACATTATTGAGACTGATATGTCCGACCACAAACAAATATATATAGAGATTGAGAATTACCAGCCTCCACCAATCAAAAAAGTCAGATACACAGCAATAAATTACAGCAAATTTTATGAAACTATAGAAAAAACATTAAACAAAGTTGATCAAGAAAACACATATGACTATAATACATTTGAACAAGACATTTTAAACTGTATATCTAAAAGTAAAATCTACAAAACAAAACTATTGAACCCTCCACAAGTCAAGATTGGATAAATAAAGACATCATTCACGATATAAATAAGCGAAATACACTATGGCACAACTACAAAAACAATATATCAGATATAAAAGTAGAAGAAAAATTTAAAGAGTGTAGAACTAAAGTTTATAAATCTATACAGAAAACTAAAAAAACATATTACTACAATTATTTCAAGAACAATATGAAAAAGCCTAAGAAAATGTGGGAGGCTATTAATAATCTAGCAAGGAATAATATAAAGGACACTTTTGGCCCAAACAAACTAATTATGAACTCAAGCACAATTACAGATGAGAAAGAAATTTGCGAGTGCTTTAATAATTATTTCTCAACTATTGGTTCAGTACTAGCAAGTGAAATCCCAAATAAACATTTAACGAGTCAAAGTCCAACACAAGCACCCAACATATCAGAAACAGATCTCTCGAACTTTGCACCAGCAACCACAGATGAAATCACTAAAATCATTGATGAATTGGCTCCAAACACGAGCTGTGGCATTGATGGCATCAGTACGAAATCTATAAAATGTATTAAAGAATTAATCGTTACTAGACTCACAAATTGTATAAATTTTTGCCTGGCTCAGGGGGTCTTCCCGGACAGCCTAAAAATTGCAAAAGTGAAACCAATTCACAAATCTGGAGATAGGTCAGATCCGTGTAATTACCGTCCAATATCGGTCTTACCAGTGATCTCGAAGATTTTCGAAAAAGTAATTTATTCCCGATTAGAAAAATATCTTACCTCTAAACAAATTTTATATAAAAAACAATATGGTTTTAGACCTAGATCCAATACGCTCTCTGCAACAGTCGACCTTGTCACCAAAATGAAAAATAAGATAGATGAAAAACAACTAGTACTTGGTATTTTCATCGACCTCAAAAAAGCTTTTGATACAATTTGTCACACAATACTTCTTAAAAAGCTCTCTGTAATCGGTATCACTGGCAAGGCTCACGACATTTTAAAATCATATTTTCAAAACCGTAAGCAAATTGTTAAAATAGGTCCACATAAAAGCTCTGCTAGTCCAATCACCTTCGGCGTCCCTCAGGGCTCAGTCCTGGGACCACTCTTGTTTTTAATTTATATTAACAATATACAACATATAGGTCTAACAGCTAATATCACCCTATATGCAGACGACACAAGCTTATTTTACTTTGGTCACTCAATCAAAACTATAACGTCAAGAGCACAGAGCGATTTGGATCTACTAAATAACTGGTTTCTATCAAATTTACTTACAATAAATACAAGTAAAACCAATTTCGTCATATTCGCCGCCAAAAACAAACCAATCAATGATATTGTTCAACTTAAAATAAATAACGAAATACTTAGAGAAAAAACGCATGAGAAATATCTTGGCCTTGTTATTGATCGCCAACTAAACTGGAAACAACACATAGACAAAATCAAAACCAAACTAACATCATTAACCGGTACTATACGTAACATAGCCAAATGTCTCCCACGTAAAATTAAATACCTTATTTATAATTCATTAATAAAACCACACATGGATTATTTGATTGAAATTTGGGGTACAGCAGCTAAATCTAATCTAGAAATTATACAAATTGCACAAAACAAATTAATAAAATCTCTATTCAATTATAAATTTCGCACGCACTCTAAAAAAAATTATGAGGATACTAAAATAATGACAATCAAACAAACATACACTTACTTCACAAGCATATTAATTTATAAAATTCTAAACAACCAGATCCATACATCACTATCGTTCCATAAAAAAGTACAAATACAAAAAATGAAATTAAGAAATGCAAATCATCTAATATCACGCCATCCGAGAACGAATTACGGCAAAAAGAATATCGATTATGAGGGTGTGCGAATATATAATAAACTACCTGCTGAAATCAAAGATGCAAAATCATTAAATGGCTTTAAAAGACGACTTAAAATGTATGTATTAGATGAAATATAAAAATCACAAAAATACTAATAAATAAACAAAAATTAAAACCACAATATATTTATAGTCATTAACCGACTTTTTACATACCATTTCAAATCATAATAATATCATAAAATAATATTTAAAATCATTTAACACACTTATAAAATTACTAATCAAACTTTTAAACTATCAGTATTGATCTGCCACATCCATAATGCAAGTACGCTCTGCGCGCTTTAGATCCGTGGTTGTCGGTGCATACAATCGTCGGTCGCTGACATTTTTGTAATTTACCCGACATAATTTTTTATTTAATTTTGTGTTTTAAAGTGTACGCTCATTATGTCTTGCTTTGTTATGTTAAGTTAAAATGTTTATGTTTCTCAGTAAGTGAATATTGTAATTCTTTATGAGAAAATAAAGTTCTTAAACCTTAATCTAGCACTTATTATGGTCGGGGACACGCGTGATGCCATCCATTATAGTAATCTCACCTGAGGATGTAGTCAAAGTCAAATAATTTATTCAAGCAATATAAGCCTTACAGGTACTTATTGACGTCAAAACTATGGAATCCAAAAATTAATTAAAGAAAAAAAACTAGTTGAAACTAAACTACTGAATCAACCATCAGTTCAGCTCTTGGGAGAGCCTTCGACCGAGAAGAGCTGGCAAGAAACTCAAGAGGCTTATTTCTTTTTCTCTATCTTTGCAACCAAATTACAATCATGTTATATAATATACAATTTTGTACTCACTAATAATAATATTCAAGCCATTTCAGGCGACTTATTTCCACATACCCCTTTCCAGATGACCCTTGAGAAATCCTTTAAGTTTCTCGGCGCCGCACGTAAGGCAAAATCATGACTTTACGACGACAAAAGTATTAAAAACAAATTTACTAAAATACAGTTATTTTGCATGTTAGGTGTTCTCAACCCATCAACGGACAAAAATCAACAAGATTTTTTTATTAGCGAGCGAGACCCGTGTATAAGCCGCTATTGTTTGACTCTTCTGCTTTTTGTTAGGCGGCTTGTTTTGAAGTGAAAACTTATTTTTTAGTATGGATGCGTTACCATGTTGTAAGTACTTCATTTTAAACTTATTATTGAGTTCTTTCGGCACTTTTTAGATAAAGAATTATCTAAATATGTCCATAGACTTAAAATAATCGTATATAGCTTCAAAAAAATAATTCGTGAAGGCTTTTCTAAAAAGTTCCAACGAGTATCGGTTTAAGTTTGTCGGTTATCAATAGGTCTGAATGTTGTTATTACGAGTAAACCGGTTTTATCTGCACATATTTGCACATTTCTGAGTAATTGTTGTTTTTGTTTCAGGTTGTTTTTATTTAGGTAGAAATCAGAATGAGGAAGAGGATGACAAAGAAGATGCCATATAATGTTTTTTAATAATACAAAGTTTTAAATTTTTTTGAGTTCTTTTATTTTATTACAAATATAAATTTTAAAATATAATTTAAGACAACCACTACTTGTAGGTTGGTAGGTTGAGTTAGGAAACGTTAAACTACTTAAGATACCTATCTAACCTAACCTAACCTAGCGGTTATTACCTAATAACCGCTTAAAATATGTATGAATACCATAACTGGAATAAATTTTCAACACAAATATTTTTGTCGTCGTAAATCGATAATTTTTTGCCTTGCGTGCGCCGGTGTCGTCCACAAAAAGTACGGTTACGCTATAACAGCCATAGGGCAGCAAATACTCTAATTCGACTATAGGATTATGAAACTTGTTTCAAGACTGAGAAAAATAAAAAGTACCGACTATAATTTAAAACTTATTTCTTATAAGGTTAAGTTTCGTAAATACGCTGAAATACTTGAAATACAATTACAAAACATTTTGAAACAAACGTAAACTGTTAATTAATATAAATTGGAGGTAGGTATATAAAAAAAAATACGAAATATTATTCACTGTAATTGTAAGCGCAAATTGACGCCATCCTTACTCGAAGGTTGTCAACGGAGGATACATAGCCACTAATTACTGAACAGTCATTTAGTAATCTTCAGAATAAACAACCAGCACTAATTGAACGGTGAAGAAATCAGGTGCTGGCTGATAAGCATGAGCATTCACTTGCTATGAGCGTTCAAGCGAATGTTTCATTGCCAGCTCAAGTTTGAAGGGGCGTAGCGTTAAAGCGTTTTTTGGGACGATTGCAAATGTATTCTTTCTGTCGAAGAAGAATCGAAGAGTTGGCAAATGCCTTCGCTCTACCTGATGTAAGCACTCTGCATTTTGCAATCAGTTAGAGGAGCAGGATTGGGCCCACTAAACGTCCTCACCTTGCTCAAGCTTGCTTCTCCACATCTCGTTTAAAGAACCCAAGGAAGGAGCAAATACGTGTGCTGGGAAAGTAGACCAACGGTTACCACACCATTTTTGATATCCAATTTCAAGTTTATATTGTTCATGCCGAATTGGGAAGCCGCTGGATGCGAGCAGCACAAAAGCGGTCGTTGTGGAGATCCTTGGGGGAGGCCTTTGTCCAGCAGTGGACAGCTTTTGGCTGAGATGATGATGATGATGATGATTGTTCATATAAAGGAAAAACACAGAGATTTAAATAGCAACCATTTTTTAAATACCGAAATGTATGAAGTATCTTATGTTCTATTTGTTCATCATCATCATTTTCAGCCCGTATCTAGCCACTGCTAGGCATAGGCCTCCTCCATGTTACGCCAATCCCTTCTGTTTGTTCATATTGCAAATGAATGCTCAATAGCTCAGGTTTATCGGTGCCTTAAGATTGGATGCGTTGCGCCACATACCGGGCGGCGCTGGCATGCACGGACGTAAATGCGCTATTGGCCCCTAATTGCTCCCAATTAGAGGAGTCCATACAGTTCTTTTGTGTGATGTTCTCTTAGCGTGATTTTACCCATTTACAGCACCACACTCGTGCTAGGAGAAAATGCTTTCAAATATACTTTTTTGATTGTAACATCAAACCGTACAATTACTGACACATTCTGTTCGGTTTTTATCGATCACTGGTCAAGAGTCAAGACCATCCCATCCAGCATTTTCTTTATATTAATCATCATCATCATCATCTCAGCCAAAGGACGTCCAAAGGCCTTTCCCAAGAATCTCCGAAACGACCGGTTTTATGCTGCTCGCATCCAGCGGCTTCCCCACATAATTATAACAATAATAACATAACCCACCAGATTGCTGTTACAATCTGCCACCAAACGACATCAGGTTGATAACGGTCAATGAGAGCTGAATTAGATTAGCTCTACATGAAAATATAAAACCAACAACCAACGAAAAAATACACCAGAGCCGCAGAAACAGATGGGTAAGGCGATGCACAACTGCTTATAGAGTTATTATTATAACCTGGTCGGCAACTTAAGCAACATTCCTGATGATGCTGAAAGTTACTGCTCACCACCAGGCGAGACAGGCCTGCTCGTTCGATGATTTTTTTAAATAACCGATAATTCGGTAGTAATCCCGTTTACGGTAATTATTCTAATTTTCGATCCTTTTGTAAGTTAAATCATCACTCCAACGTTCAGTTTTTTCAGTTTTCAGTGCGGTCACAGTACTGCAACGCCGAAAGTGACTTACGCTACAGGCGTCCGAGCGACGAGCATTGCACAACAGATGTTGTGCGGAGATAACCTCAAAATCCATCCGCGTAATAAAATTAATAATGAGCAGATTAACATAACGGCACACCGTTGCATTACGCTACATTGTTATGTGGCTAACGCGTAGGGTATCGAAATTGGAACAAACTATTAATGGTTGTCTAATGTTGTTGTACGAAATTGTGAGTAAAAAGTAAGTAGAGTAGAAATTATTATAAAAACATACAAGTAACTTGCTTAATAAATAGAACTAAAGAGACGGAATATTCCTAACTTAAACCTGATGTGGTTGTGCGAAATAATGGCTAATAAATAAGTAGAGTAGAAATTATTATAAAGACACACTTAAAACTTATAGACGTTAATCGGTAAATAAATAAAAACGAAAGTGAAATATTCCTACTTGGTTCAAAAGAAAAATGAAAGTCATTATTTACAACAGAAATGCGCTTGGTTTTGGATGCCAAAATAAATTGCCTTATATACTTTACCACTGTTTACAATTTCATTAACATATATAGTAAATAGCTTATAACTGTCCCACTGCTGGGCAAAGGCCATCATTCCATTCATTCCATCATTGAAACCAAGTCATCACTACAATTGATGAGTAATGGCTTAATCACCACGCTTGCCAAATGCGGGTTGGTGATCACAAATCCGGGCTATGCATCGAAAAATCAGAAACACATTTTGCCTGATCAAAGAATTGAACCCGGGACCTTTAGGTATCAGGTCGAGCGATTTTCGGTGTCAAAAGTTAACTACCAGTGACTTTAAATAAAAGAAAAAGGAGTACTCGTAATTTGATATCATAGCTTTATTACACTACTAGGTGCCGCTCGCGGTTTCACCCGCGTGGTTCGCGGTTTCACCCGCGTGGTTCCCGGTTTCACCCGCGTGGTTCCCGGTTTCACCCGTGTGGTTCCCTTGGGAATATCGGGATAAAAAGTATTCTGTGTTATTCCCGGTTATAAACTATCTGTATGCCGAATTTCATCCAAATCCATTCAGTAGTTTTTACGTGAAAGATTAACAAACATCCAAACAAACTTTCGCGTTTATAATATTAATAGGATTTTGTCACTATTGAGACGTCATTGAACTAGCGAACTAGAAGCCCACAGGCGGGAAATTTTACGTCAGATCCATATAATTTATTATTTGTAAAACGAAAGTCACACAGTCCGCAGCAACACAATTTATCATTACATCCTACGCAATTAAGTGCTGATTTCTATAGAAATATTTGCTACGCTATGTTAAGTTCAATTATGGCTTCAATTCGCAACTCGGTATGCGTATCAATTATTATGTTGATCAGCTCATTCGCGTGTGCTTGTACAAAACGACAATTGTGTTTCTTGTTAGAGTATGACTGTGATGTGGTTTTTTCTCAATGTCGTTTGTAGAATTCACAATACCCCACAAATCGAGAATTCATTTAATATTCATGCAGTCATACCGATACCCCTGCGATTAGTTTTTATAAACGCCGCTTATTCACAAATATTGCTGCTATCTTTTGTAGTGTTTAAAAAGGTGACAGTGGCATAATATGGAGCTCTTAAATTGGGTAGTTGACTATGTTAGTTAAGACCGTTTACGCCGCACACTAGCGCCGCCAATGAAAAAAAAAACATATCTAGTAATTAGAGATATTAAATTAAATTATGCTCAACAAACTATTTGAATGAAGTAATTTAGCATTTTTACGTCACCTAATAAACATCTGGCATGTTATGGTTTAGTTAAATTCGGCGTTATAGTTAAAAGTGGCCGTTTTTAGCTGTAAGGTCTTACAATATGTAACGTCTTATTTAACTAAACCATAACATGTCAGATGTTCATTAGGTGCCGTAAAAATGCTTAATTACTTCATTCAAATAGTTTGTTGAGCATAATTTGATTTTATATCTCTAATTACTAGTTATGTTTTTTTTTCATTGGCGGCGCTAGTGTGCGGCGTAAACGCTCTTATTAGAGAAACGATTTAACAGCTGTCAAAAATAATTTTTTTTTATAGCATTTTTATGGGAATGGCAATCTACGATGTAACTATTGTGTTCCGTTAATTATATCATTAAAATCTTTTAAGGTTACAGAATACTATGCGTAGGTGAAACAAAAATCGGTTTTAAAAAACCGTTACGTGATGTCATTTATACGTATAATGTTCTTATAAATTAATTATTGTTTTTGTCAACTTCCCTATTGTCTATATATTATGTTCTGGAATGACGTTGTAGAGGACAGGAAGATGTAGATAGAAAAAGTGTAGGGAAAAGCCAAGATTTAAATTTGATACCATTTGTTATGTGTACATTAAGGGTGCGCCAACCAAAAAATGCCAAAAATGCAGTTACGGTTAAGTAGATATAATTGAAAATACTATCGTATTAAATGAACAAAATATATATTTAGTATCAAAGGGAACGTGTTTACAATTTGTCAGAACCATAAATTCATAACACGCTATAGTTTTTTCTACAATATCATTTAAAGTTGGGCAAAAATTATGAAAACGAGTGGCGGCGTTTAGTAGATTTCTTATAGTATATCTAAATTTTTGTACCTCTGATTTTGTCTAAACAATCATCAATGGCTAAACTACAAATTGCTAGACTACATTTTCGATTAATCAAGTGGTTAATTAAAGAATTATTTTTTATTAAGCACCTTAAATTCCCCATACAAAATTAGTATGGCCGCGCGGCATCAAATAAATATGCGATGCACACGATTGAAAATTCAGTTGCCCTCGAGGCCTCAGAGTGGGATCTCTTTGAAGAGCGACGCATAGACCGCATATTACGCGTGTATATTTACTTTGCGCCGCATAGAAAAACGTAGTAAGTATTTGTTTATTAATTATGAGTATAATTTTTATTTTATTTTTAATTTGTTAGTTTTATCCTGTCTTATACATTACAGTTGGTGACGAGGGCCTGATGATGGAGCCGGGACGTAGATGGAGGAACTCTTTATTGGCTACTAGTAAACCCCTCGAGTTTAAGTTCATTTGGTTTGTTTTATTAAGTCCTATGCATTAAAGTTATTGACGAGAGCCTGATGATGAAGCCGGGACATGGATAGTGGAACTCTTTATTGGTTTCTAGTAAACCCTTCGAGTTTAAGTTCATTTGGTTTGTTTTATTGAGTCCTATGCATTACAGTTGATGACGAGGGCCTGATGATGGAGTCGGGACGTGGATAGTCGAACTCTGTATTGGTTTCTAGTAAATCCTTCGAGCTTAAGTTCATTTGGTTTGTTTTATTGAGTCCTATGCATTACAGTTGATGACGAGGGCCTGATGATGGAGCCGGGACGTGGATAGTGGAACTCTATTGGTTTCTAGTGAACCCTTCGAGTTTAAGTTCATATGGTTTGTTTTATTGAGTCCTATGCATTACACTCGGTGACGAGGGCAAGAAGTTTGTTTGTTTGTTTTCTTTACAAAGCCACTTTTGTTAAAAACAATACAATAATTACAAACTAAAGTTGATAGTTGTGAACTTGTATTAAATGAACCGGCTTTGTGAACGCAAACGTCATAACGACCTTTTGGTATTGTGTCTTGTCTATGCAATAGTTCTCTTCCCTTCTGTACTCTGGTATTCAACGTGTGTGTGCATGGACTTTTTGAAATTTGATTTGCCTTGAGCCGGAGAACCGGATCATGAATAATAAAGGCAAATAAAATTTCAGTGGATTTGTTTCTTTTCTGCTCAAAACCCTTCACGAGGTGCATAGTGTACCCTTCAAGCCTATTTTTGATGTGTAACATGTTTCTGCTCGCCTTCTATATATGCAATTTGTGGGAGTGATTTCGTGAAATATGACGGAAGTTGGACGTAACAGCGTGACAGGAAGATGGGGAAGCGCGCAAGCGCGCGCCATTTTGTAAATTTAAAATCGATAGAACAATACATATTATTATTATATGTGACATATTGTGTCATTTGTGAAATGTCTTCTGATGAGTATTTACTGCATTCTCTTTATGATTTGTAAAAATATATACGTAATTGTTAATTCTATATTCTATTTTCTATTGTAATATTGATTTCAACTATTTCGTGTGTAATTTAAACTATATTAATAAACATTTACTAATGATAATAATAAGTCCCAATAAAGTGCAGATCATTGATAAAAAAACCAAGTAAGTAATAATGAATAATTATTCGAATAAAATATTTCAGTATATAGCTTTTTTAAATTTTGAGGTTTAATTCTGTCACTGCTTAATGGAAAAGTTTCCGTATTTTATGTTACACATCATATGCGACTACTGTAAGGCTCGCCCGTTTTTTTCTAGACTATAATAATTATCGTTAGAGACAAATAGGTATATAAATATTGTTTTAGCTAAAATGGGAAAACAAAAAGAAAGATATTATCACAAAGGAAAAAGTATCAAATACTGGATACCTACTTTTTTAAAACTAGAAAAAAACCAGCATATTTAAAAAAAAATATTTATTACACTCACAGTAATAAGTATATTATTGGCTTAACATTACAAAAATAAATAAACTGTTAACTTCACGTATAATCAGTAAGTGTTTTTTTTTCTTTAAAATTGCATAAATCAAAAATGTAATCTTAAGTACCCCTATATTGGATAGTAGGTATTCTTAATATTGGATGTCCAATATTTGGGTACGTAACTAAATACTGGATATCCAATATTGGGTACATAACTCAATTTATGATAACTCCGCACAAACTTCATAATAAACTAATCGAGGTGTTTGTGTGTGTGTTAGTTATGAGTTTAGTACCTACATGTACGAAAATTGTTCACGAACTCTTTACCCACCAAACATATTAAGAAAAAGCGTTAAATAACTATGTGTCTTAATAGTGCGTATCCCTATAACAACAAGCACTCACTCACTCACTCACGCACGCACGCACGCACGCACGCACGCACGCACGCACGCACGCACGCACGCACGCACGTTGAATTTTGACAGTCTACTGCAGCTAGATATGGCGCTGCTAAGATTGAGATTAAACATTGACGAAGTAGTTACAATGGATGGCGTTGGATACAATTTTAAATATTTATGTATCCAATATTGCGCACGACGTATCGTATCGTATCCACGTAGCACGGAAGAGCTCGAGATGATAACTTGTGGGTCACTCATCCGATGACCGGCCTATGCGAAAGTTGCTTAACCTTCGCAATCGCAAACCGGGCGCGTTAACTACTGCGCCATCGAGCTCCTCAAAAAACTTAAATATACATACGAATAATACCTTCTTAACACATCTTTTTCACTTCTTTGAAGTGAGGATTCACTTCACCATCGTCATAGCAAACTCTAAACTCGTCTTTCACCCTCACCCTTCTACATCATCAGTCTTCTTTATTCATCGTCATCCAGAAACTCATCCTATATATACTTATATCTTACTTATATATTCTAACTGATAAGTATTTTTTTTTATATCTTTTATATATTCTAATCAAATTAATTAAGATTTAATCAATTACAATGTTTTATTTTCATTGTTTTTTACCGGAAATAATTGACTCTAGACTAGACAGACAAATAGAAATTCAATTCAATTCAAAATCAGATTACATTCTTGAACGTGAAACTAGAACGAATAGGTACCTACTCAACGTTTAACTGCTGAACACAAAGCTTTCAAAAGATAAACACAAAAAACTACATAAAAAACGTTTTATTTACAAATAGTTGTTTTATTTACATTGCTCGACGAGAAATAAGTCTATGTGACTTTTTCTAAATCCTGACTTACTTGGTTTTGTCGTGCGCTGTGCGAGCTTGAATAGATTTATCGACATAGTGTGCGTGATCACGCACACTATCTACAACGCCGCCGCTGCAGAAACCTATTTGACAGTTTGACACTTGTCACTTACGGACGGCGCACTCTTAAGGTATATCAATAAAAAATATTGAGTATTAAGTGTGTGAATTACTTATATAATAACTAGCTGTGCTCGCGACTTCGTCCGCGTGGAATAGTGACTTTCGGCAGCATTTTTAATTTTTTAGGCTCTTTTCCCGTTTTTGCAACATTTTTCACTGATGCTTCGCTCCTATTGGTCGCAGCGTGATGTTATATAGCCTAAAGCCTTCCTCGATAAATGGACTATCCAACACAAAAAGAATTATTCAATTCGAACCAGTAGTTCCTGAGATTAGCGCGTTCAAACAAACAAACAAACAAACAAACAAACTCTTCAGCTTTATAATATTAGTATAGATATAATAATTAATAAAAAAGTTAACACATTAAGCTGGATGTCGATAAGCTTAATAATTTCCAGTTGGTTGTTGATTGGATATCCAGTCTGTGTTTCTATAACAGCTGTATGTAGAATATTTCTTAATAATCAATTAATCAGTGCTCAGTTATTACAACAACAGATAGCGCCACCTACCAATCGACTTTGGTACTTACTACTATAAGTAGTTCTCCAACCTAGCGTTACTTTTTGCGAAACACACCTGTGGCGGTAGCCAAAGTAACATTAATAAAACGATAGCGAAGTTCGAAAAGAATAAAATGTATGGGATTGACATACGATTGACCACGTGATTTAGCGCGGCTTATGTCAATCCCATACATTTTATTCTTTTCGAACTTTGCTATCGTTTTATTAATGTTACTTTGGCTAAGCCTACTGCTTAGAAAATAGCGTTCAGCCATTGATTTCAGTTATTGTCGTAAGATGACGTTTAAAGATAAATGATGAATGATTTCCACGTAACAGGTAACTTTTGTGGAATAAAACACACTTCTAAATCATTGTTTATGTTCTGTGTCAATACATGTGAGCAATAAAGTATTTTATTTAGTATCTTTCTTTTTTTCATACCTACAGGTGTTTGGTAATAGGTGTATATTCCCGAAACATAGCCATGCAACGAAGTACAAAGAACACTGTGATAACATGCAAAATCATATTTACGTAGATTTATTTTCCCATAAAAAAAACTTAAATTAATTAATTTAAATTTTTTTGTTCATTCCTGCAATGTTTCGACTTCAGTTATGTTCATAATCTTCCAGGGTTCTATGAACGGTACCCTATCAGCCATATTTGGGACTACACAGGTATTACTAAACACCCTGTATACTATTACGAGTAATAAAGAGGTAAACATTTGTGATATTATGGAGCTTAATCGTTGAAACTTAAGAAATGTTAATTGAATATTCATAAAATACAGTGAAAAAATTAAATAATAGTGATAAAATGCTGAAATATTTTTTATGAATAAGGGGGCTAGTATCTAGACAAACCTTATAGGCTTTAAAATACTACTAACTAATTTTGTATTAATAATTTTGGCTAATAAATAATTTATCTATCTATCTAAGTACTGGTCCGATTCCAAAAATTCGTTTAATGATAGATTGATACAGTCCTTGCGGGTTACATAGGCTATAATTATATTATTTTGATAAAAGAATTAAGTACCTGTCATTTTTGTAAACAAAAATACGAAATCAACGTTGACGAAGTCGTAGGCAAATTGCTAGTTATCAATATTTTTAACCGACTTCAAAAAAGGAGGTTTCTCAATTCGATTCGTATATATATTTTTTTTTAGTTACTGTTGGCCTTAAGAAGCGATATCTGGTTTAAAGACGGCAAGAAATGTAAGCTCTCTCAAGTCGTATTGACCGAACCATCCAGGAGACATCGCGCATGCATTCTCCCGATTCTTACCACTCTCATTTTTTTATAGTTAGTACGGCAAATGACTCCCGGGTTGTACGGAGTGGGGGGTACATGTTTGTGTTCCCGGTTTGGTTCTACCACCATCTTATCTAAATATGTCGCCATAACATCAATGTTTGTAGCATTGTTGTGTTCCGGTAGCTAGAGATAAGATAGCCAGAGCCTCAGTAGTTGAGGATCCCGGGTGAAGTGCGCTTCCACCATTGGTCTTATCATCAGTAACCATCAGGTGAGACGAAGTCACTGTACTTACCTTTAAGATATAATAAAACCTGACCATCGCTACGAACTACTGGAGCATTGACTGCGTGATTGGTGCGTTACCTGTAACTCATCGTCGACGGCGGAATCGAAGGTCTCCCGCAAGCGCGCCTCGCCGCGAGCGTCTGCTTTCGCCGCCAACTGCTTTTCCCGTAACGATGTTCGTCGGACCGAGCGCACTCTGAAATAAACGCTCGCATTACATTTTTATTTAGGCTTACTTATTTATTAGCATTTTATAAGATTAACATAATGATTGTAGGGTTTTTTATTAAATTAAAGTTAATATATTTGATTTGTATTTGTTAGAAACATAAAATCAATAAAAAGGTATAATTTTGTTCTGCCGACTGGCAATACTGGCTGTCTGTCAATGTCAGTTTGTAAAAGTGAAGTGGGAAAAAGAATGGCGGCACTTGACCGATGGCAGCGGCGGCAGCGGGGCATTCGGATTGGTGTTTTTGTACAGAACGGATGTCTCTGAGAGAATACACGTGTTTGTCTTAAAACTCTGAGTTTTATTGGACCTGAGATACCAAGTTATTATATAATTGTAATCTTACATCTAAACTCTGTCGCCATATTAACAATCAACATCATCATTGCCAAGAGTCGTCCACAGTCCACTACTGGACAAAGGCGTCCCCCAAGGATCTCCGCAACGACCGGTTTGCCTATATAGCAATGCTTCTTCAATACGTCCCCGCCGGCTGAGACAAACTGAGTTAGCATTTCAAAACGATAAACACGCCCAAATCCTGCTCTAATACGTCTCAGACGGTGATGTACTGCAGTAGGATTACGAGCTATATAACGCGCCGCAAAGTAAGGGTTATCCTAATTTTATTTGTTAACGTGAAGACTAAGAACTAATATAGGTTTTTGGTTAAAAGATAGAGTAGGTATGTAGCATGACAAATAAAGTACGACAATGTTGGTTAGGTTAAGTTTTTTTTTCCCGGGCGAAGCGCAGCAAGGGCCAGTCAAGGAAGAGGGGAGCGCAGTCACGGAACGGGGGGGGGGGGGGGGGGGGGGCAAATTCTCCCCTTAAATGTATAATAATGTAGCTTTTATAGATTCATAACCTCAATCTTTTCTAGATATAACTTTAATAGAAGTGTGAATTTGATTAAATAGAGCTATTTTTGATTTATTTTGTTTGACAAGAGACAATTATGAGACGTATCGCGTTTTTAAGACTATCGCTTTTCTAAGACTATTTTCTGATTCAAGTACTAGAAATCCTAACCCAAAACGTCACGCGAGCTTGACGCATAGGATGAGGGTTCCCAGTACATCTAAATGCGTATTAACTTAAAAATCCTACGCAGTACGTCAGCGTCTGAGACGTATTGGAGCAGGATTTGCGCGTGTTTATCGTTTGGAAATGGTAACTCAGTTCATCGAAGCCGGCGGGGACGTAGTGAAGTAGCATTGCTATATACGCGACCGGTTTTGTGAAAAGACTGCCTGGCGGTGGCGGTACGCTCGCCCGCGCCGTCGCTCTATTAAAAATACTTCAAGTTCGGGGCCAGCGTAGTGATCATATGTGAAGGCTGGAGCCTAGTAATATCACGTTTATTAGTTGACAATGATTATTTATTTATTTATTTTATATTTATTTATTGCACTTAGCTGTTGCACATTATACATTTACCACATTACGCGGAAGATGCGCGATGCAACGTCAATACAATATGGGAAGGTCTGAGCCCAGAAATGGAACAATCACAAGCTGATTACGATAACGCGCATATAAAGCGCACCTGTGACACGGCTACAGAGCTGCAGCTGCGTGATGCGTAAAATGGGTCATTTCAGCTTGAGCAGTCTACAGCCACCATTAGTCAAAAGGCATGATGACAGTATAGACTAAATGTGTAGATAGACTTAAAATGATAATGATTTTGCAGAAAACTTATTTTATGTTGAAAGAATTTAAAAAAATGACTCAGTTTTAATATAGCCAATGAGAATAATAAGATTTTCAATTAAATAGAAGTATTTTAATTATTTTTGAATTTTGCATTCACAATGCTATATCATGCTAATATTATAAAGAGGAAAGCTTTGTATTTTTGTATGTTTGCAACGAATAAACTCAAAACTACTGGACCGATTTAAACAATTCTTTCACCATTAGAATGCTACATTAGCGCTGAGTAACATAGGCTATATTAAAAAAGAAATGTCCACTCGTGCGAAGTCGGGACGGGCCGCTAGTATTAAAATAAAAGTATATCAAATATTGCAGTCGGCCATGTTAACTAAAACAATCCGAGCGAATGACGTCACGTCTCAATAAACGACACTGTGTTATGTGAACAATAATATTCTGTCGACTTTCATCATTGAGCCACAGAATAAGTAGTAGTATACTACAGAAAGATAACTCTGTGACAGCAAACATGCGAATTTAAACCTTTTCACAACGGCGCTAATGTTTATGATACCTTGCACGGCACGGATGTCACTTTCGTTATAGAAACCTACGGTGAGTAGCGGCACTCGTAACGAATAAAAATGCACCTTATGCCCGCGATGCGTAAGTCTGTATTATTTCACCCGTCATGCTTCTTTATAAATGCCGCTCCTGTTGTAGGGTTAGGAGTTGTGAGATTACTAATTTATTTACCTTTGTTATATATCGATATTATAATACCAGGATGTAATTTAATGCAGTACATTACTGTTTTGTACATAGTTGTTTATTGTGGTGGTTGTTACGTTATTTTTAATTAAAATCGACAATAGTTGTAAAGACTGCTTTGTTATAATTTAAAGTTAAATAACGAGAAAAAATTGTACATGCTTGGAACCGTAGGTTATAAATTATATTAGAAGACTTGTATCATTATAATAGTAGACAAAAAAAATATTGTAAGGGCTTTGACGCCTCACTTCGTAATAGTTGCAACTCTAAATTAGTTGTTAAAAAACAAACAAACAAACCAACAAACATCCAAACTTTCGCGTTTATAATATTAGCAGGATTACGGTTACAAAGTGAAATGTACCTACTTGTACTGACTATCTGCTTGGAAGCCTATCAATTAGACACATGTAACTTTCTGTTATTGTTTGTCATGGATGAAAAATAAAATTCTTTAAATAATAAAATGTATATAAACAAGAACACAGAGTTAGGCTTCACGCGTGGCCATAAAAATTAAACAAAAACTCGATAGAAACTGCGAAAAACCGCGCGCGCGTCATATCGAGCGCCGAGCGCGTGCGTGACTCCACACTGAATTAGCCGCCACGCCGGCGTAGGTGGATTTTTATACCTACAGCGCGGAGTGCGCCAGGCCTGGTTGAGCCTAGACGTTTACTGAAGCGTGTGACGTCATGCCTCAGTTAAGCGGACGCCATGACACCTGTTAGCGTTTCCGCGCCTCATAGTCGGTAGAAAAAAAATTGCGTTAAAACTTAAGTTTATTGCTGAAATATTTTTTTTTCGGAATTAGTAGACGGAAACCTACGATATAGAACGTGACTGTAAAATTTATCAACATGCTTATTGTTCATGTAACCTATACCCGGGTCGTACCTGGAGGTGCTAGCTGTGGAGGAAGACCGTCGCGCGGTGGCGGTGCGCTCGCCCGCTGCGTGCAGCGCTCGCCGCCGCCGCTCCTCTTGGTCGGCCGCCAGTCGGAGGATGCGTGCGCGCATCTCACCCTCCTCGCAGATGTCTGGGTGTTAAGAAATAGAAACTGTTAATTAATAACCCATCAGCTTAGATGAATGATTGGTCTCGCCGCGCTCGACTAGATACCGCGCTACCTAGAAACAATAGCTCCGTGAATGCGGCAACTCAATATTGTAGTGTGTGTAAGAACGGTGTCCTTCTTATTTCTTGTAGTATTATTTTTACACAGTTTAACTACGCAAACTGGCATTTTACTTCAGTTTATGAACAAACATTTAATAAAACATTCAGTACACGCACCTCACACACAGTTTGCAACGCGACTGACAGCAGGCGACTGACTCGGGTACGCCGACTTCTGCGTAGTATTTTTTGCCGCATTTAACAAGTACGCCGGCGGTATCTAGTCGAGCGCAGCGAGACCAATCAATCATCTAAGCCCATCAGGTTAAGGTTTGTTTTAAGTTAGAGAGTTTGCTGATTGCCTCTTGCAGCATCTTCAGTGTGACAGGACTTTTTTGGGGGCGGGCGGCGAGAAATTTAATTTATTGAATTATTGTTCAAACAATTACACAATATTACAGTGAGACACCAATACGCTATGATATACATAAAACAAGAAATATTGTGATTACATGTAACTAAAGGGTTCAAGTTCAAGCCTTGTGAAACGAAGCACCGTCAGTTTTTCTAGAGAGAACGGCATCACGCACTAGTGCGTGGCCCAGTTCCCTACTAGATTCTCCGAGGGGTTCAGATCGGACCCGTTTGATGAAAAGCGAAGATCACAGGATAACAACAAGGATTTTACGCGCCACTTATTAGGGTTAGCAAAGACACGTTTAAATAATGATGTACAAAAATACTTTACTTTACTGTTTATTTTATTTTTAGTTTTAACTAATATTAAAAATGGGAAAAAAGTTTTTGTTAGTGCTTTGTTTACGTGAAAACGGAGCCACGGATCGACGGAATTAGGGGGCTCTAGAGTGATATGAGCGAATTTAATCACGGAATAACATTACCATTCATCTTGGGAAATAACTTTTAATTTTCTTTGGTAAAAAGTGGTTATGAGGTTTTGTCCTACTTACGTTAAAATCATTTTCTATACAAATTCAACTCTTTGATATTATAAGCTCTTTTCATGTCTTACCTGCCGGCGTTTCGTCGTGCTTATTTCTTACATTCAGATCAGCGCCGTATTGCACAAGCAGCTCTAACACTTCTAACTGAAACAAACAATACGATTCAATAACGCTTTTGGGGTATAATCTTTACAATATTCGCGTCGTCGTCACCCGCGTCACGACAAATAAGAACACATTACAGTGGAAATGTAAAAGAAAGTTATGTGTATTTGACCTTTTTTGCGGACGAAAGAAATGTGTGACGCATTGCTATAAAATATACATATATTTGATATTTTCTATAGTTTTAAACAATTTTTTATATTAGGCAACTTTTGAGCTAATACAAGTCACTACGCAACAAGAAATACGCAGCAATGGCCCGAGTATCTGAAGCCATGTAGTATGAGACTACGATTCGCGGTACTCTAGCATAGACGGTTGGATAATATCAACAAAAGACCTTTTGGTTAAAGGCCATAGGTTCAAAGTAGTATAGTCTACTTACATGCCCCCAGCAGACGTTGGCGTGAACTGGCTGCCACATGTCGTAGTCTACCACAGCTCAAGACGTGCGATGTCCGAGTATAGACGGTTAGATAATAGTAATAATGGTCGGTATGATTGAAATCTGAAGGTTCAAAGTGGTATGAAACTCACGTGTTTCCGTAGGCGACGATACTCGAGCAAAGACAGAAAAGCAACTATGACGCGTGTATTCAAAGACCGTAGGTTCAAAGGGGTATAGCGTACTCACATGCCCCCAGCAGGCGGCGGCGTGGACTGGTTGCCACATGTCATGGTCTACCACGTCTGATGACGCGCGATGCTCGAGCAGAAACTCCACCACCTTTATGTAGCCGTTGGCTGACGCTATGTGTAACTGAAACAATTAGAGAAGGTTTTTTTTTTAGAAAAAGTGTCCTTTAATGGGTTAAAGTTGCCTTGAATATAAATAGAATGAGGTGTTATCACTTGATAACGATAATTAACAAGAAAGTCTAGATATAATTTGTGAGATAGCAATGAATAAACGGAAATTGCTCTAACTAAACCATTGATTGGACAAAGAATTAACTGACTAATTATCATTACTCTCTAAGGTCCTTCAAATAAACAAAGAATAAGGTCCGAATATAGTTATTCCGTGTTTTGTTCCTGTCACTTTAACGTCATTTCAAATTAGAGTAAAAGAGACAAAACACGGAATAACTATTCGGACCTTATTCTTTGTTTATTTGTAAGGGGGTAAATGTTTCAAAGATAAAATGCTGTTTTAAGCCGCCTCATTGGCCTAGTGGCCAGACCACCAGTCTTACGGCCAGAGAACACGGATTTGATTCTCAGTAGAGTACTTACATGTTATTGTATTCGATTTTGTTATAGGAAAAGCTTGTTATAGTGTTTGTTTTATCTTCGTCTGACCAAATACGTACATTTTTAATAAGTCTGCTGCCATAGTAACAACAATAGATAGCATCTTAAGAGATAAGACAGCTGCTTCTTTAGCAGTAGGGCATTATGAGTGCAATGTACTTCACCCTTGGGCCTTATCGTCATTTAACAGAAGGCTTAGACGAGTGACATAACGCTTCTACATTATAAATGGAATAAAATATGTACTTACGGGATTGACATAAGCCAACAACACGTATTAATGACGTTTGATTGGCTATAAGTCAATCCCATATATTTATAATTTTATTCAATTTTTATTCTACTAGCATTATGCCACTTGTCTAGGCCTTCAGGCAAGATACAGGCCAAGAACACACATAACCGTTATGTAATAAACAAAATAACTGGCACTTAACATTGAACCATATTTCATAGTAGATAAAGTCGGAAACTCACCAAAGTAGCACCCTGATTATCCCTCGGCTCGTCCAAATCCATCCCCTCTTTCACCAACTCAGCCACATCCATCAACATTTTCATCTCCGTCGCCGCTCTGGTCTCATCTATCAACCTCTGGGTCACGCCCCTCGCTGCCATCTCACTCTCAATAGCATCGAGCGTTCGTTCTTCTTCGCATATATCATACGGCATATTCCCATCACCGTTGACAGCTAGGAGGTTCGCACCTCTTTGTATGAGTATGCGAACGAGGTTGAGGTTTCCACAGGTAGCGGCGGCGTGTAGTGGCGTCCACTTTTCGCTGTCTTCGGCGTTGACGTTCGCGCCGTTGTCGAGTAGCAGACGCATCATGGCTTCGTTGTTGTCGATGCAGCATTGGTGCAGAGCTGTTAAGCCGTCTTCGTTGGTTGCGTCAGGCGTGACACCGCGCGCTAGTAGACGCCGCACTGAAAGTATTAGACAAGAGTTCAAAGTTAATGATTATCATCAGTCTTTAAAAAGTTTAACACAGAACGCCGGCGCAAGCAGGGCTATGGGGTTCACGACTGCCATTTTATGACAACAACAAGAACCAATAGTTCAATGTTGCCTCCAAAGCGCGGTGGCTAGAGTAGCTACCAGCTTTTAGAAGCTGGGCGGTGAAGATAAGTTCCACAACTCCCACATAACCCGGCACTCGTGTCAGTTTCTAAGTAAGGCTACAATTTCTCTACTCTCTAGTCTTTGCCCGGTGGTGGGAATCTGCTCGTCAATGGGCTGCAGTAACCACAAACCGGCCGTGTGCTTGTCTCATCATTATCACCAGCTCATTTTTATGGCCCCACTGCTGGGGCACGAGCCTTCCCTATAGTTGGATAGGGGCCACGCGGTCCCACTGCGGATCGATGGTTGTTAACGACTGCCTTTGCAGCCGGGACCAAACGGGGGGCAAGCATGGAGGAGCTTGAGATGATACGTTTTTGGTCACCCATCCGATGACCAGCCTTTGCGAAAGATGCTAAACTTTAGTTTAATCGCAGACCGGGCGCGTTAACCACTCCTCGTGTGCTCGTCTGCCGGCACAGATAAATAAACCTTAAAAATATATTATAAGCTACCTTCATCGATGTCGTTCCTGGCGGCCGCCTCGAGCAGCATCACGCTGTCGTTGAAGAAGATGTTCCGCTTGTTGCTTTTTTCGCGCTTCGCCCGCGAGCGCGCCCACTCCTTCTCCCTTTGCTGCCATAGTTTCAACTGCTGCATTCGACGCCTGAAATCAATAGCAAATGAAAGATATTAATAAAACCGTAGATAGAACGGATAATATAACGAACGAATATCATGACGAACGAATATCATGACCACAGGAAAATGTTGAGTTGTTGAACCAATTTTTTTAATGTCAGTAGACAAGGGTCATAAATTTATCGTCAAAAAAATTAATTGATAAAACTAACTAACTGATAAAAAAAATTACTGATAAAATTGCACTAAAAATTAAAAAGTAATTGCGTAGTTTAGTTTGTTCAATTTACTTGCAATTAACTCTTATTATACTCAATCTTATATTCTTAAAAACTATGCGACTGCCATACTTAACTTCACATCTAACAGAACACATATTATGACAAACAAGCAAATATTTACTTGCAATCCACTTATAGAAACTAATTTAAAAAAAAATTTAGACTGCTTATTATGTGTTACGTTGGAGTTTCAATTTGTTATATAAGTCAACCCATCTCTTCTCTTTGAGAGAAAGCATACCGACTTAATCTGGGGGTATTTTGAAAATACTATTTTCAGGTCCCCGATATGCTGACGCAGCCTTCGGGAGATCGCCTCAAGAGGTTTCACATTTTTTTTTTTGCGCTTCAAATCAAAAATCAAATCAAAATGGTTTATTTGCATAGAATGAGGATACAATTTTTTACAATAGTTCTTATAAGTAAGTATAGTGCTCCATTATGTCAATAAAATTAACATAATTAACAAGGAAATGTGTATTTTTCCAATATCGTTTTATTTTTGGAGAGGTTAGCTGATTGCGTCAGTCGGCATTTTCAGCGTCACCAGACTTTTTGGGGGTGGCGAGAAACTTTAAGGGTTCCTCAAGCCATGTGATCGGAACACCGTCTGAGGTAGGTATTCTAAAAGGAAAGGCACGCACTAGTGCATGTCCTCGTTTCTTAATATCTAGAAATAGAAATAGAAATTCTTTAATTCTTTTCTAGTAAGGTCCCCGTTCCGTACTATCTCCGCGGGGTTCGGATCGGATCGTGTCCAGGTCGTACTGTTTAATGTGCAACTTGCCAAATAAGTCTCTTTTGCAATGGATCTGTGAATAATTATTAACTCGTCAGCTGTAGATAACAAAATTTTCTTAAATTATGAATTGTTGAATTACTGTACTCTTCTCGTGTCTGTTAGAAGTTTTTCCGTTTAATAACAATAAACAAACATGCTTGCTATCTGTGTGCCAAAACAGTTCCGATCAAAGACTAATCCTCACGTTAAACAGTATTTAGAGCCTCGATAACAATACGAACATGTACTTTATGTTTGGATTCATAAAGTGTAGAATCATATCAACAAAACATCAAACTTCGTCGGAATCCGAACATCATTTAGCGCAGATTTAGACAAACGTAGCCATTTGAGCATACCGTTGGCTATAAACAAACTTACAAACGCCGGAGAGCATGACATTTAAACATCCATCGGAATTTACCGGTTTTCAGTGTTGGTGAGCTGATTCGGAATGCCTCTCATCTCTATTGTTAGAATAATCTGCATTTTCTACGGTTTGTCTTAGCTACTATGTTAGAACATGATAGTTTTAATTAGGAAAGTCTAAATACACAAGGGATTTTAACAATTTTCCAAATTGTAATATATTTTTCGGAGATCCTTTACAAACGCCGGAGAGCATGACATTTAAACATCCATCGGAATTTAACAGTGTTCAGTGTTGGTGAGCTGATTCGGAATGCCTCTCATCTCTATTGTTAGTAGGTATAATCTGCATTTTCTGCGGCTCATGTCTTAGCTATACTATGTTAGAACAAGATAGTATTAATTAGGAAAGTCTTGAAAAAAAATACACGAGATTTTAACATTTTCCGAATTGTAATATGTTTTTTGGAGATCCTTGGGGGAGGCCTTTGTCCAGCAGTGGACGTCTTTTGGCTGAGACGATGATGACGATGATGACGATGATGATGATGAATACATTCTTAAAAATTTGAATTGTGCATTCACAATGCTATTTAAATAGTAACACGATATTTTTTTTCTTGTAATGTATTTGCAACAAAGTTTGTGTAAAATATCATAATTATGGAAGTTTGAGTAAAGATGGAAAGAAAAGGAGAGTGAGCCAAGTATAAGTTACACAAGCACAATTAAAGAAAAGGTTACAATCTTGTCGCATATGGAAGTTTTTGCCGGTGCTTTGCAGTACAAGGCCTTCCAGCCCTGTAGAATAACGATGCGGTCGCGCAAGTGAGATTCAAAAGAGCTCCAATTAGTGGAGTCTAAACTGAATAAAACATTTAGAATTTTGGAGAGAACAATATCGAGATTATTACATCGGTTAAACCGACAACACTTTTATAATTAGTAATACTACTTCAATGATATAAATATAGTAAAAATGATATTGGTGTTCGGTAATTAGGTAGCTCTCCTATTTTATTATATACCAAGAACCTCCTTAGAAGACGGTGAGTGGTATAAATAATTGATATAATCAAAGTATTATAAGATTTTGAAATTACTTAGGTTTTTGGTGACTTGAAGTAAAACGAGACAAGATTTGTAATAAGGAATTTCGTGTTATTCTGATACGTTGAAAATACAACCTTTTAAGGTTATTAAAAAAATGTTAATTTATTTTCTAAGCGCGTTAATTAAAAAGTGACGGACCAATTTGTAGCCCGTCAGCTCGAGCAGAATTCTCATTAATTTGTACTAACTAACAGCGACCTACCTTATAGTATAGGTACACCTATATCACACTAACACACACTATTCAATTAACTTAACTAATTTGATAAGAAAACACACCATCAAATAGATTACCACCGAGAGCCATTCGAGTACTGCTCAAATTAATCTAAGCAACAACGTAGGCACACTCCACTCCACATAGCGTCTTTCAGCAACCTTGATGTTTGTCGTGTCCTATTCATTGACACCAGTCAATTGCTGACCAAACTCATCAAAATCAGGCTCATATTGACACAATTGAGACTCAATTGGCGAGTGTCAACTGTTTATTATGGGCTCAATGTATAAACTATGAAACTGCGTCACGCGGCCTCTGTTTTTCTACGCTCTACATACTAAGGTAATGCATACGGGTCCGTGCTTCGGAAGGCACGTTAAGCCATTGGTCCCGGCCGCATTAGCAGTTGTATTAACAAACCACCAATGGGCCCGCGTGGTGGCTTATGGCCCGTTCTCCCTATGGTGTTTCCATCTATAGGAAAGGCTCGTAGTTCAGCAGGGACAAGAAATGAGCTGATGATGTGGTAAATGCATACGGCGTAGCCGAAGGACGATTGCAACACCAAAAACTATCACTAACGCGTTGCCAATCCTGAATAGACCTTTTCAGGCATCTGTGCTTCTTCGAGAATACCTTGGTAAAGAGGTCGTTTTGTCAAACAATCGATGATAATAGTATGTCCAAAACACGCACAGTATCCAATACTATGTCCACCAAATGTTACCTAATAGGTCGAGACTCGAGTCCCACCAAGCTGCTAATGTCTAAAATAAACTAATATCAGGGGCACTGGACCTGAAACGGTCGAGGAGTTAAATGTGATCAACCGGAAGGCTTCAAATGAGGTGGAAAGAACATCAAAGAACTAACTAAACGTTAGACGGTACAGTATCCTTTTATGAGTTTAGTAGGAAAAGTTGCCATCTTTTTATTAGAGGCATATACTAGAGCTAATAGTGTTAACTTAACCTTATGTCAGATACAACAGTTGTGAGATGCAACCCTGCTATATACGACTTTAAAGTTTATACTGACACCCCTTACCGACCGTTAGGTAACAAAGTAGGTGTCAGACAACTTTGCGCAAGCAAACTAACTCGCACAAGGGACCATCAACGTCAGATCATAACGCCAGATCAGGATGCGCATTCTCCACTCGGAACTTTGAAGACTAGTGTTATAAATTAAAGTAGCTAGTGTCACAGAATAAATAATCTAGTGTCTCAAGCGAGTTGCCCCGTGGACGCGTTTTAAACAAATGAAAGAGTTGTAGGCATAAAGCATGCCACCCATAGCATGCCGTTTGTTGTCGCGCGAATCGCTACAGTAGGCGCGGTGAGATGCGCGGCGATAACAAATCGTAAGCGTACGGGCAATTAAGGCGAGTAGGAGACAAGTCAATGCATTCAATTGGTATTTGACATTGAGATTATAAACACTTTATTAAATTCGCGTTCTAACGCATAACAACTAAAATGTTTAACCTATTAAGCTAAGCATTTTGCGTCAACCACCGTTAAACATTACAGATATTGTGTTTACAGCTCTATTTCTAAAACGATAAAGACTTTAGCGTAGGGCTGCCTGCCATATATACGTTCCGGTACGGTTTGAAGCGTTGTGTCCCGGCCAGTAAGTCAGTGGTCCCGGTTTGGCCTAAGAAAAACAAGTTATCGATTTTTCTATAGATATTTATTGTTGATTTTTAAAATTTTATTTAGTTTTAATATTTTTAATAAATATCTACCAAAAATGAAAAAGAAAAGTTCCTAACATTGTACGAGTACCTCAAAAGAGTCTGATTTATAAAAAACGATTAAAGGGTCTTTATTGTTAATGGGTTTTTTAATTGTTCATGGTTTACCCTATATCTATTCCAAATCCCGGTCGGCATTTCAGCATTTATGGCAGCCCTACTTTAGCATGACCCTTGTTTACAACATACAAGAGCTTTAAACGTTTTATTTCACACTTAATCCCGCATGGGATATTGCGAGTCGTCATGCGATCGTAAAAAGTGAAAACAAGGTTTCACTTTACATCAGGCGCATGTGCAGTTTATTGTTCCATAATGTGCGCAAGATTGCGCATAGGGTCGCCACGATGGTCGTCCTAACGTTTTTCCGCGTTGTTAGAAAGGAGAAAATGTCAGTTCGTAATACGTTAATATGATACGGAAATGATAAAACGTATCGCGTAATGATTATTCGCGATATAATGAACGACGTTTGTGAATCAGCTTTGTTTGGAAAAAAATATATTTTGTTTTTAAAGTTCCCCTTGGCCTTCATCTCAGCCGATAGTAAGCCGATAAGGTTGAAAGTGCTTGTGTGTTTGTATCATGGTGTAATTAATAAATAGGTATAGCAGTACGGCAGGCAGTACTAGCTAGCGCGTTATATTCACGATCGTGAAAGCTAAGCTACTTTCGTAAGGCCCGGTCATGCGCATGGGTGATCGAATACCATCATTTCTAGCACCTCCGTTCTACGGAAGACCGGGAAGGTAGATACCGTTAATCCCTGTCGTCGTCGTAAGACGGCATCCATTAAAATTACCACATAGGACTAGATCAGTATAAATAAACCAACCTTCCATTCTGAAACTATACCCAAATAGGATAGCCTATACCCAGTAAAGGGACGTTTATAGAATGATGATAATAGTTTTAATATCATGCATTGCAGTTAGCGCGTTTGACGTCAACAAAGTTATTATATTTACTATCAAGTGCATTTTCTGCATGTCAGGGTCGACAACCGCAGTTAGTAGAACGACATAAAACCTACTTACTCCCTTACACATAATATTTTTACACAGCTGGCAAGGCAAACGAGCATACAGCCTGCCAGATGGACCCCAGAAGGGCGGCTCATTCAAGTGGAAAATGTATCTCTTAATTTAATTTATGAGTAAAAACGCGAAATTACTTTAAAGGACCTTTTGGAGGAACTTACAATTCTATATATAAAATGTATATTTCTATGTTCCGGGTGGGTCGTTCCTATAAGGCACGCTTCGGTGACTATTTGTGAGTTGGTGAAACCTTCACGAAATAAAAATGTAGGTACACTGGATGAAAAATTAAGGCAAAAAAATGTTTTGCAATAATTATACCGTACAAAGGCAATTCATTTAAATGTTACATCTATATGTTAGAAGGTCGATGGCGCTAAAGTTTAGAGTTCGAGTTGCGATCTTGCAAGTTAAGCAACTTTTGCAATGCCTGGTCACCGAATGGGTGACTCAGTTAAAATAGCTCGAGCTCTTCCATGCTTCAGGGAGGCACGTTAAGCATTGGTCCTGGTTGTTTTCATGAAATGGCAGTCACCGTATTGGGCAAGCATTGTGGGATGGTATTAGGCTGATGCTGATGCTGATGATGATGCTGATAATGATGACGACTGTGAAGAATCTTTAATATTAATACGTGAAGAAAAAACTTTGTATCCCTTATAACTACCTACTTAATAACTTTAAAAAAAATATATAACATTAATTCTTTTAATATGTATCCTATTTATTTATTCCAAATAACAACTGAGTATTTTTTACAACTGTACAAATAAAAATAGTTAAGTAGACGTGGCGGTAATAAAAGAGACTTTTTCAATGATTCGACGTGGCGGGAATAAAAGCGGGAGTTTTCGAAGTAGACGTGGCGGCGACTCGACGTGGCAGGACTCGACGTCAAGGGAATAAATCCATTGCGCGCACAAAGGGGTGGATTTAGTTTAGTTGAAGTACAGATGGAAAAACTTGTACCGAAGTACACACGGCGGCAGATCAACCTACCCAAAACTATCAAATTTCTACAATGAATTTTGAACTTTATGGTTTGGTTATAACGATCAATGTTCGTTGGAGAAATTTGTCAGGTTTGGGTAGGTTGATCTGCCGCCGTGTGTACAAGTTTGCAGAAAGATACAAAATTATAAAATAAAATAAAAAAAAATTTCAACATTTGTTTTTGTAATTTGTTCGCAACAAAATTTGCGTTAAAAATTATATAAACATTTAAAAAATTATGTACAATATTAAATGAAATTAAATGACATGAGTTACATTACATTGTATATGTTGTAAACTACGGTCAAATTACGAGCTCTAGTAAATAAGAACGTGTGTTCTATACTATACCCATGGTCAAGTCCATGTCCAGAGTGTGCAAGCGTCTAGGTATACACGCAAAACAAGCTCGGTGGCCAGCATCGTAAAATAAAAAGTTAAGCCCCGTTTGTGTTTCAATAAAAGCATATCATCTCCTTAACTAATATTTGTATTGTTCGATACCACTATCACCGCCACCGCCACCAGTATAATCTCATACACATGTCAGCAGAGGATTATCCATGTATGGAAAATAAATATTACTTGCTCAGGGCCATACATTAAAGGCAACAAGATAAAATTTTACTAGAAAAAATCAATTAGTCTCAGGAAGCATGAGTGGGAATCGAACCCACGACCCTTGGACTACCGCTACCGGTCCAATGCTCTAGGGCTCTATTTTTGATTTCTTCGCCTCGAGTCGAGCGCTTGGTTTCTACTGATTTTCGTTCGACATTTGACTTTCCATATTTTTGAATCGCTCGACCGACCGCAACGAGTACCCCGGTGCAGTCGAGCGACACAAAGCGATTGATAGAATAACCGTCAAAATCTATGCGTTGTGTCAATGTCATGTCACTCGTTTATTTGTGTCATTGAAAATTTGAAACTGCCAAAATAAGTAAATACAAGCAAAACAGCTTTTCGTTCTGAGGAAAATAATTACTAATACTTTGAAAACAACTTGAAAATTAATCTAGAGGAATATTTAGTGCACCATAGTTATTCAGTGATATTTCATTGCGGTTGTTACCGATTTTCTCTGAATTCTGCGTGGAACAGATAACATCCACCATTTCGTATTATGTTGGCAGCACCGGAATGGAAAGGATTCAAAAATACGGAAAATCGGCGTCATGCGACTTAGGGCGGCTTGCAGGAATGCTTCGTTTTGACATACTGTTTTTGTGAAAACGAAACATAAAGAACGAACGGTGACTGAATGATGGACTAAATCTAGATTTAGTTAAATCAAACATAAATTTAGTATGTGCAAGCCAACTTTGATTGTAAGTTAATTCGAGTTTAGTACTAAATCTAGGTTTAATAAAATCGAGATTTTTATAATTTTACTGCAAGTAGCCCTAAATCTAGGTTTAATAAAATCGAGATTTTTATAATTTTACTGCAAGTGGCCAGAAGACGAGTGTGACTTAAGTCGCATGCGACAACACAATGTCATACGTACGTGCGATTCAAAAATAGATAGATAGATAGATAGATAGAACGGTGAGTGAGCTACCGAGACCCCGTGGGTTCGATTCCCAATCGAGTTTTCTGAGACTATTTGATAACTACATAAATAGCATTGTGAATCAAAATTAAATAAAACGACATAAATTCAACGATTCGTGTAACAGAAGCGCTAAATTGTATGAAAGACATATTATGACGACCTCCTAGGTCGAGTAGTTTGTACACCGGTTTTCATGGTGTCGCCATCTCTGAGGTCCCGGGTTCGATCCCCGGTCGGGTCAATTTAGAAATTATTGTTTTTCTAAATTGTCTCGGGTCTGGGTGTTTTCTATGTATAATAAGTACGTATTTAAGTATTTTATGTATGTTTATCCGTTGTCTAGTAACCATTTAACGAGTTTCATAACGTAGCTTCTCTTGGTCTAGATAATTGGTGTGAGTTTAGGAAAGTTTATTTATTATTATTGCTTTCAGGTGTAGTTATAAAATTACCTATATAAACACCAAGTAGGTAATTGTCTTCTTTTGTGAAATTAAAAATAATAAAATAATAATAGTAAACTATTACACATTTTTTTTAAATTAGAATTCAGATAGATTCGAACCCACACCTCCTTACTTTTTTTAGTTTTTTTGAAGTCGGTTTTTTCTTTTGATAAAAATTATTTTATTTTATGATTTTTAGTGATGGGTAAACCCCACAAGGATGCTTCTCGGATGAGGAAACGACGACCTAGTAGGTAACTGGTATTCCTATGTAAAACTTCAATCATAATTAGGTATTATTTTTGTAAGAACTGAACATTTTGGCATATTGAACCGTATGAAGTAAGCCCAACAAAAGGTAACTGCTGTAAATCGTTGAGGAATTCCCTCGACTGTCTATGGTCTCCATCATCAGACCTGTAATGGCACTTATATCCCATATAGGTGCAAAGTTCTCATCAATAGAAATGAATTAAGTCCAAACATAAGGTAGTTACTGTAAAACTTTGAGGAGTTCCCTTGACTGTCCTTTGTCTAATGACAGTCACAACCTATCTAGGTGTAAAGTTCTCATCAATAAAAATTAATCAAGCCCAAGCACCATGTAATTGCTGTAAATCGTTGAAGAGTTCCCTTGACAGTCTTTCGGCTCCATCATCAAATCGACTCCAGACCTTCATTAAATAGTAGTGCTTTAAAATACTTAATGAAAAAATTAACAAACGCACTCGTCGCCACTACGATTTTCGAAGGTTCCCCTCAATTTCTCTAGGATGCCAACATCAGATCCTGGTTTCCTTATCATGCTACCACCCTTGGGATATCTCCTTTCCAACAAAAAAAGAATCATCAAAATCGGTTCATAAACGACGAAGTTATCCGCGAACACTCACAAAAAAATATATATACGGTCGAATTGAGAAACCTCCTCCTTTTTTGAAGTCGGTTAAAAATACCTAATCATCGTTGACTTCCAAACGAGTGGGAAAAAGAGTGGAAATAGTATGCACTCTTTATTGACATTGTAGTGTGAGTTATTGTCGCCGGATCTAAATATATAAAAAAGTCTAAAGATATAAAAATATCAATGCCTAAAAGTTAATCGCATTGTAGGATCATGTATCACAAGGACATTACACATTAAAGAAAAGTCCTGAGTCACTCACTGACTCATCAAGGCCCCAGCCCAAAGCATTCGAGCCCTAGAAAGCTGAAATTAGCCATTTATGATGTTGACAAGGAATAAGGTCAATTTTACAAATTTTCCCCCGGGATCACGGGATAACGGGTGTTTAAGTGAACGACGACGGGGGCGTTCGCTAGTATCTAATAACACACAGTACACCAGTCAACAGCAAAAGTCGATATTTATGTTTTCGAGTTATTAATACTGTATGCACTCATACTCCAAGCTTTCTCGATTTACGTTCAAAGTTTTTTCATGCTTTTTTGATTTTATATTTTGAAACTGGATCATCATCATTTAATTTTGCTGTTGACTGTACAAGGACAAGTAAATGGCTTTTCGTAAGTAATTGGACGTTAAAACACGTGTGTAAACAATAATATAAAACTGGTGCATTTCACACGTCCAAGGCTTATCGACAAACTGAATAAATTATCGATAACATTATTGGACAGATAGTGTTTCGCGTACAATTACATGGAGTAATAAACAACCTTTACTGCATTACAAAAATGTATACATAAAAGCATCGACTGCGACACGGACCGGTCTTGCAGTGACGTCATGATGTCAATTTTAAATACATATTCATGAGATATTTAAAATAGTGACGTTATGCTCGACATGCTTGCTACTTATTTATCTCTTTAGGTATTTATTCTACTCCCGACAAATATTATGGATATTTGTTCTTCAATTCAGCCTATGTGGTCTAGTAGCTAGAACGCACAGTCGTTCAATTTAAAATACAGGTCAAAGTTTAAATACGATTATTATTTGTGTCAAAAAATAGTAGGTAAGACTTACATTAACATTTATATGATATTATAAAAACAGTGAACGAGCAATACCGAAGAAGACAAAGATTACTCCGAGTAACAGCCTATAATATTAATAATAATAAATTATTAGAGATATCAAAATAACTAAGGCAGTATTTAAACCTCCAATCAGCTGATCTATCATCGTAATCTGGCCAAACCAGCAGTTATCAGACTCTCGATATATCCAAAGGTATCTTTGATGGACATTTTTATCAATAAACGGTGAACGGAGAATAATGAAAATAACACTGAACATTGTGTTTCCATATGAAAGTAAACATACGACAAAGTTGTTGTTTTCAATGACACATTGTTCACTATCATATTTTCTGCATAGCAGAGCTCTGAATATGAAAGGCAGCAATTTTTTTTTTTTATAAATAAAAGCGTGTAAAAATTGTGATTGGATCCATCAAAATGTAACACGCTTTTATTTATAAAAAAATTGGGTCTGTGATAAAAACGCAAACATTTTTAAATTAAATTATTTTTAACTTTTTAGTTCTTTTTTTATTAACAAGTAATAAAAGCTTGTATTTAAAAAGTTTTTTTTTAAATTTTATTTTTAACTTTTTAGTATTTTTGAATGACATGTTTATACACCCTCATACCATTTAGCCATCGGCACGTGTTTACCTTGGCATTGAGTCATCCAGCTAATCCGTCTAATCAAAGTCAGAATCCACATTCATAACAAACGGAACGAACGAACGAACGAACTTATTTGATATATCACCTAGGGGTATAGTACTCGTCAAGACCATTTCAAAGAGCCCAAACATGATGGGGTATCTTGTTCCGTTCTCTAGTTCCTATGGGCACCTTCTGTCATCATCATCAAGCCTTGAATATCACCAAGGGTTATAGTACTCATCAAGACCATTTCAAAATGCCCAAACACGATGGAGTTATCTTGTTCCATTAAGCAGTTCCTATGGCCACCTTCCGTCATCGTCATCATCAGGGATATAGTACTCGTCAAGACCATTTCAAAGAGCCCAAACACGGTGGGTTTAATTTATTGCATTCACTAGTCCATATGGCTACCTTCCGTCTTCATCATCAGACCAGCTCCATGGTACCATAATAATGCATTGTCATCCATGTTACATAGATATACCAAATTTCAGCTCAATTGAACACCGGGAAGTGGGTCAAATTAGGCTTATAAGATTTGTACGCCACATACATACATACAAACAAACATGTGCAGTTAAATAAAAGCTTGTAAAAAGGTTAGATTTTAGAAATGGGCAAAGAAAGTTCATGTTCACATATTATAGCAAAACTAGTGGCCCGCTCGCGACTTCGTCCGCTTAAGAACACCCGTATCCCATGATGGACCCCTAATAGCAGCGCCACCTACCGGGTCCAATTATAAATCTAAACCATTCTCGAATCCACTTGAACACACAGAAAATTTCATCCAAATCGGTCGAGCCGTTTAGAAGGAGTTAAATAACATACACACGCACAGAAGATTTATATATACACTAGCGGCCGCTCGCGGTTTCACCCGCGTGGTTCCCGTTTCCGTGGGAATATCGGGATAAAAACTATCCTATGTGTTAAGCCAGGCTATAAACTATATGTATGCCGAATTTCATCCAAATCCATTCAGTAGTTTTTACGTGAAAGAGTAACATCCATCTATACTTACAAACTTTCGCGTTTATATTATTAGTAGGATATAAAGAATTTAGGTGGACAAAGGCCTGCATCATTAAAATCAAGTCATCAAGTATCAGGCCGAGCGCTCTGCCACTCGGCCACCGAGGTGTTTATGTTTGCACATGAAAATTAACTTTCGCGAATGAGAACATGGCTGTGTCAATTCCACCAAAGTGCAAGCTACCTTATCTATCTATTATTTTTTACAACCTCATCAGCTATAAACGTCTTACTGCTGGCCCTTCCCATATGAGGAGGTTAAGCTATAAATCCACCACTCCAGTCCAGAATGGTGGGCTTTAACAACGCCCATCTTACGACAAAAGCGGGACATATACGGCTTAACGTATCTTTCGAATCTTAATCTTCTCTTTTTTAATTTGAGCCCGATCTGGTGCCTAGCATTGCGAAAACAGCTTACTTATACTATGATAACTTGCAAGATCGCAATTCGCAACCTGAGCCTCCGAGTCATTGAGATACGTGTACCTCAGATACCCCACCAGGAACACATAACAGTTTGTGGGACTCTCCTCGTTCCTATCGCCCACCAACGACCAACAGTTTTCCCTCAGTGCACCTTGACCCATTGAGACTTGTAGTGGACCATTGCCGTTTTACTGTTTTACTCACCATCATCCCTAAAGATGGCTTCCAAAAACTTGGAATTCCATTGTGTGCCTAGCCAGTGTTCTTAGTAACACAGTGTGCTGTATGGACAAGTGAAGTTAATATAAGGCACAAATACTGAAAGCACTGTGCTGATAGTTTCCTAGAAACTCAATTTGCAATATAATAAAAAAACACCAAACCAAATAATAAAAGACACAGAGACGCACTAATGTGGTGCGTTTAAAAGAGTTTTAGAACAAATCAACCATTGGGCACTGACAATTAGTATTGTACTGGTTCTTTTTGAAGCGTTTATTGTAAACTAATTAAGTTAACGAATCCAGTTTAAACGGCAGTAGGCACACTCTCGGACGAATCAGGAACAAATCACTGACCAGTTTAGTTTATCAAAGCAACTTTTGATTCCAAAAGGCGCTTGTCAATCTCTGATGTTATATTATTATGTATGACATGGTACTAAAGTGTTTGGCTACTTTTGGTGCTGACTGTTCAGTATGTTCGCTTTGTCTCGTCAGAGAGTTTAAGCTGTCGGGCAGGACAAGGCCTTTTTTTTTCAACACAATGTGAATGTGAAGAAAGGTCATGATTTGTGTGCGTGGCTACGTTATTAAGCGTAAGGGTAACGACACTCCATTGAAGCGTAGCTGAGCTCAGCTAAGCCAGCTATGTGGAAATCAACCAATAGAGTCCCTTTTTTTTTAAAATAAACAGCTCGGCTCTGCTCAGCGCAGCTTCAATGGAGTGTATTGAAACTGGTGTTCGATGCTGAGCAATGAGGGAACAGGTGGATCACATAGGTATAAGCTAGTGAACCGCAATAGGTTACCGTGGTGGGTTATGGTCGAATCTCTCCGTATGCTAGCATCGGGGGATAGTCTAATACCAGTAATTTGACTTGATAGACTGATAATGATGATTAAAATGTATTAGTGATTTTACAGGCAAGGCAAGGCGTTTTATACTAAAATCTTACGAGTGTTTTAATACCTCATTGTACGCAATTGCATATTTAGCTCTATAAACACTCGCAACATAAATAGTTCATAATTGGTTTGACAACAAAAAAGACAACTTGCTTCAGGTGGAGGTCGAACCCGCGTTCCTTTTCCCAACTGAGTCACCGAAATATTGGTCACGAACTTCGAATCGTGGGCATAAAAGAAAAACAATCGCTAAGAAAAGGAGAATTTAAATGTTTTTATCAATATACCAAAACAATTAAAAAGTCGACAAGTGACATGACTATCAATACAATACGTCATATATGTATAATGTCCAATCTGTTATTGAATCTTATCTATGAAACATCATGAATGTTTTACGAATATATCAAACAAAAATAGGTATAAGTTATTTAAAAACATTTGGTAAATGCCCCGATTGATTTAAATTTATTTACAAAAACATAATATTATTAACGTCATAATAAACAAGGAGTATAGATAAGAGTGGCATACCTACCTACCTATTAGTACTTTTACAGTTCAGTGTGCATGCTCAAGTTGGTACAGTCGCACACATTAAAATGTTACACTCATAACAGTTTTTGATTCTTAACGCAAAGGAAATAAGCCTTATGAAATGTACCTACACATATAAGAATGACTGCACCATAATACTTTATTACATATATAATTATGATGTCACGATGACCACATACCTGATGTTCTCTAAATACATCCTTGGTAGGTTCACTAGCATATAATAATTTATTAGACACTCGCACAATACATCAATTTGTTAATTAATGTGTTCTTATCAGACGGTTGGCACGGAAATATTATAATTCTAATAAGTACCGACCTATCACAGTTATCAATTAAATGAAAGGGTTTTTATGTAGTAGTTGGATAAGGTGGCTTTTTATTGCTATTATAAACACGTCCCGAAGTCATACAATGGTCATACAATTTTATAGGGAAGATTCTTATTAGGTTTTTAACGCCATTTTTTGTTTTTACTGCCTCTGTGGTCTATTGGTTAAAAAGCGGTCTCTGATCTTGAGGTTGCGAGTTCCTACAGCGGGCAGTAAATATTGCGCTCAGTTTGGTTGGGTTGTTTGTTCTAGGGATAGCTACCAGCATCTCATCTAAGTCTGTCACCATAACAACAATGTAGAGGAGCAAAGCTATGTTTACCGATGACCTGCCCCCCGACCGCCTAACCGATTGCTTTGACTACGCGTATAGTTTATGACGTCATCTTGCCACCTCGCACCGCCTATGAAAGCAATATCAAAAGCTAAAGGCTAGCTTTCGATATTGCTTATAGGCTCATAGGCGGCACGAAACGACAAGATGATGTCATAAACCACACACGAAGTCAAAGCGATCGGTTAGGCGGTCGGGCCCCAGGTAGCCCGTTTCTCAGGAAATGAGGATTTCGGGTGAAGTATAGCGTTATTTATTGTTGATGATTGCTGTAATATACGGCGACGGCCTTTCTATGTTTTAAGTAGAGACGCGGACATAGACACAGCTCAACATCACCTGCCTAAAAACTAGTAACTGGCTAAACCATAGCGAGCCATCAAAAAAGAACTTAATGAAGTGTGCAAGTGTAGTCTAGTTAGGGCTGCCATCATCTAAATTACGGACCCAGGATAAAAACTTCAAAAACCCAGGACATTTGGGTGAAATAAAGATATTACCCCGGACTCCATCGAGAAAAAAATTACAATAAAATAAAAACATAGTTATCATATTTTTATTTATTTATAGAAAATCAACTTTAATCGACTAGGACACGTCACGTCACGAGACTCACGAATGCGCGGATATATTTGCCGCACCGAATAACTATGAAATGCTGTAATTTATTGCTAATCATTCCATTCTATCAAGTTAATCGGATTTCCCCTGACATAAAAAGTACCCGGGTTTCACCCGGACACTTTTTAGGAACCCCGCCCGGACGCTCCCCGGACGCCCTCCAAACTAGGACAAATCCGGGGAAACCCGGACGGATGGCAGCCCTAAGTCTAGTCTAGACTTATTCCAAAAACATCGAAGAACAACAATACGATAATAGCAACAGTTATTCTCAAAGTTAGCAATTTAATATTGACCAGAAAGAAATAGAACATGGGAATAACATTGAATCTGTTTGGAACAGATTGTGCGTAAAGAATTACGCAATGAACCGTAACAATAATTATGAGCAAATTATACAATCCCACGGTCATTGTGATGAATAAAACGTTTATTTGGCGAAAGTTTGTGTGAAACGAGTCTGCCTAAACGTAAATTGTATCGACGAAGAATGTCTTAAGAAACTTCATACATTTAATAGCGCATACAATTTTTTTTTTTTTAATATCAATAAGTTAAGTGTAAGTAATGAAACTTTATAAGTTTAGTGTAAATACAGAGATCTAGTGAGTTATTAGAAGGTTATATTAATTTAATTAGACTATATTTGAAAACTTGACTTAATTGAATATATGCTATTTAAAGTCTACTATGGATGGAAAGTATAATAGACTGGGCCAAGTTTCGCAATTAGGTACTGGATCTAGGAAGTACCTACCAGCATGGGTGACAAAAATAAATTATTTGGAGCTCATCAGTAGGTACATCAGAAGGCAGCCGAGCTGTTGGTCACGTTTTTTTTTTAATCGTACGATCGTAGTCGTCTAAACGCACTAAACAGTAGTGGGTCAGCGAGCGTGGTGGATTATCGGATTAAATGCCCGATCTCCCTATACCTTTTCTATATTGCAATATAGTACCATGTGGTACGGCTAAAACCCGTTGTAGTAAGGTCAGTGGTTCTTAACCTTTTAGCCGTGAGGGACCATTTCACCAAATATCTGTCTTGCCAGGGACCACGCAGTTGTTTTACATCACGCACGTCAAGGTCGTCAAGTCACTTGTTCATTGTTTATCACGATCACGATGGCTTCGCGGACCACTTGGAATGCCTCCAGGGACCACCAGTGGTCCGCGGACCACCGGTTAAGAACCACTGTAGTAGGTACTGGGTTTGGTTGGCGGTAGGGCTTGCTTGTCCGCCTGGCTAGCTACCACCAACTTATCTTGTTAGTAGCATTGTTGTGTTCCGACAGCTGGGAATAAGCAAGCCAGCGCCAGCAGTTGAGGATTCCGGGTGAGTGCGCTACCACCATAGGACTTATCATCACTCAGCTTAGCTGAGATGATGGCCAAGAGCTTACCGGCGAGGAATAAAAAAAGCTTAGCAGTGTGATATTTGTAGGCTTATCACTTCGATCAAGCTGATGATGAAAAACAAATGAAAATGGAAAAAAAGTGAACCGGTATTTCGCGTATCTCCATTTTCTAAGAATTTACTTACCATTTGCGTAACTACTATCTTGTAGTAACATTGTTTTTAGTAAGATTTGGTGAATGATATCATTAGCTGTTCCACAGTAATTAATATCTTCAGCGTATCAGTGATTTATCAAACCTACTTTACGAGTGTGACATAGAAATAATAAGCATTAGGCGTGTAAAAATCATTAAATAAATTGCTTTATCTACACTAATGTTGTAACATTCTACTTATGTTTCCAATACTTGACTTATAATTACTACTGTTATAGCGCAGACAACAAAACACTCAATTTAAGCAATTTCACATGATGGTATAATATCCACATCGATATCGTAAAATCTCATTATAACATCAATAAAACGCGACCAATTAACCTGGCGAGCCTTATGTCAAAATCCTCATACAAGTTGTATAAAATTTTGATATTAGGCTGGCTTTTGAAAACAGTTGGGTTATACGTGAAAACTTCGTCGAAACTACTAAACTTACATACACAAAACTCTTTGGTAAGATCTTGTGCCAATTAAATAAAAAAAGAACAGCGCGCGCTCGCTCCTGATTGGCCCTGCGCGCGCAGCTGCGTTCTCATTGGTTAGATTTTAATCGCGGCAAGTTCACTGTGACAATACACGTACGCGTGAATTTAATGTTTCGCAATGTGTTTTGTTTTTAAAATACAAATTAAAAGTTAAAAATGGACAGCGACGATGATATTTGTACGCCTCCGGATATTCTAGAATTGACAACAAAAGTAACTCACAATCTTTTGCCAGAAAAATCTAGAAAATTATATGAAAAAGAATATAATAACTTTTTGGCATGGAAGATCGAAAAGAAAACTACATCATTTTCTGAAAATGTCATTCTTGTGTATCTCAAAGACCTCTCCGACAAATTCAAGCCATCTTCTATGTGGGCTAAATATTCTATGCTCAAGTCCACTCTGAGTATCTACAACAATATTGATATCACGAAGTATTCAAAAGTCATAGCGTTCCTGAAACGCAGTTCAGAAGGACACAAGGAAAAAAGTCCTTGACGTTTACATCAGGTCAAATAAAGATGTTCCTGAAAGATTCACCAGATATTTTGTATCTTTTTGAAAAGGTAAGTGTATTTTAGTTCTGTTATTTAATCTACCTAGTACTTACGTACTACACACGCAAGTTATCTAGACACTCCGTTTAAGCGCTTTGTGTATAAATTAGGTAGTAGGTACCTAAACTTTACTACTTCATAAATCATAGTTTTTGCCTTGGCTATGTACCTCAAGCTTATTATATCGTTTATTGTTACAGGTTGCACTAATCTTCGGCATAATGGGGGCATGCCGAAGGCAAGAGCTATACAACATCCAGTTCGATGAAGTCTCTAACATAGACGACAGTACATTCATGGTGAAAGTTTCGAAAACAAAAACGAAAATCGATCGTTCTTTCGTTGTGACGGGCAACTGCTATGCCGTATGTAAAAAATACATGGAACTTCGACCCACTCCCTGTCGAAACCCTGCCTTTTTCTTGAGCTATAGATCGGGGAAGTGCGTCGATCAAAGAACTGGTATTAATAAATTTGGTGCTCTGGGAAAAACTATCGCAAGTTTTTTGAATCTGCCTAACCCAGCGTTGTACACGGGGCATTGCTTCCGGCGCACCTCGGCGACCCTTGTCATAGATAGCGGTGGTGATTTGACCGCACTGAAACGACACGGGGGGTGGAAGTCTTCTACTGTGGCTGAAAGCTACATTGATGAGTTTTTAATGAATAAAATTCAAGACTCAAATACGATCTTGAACAGTATAGAAAACAAGACGAATGAAGTAATTATAAATATTCCAACTCCGTCTACGAGCTCTACTGCTTGCCCCGCGACCGCTACAGCTGCTGGATCAATAATTAACATTAACTTTCAAAATTGTACCATCCAAAATTTGAACAATTATTATAAATAAACTATTGTCAGCTTTTACTCTTGTTGTTTGACTAATTGCATTAGTGAAGATAAAGTAGTGTATGCAACTGCATATAACACGGGTATTAAAACACTCGTTACTATTATGAAACTCGCTGCGCTCGTTTCATAAACTCACACTCGTGTTTTAATACCCTTCATTATATGACAGTTGCATAAACTACTATTACAGTGTAGGTAGGTACCTATAACTTTTTGTTAAAGATTCAAGATTTTCTCGTGAAAAAAAAAATGTTTTTGCTTGTATCTAGACTTGGAAAACTTGGAAATACCCGGTCAAATGCGGAGGAAGACCCAAAACAGAGCAGGTGGATGAGCAAATATAATACTACAGGTGTGGTGAGCTGTGAATCGATAGAACTAGACGTTCATGACGAAGGGTAAAGTGGAGAAAGGAAAGCAGGAAGGACCCTGTCACAAGACAGGACAAACGCTAGGAATAATGAGAATTAAGAAGTAGGTACCTATGTAGTGTTTTGTGTGGAAGTAAAAAAAAATCAGTTAGTTGAGTGATTGAAGCATGTGTGTGTTGTCTTTGTTGTAGGAAAAAATCTGCTTAAAATTACCGTAACAACGCAAAATTATAACTTACTTTAGGTAGGTACCTCAAGCTTTTCGTGTATTGCCTATTCCGCGATATTGGCGGAATTGTCCTCGGAAGTAGACACAAAACTTATAGTTTTAAAAGAAAAATAAAATTTATTTAAGCACGAAAGAGAATGAGATAATAAACTTTTGGTATGACCGGCCTTTGCGGAAGTTGCTTAACCTTGGCAATGGCAGACCGGGTGCATTAACCACTATACACAAGGCACTTAATGCCGTTTGCCCAGCTGCCTTAGCAGTCGTTAACAACTACTAATCCGCACTGGTTTATAGCCCGTTCTCCGTAACCATCCATAGCGATGGCTTGTGCCCCAGCAGTGGGGACATAAAATAAGCCAGTCATAATAATGATTTTTAAATTATTAGGTAGACACATTTTTATAATTGAATAGCCGTCACCCGCCCGCTTCGCTGTACGAAAATAATGGATCAATGAATGCTAATCAAAATTAATATTAGTTTAACCAACATCATATATAGTTTATCATTTGCCCAATCGCATGTTCTTACTACATACAAATTTTCATCAAGACCGGTCAAGCCGTTCTTGAGTTATAAGAGGGCATACAGACAGACGAATATTTATCCCAACATTTGTCAGAAAAATTGCATGTACAGACAGAGCTTACAGATTTATAAATAGTAGTAGAGATTGGTACAAAAACGAAGGGTCTTGGTAACTATTGGTGCCAATAACGGTACCAATTACAAATGAGTACAACCTACCTGTGCGCTATGATGCATTATGCCTGACTTAAAGCACACCGCATTTTACACTTTGTAGCATATCAATTAAAATAAATTTTGCTTTGAAACTATCCGGGTATTTTTTTTTTATAGTTAGCTCGGCATATGACTCCATCCCACCTGATGTTAAGTGGAAATGGAGTCCAGACGCGAAGATAACTGGTGCAGCGTGGAAACAAATGTAGCATCAGTTAACCTCACTCTGCCGGCTCACAAGGTGCTTCTTCACGCCTCTCTTGAAGGACCCCATTTCATAGGAAGGAGGGAAAACGTGTGCTGGTAGACCATTCCATCTTTTGGAAGTGCGACAATAAAAACGAGTCACCGAATTTTTTTTTTCTGTTTTGTTGCTCAAATAACAAAAGATATTAATTAATGGACACTTATGTGAGACTAACTAGTGGAACAGTAGTAGTTTTTCTTAATTAGCTGACAATGAGCTTTACCAAACAGACGGCACCATTCAAAAAAAAATATTTCTACTACTTGTAGTAAGTGACATAACTGCCCTCGAAGTGAAAAAAACTTATTAATACCGTAAAAAAATTGGTATCGATACTTTTGTTAAACGAAGATACCGTTAAGCTTGGTATCGTTACCTGGGTGACATTTCTACCGGTAAACTAACTAACCGCTCTACGCGGATTGGCTAAAGCGCAATGTTTAACGAAAAAATTAGCGATACTTTTCTAGATAACGTTACCTACATTAGTTACCTTTATAGAAATAACGTTATTTACCGGTACTTACAGTGGGAATTTGGTATCAAGCCCTGGCCCGGGCACGACTTTTGACTTAACGTTTTAGCGCAAAATGTTGGGTGGCCGTGCAGTTAGACGCCGGTAACAGCGGCAAGGTCGTGGCCACTAAGAGTCTGGCTCAAGGTCATCAGCGACAAAAAGCTAGCAGAAAAAAGCAACCATAGCTTACCTCCGAGCTAGATGAAGCCTCTCCTGAGTGGTGAGGTGCTCCACCTGCGCCATCTCGGACACCAAGTCCGAATGCTCCATTATCATTTACCTGGTTGAAAGATATTATCGTTAATATGAAATAATAATTTGAAATGTCTAAAATTATTAACACTACCTATATATACGAGTAATAGATGGACATGACATCAAATTAAGAACTCATACAAAAGACAGTCTTATAAGATAATAATATGAGGTTCATAAATAAATAATAAATAAAAAAATAAAAAATAAAAATAAAATCTGTCTGTCTTTCTTTCTCTCAATCACAAAACTGGGACTTAAGTTCAGACTTGTTTAAAACAGATACTATATTTTTTTTGAATTAGAGTCATCAATTATGTATAGTTTTTGTTTGCTCTTTTGAATGAACTTGAACTGTTGCAAAATAATTGTCTGTGCCTGGTGGAAGAATACTATTTAGAATCCAACTAGGCTGAGACCTTAAACTAAACCTTCTAAACTACAGAAGTTGGGCTAAATACCTTTGACACCAACTTAACTCAATAACATGGAAAATAAAATGTTACCTACAATAATACATGTATACTCATGATGATGCATTTATTTTTAAACTGAGCAAACTGTAACTGTAAAATAGACTCATTTCTATGACGACTATTATTCAATTATTATTATACTCTTTATTTATTTTCTTTCTTAAAACTAGATTTTTACAATATTTTAATATAAAAACAATAAAACATTATAAAAACCTAATCCTAGAGTACCGCCAGCAGCCGGGCAGGGCCCAAGCTACCGGTGGTCAGGGCTGCAGAGTGAGGAACCTTCTGACAATACGTGCGGTGTCAAGGAGCACTGCTTTCTGAATCTGACCCGTGATCCAACCATCAAGCGAGAGCATCTTAAGGTGTTAGTCTAGAGGCTCTACACTATCAGACCGTTTGCTGAAACGACTATCGGGGCAATGATCATCGAATCAACATTCCACATGGCGGTCACCTCGTGAGCCAAGTCAAGGTACTTGCTGAGTATTATTATTATTATTTGCTTTTCTTGTCTAAATAATTTGGATGTAGATTATCTACAACCAATAGAAAAAAATAAACATGCCTTGCGGAATGTTAAGTATGCATGTATAAAGTTATACATAAAGTGTGAGGCTGTGACCACCACCCCACTATTCTCGTTGTTTCACTCTCCTCCTCATCTTAGTATAGGTATAACTTGAAGCATGGAGGGGATTATGACTTAGATCACCGATCCTGGAGCTGACATTAAGAAAATTGTTTCACAAACCCAATAGTTGCTTCACTAAACAAGCTCCTCCCAAATTAATTCATAGATTTTGTATCTTAAAAAATTATTACAATTGCTACATTATTTTTGTTATCTTAACTCGTCATGATTTAAACAGATACATTAATACTTTAATTAATCTCTGATCAATGAATTTTTAATAAGTAGGTATACATAAGTTTGCTGGGCAAATTAAATAGACCATTGAAATCATAGAGAATAATAAAACAATAACAGTATGTATCTATGTTATTTTTAGTTGTAAGTTTTAACTTAAGGAAGGGAAGTTCCAGGCATTGAACCAGAACTTTTTAAAGGTCCAGATGTTGAAGACTAGTTTCAGGGTAATGTGTACATAAACTAGGTATATATGATTTGTAGTAAGTTTGTTAGTACCAGATAGTGTTATTTAGTCTTTTTTTATTCGGCTCAAACCAATCTTTTACAGTATTCCACAATAGCTTTCACAAAGTATCTACCTAGGTACTAATCTTTCACAGAAAATACTTACTTTCTCCAAATAGAACCTGCACAATTCTGAACTGGAAAGTCAAAAAGACTGTACCTACCTTCAAAAGATTGTAGATTACTTATGTACCTATTATCAAGCTTCTAAAGAATATTGAATGAATTGCATAGATGAATCTTAAACCTATGCTAAGTTTCAATTGATTTTACTATGATAACAATTTTGAGATTGGTGCAGGTAACACTTTTGATATCTCCAGTGCTTACACTACTGATAAGATAAGATTCAAAGTAGCCACGGAAACACTGTTGTGTATTGAAGGAAATATGAATATATTTATGGCTTATTTTTGGTAAAAACATTGCAGGATTAAGGTACCTAACAAGGAGTTTGAAACAAAACTGTCTGTTTTAGAAAGGCATCCAGCCAGCATGCTTTTGAAGACCAAACCCCTTTACGCGACAATCAAAGCAGAGACGGCATAACACAATAACAGCGTACATTCAAAATAACCATTCTTATTTCTTTAGATCGTAACTTACTGATTTTCTCCCGTATTACAACTCAAAAGTATGTTTCATTCTTGTCTTGATACATTTGCCACACATGTTACAGATCAACCAAAAGTCATAAACTTGTAAGCACATTAACACATTGATTCTATACTAATGGAGCGTCTGGCACATATCTTTACAGTTACACAGCATTTTCCGTTATTTTTCATGAAAATTATAATTTAAAAACAAGTAGAAAAATCACAAGACAACGAGCAAGCGAGTGAGCGAGCGGCATAGTATACGTGGGTTGCCGCGTTACTAAACAAATAATATGAAACGTCAGATGTAAGTGTTGCCAGAAGCAAAAAATGAAATCGATCTAGAAGATCCAGAAAGCAGTCAGACACTGACTCATTTGGTTGACCATAAAGCTTAGTATTTAAATAAACCTACATATATTTTATTACAGAGTCTGAGCCCTTGCGCCGCCCCGCTTGCCATATAGCTGATATAATAGTGCTAATTAACTTTTTGTTTGCTCATGTTGCTACGCCTGCAATGCACTGCGCGGCGCGGCCGCACAGTGTCGTAAGAGACCCTAAAATCGGACACGTCCTTTTTATTCCAGAATCTTATAGATTTAGCTATTTAAAACACTTGAGTAAAACTCTCAGGCAGAGTCTGCTACTTATAGTTTATGAGAAAAAAATAATTAAAAGTTGGCCTTTTCTTAATCTGAAAAAACTAAAAAAAATGCTCTTCTAAAACTAAGCTACATATTTAAATTTCACTTAAAGTCAAATTTCACTTAGTAGTCTGCTGCCAAACGCCCTCGGAGCGACACCGTATTACGCCTCGCAAACCAAATTCCACGTGTTTTCGTTACCACTGTGTAAACGTGTACAATCGTAATAAATCCATTAAGCATACAAGGCGTATTCACTTCGACATCACCCAGCACCCGTTACAGTATGTATTGTAAATCCTGCAACGTTTCGGCCACGATGACGATGTCGTCCGCAAATCGCAAGTGTGAGATACATTCACCGTTGAAGTTAATCCCACGTCCTTTCCAGTCCAGCGTCTTAAACATATCTTCCAAAGCATTTGTGAACACACATTTAGGGGATGTAACATCGCCTTGTCTCACACTACGATGCAAGGGGATATGCTTTGTCTGCTGGTTCTGTACTTGGATGGCCATGGAGGCGGCATTGTAAAGAGACCTCAATACTTGGATATATCGCCAGTCGACTTGGCATCGTTGCAGAGATTCTAGAACAGCCCAGTTTTCGATAGGATCAAATGCCTTCGCATAGTCGACAAATGCTAAGCACAGGGGCCGATTTTACTCCTCGGTCTTCTGTAAAATCTGCTTCACTGTAAAGATGTGGTCTATGGTGCCATATCCTCCTCGAAACCCGGCCTGCTCCTGTGGTTGAAATTCGTCAAGTCTTCGCGCCAGACGGTTTGTAATGGATGACTCTTGAAAACAGCTTGTAGACATGGCTTAGGAGCGAAATGGGTCGATAGTTTTTCAATAGGGTCTTGTCTCCTTTTTTGAAAAACAGCACGACGACACTTCTACTCCACGCCACGGAGTTCTCCCATCGAAGAGAACGGAATTAAAGATGTTTTGGAGCTCTTTTAACACAGGTTTACCGCCTGCTTTAAGGAACTCAGATATAACACTGTCTTCGCCAGGGTCTTTTCCGTTTTTAAGCTGTTTAAGAGTCATCTCAATTTCGCTCAGGCTGACTTCAGGCAAGTCTTCGGTAAAGTGGCGGGTCAATGTTTCCTCATTTTCGGGCTTAGGTTGAGATGCATGCGAAGCGTATAGCTGGCTATAAAAGTTTTCAATTTCCGAAAGAACCTCTGGTTTCGAAGCAACGACTACTCCACTGGTTGTAGTCAACTTCGTCAAGTGGCTTCTCCCAAGAGACCGGACAAACAACCCCGATTTGGCTCAATCGCTCGTCAATCAAGCGTGTATTGGAGCGTCAGAGGTTGTAGCGTACCAATTTGCAAATCTTCTGGACGATAGCCCGTTGTTCGGACGTTTCTTCATGAGCCTAAGGGTTTCTTCCGAAAACTTTGACTTTTTGCCTTTACGATATCCAGGTGTTGGGATATAACTCTTGAAGATTGTGCTTTTTGATAATGTTTAATGTTTCGATAGGTGTTACCTGACTGTCTTCGAGATAGTGTTGCAGACCTAAAATTTAATCGCACAACAAATCTCAATCAATATCTGATTTAAAGTTGACCGTTAACTTTTCTTGGAATACAGAACAATGTATAAATATGAATTTAGCTTTTCTTTATATCGATAGATATCAAATTAAGTGGTGAAGTTAGGGCCACGCGCTAGCGCACGCGGCGCCCTTTGGAACCCGGCGCCCTGGGCGGCCGCCCGGGTCGCCCTCCCCTAAAGCCGGCGCTGCTTATATGCAGACGACCTTCAGTTGTACATTTCTTTTAGGCCTGAATTTACCTCCTCTGCCACAATTAAATTAAATGAAGATTTGAATCGTATTGGTATGTGGAGTGATAAAAATAACCTCACATTAAACCCAAACAAATCTAAATACATGATCTTGGGTTCCAGAAGCGGCATCGCCACAGTTTCCTCCAAACGTCCTCCGGTGTCCATGATGGGCTCATCTTTAGATAGAGTTTTGGAAGCCCGTAATCTGGGTCTGCTTATGGATGGGAGTTTACATTTTGAAGGACATATGCTGGAAATAATGAGAAACTGTTTCTACAGGCTAAAGGTTTTGCATAGAATCCGCTATTACATCGACGTGGACATGCGAGTTAATTTATGCGAGTCACTTGTTCTTTCCAAACTCAACTATTGTGATACTGTGATTGGAGGATGTATGTTGGGACGTACCAGGAAAGTAATCCAACGCATTCAAAATGCTTGTGCACGGTTTTGTTTCCCAGTCCCTCCAAGATCACACATCTCTCCATTTTTGAACAGCAACAATCTTTTAAATATGAACGCTAGACAAAGATTGCATTTTGCTTCCTTGCTCTTTGGAGTCATCAACAGTCAAGAGCCGTCTTACTTATTCTCTAAACTGAGATTCACTCAGCGCAAAATAAGAATCGCGTTACGCTTGATGTGTCCAGAGCATAGCACGGCTGCTTTTCGTGGTAGTTTTCGATACTCTACAACGAAATGCTGGAACAACCTACCGCCGCCGATAAGAAACTGCAAATCTATTGCTGTTTTTAAATGTCGTCTCAAAAAATTTCTTTTCGATGAGCAAATATGCGGTAAATGAACAGTCGTGCTACGCGATAAACAGTTACTTACTATTTGTTTTCCCGTGTTTTTCTACACACACACACATACACACACATACACACACACACGCACGCACACACCCCACACCTACACACCCTAACATACACGAGTTGAGCATTTATAAGCTTGAGTATTGCCAATGATTCTTGCGTCTCTGGTGCCACCTCTTTCCTTATTAGTTTTAGTTTTTATTTTAGTTACGGCTTCCGCAGAATACCAGCGTTGTGGCCTGGGGATCTCCTTAGGTCATGACATGACACATGCTGAGCGGTTGCCTTTTTGGTTCTGGAACCTATAAATTTGTGTATTAAGCTTAATGTATTTTTATCACTATATTTATGAACCAAATAAAAATTTATTCTATTCTAAGACGAATCATACGAGCCCAAACTCGATGGAGGATGGACGATGGAGTTGTGTTGTTTAATTATCGAGTTCCTATGGCCATCTCCTAGCTCCATCATCAGATCAGCTCCATGGTACCATAATAATGCATTGTCATCCAAGTAGTTAAAAAAGGTTTAAACAAAAAGCTTGCAAGCAAGATGTTTGTTACTTAGGTTAAAAAAAAGTTCTAAATTTCGTATTTTTTTATTTTATAGAGGTTTTACATGTTCTACATAGGTTATTCAACTATGGTACAATAGTATAACAACATCGTAAAGGTGTTAAAGTACCTTTCACACTCGCCGTGTAGAGTCTAAGCTAGGCACTATTATTATTTTATCAATTGACACACCATTTTTCCATACAAAAACATTATTCACTGTGTTATTTATTGGTTTCTCTTAAAGTAGTAGTGATGATACAATTTTCTTGGGCTCAAATCTCGCTTATGTAACAAAATATACACAATTTGGGGGCTTGTTGAGGTAGGTAGGTACACTGGACCCTTTAGAATCTTGTCACAGCAAAGATAGGTAGTTTATATTATCATTTATTAAGTAACTCGCACAAATAGTTTGCTGTGTCAAAGTTCCACCAGTGGTCTATACTTTAAATTGGTTTAATAAACTCCGTTCTTGACTATGGTTCTAATCTGGTACCTATGTATAGTCGAGGTAGTTTATGGTTTGTTATTAAATCGCTTGCATTGCGTCTTAACTCGAGCGAGCAAAGTATGGAACAAAACTGCTTGACGCTCCTTGCAGTCGCATGCGTCTGCGTTGGTCTCGCTGGATTTTACCACATTAGCACCAACTGCCTAGACCGACCGTAATATAGGTACAAGAATTTGAAAATTAATCAAAACAACGGAAATCCCAATATTGCTGGGCCCATAGACAAATCGGAGCGTCCATTTTTGAAGAAGACGTAACACTTATTTCCTATTTGTTTTGTGCTAAAACCAAATAACATAAAGCGTTAACATAATTATTATAAAACGGTTTTTTACGAAAACAAGTCCTGAATACATACTTTCTTTGATATATTTTTGTGTATATTATGCATTACCTGCCGATGCCAGTTAGAAAACAAAAATGATATAATAGGTAACTAATCTATGAAGAATGTATAAATGAATGATTAATTTTTCTAATAAAAGAACCACAGGATAACAAATAATTGTCTTTTTATGTACAATAAGGTAGCTTCTCATTTAAAAATCATAAGTTCGTTTTTTTAAATGAGAAGCTTTTTGGACAAATAGACCTGCCTTTAAATAGGTGTTACGTAGTTCCGATGCCGAGCTTTGAAAGGCACCGCGGCCGTTGTGGTATTATGACAGCCGTTTTCCTACATAATTTAATTTTAAAATAAATAGAAAAAGAAACCCAATCGCAAAATTGTTTCTAGATCCTGCAGTTTGAAACTCTGAAAAAGGATTTGGCTTCCTGAATATATCTGATAAAATAGTTGACTTTAAAAAATCTGGCCGAAACTCCAATGTGATTTTTTTTTATTACATACACACACGTACATACATTTTCTCTCCCATTTCAATCCCTTAGAGTATTTCTAAATGCCCCTTCTTATAAATCACCGTGCAAACTAGTTCATTGCATAGGCTGTGCGCAATTAGGTCAAGCAGTCAGTCATTCCATTTCTACGATTATTTATATTTAAAAAAATATTTGGGGGTATTTAGCACAAACTAACTAAAAATGGCGTGAGGTGCACTTGGAGAGGCTTTTGTCCAGCAGTGGACTAGTGTAGGTTGATGATGATGCGATGATGATGAACTGTAAAATGTAAATGTATGTATACTATAGGATAAGAGGCTCTCCGTGCACATTCTTAGGCACACATCTATTTGGAACTTTTTGATATGCAAGGTACAGTTGTGCAAGGCGTTCCGTTGTCTCTAGTTTGATTTTTTTTCACCTTTCTATCGAGTACAACTTTAAAATTCTGATTCTGTAAAAAAAAATAAGCCAAAATTACTGAAACTTTCTAAGCAAGCGAAATACAAAGATTTTGACAGTTAATAAAAACATTTAGTTTGTTCAACATAGATTTGATACTTTCCTTAACAAACTTGAAATCGTACAACTAAGTTCAGCAACACCATAGATTTTTTTTAGTTTTTAAGAATTATAACTTTGAATTCTGTACCGAAACGTTAAATGGTATATGAAAACAAAAAAACGCCGCATAATGACAAGTTGGATGAACTAAATTATTACTCTGAGTCGTATAATAGCTTCGATTATTGATTAACTTCGATCAATTTGATTAACGAAGAATTACAGTGAGTGTGAAGGAATTTCCAATTGGGAGACAAATACGGAATACAATCAATGTGGGAATATTACCGACTTTCAGTATATATTCCTTTTCTAGATTATATGTTAAGTGAAATCTCATCCAGGTTCCCTAGCGCTCCCATGCAAAGAATCGAACAGTTGCAAAAGTTGCTGTCCCATAACTTCAGCGACGAAGATGTAGAGGATGTTTTGCAACGCGCTGAAGTATACAAAGAAGACCTTCCTTGTTTGTAAGCTTTGAAGGGAGAGCTAAAAATTTGGCAACAGATGAGAGAAAATATCCCAGTATCTCCAGCAGATGCCTACAAAAGAGCAACGGTGCTGCCAAATATTAGAACTCTTTGCCAATTGCTGTGCACGTTTCCAGTGACTACTAGCACCGCCGAGCGATCTTCTCCACCTTACACCGATTAAAGTCATATCTTCGCAATAGGAGGACAGAAGTAGCGTTTGAATGGATTGGCTTTAATGGATATCCATCAAGACGTTGCGGCAAAAATGGGCGCTAATGAAGTGCTGGACATCTTTAGCAGAAAAATTAAAGAAAACTGTCTTAATTAAACATTTAATTTTTCTATTGTTTTGAAACTTTTATAAACCTTCCTATACTTACATACTTGAACTAACAGTTATTGTTGATTCGCCCTTGGGCACGTGTAGGTATAAATGAATAAGGAAGGAGCCTAATTAGGTTAACTGTTGCTTGAAATATATAATTACAATAAATAAAAACTCTAGAGACAAATAATCTAATTAGGATGCCAAAAACTCATGCAATCAAGAAAATTTAAAAAACATTTTAAAAATAAGGTACTTTTCAGATTCTGGAACCATCTTGCAAACATTAAGCTTAGGTATTTAAATGATTTTTCATGTGAAATCGTAAGATAAGAAGTCTGAATATTTTTGATAAAGCCTCGGTCAACATTCATAACTTTGAAAAAAATAAAGCGTGTTTTTGTTTATCCCTTCTTCTGTTATTTAGCTAGAGCATTCTAAGATTTTTTAAACCCACCGAAGTGTAAATGAAATGAAACGTAGGTACTTTAGATAAAAACAATGCTAATTAAATGTTTTGCTTTGAACAGTTTAGATAATACTTACCTAGGGGTAAAATAAGGAGATTTGACTTCGTTCCGAAGTTTTCAGGATCAACACACATTCGTCTCAAATTACATTAGTAAAGTCATCAACAAATAGGTATGCTTATTTACAAACTCCGCGTTACTTCCCTAATAACCTATTATTGTACTAAATACTTACAAACGGCTTATAAATTACAATAATTCACTAATCAGAAACATTATCAATTAACAATTCAACATTTTGCTTTATCATTACATCTTACAAGCCTTTTAATTAGCATTTAATTTATTTCCTCTAAAATGTATCTATTACAAAATTGGCATCAAATTGCCAATGACACAGAAGAATTAAAAATTCTAAACCTTTATTATCATATTTATATATATTTTTTTAAATTAATTAATTGATATTACAAATATGATCGTAATGATTACTAAGTAGCATTGTGTAAGCATCTGTGTATAAACACATACTTACAAGTTCTCTGTGACTTTGAACGAACATGACGAAGACCAAACGAAAACCAAAGGCAAAAGCTACAGGTAAAATAAAGTTGGTAAGTATGTATCAAAAAATATTAAAAAAAACTTTGCACACATTGCGATACTTCACTTACTGGATGCCGGACACAGAGACTTCAATTAAAATTTATGATTCCTTATAAGGAACCTCAAATTTTTCATACCAAGGTAGTAATTAAGTACGTAGGGGGAATCCGGAAGACTTGCCCATTTTACATTTTTATTTACAGTACCTTTCTACAAGATACCCTTTCAATACGAGCCTCCTGAAAATGCACGCAAACGAAAAAAATACACAAAAACTGAGTTGGAAAATGCCATACACGAAATTAAAAGGCGAATACATGATATTCAAAATGTTTATGTGATTAATCATTTTGAGACTTATTAGAAGAAGTTAATTAATAGTTTTTATACAAGTTAATAAAAGCTAATTAAAAAAACATATCATATTGATTTACAATAATTTTGATACTGGTAAATAATGCCAAAATTATTAGAAAAAAGTTAAAAATAAAAAATACATAAATAAGTATAAGTACTAACATATTTGTTTATAGAGTTTATTGTTGTCGTTTTGTTTATTTGGAACATTTTATTACAATAATTACGACCAATATTAAATTATTTATAAATTATTTTATATGTAGGTATATTTATATATTGTTTTAAAGTATTTTATGTATTTGTAATTTATAGAATATTTATTTATGTATTATAAGTTTGAATCTTTTTGTTACACTGTTTTCTACTTTTGTTGTCTCTCAAAATTTGCACCTCCCATGTCATTTCTGCACCACCCTATGGTTGACTGGTAGAAAATGCCTCAGGCATTAAGTCCGCCATGTAATATTTTGTTTCACAAATTTAAAATATAAATATTTTTTTATGAAAATTTGTAACTTTTTTGTGTTTTCCTTGCTGGGAGTACTAAAAGCAAGTTAATTATTGTGTAAGATAACTAAATGAAACTATGATTATTTAAAAGTGATTTTACTTTTCCCCAAAATAGTGTGGTCAAGTGTCCTTGCTGGTGGACTTGACTCATAATCTTATTTTTTACAAAAATGCCAATAACATTTTACCTGCGCGTTATATTAAAAATAACGACCGGTTGGACGACCCAGGTACCGCTGGGAGGACGAGGTCTGTAAGAACTTGCGCGAGCTCAACGCGGATGACTGGCACCAGGTGGCGCAGGACAGACCCAGATGGCGACTCTTATTATCGGAGGCCAGGACTCACTTTGGGTCGTTGCGCCATTCTAGTTAGTTTTTATATTAAAAATACAATTATGCACAAATGTAGCTACTAAGTATAATAAGGTATCGCAAAAATTTATAATCGATTCTCTAAACCATAAGAATAAGAAAACATAATGTTTTATTTAAAAAGCGGCTCAACTCTCCCTGACTTTTCTTATAATGGAAAACCATACCTGATAGTAATAATCAAAAGTAATCGTCGTCTTTGTGTGCGACAGCAGCTTTTATAAGGATACACAGTAAGGGAAACAAAGTACGAAAACATTTTAAGCGCACATATTTCTAAATGGCTTTGCACATGGAGAGTACGAGCTATACTACCACCATACCTACTTACCAAAGAGACAGTTATATAGTTAATGACATGGCATTAACTACGGACACGGACTCAACGCTAGGCTCTATTCTTACAAACTACATTCCCAGTTCATATTATCTCAGTGGTGGTGTGATTAAAGTCGTGAGATTTAAATCCTCCGTTGATGTTACATTGCTATCATTAAACAAAGCTGTCGTAGTACTTACTTAACAAAGAACAAACCTACCCTAATCATTACCTACATATCAACATTCAACACAGTATTGTCATTGGCAACCAGTGCCGTTATCCACCTTAACACATTAGGACGGGTTGCAGTAATTGGCATCAAATGTTCAGGAACCTTACCAAGTTCCTAGCAGTATTACCAGCAAATAAGGAGAACCCACCAGGTATGACATACCCCCCTACATACATAGATCCCTGGTACGGACACGGATCTCGAAACGCGAGATTCCGTGCCCGTGAGCAGCTGTCTATGGGTGCGATGCTCGGACGCGTTTGTATGAAGCTTTGCAGTCTCCTTAACTTGTGGTATTACTACAATGCTATTGTAGTTGTGAAAACGAGACGCATGTATATAACTAACGCCGCTACGCGCGTCTCATTTTCACAACCACACAACACTGCTATAATACTGCTATAAAGCTCATGGTAACCCACCAGTTTATTAGAGACACTACAAAATCAATTAGCAACTTTTTCATTATTGCTAGTATCTAAAGTTTAGGCGAACACTACAGTTGGCAGTGGAAATAGCCAGACGAACGTTTGAAGCTTTTGTTGATTTTTCAAAGTTTATTTTTTAGATAAGACAGAAAATTTGTTTACATAATGTACTCTCACGGTCATTGGTCTTTGGGTCTTCGTGACGGAGTTTTAATGTGACCTTGGGCTATAAAGTTTGAAGAATCCTGCACTAGCGGTTTGTCTAACTGCAAAACTCAAGGTCACGGTTTCAAGCAACGCGACGGCCAAACTTTTGCTCGACGAAACTGATGAACATCATATAGCCTTACTTTGTTACGCAATTAATAAGCAAACATCTCCTAAAAAAGCTGTAATAGACGAAGAATTGGAAGAATAAGAAGAGGAAAAACCTGTAATAGACCCAGAATTTACAATGACCAAATTAACGTGTTAAATATTATCTAGTTCTTACCTACAGAAATCTACTTGTTCTTATTCCAAAAAAAATATTTAAAGATTGATAGTACACTTGATCATCACAGTTGACATCTCATTTTATTTTCGGAGCGTTTTCTAAAAATAATTTCAACTTCGCCAAACTGCCACCAGTCACAATGTGCATGCAGCTTGCATTATTATTATTTTATCAAAATAGCATAATAAGAACTCTATTTACAAGTACAAAAATAGTATTGTAATAATTGTGAAAAGATAGGTTTTCAGAATATTATTTTACAAAATATTCACATGTGTGTTTTGATCGATTCTGAAGTCTCTGATGCCATCAATCTAAACTTTTAGTATATTATATAATAATTAATCTCAGTTCTTTAACAGTATTATGCTATATGTACGTAGACGCTTGTTATACAGAATTACAACACAAAAAAGTACAAGTACAACATATAAGTAGTATACATAAATACATTTTTCAAGTAGGCTAGGTGCCATATTCCTGAACGACGAATAGCTAACAATGGTCAAAAGAATTTTGAAACCGTTTTAATAGTAAATAGAAATACCTTTTAGATTAGATAAACGCCCACTTTAATAGTTTACTAGTTAAGTTAAGAAAAGTATGACAGGAAAAATACTTTCACAAAAAATAAAGTTACCCAAACGAGTTTTTCATTCTAAATTATTACTCTAACTAACCAAAGCTGAAAATCTGGCAAAAAGACTAGAGATATTCAAAAGTACACTACCTACTGGTTTTAGTAAGTTTTAAACCAATTTAGCATTACAGTTAGGGCATCTAATTGGCCATTAATTTCATTTAGTTTGATATCAATTGTCCACGGTCGTCAATTCATTTCGTTTGCCACGACATCCTAAGATTCTAAGCCAAAATATATAATACTTTCGTTTACATCTTTAATTAGTTAATTATATTCAATTAACGCACGTTAAGCCACTTTAATAACTAATTTACTTTATAGCTACACCACAAATTCACAGCACTGTTTAGAAAGTGTCTATTATAGACTTTCACGTTTGCGTTTGTATTCACTTGTCAGGTACCCCATCGGACGCGTACTTCGCACCCATTTTGGTACAAATGGGTAGCACGCGATCATAACTAATGGAGTTTTCAAAGAAATCTATTCTAGTGTTCGGTATTTTAAAAGTGGCAACCTGTCGGGGTCACCACGTCGGGGTTTTCAGGTGTTCTCATCGGACGAATCGTCAGATGACGAGCTGGTGAGCAGTGCGGATGCCATGGTGAGTTGTCGAATGAACGGTTCGCGCGGTAGGCTCTGTTGGCCCAAAGGCAGGCGCCTGATGCCCATCCTCTCGCTCTCCGGCAGGGATTTACTGCATTTCTCTTCCGTGATAGCGTCTCGGGACAATGATCTGGAAGGTTTAAAGTTTTAGCAATTTTATGCAGCTCGACAAGTTTTATGTTATCGTAACTAATGTCTGTTAAGAAACAAATCTAGATATTTAAGATTTTAATACAAATACTCGTAATAGTAAAAAAAATACAAAAACCTAAATGTTGAAAAAAAGTCCACGAGCAGGATTTGAACCTGCGCCACCACCACCACGATAGTTCAATTAGGAGAGCACCTGACCCGGTATGTCAGAAGGGTGCAGGTTCAAATTCTGCTCGTGGATTTTTTTTCAACATTTGTGTTTGTGTAATTTGTTCGCAACAAAATTTGCGTTAAAATATTATATAAACAAAACAAAAACATTTTACTTGTAATAGTCCCATTAACCCTGCAGAAACACGCTACAATTGTGCTAGAAGTGGTTTTCCATGAGTTTGCGGACTCTCGTTTTTTAACAGGAGCATATACGAGTATCTCCATAGATAATTATGAAAAATTCAACATTTTGTTGTTAATCACCAAGGAATGTTTACCCATAAAAAATAAATAATCGTGTTTCGTGATGTTATTAAATTATCATTGTCAACCCAGTAACATTTAAAATTTCAAAGTAAGTATTTGTAAACCATACCCATCAAAAACTTAGATGTGAAATGAGAGCCAAGTTCAATATTAATAAATAATGCCTTGGTTGTTGACTTCAACGACAAAAGACGTAAGATCTAATGGGTGCCAAGTTCAAAGCCTAAGGTCTGTCTTGGCTAGTTCTTAAATAAGAATTATTATTAAGTACCTACTAAAACAGTCATAGAAGAACCGGGTTTGATGGCTAGTTTCTACCAGCCAGCCAAATTTCCGGAAGAATAAAATAAGAACTTACAGCTTTAGAACTTGCGAAGGCTTTAATATAATTCGTATAAAAAAAACTAGCCAAGTCAGACCTTAGACTTTGAACTTGGCATTCATTTAGATCTTACGTCTTTTGTCGTTGAAGTCAACAACCAAGGCATTCATAATATTGAACTTGGCTCTCATTTTACATTTATGTTTTTTGATGGGTTATCATTACTTTTTGTTCAGAAATTATTAATAGGTATTAATACTAAATCCCAGTTAATATTAACGTTATAAATACGAAAGTCCGATAACTAAAATTGTTTTACAGCTGCACTATACCTTATTAATTTACATTTTATCCTGTATAGATCAAGATCTCATTCCTACACGAATTTACGATGACATATGCATATGGCGTAATAGGCCAAAAGGGCAGTTCCAGTATTTAATCTGCAAACTAAAGTAATTACCCAGTAAGTTCCAGCATAGATCCTCTTCTGCACTGACCGCGGTGAGGTCCTTGCATGATGCTAGCGGGCCTCGTGGACGCCCCAAGTGGATCTGAGTGAGCCACATCCTCCATCAGCAGCACTGAAGGTCCCCCTAGGCTCGTACTCCTCTTCGACAGCATACTAGGGCCCTGGCGAGGCTGCGGCACTGCCTCACTCCTAGTTTCTCCCTTCAAACTTCCCTCCCCTTTACCCTCGGAGTCTGAAGCAGCCGCCTCCCCCCCACCCTGCGTAGAACTTGAGCTTTCTCTTCGGAAGAGACCTATGATAGATTTCGGATGTTTTGGCTTCTCTATACCACCTATTGATGATGGAGAGGATAGGTAGTGGAGGAGTGTTATGGATGTTGAAAGAAAAAAAAAAACAGCAAATGTTAAAGGTACTCACATATATACATAGGTACTAAATAGTTAATGGATCGGTGCAAGATAAAACCCAATGATAATATAAAAAAGTATCTACTTCTTATTTATAAAATTAAATAGGTACTATTTTAGATTTAATTCAATGCTGGTTTTGGGCTGTAAGGACTTTAAAGGTACACACGTAGGTTAAGTCTATCAGGGCTAAATGGCATGCATTGTTTTGTCTATGATAGGTGGCACAAAAAAGATGTGTATTTTAATTTGTATTTCTATTTTTTTTATATTATAACTAACGACAGTCTGGTAAGCTGTCACAGCAGCTTCTCCATAGACCCTCACAAAACCATGAGCATGCTTCGCCACCCTGAGACCTTAGAATTGTGCCCTATGCCCAATTTAGCTGGATCTCATAGTCTTTGAACCGTAACAGTACTGCTTCTTGGCAGCAGAAATAAGTATCAATGTGGAAGACTTTCTTCTATGCGGGAACTCCACCATTGGTAAATAGTAATAAATACAAACAGTGATGATATGGCTCATTTAGCATAGCATTGTTCGGTTGTTGTGTTTTTAAGGAGAGAGTTTGCTGATTGCCTCAAACAGCATTTTCAGCTTCACCGGGCTTGTTTGGGGGCGGCGAGAAACTTAAAGGGTTCCTCAAGCCGTGTGAAACGAATCACCTTCGGAGGTTTTCTAGAGGGAACGGTATCACGCACTAGCGCGTGTCCCCGTGCCCTACTAGATTCTCCGAAGGGTTCGGATCGGATCGGAGGTTATTGTGTATAAAGGAAATATAGAACACGCTACTTATGATTTTTTAGATTGATAGGTACATAACTAAGTGTAATCTGAATGCATCCTGTAAATTTCAAGACTTATTATTTCTTGGTTAATAATTATTGCGATGTCCTAAGCTTTGTAGGTCTACATGTCCTGCTGCGTAAGATATAAGCTATGTATAAAAATTGCTATTTTCTTACCTAAGAATGTGGCTGAAGGTGAGCTGTAAGCCAGGTACTCCTTGTTGGAGGCCCACGCTGGAAACTCGGACTGTTTCACTGCCCCACCCCCGGAGCCCTCTGCCTCCTCACGTTTCCATGGCAACATCGTCTCCGTTGCCGTAGGCGTTGCTACACGGGCGTGGTCAATCACTGTCATGTATGTGTCTAGAACAATATTTTTTTAAAGATTATTATAATGCACTTTTGACATATTAGAACCACTAATCCTCACTGGGCTCGCGTGGTGGTTTATAGCCCGTTCAGGGAGAACATCCATAGGGAAGGCTCGTGTCCCAGCAGTGGGGACATAAAATGAGCTGATGGTGATGATGATAATATTTTTTATTATATATATTATATAATGTTTATATGATCCATGGGGGTTGATTCACGATATCTCGCATTCAACCCAAGTATTTCGCCGTTCGGTTACCGACGCTTCATTGTTTCATCTAAATGCTAAAATACTCATTAAAAATGTATTATCTATTATCATATACAGGGTCACTTTTTTATCACCGTCTAAACCTTCTGAGATGACTCCGTGGTACAAACGAAGGTTTGGACGGTGATAAAAAGTCAACCTGTATAATATCATCCCAATTATTTTTTATTATTTTAATCATCCCGATTATACTGATCCACGCTAGCGTCGAGCTCCGCCAAGTCAGGTTCACTAATTTCTTGTTCTCTCTGTTTGTTTAAGTGATTGTGAATGTGTGAATGAATTTTTGAGAGTGTTTAAATATTATAATAAAATAATAAAATAAAATAACTTTTATTTGGAACATAAAAATAGGTAACATTACATATAGTGCTCGTAAGTGTCTGCTTTAGTATTAAACTGCAGCGCAGCCACAAACGCCCACCTCTGGGTAAAATGGCGCGTTCCAAAATTTTCAATTGACAACTGTTTTTCAACTTATGTACTAACTTACAATAATGTTGTGTGTGTGTGTGTGTGTGTGTGTGTGTGTGTGTGTGTGTGTGTGTGTGTGTGTGTATGTGTATGTGTGTGTTTTGAGAGGGTGCGTGTGTAAGTGTGTGTAAGTGTGTGATTCAGTATGCGATAGATCTCATTCCTAGCCCTACGAGACGTAACACTTGGGATCAGTTGTAATAACCACTAGGAATAAAAAATGTTTCGTATTATTACTATTAAACTATAACAACAAATCTTAGGAGCGTCCTAAACATTCAGCTAAAATAACCTCAGTATCATCGTAAGACAGCGTGAGAAGCCACTCAATCATTTTAGTTTTGCATTGGCGTAGAGTTAGGGGAAATATGTTAAGGACTTTGTTTACCTTATTGTAAAGCAAGGGAGACAAGTACAAAAAATGTCGCCTTGACAGGGTTAATCTACAAGATTCTGACCTACAAATTAAGTCCATTCTTCCCTTTTTTGTAAGGATGTCCTTGTTATATGGAAGTTGAGAGTGCTTACGCAATATGACATGAAGGATAAAAATCTGTCTGACTGTTAAAACCCTAGTATGTTCATATAGCTGTAAGGTCGGAAAAAGGATGGGTTTGGAGCACATCACTTTTAAAACTCCTCTTTGTGCTCTTTCTAACCTCAAGAACTGTGTTTTACCTGCACTACCCCATGCCGTTATACAATATGACAGTATCGATTGCCCTAAGGCGTAATACACTGTTTTTAATGTGGAAAGCTCGGCTACAGCCCTAAGGTTCTTAAAAACTTATATCAACTTTGAATGGATGAGAAATCAAAACTTTTTTGTTCCTCTAGACAAGCGTCAATGTCAGTATGCTTACGTGTGATTGTCGGGTTACTTAATTTCTTTTGAAGGTCACAGCATAAGATCACTGGTGCGTGATCGGTAATGTAGGAATTAAGAACTAACGTGATGGCATGATTTTTGGTTCTTAGCATTACGTGATCGAGGCAATTTTCTTTTCTTGTGGGAAATGTATGAGCAGGCAACATGCCATGAGAGGCAAGAGCGTTTAGATAAGTATCAGCATTTAAATCGCAGCTTTCTGGAGTAATGTTGATATTAATATCTCCTACAATAGTAACACTGACATAATGCTACTAACCATTGTCATTTGACATTCTTCTTTCATCCTCTTCAAGAATATCCTCGTTAGGAACTGAAAAAAAGATTGTCATTAATTTACTTTTCAAAAAATAACAGTCTTATGTTTGATTAGTTCAAGAATTGGAGACCATCAATAAAGTTAATTCAACAACTATTTTCTAGTGCAAGAATCGAACCCGCATCTATACGTATGAGATTAATTATACCGGGTGTTTGGTAATATGTGTATAATCCCGAAACATGGCCAAGCAAACCAACTATAAAGAACACCGTGATAAGATGCAAACCATATTTATGTAGATTTATTTTTCCATTAAAAAAATCAAATTTATTTTATTACATTATTTTTGTTCATCCCTGACACGTTTTGACTTCTGTTTTTGTTGTACCACAAGGTTGACGACCGAGAACAATGTATTAGCTAGACCTAGGGTTGTCACTTTACAATTTTACTTCATCATCATCATCATCATCATCATCATCATCATCAGCCTATACTAGTCCACTGCTGGACATAGGGCTCTCCAAGTGCACGCCACCGAGCACGCAATTTTACTTAGTAACAAGCAAACTAAATATCTTGACCATGTGGTGCTTTTTAGGAATGGTCATAATTTTCCGGGGTTCTATGCACGTCCCTATCTGCCATATTCGGGATTATACACGTATTACCAAAAACCCAGTATAGGTATTCCATAATAGTAACTGTAATAAAATAAGTTGACATGTTATTCCAGTAATTAATTATTTATGATTATGCATAGATTACGAGTATAATTAAGTCATGGCACATGGCATACTATGTGATATTGTTATAGAAAATAAATAAGTATATATAGGTAAGTACTTACATTTAATACTTACGTTGCAACTATGAACTACGATAAAATCTAAGGTTTACTACAAAACAAGACAACCACATTACATTGCAAACTTAAATTTTTGATATATGGTTATAATTATTTAAAAGTAATTGGCAAAAAACTCAAAATATAATCACGATTGTCGCTTATTATTTAACATAATAATGTCTCTTTTAACTGCAAACATGTAAAGTTTTATTTCAGGCAACACAATAGCTAGGTATATCTTCTCATAATATAACATAATGTTTTAGCGTTAGATAGTCAATTATAGGGCACCGCCCAGCCTAAAAGTAAATAGAGAAATCCAATGTATTTATTGTTAACAAAAGTTTCAAACAACCCAAAAATGCTATAGTGTGGTTATCTACTCTTTTACATAAAGCAATACTCCTCATATAGACATACATAGACATCTACATAGATATAAAATAGTATGTGTTTAATACGTATAACGTAACATGCAAATTTTGATTTTGAAAGTGTTTTTGATAATAATTTAGCGCCTGATGAAATACTTTTAATTTTATATGACTTCGTGCTCTGTTTCTAAAGAACAGATAGATAACTATTTATTAATACACTGCAATCACTCATGGCTCTAACTACTTCAAACTAAGTAATGCATATTTTCTAGATTAGTGTTTTATACAAAGTCTCTCAAGCATTAATAAATGTCATTATTCGTAGTTCTTTTTTTATTAATAAGTACTGAATTATTAAAATAACTTAGTCGGTATTTCGTTGATTTAAAGCCAGTATTGTATTGACTACAAAAGCCTCATATCCTATAAAACTTTAACTTCCTAATGTAATTCTATTTCATTGCTAACTCTAGAAGTAGGGTATCTAACGAAAGTTCTAGGTAAGTGTAGAGTTGCTAATTAATTGCAAGAAACTGACTTTAACAGTTAATGACACAGGTAGTTAAAACAAGGAGTGATTGTGCACACGGCAAAAGAACAAATAAATAAAATCTACTGTTAGATACCTTACTAGATTACAGTTCGACTTCTTATTTTTGTAAAATAATCAAGAAACAAAAGAGACCTAATTGCTTCTCGAAAGTTATATGAATTCACGAATTGAAATGCTTATTAAACGTTGGATAATAAAATTTTGGAAAGAGGAAATAGCAAGGTCAACAGAATTGAAAAATAGGTATGAAAAGTAGACAAAATCAACGTTTCGTAGTCCCCTGATTTCTCCTCCAAAACTGGACCGATTTAATTACTTTTTTTATTAAAAATTAAAGAATGGCTTTGGCTGTGTCCCTATGTTTTGCTTTTTTTATATAATATAATATATAATCTCGTCAAATTTAGGAAACAGCGGAAAATCTGGCCAGTTTTTAAGGTTTTTAAAGGTTCATATTATTTTTAATACTTAATTTATGAAAAAAAAGGAAAACATTGGATAACATCCTCTTATGATTGATATTTTCTCACTGTAATTTTTGTGAATCGTAAGTTTCAAAGAGAACAAAAAAAGTGACACCATACAAGTTTGCCGTGTGCACATCTAAAAAGTTTTCATCTCAGACGCATAGGCAATGATGACAATTTGAATAAACACATACCAAAGTTATACGTGGATCTGTCCCTTCTCCACGGTAAAGATTTCTCAACAGCTGTCGGCAGAATCTCCTCTGGCGTTTTAGCGTATTGCTTTACAATTCTTGCTTTCAACGGATTGAATCCGGGCAGGTTAGCCAGTTGGTTTAAGAGGGAACTACTATTTTCTTTATGCGAGGACGTCGGACTGACTTCTTTGTATCCCGCTATAGCCAGTTGTCGAGATTATCGATTATTGCGGTGCCACATGAAGTTTGCCAGAAGGGAAGAAAACGACAATCAAACAAACGATTAGACAAGCAAAAAATTAGCCGTGGCAAGAGGAGCGAGGGTTAGCTTCAACGGTATGTGGCAGGAGACAGATTTATTGACATTGAGAACTGGTTATCACTAACAATTAAAATTCTACGCAAGTACTTCGATTTTGATAGACACAATTTTCACAATGGTATTTTCAAAGTTTTTGGAGATCCAAATATAGCAGACAGTGGTCCACAATTCATTAATATCAGTTCTCAATGTGGTACTAAAAATAAGCCAAAAACAACTCTCCCAAAAGAAATCATAGTAAAGGGATTCCAAGAGATGTCAGAGAGAGAAGATAATGTTCATGCTACCACATACGTCCATTCCCACAGGTAGCCATACCAGTAGGTTTTTCAGCAAATTAACTCTTGTACCACGAGTAAGAACGAAGTAAGACAAAACTCAAATTAATTAATTACATTTTTATAAATCAGAAATACTCAAGTGCAAAATCAGTGAGGAATACATTATACACAACATTAAGCGTCGTTTGGATTTGCGATTTCAAGTACTTGTTAGTGCTGCGAGAATGAATTATTTATCTGAAAAATTAATTTTCAATATACGGAAATAGTAAGTAAGTAAAGTGTCAGAGGATGAAAATGTTGTTTAACTTAAATGGAATGATCAGTTAAGTTATAGTGCAGCTACTGTCAATTCTATCGCACTCGCTTTTTTTTTAGAGTTTTGCATCAAATGACTTTATTTATCAAATTCAACATTTTGTGGCATTGCTTAATTAACTCTCTCGTTTCCGTTTGAACTCTGAATGGATCATCAAAGTTAGTATTGCAAGGAAAAGTTACATCAATAGCGATAGCAGATCCAAACGTCAAGAGGTGTCCATGGGTGTCCATGCAGAATACCTACGCAGGGATTTTGCAGTGAAAGTAATACCGCCGTCGTCTCCCTCCCGCCTCGGCACCCTTTCCTCGCCATCTTCTTGGAGGACCTCGTCGATATAATCTGTGGATCATAGACTGAACTACATGATCTATAGTTTGACGATGTATTTGATTTGTGCTTCGAACGAGCGCTCTCTAATTTCATAAAAACTACCATTTATGGTGTTAAGTCCTGTTTCATTAGAACTTTTCGGACGGTAAATGGAGGACGTTTGGTGTGGGACCTGAGTTAACGGTTTTCCATGAAAGTGTTCGGATACAAAATAAAATTTGCGTTTGATTTGCTTTTACCTACAGCTCAGCTAAAAGTTTTCCAAGCTTCTCCTAAATATTTAAAATTAATTTCAACTAAAGTTTTACCGAAAATTTTGCATTTCTTGAAAGCTATTTTGGACCCCTTTGTTAAAGCAATATTTTTTAAGTTATAATATGGTTGCGGTTTTGTATAGCAATAGAAAACTTTGGTCCTTACAAAAAATAAGAACATGCACTAGAAAATCATGTTTGTGTCGCAATGTGACTCAATGCGTTTCCGTTTGTACTATTTCGATGCAACTAGTGCACAAAAAAGCAATTGTTAGTGCTCTGCAAAATAAACATTACGATGAGTCGATTAACAAAATCTAAAATATATAAAACAAAACGAATACTTGGACCCACACGTGCATGCGATCGACACTCGTGATAATAATAAAGAATAGTTATGTACCTAATCTATAATACTTTATTTTACCGTGCGTGAACTGTTTAGCCGAACCGTTTTGCTGGAATTCGGGAAAGGTGACATGATTTTTGCCATCCTGAAACAAGGAACAGAAGAGTTATTAACAACAACATCATCACCATCATCGTCATCATCATCATCAGCTCATTTTATGTCCCCACTGCTGGGGCACGAGCCTTCGCTATGGATGGATAGGGAGAACGGGCCATAAACCACCACGCGGCCGGGCCCGGTGCAGATTGGTGGTTGTCAACGACTGCGAATGCAGCCGAGACCAACAGCTTTACGTGCCTTCCGAAGCACGGAGGAGCTCGAGATGATAAATGTTTTGTCACCTATCCGATGACCGGGCGCGTTAACCACTGCGCCATCGAGCTACTGAATTAACAACATAGAAAGTTTAAATAATTCGTCATCAGCCTATCAACGTCCCACTACTAAGCCAGGCCTTTCACGTAACTCCAGTGATTGCTAATGGCGGGCGCGGATTACTTTGGCGACACGTGAGGAGAAGCACAACAGATTTTAGTAGATATACTCTCTGCCCTCTTGCGGGGTCAGAGGAACAGTCCCATATAACTATATCTGCGTCTTCTTGGGCCTTCCTACCTGGGCCTTCCTACACGAACAATAGCATATGGGGAGATAGGGCCATAATAATCCGGGTCCAATAGCGTGCTTTTAGTAATATGGAGGATCTTGAGATGTTTAAATTTAATCACTAGTGGATATACTTGCACTATTCTGGTGCGAACTCACCTGCTTCCCACGTTTACTGCGCTTATGGTGATGTTTCCTGTCGCCCACCCGCCGCCTGATGTTCACGTGCGTCTTGTAGTTCATCTGTATGCCCAGGTCGCGTTCGTTTACAGCATGCCTGCTGTAGCTCAGGCGACGATGCTGCAACACGGGTTCACCAAATTCCATATAAAAAGTGCCAAAAAGGTTGAAAAGGCAGTTTAAATTGTAAATTCAAAATGTTTGTTTTAGAAAGGCTTGAAAATTTTAGCTTTTATAAATGTCACTACGCCATCGTCGGTCCGTAAATCTACAGGACGGAAGACTTTGTATTAAGCAAGGGCATTTCTGTTATCCCTTTATTTTAGAGCGTCAAATTAAAACTGGAACTTTTTATAATAGAAGGGCACTATCCACATTATTACACAATAAGTTATCTTTTGATAATAATGCAGACGAGAAAATGTAAAAGGACCGCAATATATCGAAGCACTATAAGAGAAAAGATAAGTCGCATACACTCAAGCCCATGACTTATCCCAAATGCAGTGATCAGAAATTAGACAAGGTTGCATAAACAAGGAAATGCATTCACTTTTCACATTCAACAGTTCTAAATATACTAAAATTGTAAAATTGCAAATTCAATTACGTTGTTGGTGCCACAAATACTATTTGCAAATACTTAATCATTTTTTCAACCTTAGCTTTGCCTCTTACTTACACGTCTGAATGGTTTACAAAGTTCCTCGGCCAACAGGTGATGTATTTTCGCGTCTGTCAAGTCCTTTTTCGATGGATTGTACTCCAGTTCCTGCATATCTATATTCCACGTTGAGGAATCTAGTTGGCTAAAGCTTGGACTGTAACAAAAGCGACGTACTTGAATGGAAATAAATAGTTTGATACCAATGATAATGTAAGAACTAGTAATATACTACCTTCCATTGATGTTTGTGTTCGTATAATTTTTAAATATAGCCGACATAGATTCAGCACCAGATATGTTACCGATTGTAGAGGCATTCCTTTGCATATATTCTATAGCATCTTTCATAGCTAACTTGGAATACGTCTCCAAAATCTTTGGCTCAGCACCCTGAAATAATTTGTTAAGCTTAGTCACATTGAATAGTCTAAAAAAATTGTTATTTTAACAATTTGTTAAATCTTTACCTGATAGTTCCTTAATAAAAATGGTCTTATAAATCGATTATCAAACCTCTTGAACTTATCCCTCATATGATGATCACCATGTTTACCTAAAATATCTTCTATACCTGCCATTAAATGGTCCATAAACTGAAAATAAATTATGATAGATTAATATTACAATGCATTAATATATACTAAACGAAGTAAATTCAATACGAAACATTTGATGTTATGTTATTTTGCAAGATAATGTTTTGATTTCAGTCCCATATCATCACAAACTTTTATTGATTTCCATAATTTACAAATGCAAGTTAAAACAATATCTTTGATTATTATAGAATGGTCTAAAATACCCTTTCATGTATCCTCTCGTTCATCGTTGGCTTCCTCTTTTCCGCCGTCTTTACGTTCAAGATTTTCACCAGCGGCTTAATCGTGATGCCCTGGATGAAGACAGTGAAGTATATCACCGCTATCGTCGTTGTGACGAACATCGGCTGCAGTTTTACGACCTCAGGGTCTATTAATAGCACCAATGCGAAGGCTACTGCACCTCGAAGACCTGAATTTTGATAAATTTAAGCTAAATAATTGTTCTTTAATTAGAAGTGGTTTGTTTTATACAAATGTTGCAAGTGTGAGATAAATCTTACCTCCGTAAGACATCACAAACTTCTCAACCGTATTTAATTTGTGCAAACGGAATTTATTAGCTACTGCACTAAATATGTATACTCCTGAAACAATCGGATACAATTTTTATATGTAAATTTTGCAACAGCACTTACCACAACTACAAATAATACGTCATACCAGATTACAGACATTGTACCAATGAATTTAAGTCAGAGAAATAAGAAATATTACTTCATTGACCCAATGGGAGTTGGTGGATATTAAAGACTGTTATTTTATGAAACAACCTCCTGGTTGGTAAAAGCGGCTTAATAAGTTTTCCGAAGCACAGAGGTACACGAAACATACGGATAGTAAACCAGTGAATAGCAATTGTGCACCTGAACGTGCTAGATCTTAAATTAACATCAGGTGAGGTGTAGTCAAATGCCTGCCTATAACCAATAAAAAAAATAAAAAAAAATGGAATTAGAATTTTATAAAATGTTTTTGTTTTGTTTATATAATTTTTAACGCAAATTTTCTTTCGAATAAATTACTAAAACCCAAATGTTGAAAAAATTTCCACGAGCAAGATTTGAACCTGCACCCTTCTGACATACGGGTCAGATGCTCTCCCAATTGAGCTATCTGGGCGCCTTTGGCTTTCAAAGTAAAAAAGGAAATAGTGTTGAATAATTTCGGCGGCGGCGGCGGGCTGGTTAGAATCACGATAGCTCAATTGGGAGAGTAACTGATCCGGTATGTCAGAAGGGTACAGGTTCAAATCCTGCTCGTGGAAATTTTTCAACATTTGTGTTTTTGTAATTAGAATTTTATTTTAACGTTCTTACCTATTATTCGAAATACTGAGCAGAAGACGATTGTCAACAAGACAAACCAGGTGTTCCAGTGGTGGTTGTTGTTGACTGTCGCCACACCCAGGAACATAAAGATGATGGTCTCCGAGGAGGAAGACAGCATCTTCATGGTGTACTTAATGGTGGTGTGCGATTTGTGCGAAATGTTACCTTCCACGTAATTCTTCATTGTGATGCCGCAGAATGTAATTCTGGAAACGCAGAGATAACGTTATATAAATTCGCAACGTTTAATGTGGTACAATTTTTTTTCGACACACCACGTCGGTTTTTGGTTATAATTCTGGGAAAGTGTTAAAAAGCTATCACGAACGGGGTTCCCCCCGCCCCGCTCGTGAAAACAGGAAATTGCAGGGCTCCTCCTCCAATTGCAGGAGGAGTCCTGCAATTGGAAGGGTGTGGTTTACAACAACTTATTCACATAAATAACATCCGCGTCTTCTTTTCAATGAAAGGCAAATAATTAAGTATTTCATGACTTTATAAGGATGTAAGGCTATCGTGGCAAAAATAAGTCCACTAACTATATTATATCGGCCACTTTAACGTTATTGGAAATGAAATTCATGCGGCGAACACTTCTATCGCAATTTAAAAACATAATTTCAAGAAAGAAACAAGCAAATTTCTTTTAAAGAGTCCGGTACTACTATTACGTCGTGTGCTATAGTTTAAAATGCTTCTAACCGATCTACACCATGGTAACGTATTTTTAAAGTTCTGTGAGAATGTTTTTTAGCGATCCAGTTACATTAATATTCACAATCTACCGTACGTAGCTACTTATCAACTTTTCTCTAATCTTATAATTCTGTGCCAAACCTAAATCAACATGTAAAAGCCACTATATTCCGACAGCGTTCTGATCACATTCCGTTTCTATTTCCCGTGCGCCTTGCTAGAGACTATTAGATTAGAACAAATAGTAGAGTAGTTTTGAACACGAGATTACTACAATGGACTTTAACAGGATTTCAAGTGGAATGGAAATACGATGTTAGCAAATAGTGTAACTACATTTTAAAATTGACGCGTATAAAGAGCATTGCTTAGATACGTTAATTTTTACCTCTTTCTCTCAAAGTACTAAAAATTTCAAATTTAAAAAAAGGATCCAAACTTCAAAAGGCTTCTATTTTATATGCTTCACATAAAAATAAGTTTAATATCTTTAGAATGAACCGAACTCTAGTGACTTGACAGATAATATTTCACAAAAAAATCTTATAATATTATTATTATTATTATTATCAGCCATTACTTTCAGGGCAAACTGCAGGGCAAAAGCCTCCCATATATCTCTAGCCAGAGCTAGTTCGTCCCAATTCTTCAAGTGGGGGTCCAACTCATCCCGCCATATCCGTCTAGGCCTTCCACGTTATCGTCGTCCGTTTGTTGGGACCCATGATGTGGCAAAAAGCTATATAAAATCGTGCTATTTTTCATTTCATAGTGAAAGTTTATGCAAGGTATAAGTTACCCAATTTAAATAAAGGTTAAGTTGGTTGACACTTATATTGACAGAGATTCAGTGGAGCATGTTGGGTCTAATTATGTCCACCTATATAGCGCAACAATTACTATTCGTCCCTTTCAAATTCACCGCAAAAGGGAATTGCCAATGTTCGATGCCTTGTTATAATTATAGTTGTGTTAATCACAAGACCAAAACTTGATTGAGCTCTAAATGAAGATCTTGCTTGTGTACCTACATAATAAATTAACTGACACGAGTAATACGTTCGCATTGACATTACAATGTTCAAATAAGCTATATCAAGCTTGAGTTGAGTAACTCGTTAAGTATGCTAACAATGCCTATTTACTTTTTCAAGACGTTGGAACTTTTTCTCTTTATTTTTTTGGAAGGAACTCGTTCCCACATGCTGGTCTGGGACGTGAAAATAATGTATCAGTTGTCTACCTTCCCGTGCATGCCGTAAGAGCCGACAAGAGCCCCAAAATGCTCGCACATTAGGCGATCGGCTAGAAGTACCAAACTGTCTCTGATCCGATCCGATCCGAACCCTTCGGAGAATCTAGTAGGGCACGGAGACCCGCACTTAAGTGCGTGATGCCGTTCCCTCTAGAAAACCTCCAAAGGTGATTCGTTTCACACAGCTTGAGGTACCCTTTAAGTACCTCGCTGCCCCTAAAAAAGCCCGGTGAAGCTGAAAATGCCGTTTGAGGCAATCAGCAATCTCTCTCCATAAAAACAGTCTCTGATGTTACCTATTCCACCTGGGAGTCCTACTGGTAATGCTAAATGTGGCGTTGAGGTCCCTAGCGGCGTGTTTAATCTAAATTGAGGAATTTGATAAGTAAGAGTACATAAGTTTGTATGTTTGTTTGTAAGGAACTCCTTACTCAATTCTTCCTCTCTTTACAGTGTAAGTACAGATTACGCATACTTAGAAAGTACTTATTAACTCCAGCCTTCGAGAGGCAAAAGTTATTATGATGAAGGAAAATTTAGGCTCACCGCAAGTATTACCCTAATGGATCGCACAAGGATAAGAAAAGCCAAGTTAATACGACAAAGTACGCTAAACCCGAGCTGTATTATACCTACAAGTCTGAGGTAAATTAGCATTTTGATTACCCGCATCTCAAGCCTGTTCATATTCGGCCTACGCAAGTAGTTATGACCATATTAATTCAGAACTTCGTCTGTAGTAAAAAATGCGTCACACCCGCCTTCGGCGAGCTATGCAAATCCTCTGCCTTCTTTTCAAAATCCATTGCTACCATTAGTTCCCTCATTATCAATATTTCTGTTTTACTCTTTTATTCTCCACTTTCCACCCCAAGCGTTCTTGTGCCACAACAACCAGAAGAACCAGAGGGACTATATTGAAACCGTGATAAAAACTGCGTCACGTAAACTCGGTGTCCTGAACAGGGTGCGGCGATTCTTCACGCCGGATCAGTTGTGCCTTTTGTACAAGACACAGGTGCGATCTTGCGTGGAATATTGCTCGCACCTCTGGGACGGTTCCGCAAAGTACCTTCTCGATGCCTTGAACAGATTGCAGCGGCGCGCTATACGCATTATCGGCAGTGCAGAGGTCACTAATGCTCTCGAGCCCCTGCAATTGCGTAGAGATATAGCGTCACTCAGCGTCTTCTACCGCTTATACCACGGCGAGTGCTCTGAAGAGCTTTTTGACCTCATCCCACCTTCTCCCTTTCTCCATAGGAGTACGCGTGCTGTTCTCCGGAGTCACCGCTGTACTGTCTCGAACATTCCATCGCGCACAAAGAAATTTGGTGACTCGTTTTTCTGTCGCACTTCCAAAAGATGGAATAGTCTACCAGCGCACGTTTTCCCTCCTTTCTATGACATGGGGTCCTTCAAACGAGGCGTGAAGAGGCACCTTGTGGGCCGGCAGGGTGAGGGTGACTGATGCTGCGTTGTTTTCTCGCTGCACCAGTTGTCCTTACGTCTGGACTCCATTTCCACTTAACATCAGGTGGAGTGGAGTCATTTGCTGAGCTATGTATAAAAAAAAAAAACCTTTATTTATTTCATCCAACTTAAAATTGTCTTAATTCGAACATGCACCTAGACTGTGAAATTAACTGTCCACCATAATTAGTGAGTCCAGGGGCGCGATTTTTTAATCTCACTGGTGATCTTAAAGTTAAAAGTGACATGAAATTCACGTATAATAATTATTGCACTATTTAGGTACATTCACTACTATACATTCACTTATTTAAAGAGCTCGTGAAAAAATTCTACCTTTCCGATTAACCATGTCCTGCTGCAAAACTGCCATATCCGCTACTTTCCTACCTGAGATTACTATTATGTTTAAGTAGGTTTATTTATATAAAAGGTATTTATATAATATGTATATGTTTATCATTATTATCATTACCATTATTATTATTATTTTGCTTCATTCACAGTTTCACCTCTGATCTTAAAGTTTTTAGCTCTCTCCATCCGACTGATTGTCTGGAAGAAATCGCTTGAAAGCGATAAGACCGCCAAATTGTAATTTTGTATTTTTTTCCTTTTGTTCATGTTTATGTTTTATAGTGTTGCAATAAAAGTATTATCTATCTATCTATCTATCTATGTACAATTTGCTTATTAAAATAAGTACATACCTTTTAAGTAATTGTCGTAGTTACTTTGTATAAGAGAAAAATAAGTACTCGTAATTGATATTAAAGCGTACCGTGATAATTAGTCACAGGTTCAAAAATTGCCCCCCATATAAGAATAAGAATAAGAATAAGAAATTATTTATTGACGATCACACAGACATAACAGAAAAAAAAGACAATGAAAGAGGAAATATTAAAAAAAAAAATACATATCGATTCGGTATGTCATCATTCATTTGTTTGTATTTTTTTTTTCTACTTTGGTATGGTTTTCAATGTAATTATTATTTTATTTTATTTTTAATTTGTTTTTATTTGTCTTGTCACTAGTACCATAAATATTCAGGCCCTGTCAGAATAACAGCGCTTCTGTGTCATTCTGAACATCCATGAGGCTAAGCGTATGCTGAGACGCAGGCGACGCAGCTCCGCGCAGCGCAGAGCAGAGCAGACTTTGTAATGCATGGTCGTGCCGAGAGCTGCGTACGCTGCGGCGCGGGCACGTGCGACGCAGACATGTGTCTGCCTTGCCCTGCACCTCGTCGTAGTGCCGGCACAGATTTCTGCGCGACGCGTGCGTGTCGACACAATGAGCTTTTATATTATCATTGTGTCGACACATGCTTTTTTACCATTTTTATTATAATTTTGTAATAATGACAGAACAATTAACGGAACTCTCCCGACAGTACAAATTATCCATTAGTAGAACGTTTTTTCAGATAATCACTTTAGTTTTTCTATGCTTAGAAAACTGTAAAGTAGCAACAACTCACATTATCAGACTCTGACATTGACATTGACAACTCATGTGTCCGTGCTGTGGTACTTACCTGCGTCGCAGCATGCGTTCGCGGCCTATGTCTGCCCCGACTGCCCTGCCCCGCAAAATCTGCACTGTGCTGTGCTGCGTCACCTGCGTCTCAGCATACGCTTAGCCATGACACAGCAGCTCATGCTGAGACAGGGCCCTTTAACTTCACACACTACCTACCTATTTTATGTTTTACTACTCACCTGTTCTTTTTCTTTCTGTCTATCTGTTTTTTCTTTTTTCCTTTATTGTAGTATATTGTTAAGTGTGTATGTTAATAAAAAAAAATCTATTCTATTCTGTTCTATTCTAATCTATTCATCGTTCTCATATTAGGTACTTAAAAAAGCATTACACGTCATATTATTTGTAGATTTTATGTATTTATTTATGTACTTACTATATTAGTAGTTTATGCAACTGTCATATAATGAAGAGTATTAAAACACGAGTGTGAGTTTATGAAACGAGCGCAGCGAGTTTCATAATAGTAACGAGTGTTTTAATACCCGTGTTATATGCAGTTGCATACACTACTTTATCTTCACTAATGCAATTAGTCAAACAACAAGAGTAAAAGCTGACAATAGTTTATTTATAATAATTGTTCAAATTTTGGATGGTACAATTTTGAAAGTTAATGTTAATTATTGATCCAGCAGCTGTAGCGGTCGCGGGGCAAGCAGTAGAGCTCGTAGACGGAGTTGGAATATTTATAATTACTTCATTCGTCTTGTTTTCTATACTGTTCAAGATCGTATTTGAGACTTGAATTTTATTCATTAAAGACTCATCAATGTAGCTTTCAGCCACAGTAGAAGACTTCCACCCCCCTTGTCTCTTCAGTGCGGTCAAATCACCACCGCTATCTATGAGAAGGGTCGCCGAGGTGCGCCGGAAGCAATGCCCCGTGTACAACGCTGGGTTAGGCAGATTCAAAAAACTTGCGATAGTTTTTCCCAGAGCACCAAATTTATTAATACCAGTTCTTTGATCGACGCACTTCCCCGATCTATAGCTCAAGAAAAAGGCAGGGTTTCGACAGGGAGTGGGTCGAAGTTCCATGTATTTTTTACATACGGCATAGCAGTTGCCCGTCACAACGAAAGAACGATCTATTTTCGTTTTTGTTTTCGAAACTTTCACCATGATTGTACTGTCGTCTATGTTAGAGACTTCATCGAACTGGATGTTGTATAGCTCTTGGCTTCGGCATGCCCCCATTATGCCGAAGATTAGTGCAACCTGTAACAATAAACGATATAATAAGCTTGAGGTACATAGCCAAAGCAAAAACTATGATTTATGAAGTAGTAAAGTGTAGGTACCTACTACCTAATTTATACACAAAGCGCTTAAACGGAGTGTCTAGATAACTTGCGTGTGTAGTACGTAAGTACTAGGTAGATTAAATAACAGAACTAAAATACACTTACCTTTTCAAAAAGATACAAAATATCTGGTGAATCTTTCAGGAACATCTTTATTTGACCTGATGTAAACGTCAAGGACTTTTTTTCCTTGTGTCCTTCTGAACTGCGTTTCAGGAACGCTATGACTTTTGAATACTTCGTGATATCAATATTGTTGTAGATACTCAGTGTGGACTTGAGCATAGAATATTTAGCCCACATAGAAGATGGCTTGAATTTGTCGGAGAGGTCTTTGAGATACACAAGAATGACATTTTCAGAAAATGATGTAGTTTTCTTTTCGATCTTCCATGCCAAAAAGTTATTATATTCTTTTTCATATAATTTTCTAGATTTTTCTGGCAAAAGATTGTGAGTTACTTTTGTTGCCAATTCTAGAATATCCGGAGGCGTACAAATATCATCGTCGCTGTCCATTTTTAACTTTTAATTTGTATTTTAAAAACAAAACACATTGCGAAACATTAAATTCACGCGTACGTGTATTGTCAGAGTGAACTTGCCGCCATTAAAATCTAACCAATGAGAGCGCAGCTGCGCGCGCAGGGCCAATCAGGAGCGAGCGCGCGCTGTTCTTTTTTTATTTAATTGGCACAAGATCTTACCAAAGAGTCTTTTTGTGTATGTAAGTTTAGTAGTTTCGACGAAGTTTTCACATATAACCCAACTGTTTTCAAAAGCCAGCCTAATATCAAAATTTTATACAACTTGTATGAGGATTTTGACATAAGGCTCGCCAGGTTAATTGGTCGCGTTTTATTGATGTTATAATGAGATTTTACGATATCGATGTGGATATTATACCATCATGTGAAATTGCTTAAATTGAGTGTTTTGTTGTCTGCGCTATAACAGTAGTAATTATAAGTCAAGTATTGGAAACATAAGTAGAATGTTACAACATTAGTGTAGATAAAATAATTTTTAGTACCTAAATATACTAACGTTATTTTTGTCACCACAGCTAGTTATGTAGATAGATAAATAATTACGTATACCGTAAAAATGAACATCAAACTGAAACGTTAAATAATTGCAAAGTTAAAACTTGAGGGTCCTTCCTGAAAGCCGGTCAAACCGGAGAAAAGTTATTAACTCTAAAATCGGAGGCAGACTATGGTTGACCGCAAGACATTTCTTTTTGAGAAAAGCCCCTATAAATGGTATTTATAGTTTAGTATTTTAGTCTTATGTAACCTGTGTTTTACTATGTACCTATATGCAGTAGTAGCATCAGTGCTCGACAGGAAACAGTGATCGACATTATATTCCTTTAATCATTAAAAATAGAGATCAGCAACTGATTTCTGTCATTAGCGACAATTGAATACAGACCACCATCTTCCTTGCTGTCAAATTTCAATAAAAATCTATGCAACTTTTTGGCGACGAAAATTGTGTCGAAAAATGGGTTTTAAGGCGAGGGTTTAAAAAAAACTGCGTTTTTCAATGAGTTTTATTCGAAATTTAAAAGGATTTTAAAACAAAAAAAATGTTATTCATTGGCCTTTTATCTAGTAACTAGCTGTGCTCGCGACTTCGTCCGCGTGGAATAGTGACTTTCGGCAGCATTTTTAATTTTTTAGGCTCATGTTCCCGTTTTTGCAACATTTTTCACTGATGCTTCGTTCCTATTAGTTGCAGCGTGATGTTATATAGCCTAAAGCAGGGATGCACAGACTACGGCCCGCGGGCCGCATGCGGCCCGCCGGTCTAATACTGGTGGCCCGCCGACAGCAAAAATAATACTCTCGTACATTCGAAAATATTGAGTTCTATTCCAGAATAAAACCAATAACAAATGTTCGAAAAGTAATTTGAATCTCGCGCGCGCGCTCTATCAATCTTATCGGTGCGCCGTGCATGCGTCGGTAACAGCGGTCGGTAATGTTCGTGCTGATCTCGGTTAAATTCGTTTTCTTGAGGAAGCGCGCCGCGTTATTATTATACTGTTCGAGCGAGCGAGATAGCAATAGTCCCAAATTCCCGATAGCTCGCGTAGGTAGATACACGAAGCTTCCAGAGTCGGTTTCGAGATTTCTCCAGACAGTTTTCGACTCTATGCGCGTGGTATAAAAGCCACGCTAACCGCAGCGACCGACAGTTCGGTTTTAATTTGAGTAAAGTGTCGTTAGTTCTAGTGTAGATTTTAACTCGACTAGCCGGTGTCATAATTATAATATATTTTGATCCACATTCAACGTAGATTTCCCGTCAAGTGCCGTGTATAATTGTGTTGTGAAATCGTAAGTAAAACTGTTATTAATTTTATCTACATATTTTATCAATTATTTTTGGTAATTAATTAGGAACTGTAATTGGTTTTAGGTGCTGTGGTAATCCTAGTCAGGATTAAAACGCAACATGGACATGCCAGGAACTAGTAAAAAACGTAAGGTTAAAGATGAAAATCGGCAGTTTCAAGAAATTTGGACTGAGAAATACTTTTTTGTATGGTCGCATAACAAAGTCGTTTGTTTAATTTGCAAGAATTCTGTTGCGATTGCAAAGGAATATAATGTAAAAAGGCACTATGAAACGCAGCATCCTACTTTTACGAAGTTTACAGGCGAATTAAGAAAGCAAAAAGTTTTGTCTTTAAAACGGGAGCTTATTGGTCAACAAGCTATGTTTACAAAACCCATTCAAGATACAGAAACAGCTACAGAAGTTAGTTATGAAATTTCTCGAATGATAGCAAAGCGGAGTCGCCCCTTCAATGATGGGGATTTTGTAAAAGAATGCATAGAAATTGCCGCTAAGAAAATGTGTCCAGAAGCAGCAAAAAAGTTTGAGAAAATTCAACTGAATCGCATGACCATCCAAAGACGAATTATGTCTTTGTCAGATAATATTGCGGAACAATTAAATGAAAAAACTAAGATAATTGATTTTTTTTCATTAGCACTCGACGAATCCACTGATATTAGTTCCACAGCTCAACTTCTTATATTCATACGAGGTGTTACTCAAGATTTTGAAGTCTTCGAAGAGTTATTAGGAATGTGTTCATTGAAAGGTCAAACCAGAGGAGTTGATATACTCAATGTACTTTTGGACGAGTGTTCAAAAACTGATTTGGACTTATCGAAATTATCGGGAGTTTCGACTGACGGTGCTCCTTCGATGATTGGTGTCAATTCTGGGCTAGTTACTTTGTTGAAAAAGCATTTGCAAGAAAAAAACTTAAACGCTGAAGATCTCATGCAGTTTCACTGCATTATACACCAAGAAGCCCTCTGTTCTAAAAAAATTGAATTTGAAAATGTCATGAAAGTGGTAGTTTCGACTGTGAATTTCATAAAATCACGAGGACTCAATCACAGGCAATTCAAACAATTCCTTGATGACATTGAATGCGAACATGGAGATTTACTGTATTATACAGAAGTAAGGTGGCTAAGTCGTGGATTGACACTGGAACGATTTTTAAATTTAATAGAAGAAATTGATATTTTTCTGGCGGAAAAGCAAAGGGACGTCCCGGAACTTAAAAGTCCTGATTGGTTGTGTGATTTGGCTTTTTTAGTTGACATTACAAATCATTTGAATGTCTTGAACACACGGCTTCAAGGCAAAAATCAACTGATATCCCAGCTCTACGCACATGTATCATCCTTTCAATGCAAGCTGACACTTTTCAGATCGCAATTGAATTCTGGAAATTACAATCATTTTCCGAATTATAAGAAAATGGCTGAAAAATTCAAAAAAACTGCTATTAATTTCAGTTATGTAAAAAAGCTAGATATTTTGATTCAATCTTTTCAAGACAGATTTTCGGAGTTTAAAACAGTGAAACCTCTGTTGGACATATTTAGCAATCCTTTCACGATTTCAGTTGAAAATGCGCCAGAGTTAATGCAGTTAGAAATTATCGACATTCAGAACGACCAAGATTTACGCAACAAATTCAACGAAGGAGACTTGCTGAACTTTTACCGCTGCATTGATAAAAATACGTACAAAGAGTTGCGCATAAACGCTCTGAAATGTGCAAGCTTATTTGGTTCTACCTATATATGTGAACAAACCTTTTCAATCCTAAATAATAATAAAACAAAAAATCGAAACCGCCTTGCAAATGAAAGTTTGGAAGCAGTTTTACGTGTTGCTACAAGTAAATTTGAGCCAAATATAAAAAAGATTGTAAGCACTATGCAGTGCCACGCTTCAAATTAATAAATTCTTTTTCAATTTGAATACATTATTATCAATTTTTCATTGTCTTTAATTACCTATACTTCTGGTGGCCCACCATCAGTTCATAATTTGCCCGAGTGGCCCCTAGTCTTAATAAGTCTGTGCATCCATGGCCTAAAGCCTTCCTCGATAAATGGACTATCTAACACAAAATTAATTTTTCAATTCGAACCAGTAGTTCCTGAGATTAGCGCGTTCAAACAAACAAACTCTTCAGCTTTATAATATTAAATATCTATACATATAAGAACGTAGAGGTAAAAAAATCTGTAATTGCAAGATATAAAAAAAATATACACAGGGTGCCTTAAAATCACTTACGGAACACGATAGAATAGTTTAAAAAGAAATTGTTTGTTTGTTTGAACACTATAAACTCGAGAACTACTGAACGGATTTTGATCCCGTTTTTACCAAAATGCTAAGAAAATTCTGGAGAATAAGATAGGCTACATAAATACTCGAAAATTGTTAAATTTTGATTTGGTCTAAACCGGGATTTAATCCTTGGTTGCTTGGCAACTGTTGTTTATTATGTAACATAGGAGATTTTTTTTAATGAGTTTTACGACTCTGGCATCTGAGGCTCTGGCTCTCTATTGCTACTTATCGTGTTTTACGGCTCTGGGTTCTTTGCCCTTTTGAGCCTGTCATTGATAGTTGTTGCCATGAGAATACCGATTTTGATGCGGTTATCACCAAAATGCTTAGAAAATTTCGGAGAATAACATACAAATCGAAAAATGTTAAACAAATTTTGATATAGGTACGTATTTACGCAACCAACTGTTAGATACGTTCGTTGAGTTATTATTTTAGAAAAGTTTTGTTACTCTCTAACGTTACCTACCCTTTATAAATCTGTAAGGCATCTAAGCGAACATTAGCACCGCAGTAGCAAAGCGACGGAAAATAAAAACAAGCTCGAAATCACGCACATCGTTAAACTTGGCTGTACATACACCTTTTGTTTTATTTCCCAAAATAACCAATAATAATATGTCTATTCAGTCGCGCTTGCGCGCGGCGCTTATTCCAGTTTTCTAATACACATAAATGTTAAAAGTTAATACATTACCTATATTTGGCGGTATAAACCTCTGCGTCGTTGCTCAAAATAATGTCTCTCTTTTTTTAGTTATGCATAGAAATGTTACTCATTAAATTTGGCTGTATAAAACTTTGTATCATTGCCTAAAATCATGTCTCTATTTTTTTAAATATTGCACATAGAAGATATCTTGAATTACATAACTTGGCTGTATAAACTTTTGGGTCGTTGCCCAAAATACTTACCCCCCTTATTCATAAAAACTATTGGAGCATTATTTAGTTAAATATTGTTTTGTCAACGTCACACAAACGTCATTTTGAATTTGAGAAAATGCTCAGAACAATAAAGAGAAAATGAGACAAAACAATGATTAACTAAATAATGATTAAATAGTTTTTATGATTAAGGGGGTTAATGTAATTTTTTTAAATCTATTTTGTGAAAAAACGCGGGATGAGGAAAATTTCAAAAAAAGTTGGCGCTCAAATTTTGAAACGAACAGAAAGAAATTTTGATGTTTTGCAATGCAATACCTACCTATTTTTATTTTGTTAATAATTTTCGAATTATATTAATTATTCATTGTGTAAAAGTTTTATAGAACATTTGATGCAGGTACGTTAAATATTTCAGTACTTATTCAGTACTTATTAATTTTCAAATAAAATTTATTCATTGTGTAAAAGTTTTATGAAGCATTTGATGCAGGTAAGTTAAACACTTATTTCAGTAAGTACTTATTTTACATGTAAGCGGTTTCTTACTTTGGTTTCTTAACATGTTTATAGGATCTGTTTTCAATGTTACAATATAAGTAAGTAAGTATTATAACAATTTTAATATTTTTAAAAGGATTTTAAAACCAAAAAAATATATGTTATTCATTGGCCTTTTATCTAGTAATTTCGGGTGGTACTTTCGCGATATTTTACAATTTCCTGCATCGAATATAATATCGAATTCGATGCCAAACATACGTGTTATTATATCATTTTATTCAGACTATACACCGTTTCAGATAAAGAAAAATATACCAAACCAATTGTCTTTGAATATGTAATAGTTGTCAGGCATTATAATTTTAATAATAAGAAAACGTTTAATAAAATCCACATTATTGCCTAATTCGACGCTCGCGCCATCATCCAGTCCCAAGCGTAACGCCTTGGAAATCTCACAGTCGGAAACGCTCGCCTTAAATGTCGAACACTCCTGCCCCTACCCTACATATCAACTTTTTTTTGCAAAGAAGTCAAAAATACTAATCACTATCAATATCCCACGTCATTCGTTTTGTAAAAAGATATGAGAACTCACGCCAGGATTCCGCTCATATGGAACATCTCAGCGTTCAGATAGGCCAGGTACGCCATGACAAAGATGAAGATGGGCTCGATGACGCGGACCTCGTGGGTGAAGCGGGTCACCAGGCCGGTACCGAAGCCCCACACGCAGCCGATGAAGGTGCCGCCCACCGCCACCACCAGGAACGAGGCCAAACCAGCCAAGAAGTCGGTGTACATGAGGCGCGAGGGACCCATTTCTCTGTAAAGAGTTTAGTGTTTGGTTTGGTTAAAATATAGGTATTTTTATAACTATATCCTTAATATCTAACCGCCTCTGTGGTCTAGTGATTAAAACCACCGGTGTCAGACCCAGAGGTCCGGGGTTCGATTCCACGTGTGGATAGTTGATGATAGAGTTTGTTTGTCCGCCTGGCTAGCTGCCTCCATCTTATCTAAATATGACGCTTTAAACACACACACACACACACACACACACACACACACACACACACACACACACACACACACACATACACACACACACACACACACACACACACACACACGCCGCCACGAGAAGCTAGAAGCGGCTACAAAGGTAGCCGCAAAGGTAGGTTGAGATGAAGGCAATGTTGCTGTGATAGATGCCCGGGTTGAATGCGACAAATCGTTGGTCATTCCCAATAGCTCCTTTAGGCTACTGACATAAACTCAAACATTTCAACAAGCGTACTAGCTTTTCCAGAAAGGTTAACAAGGATTCATTTATTCATATTGTGATAAAGGCCCAACAATCAAATCGATAAAAAAATTAAGATAATTTTCAGCACTCACACCAATTAACTAGCTACTCGGAAATTAAGCATAGCCTGTACTTTGAAAAGTAGAAATACTAATAAACAATTATATAGGTAACTTCCCATTGTTATATTACATTATTTTTTATATTACACAAGCATATTGTCTCTGCTAAGAATCGTACTTGAGCTTGTCAAGAAACCTGTGTAAGTAATTTAAGAAATTCCTATTTGCCCTCAAAGTATGTTAAATGATTGGCAGACGTTTTTATAGCTAAATTCGGCTCCTTACGTGTAAGCCTCGAACATATGGTACAGGACGACAGTCACAGCGTCGTTCAACAACGATTCGCCGAAGACCACGATATATAGGATCTCATCCACGTGTATCTCCTCGAATACCGCCAGCACGGCGACGGGGTCGACGGCCGATATCAACGCGCCGAATAACAGCATGTCCAGCAGTGGGGTAGTGCAGCCAAACATGCCTGTCTGCCCGCATGCCCATAGTGATGCACCTGTAAGGATGAGCTGCTTTAAACGAGGTTTTTTGGAGAGAGATTGCTGATTGCCTCAGACGGCATTTTCAGCTTCACTCGGCTTTTTTGGGGGCGGCGAGAAACTTAGAGGGTTCCTCAAGCCGTGTGAAATTTATCACCTTCGGAGGTTTTCTAGAGGGATCACGCACTTAAAAGTGCGTGTCCCCGTGCCCTACTAGATTCTTCGAAGGGTTCGGATCGGATCGGACTTAAAACGAGGTGAATAGAAGAAACTTGCGAGTCAGCAAGAAGGTGACGACGCCTAGTTGGTCACAATTTTGCTCCAGCTATCTTCGCATCTGGCTTCCGTTTCTGTTTAACACCAGCCAGAGAGGAATCGCACAGTCAAATAAAAAATAAATACAGAATTACTTCTTTACAGCCGTTGTGCTCGCGCACACACGACGACAGTCGTGCGACAGTTGTGAGCGTCAGTTTCGCGGCTCCCCTAGCTTGTCGTCGCGACACTGCGAGTACTGCGACTGACGCCAAGTGTGCGGAGCTTTGAACAAATTATATGAAAATTGTCGGCTGCAGCCTGTCGTCGCGTCTAGTCGCCGAGCTGTCGCAGTCGCGTGTCGCCTTGTGTGTGGAAGCCATTTAGAGATATCGTTTATAGCAAGACCGCTTAAATGAGTCCTCGCCTGCGGTAGGTACGCGGGGCGGGAAGTACGTATAGTGCCAGACCCACGAACACGAGCGACTTGCGACGCGGCGAACGGATTTCTAGTTCATTGCGCGCTATACAACGTCAGTCATAGTCAACGGCTATAGAAATAACGCAATGAACTACAAATCTCTCGCCTCATCGCAAGACGTCAGTGGTCTTGGCATGGCGGTAAAGTGATACACACGTGATAATTTTAACAAGATTCATCTGAAGATAAGCAATTATAAATATAGGTGCTACTTTTAAACCGTCCGAACATTTTTTTTACCTACTACCCATTCAGAGCGTCTATATTTTAGCTATGGAGAAGAATGGAAGAATGGGCGCAAGAAACTGCACAGTTTTTATATAAGTAACGACATTTAAAAAAAAATACCTATGTCGTTACCAAATCATGCAATATTACAATACATTTTATTACATACATTTCATTACTCGCGCCCTTCGATTCGATCGATTCGATTATCAAAGTCACTGAATCCTCACCTGCGGGGTACAAGGGCGCGGAGGTAGGAGGTATTATATTCCCAAGATGAGTCGAAATATCTTCGGACATAAAATATATATATATAATAGTCAGTGCAAGTAAATGGCTTTTAACGAAAACGAATATTTTAGAAAAAAGAAATTGGATCTAAATTCTGCTGAATACAAGATATTCCTTTTAACAAAACCGAAGCAAAAGTTACAGGACTATCGGAAAAGTCTATATCTAGAATTGTACAACAAGGAAAATTATTTAAAGACAACGAAAAATTTCAATCACCGAGTAGATCAAAACACATTCGCAAAAAAAGAATGGGAATAGACGATTTCACAAAAGGCGTGGTGAGAAGAAAAGCCACTCACTTTTACACAATTGATAATTTATACATGATATTGTTGATTTTATTTTTAACGTGCAGGACGATTCAGATGATTCTGATGATGGCTGCTTCGAAAGTGAAGAATCAAGTTCCAGTGATATTGATATGGATACAAGTGATTGACTTATTATTTTGATATTGCTTAATAAATAGTACACAAGTTCATTACCATAGTATTTATCAAATATTCTATAATAAATAACGGCTGCAAAGTAAAAAACTATTATTACTATTATTATTACTATTTTTTTTTTACTTTTCTCAAAACAGTTGATTAACTAGGTACCTAGGCAGGCACCTCTATTTATAATTGCTTATCTTCAGATGAATCTTGTTGAAATTATCACGTGTGTACCACCTTACCGCTCGACCACGACTACTGATGTCTTTGCGACGCGGTAAACGGATTTCTAGTTCATTGCGTTTTTTCTATCACTGCTGTCTGTATGTCTGCCGTAGTATAACGCGCAATGAACTTGAAATCCGTTCGCCGCGTCGCATACGCTCGTACTCGTGGTAGAGGCTCTACGTACCTCCCGCCCCGCGTACCTACCGCAGGCGAGGACTCAGTTAAGCGGTCTACCTATAGAAGTCGTTGTTTTGTTTACTTTCACTTTTTAAATTATCTATCTACGCAATGATGAAATAGCAATCACAAAACCAATTAAAAATTACTAATTGCTCAGTTCCAAAGAGTTAAGGCCATCAATTAAGACGATATCTCTAAAAACATAATAGTTAGTAACACTATACAAACACAGCTTACGGTTTCTACAATTGTGAAAATTTTTGAAGAATACTAACCGATTGTTAGAGTGTTGAAGACGGTGCCGACTACGGCAAATAACAAAATCGTTCCCAAATGGTCGAAGAACAGTCGGTTGGGCATGAAATATCCCGCGTCCAATATGATAGGTGGCAACATATACAAAAAGAAAGTGTCTGGAGTCAGAGGCTGGACATGGACACTGTGTGTGCTGAGAAGAAGAGCTCCAATGAGCACCCCCACAAAGATCAGCAAGCACGATTCAGGAAACATCTTCGACAACTTTGGCGCCATGTGGAATCCTGCAACAAAAATAAATTATATTCAACCTATATCATGAATATAAAAAAAACTGACTTTTAGTAAACGTCTAGCAGTCTGATAATGAAATGACGTTTATTGTCATTAGGTAATGGAAAAATCATAAAAATGGTAAAATGTATTAATATAAAATAAACTACAAGAATACCTTTTTAAATTTCATTTATATAGTGGAATGGTGCTGCTAGAAAGTGTTTTATTGATATCAAAAAATCAAACGTAACGCCAAAGTTAAATTATTCAAACATGCGCGTGGGAAAAGATAAATTCTTACCCCGTGCAAAGTCTTATACAAGTATCTACGACTTTTTCGGTTCGACACCTTTCAATAACATTTTGTACAGAAATACAAGAAAGCCAAGTAAAAATGCATCTGTGTTTAAATCGACATGTAAAGATTCAGTGAAACCGAAAATTGATCAATCTCACTTAATTTTGCATAGTTCAAGTCGATTCATCACCAGTGAACAATATCACACCTTAAATAAAGATAGCATAAAATCTGTTGCTCAATCTACAAGTACAATATACTACGACCTAGATGAAATTGCAAAAAGACACTCTTTTCACGCTTTCAATAAAGTCAGTAAGTCAACTGTTAATATATTGAAGGTAATGACGATACCCCTTAACGTAAATGGGTTTGCGCGCAAGTCCGCGTTAGTAGTGCAAGAATGTGCCACACAGATAACACCGAGGCTGCATCCGCGAGATAGCATGACATTAAACACGAAAAAAATCAAAAGATGTTATCCAAATGATCCTTTTATCTCATCGGAAATTTTTTTGCGTGATAACTTTCACTCAGATAAGAAGAAACGGTATTATGACAAAGAGATAACTGACAGACAACAGAAGTTCTGGTCCTATGCAAAGTATCGTACAGAGTATACTAACCCAATCCCGGAAGAAAAAAAACACAAAAAGAAAGACCGTGGCAGGCGCACTGAAGATCCGTGTCCCTGTCAACTGTTCTCGTATGCATGTCCGTGTAGTAACAAAAAATCTCTTACTGAACTAGCTAAAAGCAGTAAATCTCTCACTGTTGCTGATCAAATTACTAGCACTGCAAATTTCTGGCTCGAGGAAAAGAAAGAAACAAAAAGTAGTAAAATTAAAAAGTCTAAAACTAGCTCTACTAAAGAAAACAAACTGTTAAACACAGATATTGAAATGAATCAAGATGAAGCAGGCCACTGTGCCGCTATGCATGATCTGGATTCTCTTAAAGTTAAAAATGAGACTGCTAGCAACATTAAAAAAGAGAAATTTAGCAAAAAGCACAAAAAAATTATATGTCCAAATTGTAGACAAAATGTGGATGTCGTATTAACCATATCAGATGAAGAAGAGTGTCTTAAATACGCTAATTCATCACTGCTCCGCTACAAAGAAGATACATTGAAAAGCTTTCATGGCTCCAAAACGACAGCGAATGGACACATGTCTTATATACCCGAAGATAATTGTATTCACGATCCGCGCTGTGAGTTAGTACCGGTTTGTCAGATACTACCTACTAACAACGTTTTCATGAGTCACAAGAATAGTCAAAAACGTTATTCTGCCAAACCTAAAGTAATCAGGATAACTAAAGCATGCAGGCATCATCCCCCATGTACAGTGGTACCGTCATGTCAAAGAGCGAACGTGTTGAACAATAACTGTGAATATGTACCGCCTTGCTTACATCGCCCACGTTGTGTCAATTTGCCTTTATGTGTGCCAGCATCAAAAACCTTTAATTACGCAGAGCCAGCGAAAACTATGGATGACATAGAAATTGTTGAATGTCCACACATACCGAGATGTAAATTGTATCCTGAATGTCAGTACGACCCCATGGAAAGCAATTTAGAAAACCAGGTAAATTATCAAAACTTTTACTCTGAATTATAATTTTTTTTCCGAATTTGTTAGCGTAGCTTCGATTTTTATTGTCACTTCTACTGTTTTTAGTATAGGCGCCTTAAAGTTTAAACTTCCTATTCTTCTTTCGCTATCAATGATTAATTTCCATGTCCATTAACCTTTCATCTACTTCGTGCCAGATCGGTCCTGCAAACAATTAAAATTGTAGATATTGTGTCGGTATTCGCAGCAGACGACAGGTTAATAGTAAGATTTAACATGTACAAGTATAACAATTTCAATTCAGAACAACGTACTTTATTGTTTTTTGTTTTGATAACTTTAAATCGTAAATCAAGTTACGTATGTTACAATAGTACCTATTTCCCCCAATTCTAAAATAAATTAATAATCAGTATAAAGAGTAGTAACGACTCTACGAGTCTAAAGATACGAGTGATTGTAACATCGAACGAAGAAAACAAAGTTATTTTTACCCTATAGGTACAATTATAGATCTCATTATTATAAAACCAATAGTTTTTATTCACTTCGATGCCATACGTATCTACAAAGTTGTAATACTTATTAATTTGGTTAATTAAGCTGACGACCTCCTTGGTCGAGTTTTCATGGTGTTGCCATCTCTGAGGTCCCGGGTTCGATCCCCGGTCGGGTCAATTTAGAAATTATTGTTTTTCTAAATTGTCTCGGGTCTGGGTGTTTTCTAAGTATATAGTATTTTAAGTATGTTTATCCGTTGTCTAGTAACCAACTAACGAGTTTCATAACGAAGCTTCTCTTGGGCTAGATAATTGGTGTGAGTGTAGGAAAGTTTATATTTATATTTATTAAGTATGCGTTGCGCTCAGTTTCCTAACGCTCAAAATAATGATCGCGTGAATTCGTGTGACGTCATCTTTGTCCTGTCATGTCAAATTGCGCCGCCCGCCAACAGCTCGCTTATCGTCAGTAGCACAAAATCCTTATTATTATTATATCAGTAGCCAAAATTATGATGCGAACGATGCTAATGACGTCACGCCAGGCGCATTTTATCTTTGAAAACTATTGGGAAGTAATTAGCAGTGCTACAGAAAATAAAATGTCATATTTTAAGTTGAAACCTAAATATCTCAAAAGAAATAAAAATAATCATTTCTCTCCCTCATTGTATAGTCGACCATGAAATTGCTTTATCACTTTTGACAGAAACTTCCATTACAATAAAATTTCGCTATCACTACGTATCTGTCACTTGGTCTTGTAAACAAAAATAGAACTTGTTGTTTTATTATATGCAAACAAAATTCACTTCTAAAATGGTAAAGCAATTTCATTGTCGACTATACATTGCGATGACGTAGCTCTTGTCATTGATGACCTTAAAATAAGGATCACTTTTGGCTTAGATAGTAAATTGATAGTGTGGTCTAAAATTGCACAGGTCTGATATCGCGAGTGCGGGTTCGAGCCGAATTTGTAAAAATGTGTTCTCAATGAAATTGCAATTCTTTTAATTTCGTTACAGGTAAATATAGTTTCTCAAGTTCAAAATGATTGCGAATATCTAAACGAATACCATCAACCGTCTCCAATAAGTCCCAAGTCGACATGCCATATGAGCCTAATAGCTCAGAACACCTCGCCGGTTGCTTGCGAATGTTGTAAAAATTTGAAGTCGTGTCAGATGGAATGTACCGATTATAAATGCACCTCGAGTACAATTGATAAAGAAAAATTGGAAAACGAAGGAGTGATATTTATAAGGGATGTCGGTTGCCAGTTCAGAAGCAAGAGGTTCTCCCCAAAACAATCGGATCTGTCCAAAATGAGCGCCTCGTACGAGCTGCTGAGTAACTACTATTCCAATGTGCACACGTTAAGATACGAAGACAAATTCACGAGTCCGCAGGGCAGATGCTCTTCGGATACTAGTATTTCTATTATCTCATATGACATACAATGTCCCGCCCACGGCGAAAAAGCTCTGCTAAAACGCAGCCAAAGAACATCTGGGTTCGTTCCTAAATTGAACGTGGCTCCGTTCGTTGCATACGCTACTCGGAGAGCGGCAACCGCTGCTTCAGTATCTGTGAATACAAAAAGTAAACCAGATAGCAAAAGAGCCTCGAGACTCACGCTCTTACATGGCATTGCCACTTACCCCGTGAAGTCCCGAAAGAGCTTTTTGAGAGGTAAATACAAAAAAATATTTTCTGGAAAACGAAGGCGAAAACCCAACGCCAGTAGTCACAGATTTATCGGTTATTCTTAACTTGAACCAGGCTATTACCAAATGTGTAGATGCAAAAAAAATTGTGCCGACTTTGATTTTGGTTTTTATATTTTTGCGTAATTTTACAAGTGATTGTCTGGTTTAGCAGTACACTTTGAATTTACATTAATTATTAGAATTGTTTTTATAAATTTCTTTTTAGTAATTTGTTTGCGTTTTATTCGTTTTTATTTGTAGATATATATAATCGTTGCTAGACCACGGGTCATCTTAAACTAAATATAACCTTAGTACGTTTCCCTGACAGTTGACTCGGAAAATAATCGGTTGAGCTATAGTTTGTTTATAGCGCTGACATCCCACTAATATCTATCTATATATATCTATAAAAATCAATTGCTGTTCGTTTGAGTCGCTAGAGCTCGAGAATTTTCCAATACAAAATGTTCCTTATAGCTGTGAAACATTTGATGTCTTTGTTTGTTTTGTTTTCATAGAAACTGTCAAAGCGGTACGAAGTCCGCCGGGTCAACTAGTTATAAATACAAAAGTGTGGATGATTGTCTTGTTGTTTCCTTTGTGAGCATTGTTCTACAATATGCCGAAATGACAGGATGGATTCGGATGAAAATTGGTACACAGCTAAAGCATATCCCAGGTTAACACATAGGGCTATTAATGTTTGTTGATGAAAACAAAAAAACTTATACAAGCGTTCGCTTCAGTTGCCTGGGTGCGGGTTATTTGAAATCGCTGGAGAGTTATTCCGAAAAAGAATTTATATATACATACAGGAGGCACTCGTGTTTACGCTGGAATTATTAAGGTATGATTCCGAACTCCGCTGCATGCAGCAGTGCTGCCGCAACAGTGCTGCCGCAGCAGTGCTGCTCACAGTACTACTGGTCCTGCATTGCTGCCGCGACATTCTTGCGTAGCTCGGAATGTAATCTCATATAAACTTATAGAGAATATATGGGGACCAGTTGCTGCGTGCAGCGGAGTTCGAAATCATACCTTTACAAGGACAAGACTACTCAATACTACAAGTATTCCACTATGGAGGTCAAAGTAAAATGATATTAAAGGTCGATTCACACATATCAGTGAAGTCTCAATTCCGTCAACGTGTTCGCTCAGTTCAGTATCAGTGCTACAATGTTGCGTCAATGATTCTATTCACACATTGTCAGTATACTCAGTTCACGCAGCTTCAGTGAAAACGTGTCCGTCGCCGTCGTCGTCAATTATCGTGAATGTTGCTGTACGGTCTTACACCGCACATTCTTGGCGTACCGCACACTCAGCACAAATGAAGGTTACGCGTCAGCTGTTTCGCTCGCCTTGGATATCGTGAGTTCCGTATTGATACGTGATCACGAGTCAGCTCTGGAGTATATTTTTTAACTATACTACTTTCATTCGATGAGATCAACGTCATCTATCATCGAGGAAAGAACCGTCGCTATTTAACTTGTAACATAACTCAAAATAGAGTGGAATAAATCTATAGTGACAAACGTATCTTTCTCTCGTCTTATCTCCATAACTAACTACAACTAACTTCAAACCGTGATTGTCATCGGCAACTACGCGCCAACAACAACAGCAACAAGAGTGGTGTCTGCGGTCAACTAAGCGGACAATCTACATCCTGGTAACTACACATTGCTTACCTAACTTAACCGGGCCTGTCATCGTGAACTACGTGCTAGCCCAACAATAATTTCTACACAACTTCTGCGTGTACGGTGTTCGTGGTCAACTAAGCGAAACATTTTGGTCCTTCGAGCGACGAACGAGCTTTGGTGACCTATATCTTCGAGAATTTCTTCATAAGGTAGTGAATTGGTTTACCTGGCCTTCCACAAGCGGGTCTCACCAAACAAATTGGAAGGCGCACATACTGTTTGAAGAGATTTGGAAAAGCTCGGCTGTCAACTACGTCGAGTACTATAAATCAAAGAAGCTTGAGGATAGACAGGATCACTGATATCCAATCATCATGTCGGAACTGACAGTGCAAGCTGAGGTATTTGAAAATATCAAAACCTTGTGCTCAAACTACAAAAAAGACAGCGAGGCGCGGAAAACAGAGGAGTATCTTGATAAACGGCTGTTTTCGCTACAAAATCAATGAGATAACTTCAACAAGAGGAACAAGGCTTTGTTAACTCTTGAGGAGAGAAACATCATCTATTTCATATACAATATCTATGAAAAAACTAAAACCATGTACGAGATAACTAAAACGGACATTCTCAAAAGAGTGCTTGCCAGTGCTCTAAAGAAACCCGACCAGGAGGGAATCAACCTGGGGAGGAGTCAAACCTTTCCGGAAAAACTAAGGAATTACTGCTGCGACAAGAATGTAATTTCAAAGCCATTAAACGAGCGATACAAAAGGTTAATTTAGCAGAAATTACCAATACGTGGGATGTGGAAGATCACCTCAGCATCTTGAAGTCCAAATGGAATGAAATCGACAAACTGCATTGGGAACTCGAAACCCTGCAACAAACATCCGAAGAAAACTATACCAACATATTTAATGACATTGAACGTCAATATGATCAGCTCAGAAAAAGTCTTAACGCCAAGATCTGGTCAAACTCTCACTATCATCAAGCTACACCCACGATGAACATTCCCGATTTCAACGGTAACTACAGCCAATAGATATCATTTAAAGACCTTTTTCAAGAGTCGGTACACAAAAATCCAACCATGTCTAATGCACAAAAAATGCAGCATCTAAAGGCAAAGTTAAAGGGCGAACCTGAAAAGCTTGTATAACATCTGCATATCAGCGTGGAAAATTATGAGTCATGCTGGGAGATACTCAATCAACGATATGATAATCGCCGTTTGTTGTTTACATCCTACATGAACAATCTTTTCAACTTACCTACTGTACAACAGCCGAACGCTAATAACTTGAAAAAACTGCATGACGTAATTATTGAAACCTTGAATGGTCTACTTAACATGGGAATTGAAACTGTAAACTGGGACCCAATCATCATCGTACATATAATGTTACAAAAGCTTGATGTTGCTACTTATAACAAATATATGAAAGCGCTGCAAGAACCCCGAGAAATCCCAAGCCTAAATGAATTTACAGCTTTCTTAGAAAATACATTCATGGCGTTTGAAACTATGAGAAACCAGCATAAGGACAAGCAATTGATAACAAGGACATTTGATAAACGAAAATGCTGCTCAGCTACTAAACTTACAAAGAAAACGCATGATCGCTTCAGTGTCCGGGGTTGGTTCAGTCTCTGGAAACTGCACCGGCTACGTTAACCTGGAATGCAGGTCTATATACTCAGACTACGCGTTTCAAACGAAAACTTTGGTTATGAAAAAGCTTATTAACAACTTACCTAATCAAACTTTCGAGACACCAAACTGGGCGCACTTGCAAAGCTTAAAACTGGCCGATCTAGAGTTTAATGTGTCACGACGGGTAGACATACTGCTTGGCGCTAACGTCTACTCCGAGATAATAATGGAAGGGGTTTTGAAACCGGAGCCTCATTCACCAACTGCACAGCAAACGCACCCCGGGTGGATCTTCTGTGGCAGTATAAAAACACTTAACTGTTGCGTCACACTGATGAACTTAAGCGATCTTGTCAAATTCTGGGAAACAGAAGATATCATGCATACCAACAACGATATTCCGGAAGATGATTTGTGCGAAACACATTATCGGAACACAACGAAACGAGACGCAGATGGTAAATACACGGTAAAAATGCCATTATGCGAAGATTTTGAAAAAAAGCTGGGAAAATCAAAACATATTGCAACAACTCAATACTTACAACTAGAAAGGCGCTTATCTCGAAACTCAAAGTTAGAAAACATGTATACAGAATTTATGAATGAATACATTAAGTTGAGTCACATAAAACCATCATCTGCTCAAGCCAAGGTCGAGTGTGTAGGTATTTCCGCACCACGGAGTACTTCGTGAGAGCTCCACCACCACCAAGCTACGCGTTGTATTCAATGCATCACAAAAGACTAATTCTGGCTACAGCTTGAACGATCTCTTGGAAAAGGGCCCCAACCTTCAAATCGACCTACAAAAGCTTATCTTAAAGTGGCGCAGCTATGAATATGTATTTACTTCGGATATTGAGAAGATGTACCGACCGCTGTATTAACTTGGATCCTCAACAGCACTCTCTGCAAACAATACTATGGCGCGGAGGCGACCTGCCAACTGCAGGAAACGTAACCGGAAAAAGCAAACTGCAGGAGATGGAACTACGTACAGTAACCTACGGAACCAAATGTGCGCCATGGTTAGCTATGAGAACGCTAAAGCAACTAGCTTATGACATTATATATCATAAGCACCCTGAAGCAGCCACTATTCTGCTGAATTATTGTTACGTCGATGACGTCACCTTTGGGAATCGCTCCCAGCAGAAGGCTAAAGAAGTGCTGAACAGCTCAGCTCATTAATAAACTTACTGAAGGGCGGGGGAATGAACCTACGCAAATGGACGAGTAACAAGTTAGAATTACTAGAAAGTCTAACACCTGAACAAATCAACTTAAAAACGTTCGACTTTAAGCACGAAAGCTCTCAAAAAACGCTAGACCTAGCGTGGAATCCCAAATCCGATGCTTTTATGTTTGAATGGAATACAAACAACTCTGAAAAGCCATATACAAAAAGAAGATTGCTTTCAGAGATTTCAACCCTTTACGATCCCCTTGGCTGGCTAGCACCAATAACTTTATCAGCAAAACTATTATTTCTAGATATTTGGACGAGTAAAATAGGATGGAATGATAAGTTACCCGCCGACGTAGAGAAGAAATGGCTGAAACTAAAACACGAACTTACTTTCATAAAGGACATAAAAATATCTAGATGGATTGGCAGTAAATATCAAAACATTGAGCTTCATGGGCTTTGTGATGCCAGCGAAAAGGCTTACGGGTGCGTCGTGTACTGTCGGGTGATGGACGAGGGTGACCATCCGATCATAACGTTATTTGCAGCCAAAACAAAGGTGGCACCTCTTTCTCAAAAAAATACGCTCCCGAAACTTGAACTCTGCGGTGCGTTATTATTATCTTAGCTGATGGAAAAGGTAAAAGATGCATTACAAGAAAATCATCTAACTATTCATGCCTGGTGTGACTCAAAGGTTGTACTAGCATGGATACAAGGAGCCAAGCAAAAATGGGAAAAATATATATCTAACAGAGTTGAAAAAATGACAAAAATTGTCCCAGCGGAGAGATGGAAACTTATTAACTAGGAGTTGTGGTGGCAAGGACCATCATTACTACAAACATTCAATGAGGCCCCTAGATGTCTAATAACTAGGGTACCCTCTGACCAAAGTTGTAACAACATTCAGTTACAAGTTTGGAGCTGAGCGTGGTTCGTTAGGCAAATTGTGTTGCTGGAATTGTGTGCAGAGGTCACAGCTCAATGACCAATGAAAAAGTTTATATATCGTCCAATGGGATAGCTGTGATTGGATGGGATTTTGCACAAAAGATCCCAATTGGTCGAAGTCCTACTAGGATAGAGGAAACCTCGGTAGGCCCCACTAAGAAGGGATAGCTGACGATTCTGTGTAAGTCTATGTGCCAGTACTATAAAACTAATACTAGTACTAATCTATATTTTAACCCAAAATAACTTTAACCGTGTGGTAACTTGAACCTTTATTTGTGGTCTAGTGGTTAAGACCACCGGCTTAGACCCAGAGATCCCAGGTTCGATTCTAGCAGGGTGTACATAAATTTGTGTACTCGGTTTGGTTGGTGCTGGTGGTAGAACTTGTTTGTCCATTTGGCTAGCTGCCACTGTCTTATCTAAATATGTCGCCATAACATAAATGTTTGTAGCATTGCTATGTTCCGGCAGCTAGAGATAAGAAAGCAAGTGCCTCAGTAAAATGTAGGTTCCTTCGAGAAGTGCGTTTCCATCATTGGCCTTATCATCACTTAACATCAGGTGAGTTGAAGACACTGTCCTTACCCGTAAAATATTTTTTTCAGAACTATCAATCCACAAAATTTTCATGAAATTTTTATTTTTGAGTAATCTTCGAATGCAATCCATTCGTTCCCGATTTATTCATACTGACTGAGGTACTCCTATATGGTTATAACAGCGCTAAATTGAAAGTTAATGTTAGGCATGGATCAATCAAGGCTGGCCGAACCTTGACCTGACCTATCGTAATTGCCTGACCGATTGCCTTGGATGAAGGTGAATTTTTCTGCTTTCTCCATTTCCCGTTTCGCCTCGTATTTTCATTCAAATAGGTTCTGTAAATCCAATCCGTAAAGAAAAACGTAAATATATAATGTTAGGTAGGTATGCTAGGCCAAAGCCCCCATTATTGAAAT